>CM028130.1:1391615000-1392215000 GCA_016271365.2 Neoceratodus forsteri | reverse complement strand
TTCTGTGTCCTGGTGTCCAGCCAATGTTTTACCAGGCTACCACTCGGGACCCCTCCCAGGCTGGTTAATTTGACTAATAATCTTTTGTGTGGGACTGTGTCAAATGCCTTCTAAAGTCTAGGTAGGCCATGTCCACAGCCCCTGCCTGGTCTACTACTTTGGTCACCCAGTCAAAGAAATCTATTAGATTGTCTGACATAACCTTCCGCTGTGAACCCATGCTGCCTTGGGTTCTGTGCCCACTGGCCTCTAGGTACTCAACAATTATTTCCAGAAGTGACCCATCACTTTCTCCTTCCACAGAGGTCATACTGACAGGTCTGTAGTTTCCTGCCTCTGTCTTGGTCCCACTTTTGTGAAGGGAATCACATTCACATTCCTCCAGTCCTCGGTACCACACCATCCTCCCATGATTTATTAAAAGAGTAATCAGTGGTTTCACTAGTTCCCCACTTAATTCTTTTAGAATTCTGGGGTGAATTCCATTAGGCCCCATTGCTCTGTCCACCTTAAGTTTTAGGAGTTCTTGCAGAACCCTTTCTTCTGTGAAAGGGCTTGGATGCCCCCCCTTCAAAGTACTTCTGTTAATTGGATTGACACCCCCTCCTCTTTTGTGAATACTGAGCAGAAATATTCATTCAGTATCCCTGCTTTTCACTGCCCCCTCTGTCCACCCACCATTCATTCTATTCAGCCTCACTATCCCTCCCTTTGTCTTTCTATGCTCTCTGATGTACCCATAAAAGGTTTTATCCCCCTTCTTAACCGAATTGGCTACCTTTTCCTCAGTTTGGGCCTTTGCTATTTTGACTTCCCTCCCTGCTTCCTTCTGCCTTAACTGGTACAGCTCTCTGTCCTGCTCCTTCTGTGTTTCCTTATATTTCCTGAATGCTATCTTTTTCTCCCTGACTTTCCCAGCCACCTCTTTTGAGAACCATAGTGGTTTTTCTTTTGTTTTGATTTGTTTATTTGCTTCACACAAAGGCTTGTTGCCTCTGTGATGACAATTTTGATAATTCCCTATTGTTGCTCCACCCCTCCTTCTAGCCTGTTTGCTAGTGCTTTTCTGAGACAGTCTCCCATCTTGCCAAAGTCAGCCCTCCTGAAGTCCAGTACCCTCACTTTTGTATGGCTTGACTCTGTAGCTGAGTTTAACATGAACCACACTGTTTGATGGTCACTTGTTCCCAGATGGGAACCCACTTCTAGATCTGAGATCCTCTCACTGCCCCCGTTTGAGAGTATGAGATCTAAGATTGCTCCCTCACCAGTGGGTTCTGAAACTAGCTGTCTGAGGCCTACCACCTGTAGGGCATCGAGAATGGCCCTGCTCTTGGATGTGGCTGCAGTAAATGTGCTCCAGTTAACATCAGATCTCCCATCAACAGTAACTCCCCTTTCTCTGCCATCCTAAGAATGCCTCCTATCATATCCTCATTCATGCCCTCCCCCTGACATGGGGGTCTGTACACAACCCCTGTGTGGACTGTGGTGCCCTTTCCAGTCTCCAAGGTGACCCACAGTGCCTCCTCTCCTCCCGGTTTACTCTTTTGTTCAGTTGCTTTTACCCCTTCCTTTACATAGAGAGCTACTCCTCCCCCTCTTCTCCCTGTCTGTCTCTCCTGTAAGTTATGTACCCTGGTATGTTAACATCCCAGTCATGGTTCTCTGTGTACCATGTTTCTGTGACTGCTACAATATCCAGGCATCCCTCTTCCATCAAGACCACCAGCTCAGGGAGCTTGTTGCCCAGGCTATGGGCATTGGTACACATTATCCTCCATTTCCTGATGGCCTTACTCCTTTTTGCCCCATCCCTGTCCTTCTTGCCTTTGTCAATTTCCCCATTTACCCCTGCCCTTCTCCCTATCGCCACCTCTATGTTGGTGTTTACAGCACTTACTACCATGATTTTTTTTGGGGGGCTAGGATTTCCCTGCTCCTTTCCAGTGCCTCCCCTTGGCTAGTTTAAATGCTTGCCAATGAAGCATTTAAACCTATCACCTAGGATCCTGGTTCTCCTCCCGGACAGATGCAGCCCATCATGCCAGTATAGGCTTGCATCACTCCAGGTGGAGCCCCAGTCCCCAATGAAGCCAAATCCCTGAGCTCTGCACCAGTTTTTCAACCACTGATTGAATCCCATGGTGCGGAACACCCTAGCATCTCCTACGCCATGGATGGGCAACACCTCTGAGAAGGTTACCGTGCGTCCTACTTGTCTAAGGCCCTTCCCCAGTTCCACAAACTCTTCCTGCACTGCTCAAAATCCCTTTATCAGCCAGGTCATTTGTCCCTAGGTTGACAATGACATCCAGCTCCCTCTCCTGTGCAGCTGCTTTGGCAATCCTGAGGATTCGCTCCCTGCCCCTCCAGGCCATGGTGCCAGGCAGGCACCTTACTTCCTTCTCCCCTTCCTCCCCCAGTTCTACCTTCCTAACAATGGAGTCCCCCACTAGGAGTTGTTTCCTTCCCCTGTGGGGTCCCACGCTACCATCCTGTGGATCTCCTTTGTGGAGGTTACCAGCATCCTCCTTGGTCTCGACTGCAGGTGCCTCCATAGAGGAACTACACTTTGCCAGAATGGCATAGGAATTGTGGAGCAGTACAACTGGAGGGATGTGCCTCTGTTCCACCACCCTCACCCTCCCTGATCTGACTGTAGTCCAACCACTCTCTTTCTTGGCAACCTCTGAGGCAACAGCAATGGCACTGGTGGTCCCTGGCCAACTCAGCCTGGAGATGAGCAACCTCCTCCGTCAGCCCAGAGAGTTGCCTGCAGATGGTACAACACTGCATCCTCCAGAATGTCTCCTGGAAGACTGCTGCTCCACAGCCACTGCACTGCACCACTCCCATCATGTCTTATTTCTGGCCCCGTAACTGTTTTGGAATCCTTACTCTTTCCTCTGTTTTTTTTTTTCTCTCTCTACTTACTTTCTTCCTCTGTGCCCTTTAAGCTCCTGATTGTCCTGTTCTGAGACAAGAATATCCTATATTTCTCAGTAGACCCCTTACTTGCTCAGAGGCAGACCTCCAGCAGTTAGAGGGGGCAGGAGAGCTACTCTTGCCCTTATATGATGGTGGGTCTTTGGTGGCTCTGTGATCACTCACTTTCTGCTCCCAAACAGGAAGTTCCTGTTGTCAGTCAAATCCTGTGCCTATAAAAGTAGAACTAGCTTTGGGTGGGAGGGTGGAGAGGAGGGAAGGAGGGCAATATAGTCCCTGTAGAGAAGTCCAGTCTCTCAGCACTCCTTCCTCCTGGTGTCTTCTGCCAAGCTACTAACAAAATCTTTCTAAGGCAGCTTTAAATTTAGCTTCCTTCTAGCTAAGCCACTCCCCCTACTTACTGGATCTTTCTACAAGTAATTTAAACTGCACAGCTATCAAGCCCTTTCAATCACCTGAGATTTACACCTAGATAACTGTTCAGATAACAATTCAGTTCAGTTAACTCAGACAAACACACTAATTTTTTTTTTGTTTGCTAGTTTATTTTTTTACCCTAAATTAAAGGTCCAAGTACAAGAGTTCTACTTCTTTAGTCCCTGTAGAGAAGTCCAGTCACACAGCACACCTTCCTCCTGGTGTCTTCTGCCAAGCTTTCAATTTGGAGAGTAAGTTTATCTTAAGTTTCTTTTAGTTTCCTTTCTAGTAAAGGTATGTACTGCTGACACTTAGCACAAACAAACTCTTTGTCACATCCCTCTTTCTTATACATGTTATATAACTTATGTTCTACCCGTTGTTCCATATTTGTGACATTTTCTGCCATGATTATTTTTAAAAGCACTTATCAGTATTACCTTGCCCCTCCTTCCTGACTGATCAGGCTGACACAACAGAGTTTAAAAGCTGGTAAACTGTAAGTTCTGCAAGGTGGGACTTCCGGTCAGGTGGAACCAGCAGCTCCATAAAATACTGTATCTGAGCTAGTTGTTTCAGACACCTGAATGGGGCTTGAGCCTGTCACCAGCCTTTTAGGTTGATCACAACCCCAGTCAATTTTTTATTAAATCCTTTTCCCTCTGGTCATGGCCTGCGGAGCCTCTCTCAGGCATCCTGCCTGATCCTGCCCACCTGAGGTCCCCCTGATCCTGTGCCTCCCCCCACAGCCAGCACCCCTTGCAGCTTAACCCCTCCAGGGTGGGGCCACCCCTCCTTTTTGGGCATTCTTACTCATAGACTCTGGCTGTGGGAGTGGCACGCAGGTGCAGGACCTGGTAGGCCAGGCAGGGTGGATCCAGCAGTGGGCATGAGGGTTGGGTGCCATCACCTGCCCCACAGAGCTGGGTTTTTCCATGTTCTTGGTGCCCTTCCCCTGTGTGGTCACCCATGATGCGGTGGAGCACGGCAACCCTGTCCACATCATCCATGCTGATTGATGTGCAGCCAACATGCTGCAGCACCTCCAATCTCCACCAGGAGCCACTGGCATGCTGAGCTATCCTCTGTCCTCCTCCTGGGGGAGGAAAGCAGCTCTCCGGGCACTCAGTCCTCACCCAGTCCCTGCTGACTCCCAGCGTCTGAGCTTACTCCCAAACTTGGGTCGCCGGCATGGTGTGAGGTGTGGCATCTAGTGCCTCAACCCTCAGCACCACAGGGCCAGCCCCAGTCAATTCTTTATCATGTTTGTATCTTAAAGAGCTACTGATGCCTTAAAGTAAACTTTGAAAAACATAATAATTAGGTACAATTCAGCTTGCATTACAAATACAATCTTTAGATTTCTCCTACCCATCTTTTATTACAGAGGACATTTGCACAAATACATGATCTCTATCTATTAGAGTTCATCTGCCTCTATGCTGTACTCCCTACTTCATGTCATAATCCTCTATTGCAATATCACAGTCTGTTGCCATGAGAGTAACTGTGATGTCACAAGCAATGCATTATAACTTCAGATGGGGAGAAAGCAAAAGGAATAAATTAGCTCTTCAGGAGCAGAGATCCCGTATTAACATAGAAACATAGAAGTAGACGGCAGATAAGGACCTCAAGGCCCATCCAGTCTGCCCATTTCTTTTTCTACCTTATAAATGTGCCATTGGCCTTTGCTTTGTTAATGGTCTACCTATTCATACTCATCTGTATTGCTCCCTTATGCCTATCCCATGCCTGTTTGAAGCCCTGCACTGTATTCATACCAACCACTTCCTGAGGTAGGCCATTCCATGCATTCACCACCCTTTCTGTGAAAAAGAACTTCCTCACATTACCCCTTAATCAGCCTCCCTCTAATCTCATGCTGTGTCCTCTTGTCCTGCTATTTTTTTCATACTGAAACATGTTAGACTCTTTCACCTTGTTAATGCCCTTAAGGTGTTTGAATGTTTTGATCATATCACCTCTCTGCCTCCTTTGCCCTAGGACATACATATTGAGCTCCTCTAATCTGTCCTCATATGTTTTCTGATGCAGTCCCTGCACCATTTTGGTTGCCCTTCTCTGTACTGCCTCAATTTGGTTAATGTCCTTGTGAACATGTGGCCTCCAGTACTGCACACAGTAATCCAGATGGGGGTATTCATGCAGATGGCTTCAGTAAAAAATAATGGTGAGGAAAAATACAGAACTAATGAGAAATATAAACTGAACTGTGTCTAAATATTATGTTTTGTTTAAGTTATCCTGAAGGCATCAGCTGCTGTGTAAGCTTTGTATGTGGAGGACATCTGCAGTCTCTCCACTGGCCCAGAATGCACCACTCCAATTGTGACACACAGATACTGTGTTTCTAGCTCACTGGGAGCAATTACACAAACAATATAATACAGGCAGCCCCTCTCCTCAAAGTAAAATATTTGTGTAACCCGTAGATGGCGCTATCCCAAGGGCTACTACCCCTGCCTGATTTGCCACTAACAGGTTGAGGTGCCTGGATCCAATGGCGGGTGCCTCCACCCAGAGGTCAGGGTTTGCAATAGTTAAACTAACTTGGTCACAGCCCTCTGGGACACTGAGCTAACACTCACTAAGTGGCCCACACAATATATCAAATTACCTTCACAGTATACACTTACCCCCAGGACTGGTTCGGGCAGTGTGACTCCTGGGACTCCCTGTAAAATAAGATGATACAGTGCAAAAACCACAGTACAATACTTTAACATAGACGAATACCTCAGGCAGTGTAACTTTGCTGAAACAAACAGATCTGATTTATTTAGGGGGATATAACAAGGACAGGGGGAAATCAGGTTAATTAGTTTAAACGCATTAATAATCACAGTACTGTGCACATATTTCAGAATCCCAAATGTCCCTAATGTCACTCTTACTGGGTACCCAGGCAATAAGAGACTAGCCTATTTGGTGCAGCTGGTTGGGGCCCTGAAGATGGAAAATGCATGCACAATACCCAAATTGTAATCTACAGCTGACAGGCTCAGATCGTGGAGAAAGAAGGGAAAAGTAATCAGATGGAACACTTGCAATTAGATGATGGCAGGGAGCTACCCTGATTTGTACTCACAAATTCAATACTGAAACTGAATGGAAGGCAGATTGTCCTGGATTGCCAGGCGGAGCAGACCATGTGGACAAGGTCCTTGTAACTGGACCCCAAGGCAGTTCAGAGCAAATGGATGTAGTCTGGATTAAGCTGGGGTTTACTTGCAGCTTGTTGCACTCAATTCATTGTACAGGGGATTTGAAACGCAAGTCCCCACTAGCACTACACACATTTATATGGAAAAAAAGAAAGTACTATACCAGGCAGGCTGCTTCTCTATCCCAATTGCAGTTACTGCACAGTACCCGGGAAAACACACAGCAGATTTAGTTCCTGACAGACCGAGCGCGATTCAGGAATTTCTCCAGTCTTCTATAGGGTGAGCCTGGTTTCTACTTTTCAGATCTCCTTGATTCTCTTCACAGGTCAGATTCAGTCCAAACAAACACTTGCACAAGCTGCAGACTGAAACTTAGGGCCTTACACTCGTTTTCTGACTAAAACTGCGCACCCAAGAAGCACAGGGCTCCTTCCCTATTCACTGCCAGTAGACAAAACCGGGCACTTCCTTTGAGTTCCTCCCAGTTCTTGGCTGGATTGGCTATCACTCACAATAGCCTCCCCCTGTTGGTGCAAAAAGGTGCCGAAGTCCAAACTACATTTCCTAGAGTCACTGCCCATACAATCCTCTTGTGGCTGGCTCAGATTACGAGTCCAAATTCTGATTCGTCCACAGGCATGATTTTAGAGCTACCTTAACCCACACTGATTGGTCCAGTTCAGCAGTTCAAAACTAGAATGGGGAACTAGGCAAACACAGTTCTGATTGCAAAGAAAAGTAGGTTAGACAAACTGTATTTTCATTATTACTCTAAATGATTTCTGGCAAACAGTTACATCTTTCAGATAGGTTCCCTTTGCACTCCTAGTGACTGCAAAAATGGAGTGAATTGGTAGCAGCTCGAGTGGGACTCAAGCAGAGAAACACACAGTCCCCCCCATAGAAACTAATTATGTCTGCAAGCAGACAGCTCTTAAAGAGACAGTACCAGAGGCTCTAAAAACACTCACAGATAAATGGCTTAAACGCCAAACACCATTCAGGCTCGGAGCATTCAAGCAAGCTCCTGGAAGTCGTTTGGGAGCCCCCATTTGCAGGGGGGTTACATTTGCAAGTGAGAGAGTTTAAAAGCTGGTAAACCTGAAGTTCTGCAAGGTGGGACTTCTGGTCTGGCGAAACCAGCAGCTCCATAAAACAAGCATTTGTCAATGCCGAATGTTGTCGTGCTGGCATTGGCTTTGGTAGTGTAGTGCAGAAACACATTTTGGGCAGGATGTGAAAAATGACAGCTGTATTGTTCATAAGGAGGTGTAAAAAAATGGCACTGTTGAAAATGTGGCATGTAAATATTGCAAATTTGTGAAGTTACAAGGGTGCGTGGGAAATGCGCAATGCATGCTTGTAACAGTCATTTTTTGGACTTTTGGCACCAAATTTTCAACATAAGCATTTTAGGACCTCTGTTCACATACAGTGTCACTGTCATTTCCTCAAACTGTCCCAAAAAGTGATTTCGCACAGCGACCGACATATCGTGCACCAGAAGTGAGGGAAACACATTTCAACCAGGATAAGAAAAATGACAGTTATACTGTTCACAAGGAGGTGTAGAAAAATGACAATATTGAAAATCTGGCTTGAAAATATTGAGAATTCACGAAGTTACGAGCATGTGTAGCAACTGCGCAATGCACGCTCGTAAAACAGCCATTTTTTGAATTTTTTTCACCACATTTGCAACATAGGCTTTTTTGAGAGCCCACCTCATGAACACAGCCACTGTCCTTGTGTTAATTGGTCCTAAAAAGTGATCCCGCACAGTGACTGCAAAATCACCTTTCAGGACCGATTAATGTCATAACAGTGCCAGAATTCATGAGGAAGGGTTCCAAAAACCCCATGTTGAAAATATGGTGCAAAAATTCCAAAAAAATGGCCAAGATATGGATCAAAGTTGAAAAAAATCTATTTATTCCATTATACAGCTTACCGGCATTTCCTTAGTTTTGCGGTCGGCTTTGAAGAATGCAGGCGTGTTCCCGTTCCACCGAAGATCATTGCGCCGAGCTCGGAGGTAAGTATGTGGTGAGGTGGTGGGGAGGTAGGGTGCGCAGTGGGTGGAGTGCCGGGTGGTGGGAGGGTAGGGAGACTACGAGGATCATTTTCTGTGTACAGGTGCTAAAAAAACGCCATAGATGTTTTATTTCTGAGTGTTTTGGGGGAGATACAGTAGACAACAGGGGATTGGGCACCCCGTCCAGCACATAGGGGAGTGGGCAACACTAGCTGGGGGGATTGAGCACCCCCCTCAGCACAAAACAAGGGAGGGACATCATGCTGATGGGGAGTGGGCTCCCCGTCAGCACACTAAAGTGGGAAGTGTTGGGGGGATGGGTGCTGACAGGGATTGGGCACCCCCATCAGCAAACAATGAAAGCGGAAGGGGCACATAAGCTGAGGGAGATTGGGCATCCCCACAGCAAGCAAAAAAGGAGAGGGGGACACATTATGCCAGTGGGAAGTGAGCTTCCCCATCAGCACATACATGAGGGGCAAGGTAAGTCGACTAGGGGATTGGGCACCCCCGAAGTCGGCAGTTTAGCGGCCATGGTGCTGCCATGTTTGTAGCTGGTGAAGCACATAGGAAGTTCCACTGCGTGTGATGAGCTTTGCTCACATTGCAGCGGACCTTTCCTTAGATGTACTCACCCAGGTGGTGTGGTGCCAGCATGCAGGCTGATTGGGGAATGAGAGACGCACCTACTGGTGCGTGCCCTGCATTCGCCCAACAGCGACCGTGCATCCAAGTCTCCACTATGGCAAGATGTTGGCTGTGCAAGTGCGCCAACATAAAAATGTCTAAAATAACTGTTTCAGCAACCTGAATGGGGCTTGAGCATGTTGTCAGCCTTTTAGGCTGCTTGGAACCCCATTCAATTCTGTATCAGGCTTGAATCTTATGCTTCATACGTGGAGGACTTCTGCAGTCCCTCAACTGGCCCAGAATGCACCACTGTAACAGTGTGCTCCAGTAAAACACAGAGAGGACACACACATTTTTCTTCAAGTTTTTTTCTGTTCAGTTTTGACTCAGACACTGTGCTTCCAGCTCATTAGGAGCAACTACACATACAACTAAATAGAGGCAGCCCTTCTCCTCAAAAAAAAAAAAAAAAAAGCAGATATACCCCATTACCTGAGGCTTTATTTCCTTTATCTTCTTATAGTGCACCTATTCTGTTTTTTTTTCTGTTTTACAGGGTGGGGAAGCACTTCTGCAAGGCTTAGAAACATATCTCTGCAGTGCATAGGGCCAGTTGAGAGGTAAATGCTACACAAGGGGAGAGACGTGCCATAGCTGCTATGCACCCTCTTTGCACAGCCATCAGATGTCATTAAGGCCCCCCCAACATGCACACACGCACATACTTTGCCTCATCTTTCTGGGCTGGCATGGAAGGCTGGAGGTCATAACATTATATTATTTTAATGTTACTATTGTTATACCATAGTTCTTGCTGGACTGCTGCATCCCACATCCCATGTTCTACGCTGCTGTACAAGGAGAAGAGCACACACTCTTTTAACCAACACAAATCTGTCCCTCTGAGAACTGCACATCTCATATGCATTCCAGCTGCCAGAGATCATGGATACATTCAAGTCCACTGGCATCCTCAAAACTGAATATCCACACTCCAGATAGGCATAACTGATTCACAAGTATTTGTGTGACTTAATGGATTAGACACATAACTCTTCGATTATTTTGCCAACTGCCTTCATGAAACATGAAATATTCTCCAATGTCATTAGCTTCAGGCTGAAGGAAGCCCAAGTAAGCAACACATTTCTGAAGCACACTACTGTTTAACAGTGATCTATTATCAGTCTATTCTATTTAAGGAATGCTGAATGCAGAGAACATCATGTAGGCTCAGACTCACAGCTGTTATAGATGTTGATGTTATACAATCTTTTTGTCTATAGCCTGACTAGTCATCCATCACAGATACATAATTACAATTTGTTAGCAGGCCATACAGATCAATAGCTACATTAAACCATATATCATCAGGCAAATTGGTCATTTGTTGTGATTTTGGTTTGGCACATTTTGACATCCAGACAGTCTTTAATGGGTATTTCTGATTGTGAATCAATGTTGGAAAACCAACTGTTGTCTCAAAGTGGAATCTTTGCATTTCCTAAACCAAAATGACCTTCATGTTCATGTGAAAGAAAATATCTCTGCAAAGTAGTACGTGCTAGGTCTGTCCCAGCTGGCCCACAGGCTGACTAGATAACTGCAGTTTAGGAAGTAACAATGAACCCTTGATGGGAGTAACACCATGAAGCCTTAGTACAAACAGAAGCACCTGTTCCTTTAAAATACACCATATGATGCAGACTGGTATCACTACAAGTTGCTTAGACAGCAACTTCATACAACAAAAGGGCAAATAATAGGAGTAATATGAATGCATCTAAACCAGGAGTGGTGAGCAGTAAATAATGCAGTTGTACACATACACATAGTGCATATTTCTGGTAAATGTAATGGCATATTGCAGAACAAACCCAGGCAGCATGTGTGACTGGCAAGGCTGAACTGCAGGACTAGTTCTCCTGTAACCTGTGTAACCCCCCACCCCAAGTTGTACAGCTCTATGATGGTCTTCTTTCAGCCACCACAGTATTCCCGGGTGGTTCAGTTGTCCAGAGGTTAGAAGGGAACAGCACAATTAGTTCTAAAAGAAGAAATTGAGGCTTTTTGAATGGTGATTTTTTAAAAGGTGACCAGGTATGTATTTGTCGAGGGGCACATGACTGGTAGGAGGGCTGCTGGGCCTGAGGGGCAGTTTGGCTTCAGGTCACTGTACTGGTTCATGCTTCCCCCATTGGCGAGAAGGATGCCCCAGACACCAAGTTAGATTGCTCTAGCAACTGGAATTCAGCACGGATGGCAAGACTGCCAGCCTGTTCTTGCTTTCTACGAGGCAGAGAAGGAGGTCCACATGCATGGGTAAAAAAATATCCCAGGGGAAAGGAGAGATCAGGAACCATAAATTGGCAGGATGCCCAGCTATTTATTTATTTATTTATTTAAATTGTGGTAACCAGGTGCGCCCACTGGAACCTTGACTGTCCCTTTTTCAGGGGCGACCCGGGATTAGCTACATGTACCTAGAGGGAAGGAAAAACCAATGCTTTGATATGTACAATACAGCACGACTTACATAGAGTACATGAACATATATTGCAGCACAGAAATATTCTAGCACATGTTCATGTTTTGCTTCTCCTGCGATTGTACCACTAGGGTTGTAACAAAATGTCAGGGTCTGAATACCATACATGTCTTATGGAAGAGGACAACATTCCACTAGAATCACCATTTTTAAAAGACGGTAACAATAACATATTATGCCTGAGATGGGTTCAGGAAAAAGTTTCAGTATAAAGAGGGACTGTAAAAACATGCTTTTGTTAGTGGAGGAGAGTGGGAAGGTGCCAAATTGAATTCTTTACATTCAAAGTTATATTATGCTTGACTACCTGTACTGTGAGTTATATGCCCCAATACCAGAGACAAAGTAGGCTCCAGGGACAGTCAGTTAACTTTATAGTTGTAGTTCTCAGCCATGCAGAAAGATAAATACCTGTTATACATCACCATGTGAAGTAGCAGTATTTGTTTATTGCAATGAGGCATAAATTGTGGTTGACTTCAAGCCCTAAGCCAAACCATTGCTCTCCTCCTGATGCTTCTTTAAACTGAATATATCATAGGGTTGCAGAGAACTGTCTGACTGCATTCTACTTCCCCTCTGTCTGATTAATCAAAATGTCATGTCTGATAATGTTCCAATGCCAGATGAAGCATTGGAATGATACTGGACTTAAACTGGAATTTATGATCCAACTACCAGTTAGTAGAAACTCCTACCTGGCAAACAATATTTTAACCCCCCGCCCCCAGCTGAAACATGAAAGACCTCCCTTGTAGCACCCATTCAGAAGTTAACACTGTAAGCTGCACCCCCACAAAAAAACTTACATTTGGTTGGGGGAAGGTAATCATTGGTCAATCACTGGTGATCACTGCTGGCACTAGCACTGGGATGGCATAGTTACAGGTGAGGTCAGAGAATGGTGGTCTAGGAAAACTCCCTTTGTCCTGATGGTGTGGCCTGTGGTACATACTGGTGTCCATTCATCACATTCCCTAATATCCCATCCCCAAGTACTACTATGAAATGCCACTCCCACTTGTGTTCTGCCAAAGTCCTGCTGTTGCCCAATGTCCAGATGTCCAAAGCAAGCAGCATAAGCCATGGCTAATGAATCGCCATTTACAAATGAACACAACACAGTCTACTCTTCTAAAACTCCATCCAAATGCAGACAGTTCCTCCATGAGATGCACTTCTTTCCTTTTTGGGGCAGAGGAGAGAGGGTGTTGACCATCACCAGACACTGGGACACACCAGCTGAGTCACAGACTGAAAGTGAATAAGACTGCCCGGTGGTGGCTCAGAGTTTCCTGCCAGCTGGTTCCCTGTAGAGAAAGAACTGCATATCAAAGTAGAACATTTTATCTGTGACTGACTCTGAGCACTAAGCCAAACTATTACTGTCCACCTGATGCTTCTGTAAAGTGAAAATCTCATAGGGTTGCTCAGACCCATCAGATTTCATTCTGCTTCCACTCTGTCCGATTATCCAAAATTCCAAGTCCAATACCATTCTAATGCCAGTTAAGGCATCAGAATGGTATCAGAATCAGAATTGGAATTTCTGATTTAAATTCAGCTACCTATTACTAGAAACCCCTACCTGGCAAACATTACTTTCTGCCCCCCCCCCCACCAAGATGAAATACCATCCTTGTAGCACCCACTCAAAAGTCAACACTGCAGACTATCCCCACAAACTTACATTTGATTGTAGTTGTAGCGCTCACCCAACTGGAGTCAATAATTAGTAATTCTGTAGTTGCCTACAGGTACATAGGCTTGGTACCTGCTCCAAATGTGCCACTGAAAAGTCCAGCAAATTCTTGGTAACTACCAAACAATCAACTGTTAACAACTGAGTACATTGAGAGTGTGTTCCAAAAATGCTAATTAAGTGCCATATGGTTACTTCTGATATACCTCCAAAGGAGTACCTTCTCAGTTGACACACTCCTCCACTACTCCAGAAAAGCACCTTTAGAGTGTGTTCCAAAAATGCTAATTAAGTGCCTTCAATGGAGTACCATGCCAGGTAATCCAGTGTTACTGTGACCAAGCACTATTAGTGTGTGTTCCAAAAATGCTAATGAAGTGCCTTGGAATTACTTTTAATGTACTTCAATGGAGTGCCATTATGGGTACTCCAATGTTACTCTGTCCAGACACTGTTGGAGTGTGTTCCAAACATGCTAATTAAGTGCCTTCAATGGGCACAGTGTCAAAACCTTGCACAGCAGAATGTTGTGCAGCATAAGCGCGTCGCACGCTTCATTGGTGTCTTTTTTTATGTGGGAGACTCAACCCCCACACCCCCCCCCTTTAAGGGGAGCTGTGCCCCTGGACCACCCCCACTAAAGATTCTATCTCGGGGCCAACACTGAGCACACAGGTCCAGGATTTGGCATAATGTCATGCGCTGTTATGCGTATGACATTATGACCAAGGTATGCTTTCCATGGAGTACCATCACAGGTACTGCAGTGTTACTCTGACCAAGCACTGTAGGAGCGTGTTCCAAAAATGCCAATGAAGTGCCTTGGAATTACTGTATATACACTTCAAATTGAGTACCATTTAACGGACTCCTATGGTACTCCGCAAATGCACCTGAAATGCTAATTAAGTACCTTCTTTGGAATACATGCTCACAACTTCAACTTTTCAGTGTAAAATATCCTCATAGTTACGCACACCTGCAAATGAAACTTCTGGAAGAGCCCTTGCGCCGCAAAGAGGGGTACTTCATGGCCCCTCCCCATGTAGCCTCTATTCTCTCCCAGAGGACTAAACTTGGCATACATGGTACTCAGGACTTCACAAAGCATATTCTTGCCCTCATGCCTATTTCTCCCCCCTGACCTGACAACTCAAACAGATATGCAGACAGAGTATGACTAGGAAAGGGGACGGGGTATGCACTGTTTTTTTTTTATTTAATGAGGGTGAGGGAGTCCTGGAAGCCAACACATAGGGGCATGCAAGTACCTTTTTATTCAAATTTTCACTGGAGAGTACTTCTGTACCCCTGATAGTTACCTATTCGCTACTCACTATTCATATTCAGTTCAAGCTAATAGCGCCCCGCAGTCAGCAGCATGATGTCAAATAGTGTTTTACCTCATAATGACCAAGAATACCCCAGCTGAGATACAACACTTCAATTTCAGAGGGGTCAAATCTTCATATAACTTTATAACTAGGAGCAGAAGCACAGTGGAGATCAAAATCAGCTTCTCAGGGTCACATAGTGAGTCAGAGGCTGTGGTGGGGCTTGAACCTGGATATCCTGCTACACAGTTCTGAGTCACAGTATTATGATGGCAGGGAGGGTCCAACTAACCACTATACTACACTGCCCCCTTTGTAGAACATTTTTTTTACTGGTGGCAGGGCTTTCTTCAGGAAGCTGCTGTCGTACTCATTTCTGCTCACTGAATGAAAGACAGGGGGAATCTTCATCTTTCTCAAACATTAAACAATTTCCAATAATGTCCTGTATGTGTTAAGAAAATTAAGATAAATATCACTTAGTATAGAGAGTTTCTAAATTAAATTGAAGCCCATATTAGATCACATTTTCTATCATGGAGCCAATACCTGTAACTCTGTACCAAAATATATATGTGATGGTCAAACAACAAAACTTTTAAAAGTAATTTTACTCTAGACAATTTTGTTTCAGGTAGTCTTATTACTCCCCCTTGCACTAGTGGCCCCCATCATGCCACCCACCCAAACCCATTACCCTAACATCCACCAGGACTTACCATTCCTCAGAAATGGCATGGCCTGTGTCATCAGGCACGGGGCATGTGTGCAGCTGGAGTCTTCCTACAGCCAGTGAACACATTTTCCTTGTTCTCCCCTTAAAATGAAGCATGCACTAAAAGCAATGGCAGTGCAATGCGTGCACCCATGCAATGCACACCTGGCATCTGCCCCTCCTCTTCCCAACCCTGGCCATCTCAGCCTGCTGATCCCCAACCACTGCTAGTATCTGGCAAGTGCTGAGCTCCACAACACCTCCAACCTGGAGATGAGTAGCCCAGCAGGCACTAAATCTTCCTCCTCTTGCTGACCATCCAACTCCCAAGCTTGCCCTTGAGCTTGGGTTGCCAGCACTGCAAGTAGTAGTGCCACTGATGCTATGGTGGGCAGCTAACATTTAAGATCTGTGAAATTTAATTGGTCTGCATAGCCACATGTGTAGATGTACGTCCTGTCATCTATTATTTTGTGGCAGTTTCTGCCCTGGTACGTTTTTTGTAATTTGGAATTTATTACCCAAAAGCCCTCTCAGTTATTTAATAAAGAGTCTGTCTAGCTGTCCATGTAATCAGGAGCACCTGAAAAAAAGATTCTATTTGTAAACAAAAACTGTATCATTTAGTTCTGACTTCTCAAAAAAAATAGCCATTGCATCTTGTGTGTCTGCTTAAACCTGTCAATTACAGAATTTAGTGGAGGCACAGCTGGAAGGGGGCTGGTACTAAAATAATGACTACTTATAGTTTTTGTTATTCCACTACCATCTACAATGTGGCCTATAGCTTCAAAAAGGAAATGCTGTGCTTACACGTATTGCAAGATATACCCTAATAAGACTAGATGTGAATATAAATGCTAAAACTTAATTTGGTTCCCAGATTTTGAAAGTTACTGACCAACACTAGCCTGCAAACTAATTTATCCCACCTAGTCTAGAATAGACCCTCAAGCTGCCAGAAGAAGAAGCCCTAACCCTAGGCATGATTGACAAACCATAATGACCCCTGACCCACTGGAATGGATGTACTTACTCACCAGAATAGGGCCACAACAAGCCAGAACTCCCATCAGCTAGACAATTCTTCTAGCCCTGTGATCAGCCTCTTCTCCCCGGCTAACCAGCATCTCTGCACCTGGACCAACTTTCTTGGGTCTTGATTTGCCTCTCCTTTCTAGCCTTCCAGCAGCAGACCATCATTCCTGCCCTCTGACCAGTCTTTCACCATCCTAGCTGAACTTTCTCCCAGCACCTGGACCACACTTCCAGAACCTGTACCAACCTCATCATCTCAGACAACCACTATCCCTGCCACTGAACCATTGTTTCAGGCCCCAGATCACTCTTCCATTCACAGCTGACCACCCATCCTCCCACTGGATGACCCTTTCTGTCCCCAAACCAACCTCCCACCCCAGCTGACCTACATCCCAGCACCTGAACCATACTTTCAGTCCCTGGACCAACCTTGAGATGCCCAAAACAGCCTCCCTACCTATGTTCCCCCTGTCCACCTACTTGGACCAGCCCTGGGTCCAACACACTAGCCTCCCCTAACTGTGTCTTGCCTGCCTGCAGTGCCAACCCAGGCCAACCCTGGGACCCCCAGACTTGTCTCTCCCAAGTGATGACCCCATTTTCTTCCACTCGGACCAGCCCTGGAACACCTGGCTAGCATCCCCTACCTACATCTCCCCTCTCTGCCCACCCTGACCAGCAACTGCAACCCAGACCAGCCTTCTCCACCTATGTTCTCCTTGTCCCCCCTACCAGAACTAGCCCTGGGAATGCTGGGCTGACCTGCCTCATCTATGTCCCCTTGGTATCCCCACATGGACAGCCCTGGGATTACTGGAATGGAATCCTATGTCTACATTTCCATGGTCTGCCCACTCTGACCAGCCCTGGCAGCATTATATTTGCCTCCACCACCTATGACCTCCATGTCCCTTGATCTGGATCTGAATTGCGATCTAAGAACTTGCTTTCCCTAGAAACAGCTCCCCTTTTTGCTCACCTGGACTATCCCTGGGAACCCATACTGGCTGTCAAAATCAATGCCACCATGTTCATTCACCCAGATAATCCCTTGGACCGATAGACTAGCTTTCCACATCTACAACTCCCCAACCTGCCCACCAAGCCCTGCCCTCAGATTCCTGACCACCTTTTCCCATGTATGTCCCTATGTCCCTCCACCTGGACCAGCCCTGAGACTACTGTACTGGCATCCCCCATTTAAGTCCCTCCTGTCCCTCCCCAGACCAACTCTGGAATCCCAGACTGGCATTTCTCACCTACTATATGTCCTTTGTTGTACCCACCAGGACCAGCATTGCAAGCCCTAGATGAGTATCTGATATCAGCCTCCACACTCATCTCCCATGCTGTCCATTCCTTTTACCCCCAGACAGGTGTCCAAAACTCACCTCTACCCTGCTTCTAGCAGGACCAGACAAGAGACACATGGATGGATGTCCAACACATATGTCTTCCCTAATCTTCCTCTCAGACCAACCATAGGACTCATATACGACGGTCCCACACTCACTGCTAACCCATTCTCCTACATGGAGCACCCCAAGGACCATGGAACATGGGTCTGAAACCCACTTTCACCCACTTCTCCCACTCATACCATCCTTAGGACCCACATACATGGCTCAGATACCCACATGCACCTTCATCGCCCACTTGGACTAATCTAAGGGCCAGAATACCAGGATTCTGAGACCCACCTACACAACCTCCTCTTCCAGTCAGACCATTCCTAGACTCACAGAACCAGGATTCAATAACCACCATGCTCTGCCTCCCACAGGCCAGCAATAGGTCCCTCTCTGAGCCTATTTTATCCATTTGAATCACCAAAGGAACTCACCACACTAGGCTTCCCGGCTATGTCCCCCCCTTCCCCCATCTGGTCTACCCAGGGGACCCACACACTAGACTTCCCCACCTATGTTGTAACATATGTGGTTGCACTGTTACAGTTAAACCACCCAAAATAGACTAAGTAGAGTGTCTTACCTGAGCATTAGGGAGACTGAGGTAGGACTCTTGGAAGGGATGTTGTACGCCGCACCTATGAAAAAAAAAATAGAAAGGGGGGTTACAAAAAATCTGTAGCTCTTATGGAGTACAATAGGAATGAAAGGACAATTTAGCCATATAAGTATACTTATCTGATGGAGAAGGAGTTAGAAGCCTGTCAGACCTGTAAAATAACAGAAAATGGGTTAGCTGGGGGACTCGTATGTACTGTGTAAATGCAGTGGTGTGTGCCAACCCATGTGGGGGATACCTAGAGTGGGTCTTGACTTCATGCTAGGCGTGATGGTGCACAGTGCTTCTTGAGGAGATACAGGCTACACCTCAGGTACTCTGCTGTAGCCAGTAGGTGCTCTTTCCAACAGCAGATGGCTCTTCAGGGGCATTCAGATACACCATATTCTTGAACTGTCGGCCCTCCTAAAGTGTTGCAAGGGCTAAAGCCTACTGGATGGCACCTGCTCACAGTGCATAGGACCCTTCCTGTACCATGATACACTAGTATCCACTATGCCCTGATCCACATGGTGCAGGGGACCCAGTCTGCCAGCAGGGTGAGAATCCAGTTGGATGCCCGCTGGTGTCTTCCACTCCTCCTGTATCTCACTTCCCGTCTCCACCAAGCTGCTGTGCATGTTTAGAGAGGGGTAACAGGCAGGCTGATATACCATTGTATAGCACATAAAAAGATGTTTGTAGAGTAGTCTCTATAAATAAAAAAGAACTTACCTTGGTTAACATTCAACTGATTTGAATATTACACCAAATGGAGGGTCTAGCTGTTTCGCTGTGTAGAACCACATAAAATAAAAAATTATTATTGAAATTGCACAGGCACATAGCTTTATGACAAAAACAGTGATGAATAAACTGAATATTAAAATGCAGTTGTGTATTATATCTTTCTTTGTTCATCTTTATTGGAAAATAACTGCAATAAATTTACACTTTTCTAAATTCAAGCTAAATCAATGGCTTCGGTAGTTCTTTGCCTGTGTCGGATATTACCAAATGAAATGGTGAACTTAAAGTTATGTTTCTATTCATGCCAACTTCTAGGCCCCTGACCTCACAATACATGTGATATCCAAGCTTTCCTGATAGGAATCCCCTGCAACTTAGACTGTCAGCCACATCACTGGTGGGGGGTGTGGTAGGTGCGGGGGGGGGGGGTCGCAGGATCTACCAGATAAATTTACAGATTTTAGCAGCCTTGGGCATTTAAAGAAATTACAGTTAATGATATTTACTCACTGATAAATGTGATTACTTGAGTACCATTTATAGTACTCTGAAGTCAAAACCAGTGAGTATTCCTCATCCATCCTATAGATTGATGCACGATCCAACCAAAATCAAACTGGGCGAGGACATCCCCTTAGCTCATCAGAATATCTCCAGTGTGAATCTTACTTAGCAATAAAATTGAGAAGACATACAAGCTGAAAGCAAGAAACAGACAAAGAGACCAAACTGTAGCATCGCACTTCGTGCAATCTCCCCTTTGAGCAGTGCCTGGTAGCCCTTATTATGCTGTAGGTTATAATAGAACATCTCTTCAGACCTTGTTCATTATTCCTTATGCTTTATTGCATCGTAAGAAAGTCAGACTTGAAACATTTACAATCTTTAAACCCATATATTGTAATAATGATCACATTCGATCAACCCAGCATGTGGTGTTATCTGCCATCCCTGGTAGGGCTGTGGAGTACTATAAACGGTACTCAAATAATCACTTTTACCAGGTGAGTAAATAGCATTATATCGCATACCCTTTATAATACTCAGAAGTCAAAACCAGTGGGAGCTTAGTAGCAGTGTAGTTAGAGAAAAAATTATTCTTGGGAGGGTTAAAGAAGGCATATCAGGTTGTTCCTAGGTAGTCTGATTTTCCACCCTGAGTACTGCTGTAGCAAATGCAGTGCTTTTGCAGACATCACATCTAGCCAATAATACCAGGTAAATGTATGAACTGAGGACCATGTTGCTGCCAAGCAAATGTCTGGTACTGATAACTCCCCTCCTCCCCCCCGCTCAGGGTGTCGCTACTGCTCTGGTAGAGAGTGCCTTCATCCCTTCTGGTGGCTCTTGACCTGCCACTCTGTATGCCTTGGTGATGGTCTACCTTATCCATCTAGCAATGGTGTCATTTGAGGCTGCCTGCCCCACCCTCTATCCTGTGGTCAGTATGAAGAGCCCATCTATCTTTCGTATGGTGCTTGTCATACTGAGATATTTCCTCAGTTGATGACCTATGTCCAATGGATGAAATTCCACTGTGTCTGGTGTCTGGCCTGTACCTATGAATGGTAGTAGAACCTCCTGATCCATATGATATGGAGTGGTCACTTTAGGGAGGAACAAAGGGGCCGCTCTGAGTATGATCCTATCACTGTGAAAGGTTATGAAGAGTTTCCCACATGATAGTGCTTTTATCTCCCTTATCCTCCTAGCGAGCAGATTGCCACCAGGAAAACTGTTTTTAGAGAACACCAGTGGAAAGTATCTTGTTGAAAGGCGATAGATTGCAGGGCATCTAGCACTGTATTCAGTTGTGAAGCTGCATACCTTGATCTGACTCTTGGTGATGCTAAGGTGACTGCATTAAGTAGCCTGATCATGTCTGGATGTGAACCTATGTGGCCTACCCCGGTAGAGGATCCCTTAAGAAGGAAACTGCTGAGGCCTGAACTCTGAGCAATGCCAGGCTTGGGCTTTTATTCCCCCCTTCATTGAAGAAATCCAGAATGTGAGGCAGTCCTGCTACTGAAGGTGAATTCCCATTCTCTCTCTACAACATTTGTGAAAAATGTTCTATTGTCTTTGATAAGTTGAGTTGGTAGATTGTCTCCAGGATTGCAACAATCAGTCCACTAACCGGGTGTGATAGCCTAGTATTAACAGCCTGTTCCTTTCAGTAACCAGGCCGTCAGACTCAGACTCACAGGATTCGGGTGTAGAATTGGACCTTGATTCAGGAGGTCTGGCCAGTGGGGCAGGTCCATTGATAGCCCCATGGCCATTGCTTGAATTAGTAAGTGCCACGGTCTCCTGGGCCAGTTCGGGGCCACAAACACTACTGATGCCTCCATGCATCGTACTTTGTGGAGAATTTTATCTATCATGGGAATGGGTGGAAACACATAGGCCCTCTTGAATCTTCATGGCGCTGAGAGTGTGTCCACTTCCAGCACTCTGGGATCTAAGAATCTGGAGTAGTAGTTGGGTAGCTGAGCATTCTTCTGCAATGCCGTTAGGTCTACTTGCAGCGGTCCCCATTTCTCCTTAAGTATTTGAAAAATTATTTTGTTGAGTCGCCACTCCGACTGGTCAATGGGAACTCTGCTCAGCCAGTCCGCCTCCACATTGGATGTGCCTGCCAAGTAGGTTGCAGTGATTGACTGTAGGTGTCGCTTTGCTCAGAGTAGAAGCTGGAGTGATTCTTTTGTCATGGACTTGCTTCGTATGCCTCCTGTTTGTTTAGGTATGCAACTGTTACTTGGTTGTTGCACCTCACTAAGACTGCTTTGTTGGTGATGAGAGGTGCAATGAAAATCAGGGTTAGTTGTACAGCTCTCATTTCCAGAACATTTATTGGGAGTGTGGACTCACTCTTGGTCCATAATCCCTGGGTGACATGGTTCATGTAGGTTGCACCCCAGACTGACAAGCTCGCGTATGTGGAGATCACTTCCATGGGGGTTTGAGCCAGTGGGCACCCTCACAGTATGTTCTTTTTCAATGTCCACCATCTCAGGTTGGAGAGTAGCCATGGGGGGTGCTATTCAGAATCTGACATTTTGTGTTGTCTGGTTCCATGACTATTAGGAATCTCTGTAGGATGTAGCCTGGCCCACAGCACCATATCTATTAGTACCGCCATGACCCCCAACACCTGGAGGTAGTCTAATATTGCTCTGTTGGGTCTGCTGATGAGGCCTGTCACCAGTGTGTGAATGTTGCGTACTTTCTCTGTTGTTGGGGTCACCCTGTTGTGTTGCATGTCGATTACTGCACCTAAGTGCATGATGGATTGTGATAAGGGTAGCTGGCTCTTTGCTCTGTTGATTATCCAACCATGTTGTTGGAGACAATGTATGGCCAGATGGATGCTGCACTGTGCCTGTTCCACTGTTCTTGCCCTTAAAAGCCAGTCGTTCAGATATGGGATGACATGCACTCCATGTTTCCTCAGGTGTGTGGCTAAGACCACCAGAGTCTTGGTAAATACACGGGGTGCTGATGCTAGGCAGAATGGCAGGCAGGTGTATTGATAATGTTCCCCCTGTATGTTGAGCCGGAGGTACCTGTAATGCTATCTCTGGATTGGGATGTGGAGGTAGGTATCCTTGAGATCTATTGAGGTCAGGTAATCCCCTGGTTGTAAGGCCAAAAAGGCTGACTGCAGTGTTTCCATCTTGAACTTTTTGTATGTTACAAATTTGTTTAGGTATCTGAGGTCTAGTACTGGTCGCATTCTTCCTGTTTTCTTCGGAACAACAAAGAATAAGGAGTAGACCATGGTGTCTTTGTCCTTTGTAGGGATTGGTGTGATAGTCCCAATTTTCAATAGGTCATGTATTTCTTCATTTATTGCTTGGACTTTCTTTGGGCACTTTGGTAGTGGCGAAACAAAGGGTCTGTGTTGAGTTGGTTTGCTTTTTAATTCAATTGCGGAACTCCTGGTTACCACCTCTAGAACCCACTTGTCTGACAATGTTGTGCAAACCCCTGCAGTCTTCCTGCCAATGGTGGGTTTACCTGGGCCTGGTGCCTTCATTTTTTGTTCCCTTGGGCTTTGAAATTTGGTTTGCGACCCCCATTGCCATATTGCCTGCCTGTAGTGTTCTTTGATTTGTTGCTGCAAGACCTATGTTGACATTTGGGCCTCTGGTTTCACTGTTTAGATCCCTGAGAGTTGTGGGTTTGTGACTTAGGCTTGAAAAATTAACTTTTGGAGTGAATGGACCTGTCTGAGGGCAAGTAGGTGCCCTTATCTCCCTGTGCTTGCTTTCCACCCACTGTTTTTGAGGTACGTGTTAAGCCGTCCTCAAATAGTGTTCTCTCTTTGAATGGCAGTTTCATTAGGGCATTCTTGGATTCGTTGTCCACTTACCATAGCTTAAGCCACAATGCCTACCTGGCTCTGTTTACTAGGACAGTTGTTCAGGAGCCAAATCTGAGGATGTCTGAGGAGGCAAGCATTATATATTTGACTACTTGTATTGTGCACTCTGCTGCATCAGCCTTGGGGGAATCCTCTAGGATGTTTTTAGTGAAGGTGTCTAGCCACCTGTGGAGAGCTCTGCACATGAACCACACAGCCATATCTGCTCACCGTAGAATGCCTGAGACCTCATGTATTTTTCTGAGGTGTTCTTCTATTTTTTTATCCATAGGGTCTTTAAGGGCCGCCACACTCTCGATCGGGATAGTCATGTGTTTAGAGAGTTCTGAGATGGGCTGGTCAACTTTGGGTGACTTTCCCCAGTGTTTGGCCCTTGCCTGGAACAGGGGTACCATTTATTCACCATGCTCCTTTCAGGTAACCTGGTGGGGTTGGGCACATCATATTCTTTTTTAAAGGGGGTTTCGATGGTTTTACAGGATGGGAAGTGGACATTTTCCTTCAGTTCCCCTATGGATAGAAGAGGGTCCTCGGATGTGGATGGTCATTCAGGTTGCTGTGCTATTTTGAGCACTGATCTGACCATTGTTATGAGCTCTTCAGTGTTGTCACTGTGACACATCCTGCTGGACTTGCCCACAGTGCCCTCCTCTGGATCTCCTGGTGTTTTTGTCGTGGTGCTGTCCGTCTCTAGTCTGGGTCACTTCATGTTGGAATTGTCCCCCAGGTCTTTTGATGTGTGTGGTAGAGAAGTGGGATTGCCTACCTTCAGCAATTCCAGAAGCTGGAACAGCAGCTGTGCTTGGCTTGCATCCAATGCTATCTGTGCAGTTGGTGGTGCTGGGGATTCAGTGTCCGATCCCCTTCTTCCATCCTCCTGGATCCTCCGTTGGGCATATGGACACATACAGTGCAAGCCGTGTCCTTTTCATCGAAACATATAGAAACATAGAATTTGACAGCAGATAAGGACCGCTTGGCCCACCCAGTCTGCCCATTTCCCTACCTAATGGATAAGCTGCAGATCCTAGTTAACCAGCAGCCTACTTCTTCCTACCCCCATCCCCTAGAATTGCCTTATGGCTGTCCCATGCATGCTTGAATGCCACCACTGTTTTTGACTCCACAACTTCCTCCGGAAGGCCATTCCATGCATCCACAACTCTCTCTGTGAAAAAATATTTCCTTAAATTACCTCTGAGTGGCCCCCCCCTCTATCTTCAAATTGTGCCCGCTTGTTGTTGCACACCTCTTTTTTTGAAAGATGCACCCTCTTGGACTTTGTTGATTCCCTTGAGGTACATGAAAGTTTCTATCATCTCCCCCCTCTCCCTCCTTTCCTCGAGGGTATACATAATAAACTCCTTAAGTCTCTCTTCATATGTCTTCGGTGCAGACCCTGCACCATTTTAGTTGCCCTCCTCTGGACAGCTTCCATCCTGTCTATGTCTTTGTGGAGATTGGGTCTTCAGAGCTGCACGCAGTACTTCAGATGGGGTCTCACCAGCTGTCTGTACAGAGGGATAATAACTTCCTGTTTTCTACTGGTGATGCCTCTCCCTATGCATCCCAGTATCCCCCCAGCCCTCCTTGCTGCCCTCTCACATTGCTTGCCCACCTTTAGGTCACCTGATATGACTACCCCCAGGGCCCTTTCCATTTTTGTTGTTGTTAGTATCTCACCCCCCATTGTGTACTCTTCCCCTGGGTTTTTGTTTCCCAGGTGCATTACCTTGCACTTCTTAGCATTGAATCTAAGCTGCCATACATTTGACCATTCCTCTAACTTTACCAAGTCCCTTCTCATCCTTTCCACCCACCTTGTGCATCAACTCTGTTGCAGATCTTTGTGTCATCTGCAAGAGACATACTTTTCCTTCAGTCCTTCTGCAATGTCTCTATAAAAGACATTGAAGAGGACCGATCTAATACTGAACCCTGCAATACCCACTAGTAACCCCCTTTCTTCAAGTGGACTCCATTTACTATTACTCTCTGTGTCCTATTCTCCAGCCAATTCTTTTCCCAGGCTACCATCTTGGGACCCACTCCCAGGCTGGCTAACTTGTATATCAATCTTTTGTGTGGGACTGTGTCAAATGCCTTGCTAAAGTCTAGGTAGGCCATGTCCACAGCCCCTCCCTGATCTACTACTTTGGTCATCCAGTCAAAGAAATCTATCACATTTGTCTGGCATGACCTTCCCACTGTGAATCCATGCTGCCTTGGGTCCAGTGCCCCTCTGGCCTCTATATACTCGACAAGTCTTTCCTTCAAAGTGATTCCATCATTTCCCTATCCACAGGGTTAAACTAACAGGTCTGTAGTTTCCTGCTTCTGCCTTGCTCTCACTTTTGTGAAGGGAATCACATCTGCCCTCCTCCAGTCCTCGGGTACCACCCATCCTCCCATGATTTGTTAAGAGGGGTAGTCAGTGGTGTCACTAGTTCTACCCTTAGTTCTTTTAGAATTCTGGGATGAATCCCATCAGGCCCCATTTCTTTGTCCACCTTCAGTTTTAAGAGTTCTTTCAGAACCCTTTCTTCTGTAAATGGGCTGGTATCAACTTCTGTATCCAGAGTGTTTCTACTGTTTGTTTTAGGTACCTCCCCCTCTTCATTTGTAAATACTGAGCAAAAATATTTGTTTAGTATTTCTGCCTTTTCATTAACTGCTAGGAAAAAGATTCCACATTCCTTGCACCTCCTCATGATGCTGGCCTGAATGTTAAACCTGTTGGGTTGAAGAGAGAATTGTATCAGATATGGTCTCTTTGTACTGAATGGCCACATATTTAAAAGCAACTGCAGCTGGTTTGCTGCAATGTGGTATATTTGTACTCTCCCTTTAAGGGAAATGACTGCCTGGGAATAGGAATAGTGTGGTCCCAGGCAAAATTGCGTCCACCAGCTCTGGCGGGATTCAGCATGATTTGGGAGCCCTGCATACTCTATGTGGATGCCATCCAATATGGAGCTGTAATCTCGTAGGATTACGCTCGTGGTCTGGAAGTGCTACCAGGTTCTTGTGGTTCCCAGTCTTGCAGGAAACACAGAGCATCATGGGGCTGCCAGGAGAGAGTGGGAAGGTAGATCATGGCTGCCAGTCATATCAGTGAGCGGAGTACAGGTTTATTTATTGCCCACCGAGACAAATAAGTTATAAAATGGCTTGACAGAGCACAGTTTTTTCCCTGGACATGGAGGGTGCTGCCAGAGGGTCTTATTAATGAATTTGTCCCATTTCTGTGACTGAGGCCACCAGAGACAGCGATACCAGCCCCAGGTACCTGAATGTGCTGCTGCAGTGTTTGTTTCTACAGTAACATTCCAGCATCTGGTTGAGGAGCTATGGGGGATTCTCATCCAGCGCTTTGCTCTCCTAGGTTGTCTGGAGCTTGGACCATGGATTACATATGGGGGGACATGGCAAGAGGCTGGAGAGATCACTACAGGAGAGACCTCAGCCAAAAACAAGCTCTGTGGTTAGAGCAGGTTTCAGTGCCTAAGCTGAGCTCGCTGCAGGAGGAACCTTAGCCCAGCTGCTACCTAGGGGTTAAAGTAAAGGGTGCCCCTGGGGTCCATAATAGATGCCTGAATTGCAATGGAATAAATGGGGTCCAGGAGCCACTGCAGGAGAGGGGTCCTGTCCCATATTTTGCCTTATTGCCGGCTTTCCTAATTTGTGCACAAAAGTACCCAAAGCATTATAAACGCTGCACTCTGTCTTTTTGTTGGAATTCTAATACATGCATGTTAGATGCTAAATGTTGGCTACCAGGCTACTTCCCAAAGTTGTTGCCACAATGATCATCAATTAAGTACTCTGTTGAGTTCATTAGTGCAGGTTTAGAATTTATTTTGCATTCCAATTTCTTTCTTTTTAACAGCACTTTTTACAAACAGCTTCAAGGGATAGCAATGGGCTCATTGGTCACTCTATCATACATCAACCTTTTTATGGGCTGGTGGGGGGGGGGGATGATCCCTGACCCTGCAGTTAATCCTTTTTTTGAAAAATATAAAATTGTACAGGAGATTTATAGATGATCTATTAATTGTGTGGCAAGGAAAAGAAGAACAAATACAGAGTTTCCTGGGTTTTATTAATAATAACGTGGTGGGGTTACAATGCACTGCCCCCATTATGATGAAAAAAGCATTCATCATTTAGATTAAAATCTGAGTCATAATAGTGAAGGACAGGGGGTTTCAAGAATCTGTTGTAAACCCACAGCTGGGAACAGTGTACTGCATTATTCTAGTTTCCATCCCAAACATACTAAAGAAGCATTACTGTATGAGCAGCTAATTCACCTGAATTGAAATTGCTCAGAAATGAATGATTTGTTTAAGCAAAAAACTATATGTTTTCTCATTTAAAATGAAGGGGATATTCAGATGAAATTCTCCAGAAAGCATTTAAAAGGGTGGAAAAGTTGAAAGGAAAAATTTATTAAGGTACAAAAAAAGCAGGAGAAAACTAATTGGATAGTTTTTGTGACCACATATGGGCCAGTCTTTGTGGATGTGGCAGCCATTATTACAAAACATTGCCACATACTTTATGCAGAAAAGGACCTCAGAGACATTAAGCAACCCCCATTAATATCATACAAAAGGGGCTGGATTTCAAAAGATTTGTTGGTGAGCAGTGAATTTTTGGAGCAAGGACTACAAAAGAGCTGGTTAGGAAACCAACCAAAGGGTTTCTACCCATGTAAGTGCTGTAAGACCTGCAGATCCACAGTACAATGTAAAGTATTTTACAATCCAGGGGCATTAGGGGTATAGGAGGTTAGGATTGAACACTTCATCACCTGTATGACAAAGTTTGTAATATATGCCCTGTGGTGTACTTGTGGCAAAGTATACACTGGACAAACTGCAAGATGTTTAAAGAAATGGATACAGGAACATTTTCAAGCAATTCAAAAAAAGGATTTGCAACATCCTGTCTATAAACAGCTCTCCTAAGTACAAAATAATGGGGGTACATAGTATTTGCTATGCAGGTATAGATTGTGTGCCATTTAAAATTAGAGGTGAAAATAGGAATCTGTTTCTGGATAAAACAGAATCCACATGGATCTTTAATTTAAAGACATTAAGGCCATCAGGATTTAATGAACAGATGAAATGGGGCACATATATAAAGATATGAGCTATAACAGGATAAATTGGGGGGGTACTAGAAATATAAGCTGAGATCATAACTGTGCTTGAGCTATTGAATCTTGCTAAGAATTGTAAATGAATTAAAAACATGATATGAGTTGCCAAATAAATATGTTGTTAGTGTGACAGAGGTTTGACCATCAAATATGTAACAATAAGTGAAATTTTGTGTATGATTCATTCTCTTTCTGTTCTGTCATCAAAAAAGTATATAGAAACATAGAAACATAGAAGTTGACTGCAGATAAGGACCGCAAGGCCCATCCAGTCTGCCCATTTCTTTTTCTACCTTATAAATGTGCCATCGGCCTTTGTTCTGTCAGTGGCCTATCTATTCGTAGTCATTTGTATTGCTCCCTTATGCCTATCCCATGCCTGTTTAAAGCCCTGCACTGTATTCATAGCCACCACTTCTTGTGGTAAGCCATTCCATGCATCCACCACCCTTTCTGTGAAAATAATTCCTCCCATTTCCCCTTAATATTTGCTTAATCTTATGCTGTGACCTCTTGTCCTGCTATTATTCTTATATTTAAACATGTTAGACTCTTTCACCTTGTTAATGCCCTTAAGGTGTTTCAGTGCCTCTATCATATCACCTCTCTCCCTCCTTTGCTCAAGGGTATACATATTGAGCTCTGTTAATCTGTCTTCATATGTCTTCTGATGCAGTCCCTGCACCATTTTGGTTGCCCTTCTCTGGACTGCCTCAATTTGGTTAATGTCCTTGTGAAGGTGTGGCCTCCAATACTGCACGCAGTACTCCAGATGGGGCCTAACCAGTGTCTTGTAAAGAGGGATTATTACCTCCCTCTTACGACTTGTGATACCCCTACTAATACACCCTAACACCCCCCTAGCCTTACCTACTGCTTTAGAGGTCTGCTTGGATGATTTCAGGTCATCAGTGGTGATGATGATGCCCAAGTCTCTTTCTTCCTTTGTGACTGCTAGCAACTCCTCTCCCAGCCTATAGGTGGCTTCAGGGTTTCTCTTCCCTATGTGCATGATTTTGCACTTCTTTGCATTAAATCCCAGTTGCCACTCTTCTGACCATTTTGCTTTTTTATCCAGATCTCTTCTCATTCTGCCCACCCCATCTGGATCATCTACTCTGTTGCAGATCTTGGTGTCATCTGCAAACAGACAAGCCTTACCCTCTAGTCCATCTGCAAGGTCACTAATGAAGATGTTGAAGAGGACTGGCCCCAGAACTGATCCCTGAAGTACCCTACTTGCGACTTGCATCTCTTCTGACTGTATACCATTTACCACCACTCTCTGTTTTCTGCCTGTCAACCAGTTTGCCATCAGTTGACCAACTTCTGACCCACCCCGAGCCTACCCAGCTTATTTATCAATCTTCTATGTGGAACAGTGTCAAAAGCTTTGCTGAAGTCAAGGCAGGTGACATCAACTGCTCCCCCTTGGTCCACCACTCTGGTTACCCAGTGAAAGAAATCTATGAGATTAGTTTGACAGGACCTTCCTTTTGTAAACCCATGCTGTCTTGGATCCTGTGCCCCTATGGATTCCAGGTGTTGCACTATCCTTTCCTTAAGGTGCCTCCATAATCTTGCCCACTACTGAGGTAGACTGACTGGTCTGTAGTTCCCGCCTCCTCCTGCTACCATTCTTGTGGGCGGGATCACAAACCCTTCTCAGTCTTCTGGGACCTCTCCTGTGCTCAGAGACTCACTAAACATTTCTGCTAATGGCTCTGCTAGTTCCACCTTTAGCTCCTTAAGTACCCTGGGATGTATGCCATCAGGTCCCATTGTCTTATCCACCTGAGCTTAGCAAGCTCTTGTGGGACCCTTTCTTTGTGAAGGGAGTAGTGCTCACCTCCCTCCCCCTGTGTCCATGATGCTAAGCTGTGGGCCCTGCCCTACCTTCTCTTCAGTAAATACTGAGCAAAGTATCTGTTTAGGATAGATGCCTTTACAGGGTCCTCCTCCTCACATGCTCCCTTTTCTCCATTAAGCTTAGCAATACCCCCTCTGGACGTTCTCCTTTCACTAATGTATCTATAGAAAGTCTTGTCACTTTCTTTTACTGTTCGTCATATGGCACCATAGCACAATTAATTACTTTATTCTGACTGTTTTTTTGAATTTGTACATGGTTTATGAGTGGTATTTATAACACTGTTTAAAATATAAAGAAGTTTCTTTAGAGTGACACTTTTTAGTCCTCTTACCATTTCAGCAGTGGTGGGATCTGAACCTATAAGGTAAGTGTATTGACCCTTTAAATTAGTTTGCAGTTCTCACCACTAATTAGAGCTGCATAGGTAACTAGACTAAAATGGTGTAGAACCTTGGTATTTGAAGCACCTTCTTCACATTTAAATTTAAATTGTATCTATCAGTGATTAATTGTTTGCCACCTGTGTAATGCAAAGGTAAACGAGGAGTTTGTTTTTTTTGTTTTAGGTCATGCCTCCTAAGGAAGGGGTTGCATAGCTCTGAAGTGCAGAGGCTAGTCTGTCTGAGGTGTATTAAGCTTGAATTTTGAGCACTTTAACATTAACTTTTTTTGCATTCGATTGTAAATAATAAACTTATTTTATTTTTTTGTAATAAAAATCTATTGCTGAATTTTTGAAGTTTGAGTGCTGGATTTTTTTTAAATAGTTCCCAAAATTGTTGAGCAGTTTAAATAAAATTGTATCTTGCAGAAGAAGTAAGAGTTGCTGGGAGTTGCTGTGGGACGTGATCAACCTATCTTGATGCACGAAGTAAACTGGAGATCCTCAGATGAGACAAGGGGGATGTCCTCACACAGTTTGATTTTGATTGGATCGTGCATCAACCTATAGGATGGATGAGGATTACCCACTGGTTTTGACTGTGGAGTACTATAAAGGGTATGAAATATAATGCATTTTAGTTAATTGGGCCCTATACGTACCATGTTTTTAATTGTGGAATGTTGACAGTTCCCCTTTAAAGATGGCTGCTCGACTCATGAACTTAAAATACATGCTCTCCACCCAGTATAGTTACTGGTAAATAAGCATGTTATTGCTGAATATATTTGAAAGTAGCTTGCTCAAAGAACACTTCACAACCAAGAATATGGTCAGTGTTGGCCTTAGTAGAAAGTAAGGACAGAAAGAGACTAGGTGCTATATGCCCCCCCCCACAACTGATGCCAGAGATATCTATCTATATATACAACCACACCATGAGTTGATATTATCCTCCCACCACCTCCAGTTGCCGCCAAAGGAATCAGCTCCCTTGGCCTACCCTGCCCCACCCCAGTTCCCATAACCCTGTCCCAGGACAACCCAACCCCACTGCGCCTTTATTCTGGACTGCCCTAACCCATCCTGGTTCTCTTAGTTCCTACGGCCCTTTATCTGGACCAAACCATACATAGAAAATTGAACATGGAGAAGGACCGCTAGGCCCATCAAGTCTGCCCTTTTTCCCTACCCGTAACAGCGGCTGGTGACCCTATTTGATCGTCGGTTTAGCCTCTCCTTCCCACCTCTACAGTTCCCTTATGCCTATTCCATGCACGTTTGAAAGTCCCTATTGTGCTTGTTCCCATCATCCCCTGTGGCAGGCCATACCATGTATCATCACCCTTTCAGTGAAGAAAAACTTCCTCAGATTTCCCCTTATCCTGTCCCCCCAATCTCATATTGCACCCTCTCATTCTTGGACCTCTCCTATACTGAAAGACATCCCCCACCTGCACCTTATTTATGTCCTTAAGATACTTTAAGGTCTCTAGCATAGCTCCATATTCCCTCCACTCCTCCAGCGTATATATATTGAGGCCACTAAGTCTCTCCTCATAGGTCTTCTGGTGCAAGTCCCGTACCATCTTAGTTGCCTTTCTCTGAACCGCTTCCACCCTGTCTATGTCTTTATGAAGATGTGGCCTCCAGAACTGTACACAATATTACAGATGAGGCTCACCAGCATTTTGTATAGTGGTATCACCACCTCCCTTCTTCTGCTCATGATACCCCTTCCTATGCACCACCAACATGACACTGGCTATCTATATAGCCTTTGTACACTGCTTGGCCACCTTTTGGTCATCCAAAATGATAATCCCGAAATATTTTTCTTCCCTGGTGACTGCCAGCAGCCCTGCCCCCATCCTATAGCTCTCTCTGCATGGTTTCTGCACCCCAGGTGTATGATTTTGCACTTCTTTGGGTTGAATCTCAGTTGCCACACTTTGGACCATTTTTCCAGCTTTCTAGGTCTCTCCTCATGTCCTCCACCCTATTTGGTGTGTCTACTCTGTAGCAGATCTTGGTGTCATCTGCAAATAGGCAAACCTTTCCTTCCTGCCCTTCCACAATGTCATAATGAAAACATTAAAAAGGACCGGCCCCAGGACTGATCTCTGAGGAACCCCACTGATCATTCCCCTTTCCTCGGATTGGATTCCATTTACTATCACCTTCTTCCTATCCCATAGCCATTTCCTAACTCAGTTCCCCACCTTTTGGCCCACCCCCAGGCTGGCCAACTTGTTCACCAGTCTTATGCGTGGTACGGTGTTGAAGGCCTTGCTGAAATCAAGGTAGGCAACATCTACTGCTCCCCTGGTCCACCACCTTTGTCACCCAGTGGAAAAAAATCTATCAGATTTGTTTGACATGACCTTTCCGATGTGAAGCCATGCTGTCTTGGATCTTGTGCTCCATTGGCTTCCAAGTGGTCCACATTTCTTTCCTTAAACAGTGCCTCCATCTTACATACCAGTGAGGTGAGGCTGACTGTCCTATAGTTTCCTGTCTCCTCCCTGCTTCCCTTTTTGAGTAGAGGGACTACATGTGCCCTCCTCCAGTCCTCCGGAACCACTCCAGTATTGAATGAGCTACTGAACAGTGCTGCCAATGGCGCTGCTAGCTCCATCCATAGTTCTTTTACTGTTCTAGAATGCATGCCATCTGGTCCCATTGCTTTGTCCACTCTTAGATTAGTGAGGTTCTCTAGGACCCTCTCTTCTGTAAATGGACTGGTGTTCACCTCCCACCCTCCCCATGTATCTGATGCCAATATGTGGTCCCTGAACCTCCCCTTCTTTAGTGAATACTGAACAGAAGTATTTATTCAGTATTGCTGCCCTTTCCTGGTCTCCCTCTACAAACTCCCATTTCTCCCCATTGAGCCTTACAATCCCACCCCTGGACTTCCTTCTTTCACTGATGTACAGTGCCTATAGAATGTCTTCTTCCCATTCTTCACCATCTGTGCTAATCTTTCCTCTGTTTGTGCCTTTGTTCTCCTAACAGCTTTCCCCTCTTCCTTCAGATAATTTAGGTACACCATCTTACCCTCTTCCCTCTGTGTCTCCTTATATTTTCTGAAAATCAATCTTTTGGCCCTTACTTTCACTGAGCATCTTTTAAGAACCATAGTGATTTCCTCCTTCTCTTGCTCTTGCTTCTCAGCTTAATGCACTGGTTCGTCACCTCCAGTATGGCTCCTTTTAAGTGTGCCCACTACTCCTCAATCCCCATTCCTGCCTCCCTCCTCACCAGGGCTTCTTTGATGCATTTCCCCATTCTAACAAAGTCCACCCTATTAAAATACAAGACCAGCGCCCTTGTGTGGCTTGACTGTGACCATATGACCATATGAAAACACACTGTGTGGTGGTTGCTATACCCCAGGAGTTCTTCCACCCAGACTTCTGTGATCCTGTCTCCACTGGTCAATATTAAGTACAGAATTTCCCTGTCCCTGGTGGGTTCTAGCATAAGCTGCCTGAGACCTGCTTCCTGCAGGGAGTCCAAGAGGTTTCAGCTCCTGGCTTCGGCAACCACTGGGATGGTCTAATCCACATCTGGTATATTGAAATAACCCAGCAGCAGTATCTCCCCTTTTGTTGCCATCTCACATATTTCCTCCACTAGCCCCTTGTCCACCTCCTCCCCTCCATGAGCTGGAGGCCTGTAGATCACCCCATGTGAATTGCTATGCCATTGCCTGGCTCAAAGGTGACCCACAGTGCTTTGGCCTCCCCCTCTCTACCCTGTACCACAGTTACTTTTATACCTTCCCTGGTGTACAGGACCACTCCATCTCCCCTTTTTTACTCTCCCTATCCCTCCTGAATAGAGTATAACCTGGCACACTTACCTCCCAGTCAAGATTTTTAGTGTACCATATCTCGGTTAGTGCCACTATGTCTAGGTCAGCCTCTGTTATCTAGGCCAAAAGGTCTGGGATTTTGTTTGCCAGGCTGTGGGAGTTTGTAAACATGGCCTTCTACGTTTTACTGTCAGCCACCCTCTAGACCCCCTTTTGCCCTCTTGTTTCCTGTCTCCAACCCTGGATTCCTTCTTTTGCTGCCTCCCTTCCTCTGTCATACCTTTAATAACTGGTTCAGGTGTACCTGTCAACAACTTACCCTCCTAATCCTCCTTTCTGGCTGTTCTAACCTGTTGGGGTGGGCTGCTTGAGTCTTCCTGCTCCCATCGCCCCACCCCCCGGCTAGTTTAAATGCTTGCTATGGAAGCATTTAAACTGTTCATAGAAGACTGCTGTCCCTTTCCTGGATGGATGTAGGCAGCCTCCCTTATAAAGGTCCACATTCACTCCAGGTGGGTCCCCAGTGAAACCATAACCCTTTTCCCTGCACCAGCCCTCCAGCCAGGTGTTGAAGTTTCTGATACAGAGATTCCTAGCCTCCCCCCTGCCGTGGACTGGCAACACCTCCAAGAATGTCACAAAGCTTGCTATTTCCCCAAGGTGTCCTCCTAAATCCCTGAAGTCCTCCTGCACCTGATCTATGCTTACCTCACCCCTGGTAAGGTCATTTGTCCCCAGCTGGACAATGACTTCCAGCCTCCCTCTCTTCGTTACTGATTTAGCAATCCTCTGTATCCACTCCCCCTCCCTTCAAGCTATGTCTTGAGGAAGGCATTTAACCTCCCTCCCCACCTCGCTACCTGTGCCTAAATCCATTCCCTGGAAAATTGAGTCCCCCACCAGGAGTAGCTTCCTCTTCCCTTGGGGTCCCCCCCAGGTTTTCCTCCTGGAGGACCCACACATCCTCTCTGGTCTCAACTTCTGGTTCCCCTATGGGACTCTCCAACTCCTCCAGGATGGCATAGGAGTTTTTCAGTTGGACTGGATGGGGGATGTGTCTCTGACCCCCCTCCCTCAACCTCCCTAAGCCCACCATAGTCCATCCAGCCTCCTGCCCAGGCAATCGTCACAGCAGTGGTTGAGGACATGGCAGTCACCTGGTGGGGGCAAAGGTCCCCAGTACTCCTGCCAGCTTGGCCCAGAGACTGGTCACCTCCACCCTCAGCCCAGAGAGGTGCCTGCATATGGGGCAAATCGCAGTACCCAGAATGTCCTTCTGAAGACCACTGCCCACCACCCACTGCACCACACCACATCCTGCATCTCTCCCTTCTTCTCTATGCCACCTCCTGCTTTGTTAACTAAACCCTCCTACTGCTTTAGTTAGGCTCCTGGTTATGTTGCTTTTATCCAGAATCTTGAGTTTAGCCCCCTGTCCCAAGTATGGTCCCTATTTTTTTTTTCTTTCCTTTTTTCTCTCTCTCTCTCTCTGTCCTTTTTTCCTTCTTGCCCCATCTAGTCTCTCAGCAGGAAGCTGTGCAATGACATTAGTCCTATGACTGTTACAGGGTGATGAGCCTGGGTGGGATGTGGGGAGGTGGGAGGGACCTTGAGTTCTGCCTTGCCAGAAACAATCAGTCAGCCTGACTCCCATTATCTTTATAGTCATCCCATGTCCTGCTCTCTGTTCCACCTCTGCCCCTGTGCTGGAGGTCTGTAAAACACTTCCGTAATGATAACTGCCCCATTCCTTGTCTCCAGAGTGACTCACAGTACTTCTGATCTAGCATTCAAAGCAAACACCAGTCTCTTCTGCTCCATGCTGTCTCTCTGGGCCACCCTGGTTCCTTTGATCCTACCTGTGGACCACCCAGGTTACTCTACCATACCTGAGCCAAAGCACCTGCCCCTCTGTTGCAGGATGCCCTTGTTCACCCCATGACCTCTAAGATTCCAGTTCCACCCTGCCACTGCCCTAGGCTGTCCTGGTCCTTGTTGCCACCCCATTTCCAATGGCCCTCCTCCTCACCCACCACATCCCCTTTGCCCCAGCCACCATCAGACCTGACTCTATCCCTAGTCCACCCCTGCTCCCCCCACCTTAGTCTTCATTGGCTCACCTTACCTCCCAGATCCCACAGCCCTGCCCCGGGACAACCCACGTCTGGGTTGCCGTAGCCCTTTTTGTTCCTATGGATCATCCCAGCTCTCCCTGTTCTGTACTTATCTGGTCCCCCAGCTCTCATGGCCTAGGCCCTGTTCCACCCAAGCTCTTTGCTGTCCTAGTCCATGCTATCCTGACAAAGGCCACCATGCTTCCTCTGGCTCTGCCTCTGGACCACCCTAGCAGCCCCTAGCACTATCTCAAGGCTGTCCCCATCCACCATGCCCCCCAAGCCATCCATGTTCCTTGGTACTGTCCCTGGACCACCCTAGCCCCTCCACTGCCCCAGTCCAACTTGTTCTCTAATCATGCTCAGGCCTATCTGCTCCTGCCATGATGTCTGCAACTCACACTAGCAGGGATGCGAAAAACACATTTCACCAGACCTGATTTGGAGGCAGCTGTTCCAGCCTGATTCTCTGTGGTGCAATGCTTATGTAGGGATCATGGTGTGTGTGTGGTGGTGGGGGGGGGGGGCTGGCCATTTGTTTTAGATTCCCACCAAACTGTCTGCAAAGGAACACTGGTGTGCCATGGCAGGCATGGTCATGCTCATGTCTGGCAGCATCTCTCCTGCCTGGTGGTTCTGACTGTGCTCACAACCTGCTTCTGCTAGGGGACAGGTGTGCTGCAGGGAACATATTACCCATTCCCCAAAGTGAGGGCTAACCAAGGTATGCTCAGTATTCCTCCTCAAGCCAGCCTACCAACAACCTGAACTTAGTTGCATCACAAGTAGCAGTGCTACTACTGTCCCATAGGGTCAGTTTTAGGGTTGTCATTTTAATGAACTTATGTAAGTTGCCAACTGGCATTAAAATGCACACTCCTTTTCCAACATCTGTATGACTGAGATCAGTGCTATACATAGTGAAGGGAGGGGGAAGGACACTCATCTAAACCTGATCTAGCAATTAAGCGTAAAGCAGAATGCACAACAAATTCAACAAAAATTTTACTCTACTAAATTTCACTATAAAGATTCCAGGAATCTTTCAGTTATATTCAGATGTACAATTTTCTAATGCTACCAAAATCTGAGTAAGTTATTAATGTTTCAATTTAGTTATTTTCTCAAGAATGGCCATTTTGCAAAGAAAAAGCATTGTAGACTTGGCAAAGGTTAAGACAGAGAACATACAGTAAAAAAGAATTATGGTGCACAGCATAGGACATATCTAGACAAGTATATCTGAGAGGTAAGCTAATATTTTTCTTAATTATAGCAGAAACTAGATTTTTTAGAAACACATTTTTCATTGCACTGCTGCTTTAATTAAAATGACTGCTCCAGTAGATTAAAAAGAAACATAGAAGTTGATGGCAAATAAGGACCGAAAGGCCCATCCAGTCAGCCCATTTTTTTTCTACCTTATGAATGTGCCATAGGCCTTTACTCTGTCAATAGCCTATCTATTCATACTCATCTGTATTGCTCCCTTATGCCTATCCCATGCCTATTTTAAACCCTGCATTGTATTCATATCAACCACTTCCTGAGGTAGGCTGTTCCATGCATCCACCACCCTGTCTGTGAAAAACAACTTCCTCAAATTACCCCTTAATCAGCCTCCCTCTAATCTCATGTTGTGTCCTCTTGTATTTCACCTTGTTAGTGCCCTTGAGGTGTTTGAATGTTTCAATCATAGCACCTCTCTCTCCCTCCTTTGCTCTGGGGTATACATATTGAGCTCCATTAATCTGTCCCTATATGTTTTCTGATGCATTCCCTGCTCCCGTTTGGTTGGCCTTCTCTTGACTCCTCCATTTTGTTAATGTCCTTGTGAATGTGTGGCCTCCAGTACTGCACTCAGTACTCCAAATGGGGCCTAACCAGTGTTTTGTATGAATGGATTATTACCTCCCTCTTATGACTTGTGATACCCCTACTAATACACCCCAACATCCCCCTAGCCTTACCTACTACTTTAGTTGTCTGCTTGGATGATTTCAGGTTATCTGTGATGATGATGCCCTAGTGTCTTTCTTTCCTTGTGATTGCCAGCAACTCCCTTCCCAACCTATAGGTGGCTTTAGAGTTTATCTTCCCTATGTGCATTATCTTGCACTTATTTGCATTAAACCCCAGTTGCCACTCTTCTGAACATTTTCCAGTTTATCCAGATCTCTGCTCATTCTGCCCACCCCATCTAGATCATCTACTTCGTTGCAGATCTTAGTGTCATCTGCAAACAGACAAACCTTTCCTTCCAGTCCATCTGCAATGTCACTGATGAAGATATTGAAGAGGACTGGCACAGGACTGATCTCTGAGGTACCTCACTTGTGACTTGCATCTCTTCTGACTGTATACCATTTACCAATACTCTGTTTTCTGCCCACCAACCAGTTTGCCACCCAGCTGCCCAACTTCTGACCCACCTGAGCCTCCCCATCTTATTAATCAATATTCTATGTGGAACGGTATCAAAAGCTTTGCTGAAGTCAAGGTAGGTGACATCAACTGCACCCCATTGGTCCACCACTCTGGTTACCCAGTCAAAGAAATCTATGAGATTAGTTTGACAGGACCTTCCTGTTGCATACCCATGCTGTCTTGGATCTTATGCTGCTATGGATTCCAGGTGTTGCACTATCCTTTCCTCAAGAAGTGCCTCCATAGTCTTGCCCACTACTGAGGTAAGATTGACTGGTTTGTAGTTCCCCGCCTCTTCCCTGCTACCACTCTTGTGGAGAGGGATCACATGAGCCCTTATCCAGTCTTCAGGGACCTCTTCTGTGCTCAGAGATTCACTAAATAGTTCTGATAATGTCTCTGCTAGTTCCACCCTTAGCTCCTTTAGTAGCCTGGGATGTATGCCATACAGTCCCATTGCCTTGTCCACCCTGAGCTTAGCAAGCTCTTGTAGGACCCTTTCTTTTGTGAATGGACTTGTGCACACCTTCCTCCACCCTGTGTCCATGATGCTGAGCTGTGAGCCTTGCCCTACCTTGTCCTCAGTAAATACTGAGCAGAAGTATCTATTTAGGATAGATGCTTTTCTTTGGTCCTCCTCCATACACTCCCCCTTATCCCCTTTGATCTTAGCAATACTCCCTTTGGCCTTTCTCCTTTCACTAATGTATCTATAGAACGTCTTGTCCCATTGTTTTATTGTCTGTGCTAGTGTTTTCTCAATTTGGGCCTTTGCCAGCCTTACTGCCTTCCCTTAGGGAAGTTTGGTATGCCTCCCTATCTTCATTCTGCTGTGTTCCCTTATATTTCCTGAAGGCTGGTCTTTTGGCTGTGATCTTTTCTGCTACTGTTTTTGAGAACCAAAGTGGTTTCCTCCTTCTTTTGCTCTTGCTTTTCTCCCTAACACAATGGGATGTTGCTTCAAGTATTGCGTCCTTAATACTTGCCCACTTTGCCTGTACCCCCTCACCTATATGTATTCTTGCTAGAGCTAGCTTAACTCTGTTGGCCATCTTATGAAAGTCAGCTCCTCTGAAGTCCCATATTTTTGCATTGGAATGGGATGATTTAGTTCTAGTAGCCAAACTGAACCATACCCTGTGATGGTCACTGGCCCCCAGGTAACCTTCTACCTGGAGTTCTGTGATCCTTTCCCTGTTAGTCATTACTAGAACTAGGATAGCCCTGTCTCTTGTGGGTTATTGTGCTAGTTGTTTGAGGCCCTCCCCCAGCAGAGAATCCACTATGCGTCTAGTTCTGGCGGGTGTTCCTGCTTGTAGTGACCAGAAGTCAACATGGCTTGTAAAGTCATGCCACAAGCTAGTAGAGTCAAGCCACAAATGGGCTGTCTTGATGAGGGAGCTGCAACAACATACAGCAGATGCTGTTGTACCATCATGCAGTTTTTGTTAAATAATAAAACCCAATCACATACTCACCTGTCCTAGAATGGGGTTCACATGAAGATTATTATCAGGAAGATGCCTGAAAGTAAAATGAGTGAGGGGGGGGTCACAAAGAATCCATACTTCAGGAGAATATATGTAAAAAGAGAATAAAAATGGCAACTTATTCTCCACCTATCTGATATTTTTAGAGGAGAGTTAATGGTACCTATAAAAATTTAATAGCAGCAATAATCTGAAACAGTTAATATTCTATATAAATTGAGTCACTCATTAGATTGCCAGACCAGTGACCTACATTCATTAGCAGACTCAAGTATGGGCAGCCAGGTTGAGGAGAATGCTGCCAATGTCAACACTTTCAAGCCAAAGCAGGGGACAGGGGTGTCAGCAGGCATACACACTGTACTCAGCAGAGTACAGTACATAAATCAGGTAGGAGCAACAAACGGAGGAAAGCTAGGACACTGCTAGTCACACTGTGTGTGGTGCCAAATCCTTTTGCCTTTGTTGCTCCCTATGGCGCACTGATGCCACCAGCCAAATACACAAACAAGAGCAATGTACGAGGCAGGCAGATCAACAAGGCAAGGAGAATTACAGGAAGAAACTGATTACCTGAACTCAGACATGACAAATGGGGGGTCCTATTGTTGGTGTGGCGTGGTAGCACATATTGTGGCTTATGTGTACATGGGGGGGCAACAGTACATCAATTTTGAGTACATGTTTAAAATTCCTGGCTACACCACTGGCAGGGGAGGGCATTGCTTCTGGCACCACAATAGCCACTGTGTTGGGCCAGGAAGCCTACACCACTGGGGCACAGCTCCACAGTCCAAGGCTACTAGTCAGCATTGTTAGTGAAAGTTAGTGGGTGGAGGAACAACAGGGCATATATTAAGGAGAAAATTCACCAGGCTGCAGTCAGAATGACAGCTGTGGATAAAACCGTGTCCCACATCATGAAGCCCACCACCAACTAATATTTCACCTGGTATAGCATAGCAAGAAAATTACAACATTTTTCATCAACTGCTACACAAAACTGTTTATGAATAGGAGTCACTTGCTACACATCTGAGTTTACCCAAAAGTGGTTGTACAGCTGTGTAACTTGCAAATTGCCATATGTATTTTTCCTACTGGTACTCAAGTTATTTTGTAATGCTGGAATTGCTACATGAATATTTTTTTATTTATTAAAATTTCCTTCCCCACCACTCAATAGCAAGTAAAAAACAGTGGTCAGTCTATTTTTTTTCTAGATCAACTTTATAGTCTGCACCATACCCCACCTCACACTCCTCACCTACAACAATAAAAAAAGCTGGCTCTGTGGTGTGAAGTGATGGGGGAAGTTGCTCAGCATGCTGGTGACCCATACCCAGGACAACAGGAACAGAGACCAGAGGGGAAGATTAGGAGTAGACACTCTCCTCCTGGGAGGCAGGGCTCAGGCTGCACCACTCTTTGAGTGACTCTTGGTGGTCAGCCAGTGGAGGCACACTTGGTGGCATGGGTGATCATGAGCCACCATGCATCCTTCCAAGGACACGGCAGCCATTATGTATGTGGGCGGGAATGGAAAATTGCCTTTCCTGGGGTTGCCAGATAACAGCCCCCATGGAGTCCCCTTTGCAACTGTGCACCTGGCACACCATCCACACCTTCATGACAGTCACCCCTTGTGTTACATGCGCTTCTCCCCAGGTGGCAGCAGGAGGTTCCCCAGTAGGGATAACTCATATCAGATGTCAGCAAGGCCTGGGGAATATGGGGGCAGGACAGCACAAGGGATGAGATTGGTCAGTTGTGGAGCTGAAGCTTTGGAGCCTGAAAGGGTTAGAACATATGGACAAGCGCAATCGTGCTCAAATTATGAAGAGAGGCAATGTGCAATAAACAGTGAATTTGTACCTGAGTGCATGCAGAACTCAGGCTAAGGCCTGATTTCATTGCATGGATGGAGGTGTGAATGGAGAACAAGTGGTCAGGTGACTGAGGAATGAAAGGCTAGAAGTCTGTCCAAATCTGATTTTCCTAGAACAACTCGGCTAAGACTTGCAACACCTTGTTTTCAGGGGGATGGTGCTTCTACACATTTCCATAGCTGGGTAAAAGGTTGCACTGGGAGGTTAATGAACATCTTTGCTATGATTTGAATGTGCTCAAAAGAAAAAAAAATGGTTTCTCACTTACCTGTATAAACGTTCTTCCATCAAGGAGCTGGTGACTCAATTCCTTATCTTTAGTCCACCTCATGTTCAGATGTTTTGTGGCTATTGTTAGCTAAAACCTGGTTTTAATTTCTACTAAAACCTGATTAAAAGTGGAGAAATTACCACTAACAAAAAGACACACCATATAGCTAAACTGAGCATGTCCCATACTCTCCCTATACAGACATCACAAAACATCTGAGAGCAGATGCAGAGCCAGTGATAAAGAAATAGATGGGATCCAGCATCCAGCATCCAACCCCTCAAGAACAAATTACAGTCCCTTTCCTTCCAAAAGAGGCATCCAGTGATCCAGATGAGGTGAGTATCTGCCTATTTTACTCTCCCAATATTAAGAAATGCCCTCCCAATTTTTTTGGGGGAAAATATGTACAGATACTCATCCCGACACATGGAAATGCTCCACGCCCCATAGAATAGTGCTTAATAACAGCATAACTGGTGAATTAAAAGGCACCTATTTTCCCAGATTTGAAGCACTTGTACGCATCCAAATTTTGCTTTACTCACCGTATTTCAAAACTGATGAGTAAATTACTCTTACGTGCCAATATTATCTGGTGCAATGGGAGCATTGTTAAAAAAAAATTACAGCCATGAGCTCTCATTCAGGTAAGGGAACTTCACTGTTTTTTGTTTAAGCACTGAGAAATGTGCTTTTAAAAAGGTCCTAATTCATAATCGGGACTGATTTTGCCAAGCAGTGTCCTTGAACTGCCAGATCACTAAGATGACCGATTAGGATAGTTTTCCATTTTTCATAAAATGCTCCCCAAACAAGGTTCCATGTTCTCAAGAAGTCATCTCCTTGTCCCCTGAACATTAAAGAGCCACTGACATGGTGCAGGCATGCAACTCATAAGATAGAGTTGCCTGCCTGAGAAGTTAATTCAGCCCATTTTTTTAAGTGATTGAAAGTATTGAAACAGAAGTTACGAGCCAGGTATTCAAATGTAGGCAGTACTTGTAATCACTCACAAAAATTAAAAAACTTCAAAAAATTGGCTAAGTTAATTTCTCAGGCAGGCAACTCCTTGATATGAGTTGCTGCCATCCTAAATCATCTTGTCAATCAGCACAGCCACCTGTGAAGTGCAGAATGCACATAAATAAAACAAAGTCTGGTCAGATCCACCATGGCTGCATAATGAAGTTAGTGAAATTGCGTAGACTTGTTAAGGAGATATGAAGAAACAACACAATGATTTGTAAGTAGTAAGATTTGTTTTAATTTCTGTCTAAGTAAGGCATACACATTATTAGGAAAATATATGGAGGTGTACATTTTAATGGAAGGAATAGGAAGCAATATAGGTTTACAAAAGAACCCCAGAGCAAATGCTACTGAGGTATGTGTTATCCTGGATGATATTGGATGGACAGCCACATTTTAAAGAAAACACAATTGCACATTCCTCCATTAATGAAGAGCATCATGGGAAACATATGCAAATCCCCATGATGATAAAGAAGGTGGCAGTAGATGAAAAAGTAATGTCTGGCATATGCTCAGCCTTGGGATTACTTGCACAGTTTTTTTTTCAGAGAAACAGGGTTTTTGTCCATGAGGTGATGTAAGTTATATTTAAGCAATGTGCCGATGTCAGGAAGTCAGGTGTAATGATGGACTGTTAGCAGATAAAATGTGATAGTAACTTTCAGAGGGGGTCGCTTTTGATAAGTGGAAGGTAGTTATGCTTGTGATAATGGAAATATTAGTAAAGTATGAGGTCTATGCAGAAGTGGAGTACAAATATGCATAGTTTCATAAGTATGTGCTCAGAGTGCAGGCAAATGTGATATGCAGGTTTGTTTTAGAAATAAGTAAAAATAGCAATATATGCAACTGATAGAAAGATAGATAATTACATAGACATATAGAAAGACAGAGAGAGAGAGACACACACAGACAGACAGACATGCAGAATAGGAATTTCAGTGAAGTATTGAAAGTGACGACGGCTCCTCCCCCACCATTCAGAGATGGACAGGCATTGGGGTATGCCTTTGGGTCATTGCCCATAACACTCACACCATTTCACCTCGCCCTACCCTGCAGACACAGACAAGTGTTGAGGTGTGCCTTGGGGTGTTCAAGCTTTACACTCACCCCATTCCATAAGGAATACATTGAGATGGGTACAATATGGGTACAAATGTATAAGAAAATGGAGTAAATTTGGGGCTGAATAGTCAAAGGCACACCTCAATACCTGTCATTGGCTGCAGGGTGGGGATGGGGGGGTGGAATGGCATGAGCATTACTGATGACAATCCCAAGTCACACCCCTGATGCCTGTCAGTCCCTACAGAGCAGGGTGTTACGGTCAGAAACCCTAATGCCCTGGGCATTGTTATGTGACTTCTTAATCTAGCAACAGCATTTAATGCATTACATTATAAGGACTATAAATGTTTTTAATACATGTACAGGCACTGGGGTGTGCTTTTGGGTCGCTGCCCATAACGCTCATGCCATTTCACCTCACCTTACCCTGCAGACACAGACTGGTGTCAAGGTGTGCCTTGGGTTTTCAGACTTTACACTCACCCCATTTCATAAGGAAATATGCTGAACTGGGTACAGTATAAGAGAATGGAGTGAACTGTGGGGCTGAAGAATCAAAGACACACCTCAGTACCTGTCACTGGTTGCAGGGTGGGGATGGGGTGGAATGGTGTCCGCATTACTGTTGGCAGTCCCAAGTTACACCCCGATGCCTGTCAGTCTCAACAGGGCAGGGTGTTATGGTCAACAACCCTAATGCCCTGGGCGTTGTTATGTGACTTAACCTAGCAACAGCATTTAATGCACTACATTATAAGAACAAGTAAATGTTTTTAGTACATTTACAGACAGTTACATATACTTAGTTTTCTTCATAGAATAATTAAAATTTAGTAACTGTGGTTGTACAAAGCAATTACCCAGACAACTTGAAAACTATAACTACTATATATTTTACATTGACACTCCATAAGGACATCCTTGAAATTGAGATTCAAATGTCACACATTTATCAGTTTTCTAACAGGAATATTTTACTATCCTAAATACATTTCTTGCTTCAGTAACTGCTCATCACATCTATTGCATGACCTGCTTATTGACGTTTTACACCTGCTATGCAATATACTGCTGCTTACTACAACAACATCATGAACCATAAAACAGATGACTGCCATAACTAGGGACGCAGTATAGCACAGTGGTTTAAGGCTCTGAGCTGCAAATCTGGAGATCTGGGTTTGAATCCCAAAGCCCCACTTGCATACTGGGTGACCCTGACCACTTAACTTCCATGTGCTCCCATGTTGCCCCTGTAAACAAGCTTTCAGCTTAGTGTGCCACTCCTGGTTAAACAATTGAAAGAAAAAAACACAATGTATTAATTGTCTTGCTTTATTTTGCTACTACACGCTTTGACTAATACATCCATCCTTAAATGTACTTTTTTTTGTTTATGTGTCTGTGACCTAGGCAGAACTACACTTAAAATCTAACACATAAAAACTAAATCAACAGAATAACATTTATTTCAGTAGTACCTCCTTCCTTTTCAGGTGTCCATGACACTAAGGCCCAGATATTCAAACTACTCCCAAAAAGTGTGCAATAGCAGGAGCAAGTGCAAGTCCATTGTGCCCATGCCCAAGAGGCGTGATATTCAAAAACTGAGCAGGCCAAGATGCGCCTACAGCCAACGACTGAATATTGCACCACCTGCACCATAGTACAACTAGGGAGGGAAAGCTGAGCATATCTGATGTGCCATAGTGCAACCAGGGATGCCCCCCAGCAAAAGGGCAGCAATGCAACCGCACAACCAGGGATGTAGGAGCCCACCACCCATGCCACAGATGGGCAGAGGATCACACAGCAGAACAGACATCATCCCCCCACACCCCATGCACTGCACAACTGGGAGAGGGCTGGAATAACCACTGGCCCATGGAGACAAGCAACCAACCCACAGCTGGGCCATGGTGCCCCATCACACCCCCTGGCAAGCTGTGACCAGCACACAAGGAGGGCCGACTACCCCATGCCACACTATCCCCCCAATGCAGAGCACACCCTGCACCATGACCCCTGGACACTCTGCCCAGGAGCATCGTCCACCACTGTAGGATACCCCATGCATGCCACCACCCCCTCTGTGACAATGCAACCCTGTGCACCACAGAACCATGCAAAGCAGCCCCACCACAAGCACCCATCAGCAGCTGGCAGCACACAGTGATGCAATGACAGCATACACAGTGCCACCATGCACAGCCCCCGAGGTACAGCTGAGAGACAGACCATGCATCAGCACATGAGGTATCCCACACATGACAGGGCATGCCCTGAACCCCACCACCAGTGGTACAGCACCCTGCACACCCTTTCAAGGACATACCCTGACCCAGCACTGGCCACAACAGCCAGCGCACACACCCACAGTGGTGCGTGGAAGCATGCACCACACCGGATGCAACGCAGTGCATGGATAAACACCCACCAATACTCAAGGGCACAACCATACAGGGACACAGTAGCGGGGCAACCAAGCCCCCAGTGTGGGCCCATGGAAACCATGTTCACACGGCCAGCAGTCCTCCATGGCACAGGAGTGCCAGCCACCCTGCGCAGGCACTGTGGACCTGTGCACCACCATCATTTGCCAGAGCACAAATCACAGACAGTGGTGCATATCTCCTGCAACACACACAAGCCACAGCATGGAGGTGGGACAACAACTGCAGAGGCCACAGTGTCACCCGAGGCAGACATGCAGCACACCAGTGACAGGAGACAACCCAGCATTGTGACAGGTACAGTGGCTGCCCTGCATGGACAGCCACCACTGACATGCCAGCAGACCGTGCAGGTCACAGACATGCAAGGGTGTCAGTTGCACAGGCCATGGACAGGCTGACAGGTGCACCACAGACACAAATCATGCACCATGGACCACTGCACACAGTCATCCAGTGCACAGGTAACGACACACACACCACAGACACTGACTGATAGCTACTCCCACACCATAGTCACTTCCCCATGGACACACACACATACCCATGACTGCACCACCCCTGACACCATGCACATCACTGCAGCTGAGCACCTATAGCCTGCTGCAAATCAGAGACCACCACAGTATTCATATGAAAAGAATTGTAATCAAAAATATCAAACTAAATTATTTACAACTATGTACAAATGTGTGGGGGGAGGGTCACAAACAAGGGGGTGGGTAAGGGGCAGGGTGAACAAATGGGACAGGAAAGAAAAGGTGTGAGGGTGGGTCCAGGGGGGAAATCTGGGGCATATAGATGTTCAGTGGGGGCCCCGTCTGCCCGGTCCAGCTGCTTCACCTCCCATGTCTCCGCTGGACCCCCAGCCGCTCAATCCTCTGCAGGATGTCCAATAATGCCTTCGCCACAGTCAGTATCTCCTGCAGTGCCTCCCAAATTGCCTGCAGCTGGCGGACACCTAGGACAAGGGAGCACAGTCAATAGGTATGAATGCACAGCCCCATACAGCCCACCCACTGTGCATTGCATATGGCCATGGGACATGCCTCTGTGATGGTGTGTGACCACCCACAGTGATCATGTCCACAAGACCTGCCCACCCAGGTGCACACAGCCATGCAGACTGCTGAAAACATCCACCGGCCAAGTCCTGCACATCATCACTGTGGCTGTTTAGTGACATGGCTATGTGGTGCAAAGGCAGTGGCACAGACATGTACCTGGTACACGCATGGACCACCATTGATGCACTCCCAGACATGCAGTGCCACTGGACAGTGCTGACAGTAACAAGTTGCATGCATGGCAGTGGTGTCAATGGATGGTGGCCATGCCATGCTGCCCACCCTGTTACACAGCAAGCAATAGTAATCATGGAGGTATGGCACTCACCATCATCAGGCCAGTCCCTCTGGTGCTGTGGACCTTCACCCCTCCTAATGGACCTGTCTTCCTGCTGGAGTCTCTGCTCCCTGGCCAGCCATCTCTCTTCCAGCCCTAAGGTGCAAACATGGAGAGAGGAACATCAGTACAATCCTGTAGCAAAGTCCCCCTACCCCCATGTGTGTGCAATCCCACCCAGTCAGACCCACCCAACCCACACCCTGATAACACCACCACAGCCAACACCGGATGGTCCCTTCCCCATGTTCTGGACACATGCAACCATGATACCCATATGGAAGATATAAGTGTGTGGACATTACACCTACCTGGCCATGGCAATGTGCCCCTCCTGGCACATGCCTGAAGGTGGGCAAGCAGGTCTTGGTCCCTCTGCCTCAGGTCCCCATACCTGTGGCAGCACTGCTCCACCATCCACCCCATTCCTGTGGCCTCCTCCAGGGCATCGGCCACCTCCTGCCACACCTGTCTCCTGGACCTGTCCAGGGGTGCCTCCCCAAACAGTGGGCCATAAAGTGGCTCAACAATGGCAACTAGGTTTGCCATTTCAATCTGGCTCCACTGGGCAGCTCTCCTCTATGCCATCTCTGTTGCTCAGTAGGTTCAAAATGGTGCTCTGCAGCATGGTTCCACCACGTGCAGATGCTGCGTGGTACAGTGCTGCCATTCCCTATTGCGCTTTCACCGAACAGTGCGATAGTGGTGCACCCATGCCTGACATATGGCACCTAGGGGGCAAATGTCGGGCACAGATTCAAGGGTATCTGGCGCACGGACAGGCACAGTGTGATTTGAATCCAATGTGTGTAGCATGATTGGGTGCCTGTGTGCTACCTCCAGTAGCGGCCGACTGTACTGTTGCCCCAGTGCACCTACGATGCCCCAGTGCCACAGTGCCATATAGGTGAACATCGCTGTAGTGCCAATGGCACAATGGTGGCCGTGCCTTGCATTGCCTCCCATGCACAGCACATCAGCAGTACGGCAGATGCCTATGTCAGCAACCCGGGCATGTGCAGTTACGTGTGTACTGCGCATGTCACAGAACTGAGCCTTTGGCTCAGCACATTTATCACAATTGCGCAAAGTGCAACAGCTCGATATTCAGCTGTCATATGCAGATCAGCTAATCAGCCATTCAATGGCACAGCACTGCAATTTGCATCCACTTAAAGTTGTGCCTTGCCTCATTTGCATGGGTTGTGCTATAAAAGTGTGACATTGGGCTGTACTGGCCATAGTTGGTTACTGCAGTCTATTGGTGAGTTGCATGCTGTTTGGGAGTGTAGACTGTGGAGTTTGGGATATGCATGGGACTGCACAGTCACAGTTAACAACTTTCATTCTCACAGGCTAAATCATGACCGAGCGAGTTGTGGGAGAGGAGGAACAGAGTGGTGGGAGGAGGAGGAAGCCTAATTTCACCAAGGCCGAGATGGATGCCCTGTTTGAGGCCTACCTGGATCAGGAGCTACTTCTCAGCGGACGTCAGGGAACACCACAGACCTGTGCTGCTGCATGGGAGGATGTGGCGCATGCAGTGAACCTGCATGGCAGCCACCAGCGCTTTGTGCAGGAGTGCAAGAAGAAGATGGGCACAGACAGGAGGAGGATAAAGGAGAAGGTGGCTGACATTAGGGCAGCATGAGCTGCGACATGTGGGAGACAGCCAGAGGTGCTACACCTGACCCCACAGGAGGAGAGGGTTTCTAGCAGCATGCAGTGTTGTGCCATTGAGGGTATTCCAGGTGGTGGCTTCTAGACAGGAGGTAGCCCATCACTGCATGGTAGGTCATGGTCTGTCTATTGGGGGGGCAGAGTAGGTCACATGCAGTAATGTGACTTTGTTTTCCCTAACAGATGCTGAGCATTTGCATGGGTCAACGGTGGTGGGCCTGTCCACTGAGGCCAGTCAGATGGAGATGGAGGAGGGCTCATCCACCTCCACAGGTATACGTGGCTCAGTGCAACAGTGGGCCCACCTAACTGTCCAGACTGATGTTGTTGGAACAGGTGCAGAGGAGTTCCTGCCCATGTCTCAGCATGTGAGCATCCACAGATGCCAGCATGCTGTGACTTGAGCTGGTGCCGGGTCCATCATCAATGATAATATTGCTAATGTCTTGGGCAGTGACACGTGTGTGCCATGGGATGGCCACACAGCAGGTAACATCATGGCCATGGCTGTGGGTGGTGCCGCCATGAAGGCCTGCATGTCATCACAGTCCCAGCCTGTGCCTGTCAGCACCAGTGGGGCAGCACTGGTGTGCATACAGGACAGTGGGAGAGTTGCGGCCACTGCAGCAGCACCAGTGAGCCCTGGGGAGCGGCAGCCAGAGGGGCAGCATCAGCAATCAGCCAATGGGCTTGGGGGTACAGTTTCAGGGGGTGGCGTCAGTGCACCACCTGTAGACATGCCCAGACCTGGTCCTGGTGTGCAGCGCCCACCCTCAAGGGGTGCTGAGCAACAGGGCCATGCACACCCTGAGGGACAGGATGCTGAGGAGGCAGATGACCTCTTGGATGAGCACACACGCATATTGCAAGCATCAGTCAACCAGCAGATATGGCTTGCGATGTCAGTGGATGCACTGTGTGTGGCTCTGAAGTGGGCAGAGGAGCGTCGCAGCAGAGACACCACTCTGATCCTGGCAGGGATGGACTGGTTGCAAGAGGATGTGACCGCTGCCATTGACAGGCAGACACAGGCATTCACTGCTGTTATGGCCACAATGGGCACACAGTTATTTGCCCATGCATCGCAGACACCACGCAGTGCACTATCCACCCCCTCCTGGTGTCGTGCGACACCATCCTTGTTGACACTGGGTTCAGCTGTGGGCATCCCGTGCACGCCTGGTGCAGGCATGTTTGGTGTGCTGCAGACCCCTGCGCAAGCACAGTTGCATTCACACAGTGGAACCCCTAAGGGACCATCGGTGCCACCCCGTGAGGCCAGTGGTCAGTCTGTCAGTGCTGGTGGGTCTCGGCAGGGCCACCCATGCATCCTTGGTGGCCAGGGCACTGTGGCACATGACTGACCTGTCTCCCAATGCAGCTACTGTCTGGTGCTGCCCTGTGTGCATTGTGCCATTCAGCGGGCAATGCACGGGTGGGTACTCAGCCCTGCATGCAGACACACAGTCCATCTGCACACCCTCCCGGCTGCTGTCTGCAGTTGTGTGTGCATGATGATGCCTGCATTGCGCTGTACACCAATGTACAATGGTGCTCAGCATCTGACACATGCACAATGACAGACAGTGGATGTGGTGGTCTGTGGACATGTGTGTGGCTAGGGGTGGTGCTCTGGGTCAGTGTGCCTCCTACCCTTTGTGCATGTCTGGTGCATTTTGTGTGTGTGTGTGTGTCCGCGTGGCATGTTAGACCTTACCCATCCCTGGTTGTGTGTGTGGTTCCATGCCTGGCCAGTTACCTTGACAGCATGCACCCCTGGTGTGTGTCCATGCATGTTTGTGGGTTGTGCCTTAGCCACTGTTGGTTGCACATGGCCCCATGACTTACCTGGGTTTGCTGAAGTGCTCCTCCGTGATGGTGTCCTACTGCAGCTGTGCCAGTCGAAGCAGTCGGGGGTCCCATTGCACAAGAGGGGGCAGCCCATCACCATTGTCACCTACGTCCTCATTGTCCCCATCACTGTTCCCCTCTTTGACCTGTACGGCTATCCCACATTTGTTGGCCATGTTGTGCAGGATGCAACAGGCCAGGAATACCCCACAGGCCTTTGAAGGGCTGTACTGTAGGGCACCGCCAGAGGTGTCCAGGCAACTGAAACATGCCTTCAGCATCCCAAACACCCGCTCAATGACATTACATGTGGTGGCGTGTGCATCATTGTAGCGTTGCTGTGATGGGGTCATGGGCAGCCAGTCTGGTGTGAGCAGCCAGGGATGGAGTGGGTATCCACTGTCACCTGTGTGTAGAGGGTGGAGGTTAGCTTGGTTATCAGCATCGCCCTGCCCCGGACCATGTAGGTCCTACCCATGTCATCTCTGACCATGCCCCCCCCAGGCCCTATGATTGTCCGTGTAGTTTGCATACTCACCCACTAGGTGGCCAGTGGGGATATCCCCACTCTCGAATCTGTGGCACAGTGCCGACTGGTGCCAGACCAAGGCATCATGTGCTCCCCCTGGGTGCGTGGCACAGACATTGATTATGCGCCCCCTGGCATCACACACCACCTGGCAGTTGATGCTGGCATAGCCCTTGTGATTTATATATGCAGCCCCCTCGGGGCCAGGTGGTGTGTGGATGGCCCCATGGGTGCAGTCTATTGCCCCTAGCATGCTAGGCATACGTGCTACCCTGTGAAACTCCTGTATGTTTGCTGTGCGCTCCACCGGTGTACTGGGGAAATGGATGTACTCCACAGCATGTGGCGGCAGTGCGCTGAGGGATTGGGTGAGGTGGCATGACGTGGCCGACTGGGTTATGCCTGTGGTGTCCCCAGTTGGTCTCTGGAAGGTACCCATGGTGAGCAAGCACATGCAAGCTGTCACTTTTGTCTCCACTGATAGAGCATGGCTCCGTCGTGTGGGTGTCTGCATCACATCACTGCACAGCTCACAGTGCTGCCTAAGAATTGCCCGATTCAGGTGGTACCGGCCCACGATCTCCATATCACTATACAGCTTGAAGCTGGTGCGGGCTCGGTACTGCCTGTTGGGGGCATACTGCCGATAGGCCCTTCCGTGGCCATGCCCCCCTACTGCCCACCTTCTCACACCCCTCATTACTGCCTCCATATGGATGATGGCACTGGCCATGTCCCTGGCTTGTGTTCGCCCCCCCGGCAGCTGTTTCTGTATTCCCCCCGCTGTTCTGGCTGCTACGTCCCCTGCACCGGGAACACCTGACTGTGCTGGCCTCAGTGCTGTGTGGCAAGTACTTCCCCCTTCTGCACTGTGGCTCCCCACACCTTCCCCTGAGCCTGTGAGTTCCAGGTGCTCTTTCCCTGTCCTGCCCTGTGTGTCCCTGCTGCCCAGTTTATCTTGCTAGAGTTCAGCCTCATGTGCCTTCCCTGTAGCATTTTTATTTTGGCTCATTTCTGCTATGGCGCAACTTCTGCTGGCTCCTCTATTGCGCATGGTGCATGTTGTTGAATATCGCACTGCACCATTTATGCATGGTTCCTCCCCCTTCATTTGTGCATACATTCATTATCATTGCGCTGTTGCTCAGCATGATTTGGGGAGGTGCAACTGCCTCCTGCTGAATATCGCAGAATGGCACATTTTCTGACTTACGCAGGCGCAACCCTATTGCGCATGGCTCAACTCTTTTGAATATCTGGCCCTATGTACTGTATATATATTTATATCTTTTAACTTCAAAGCACTAAACCTGTTCAAATGCACAAAACACAAGACTTTATTCTCTTCACATATTACTGCTAAACTTCAGGTCCCAGAGAGATAAAAATGTAGAGCTTCCCCTCACTAATTAGGTGGTTGCTTCAGCTGTGTGTGTGTGTGTGTGTTGGGGGGGTTATAAAAAGCTTGTAAGAAACAGACACTCTAGTATCCAATATGGGATAGTCTTCTTTGGGTGACATATTTTACTCCTTTGTGGACTTATACCTTAATTGTCACTCTTGTGTTGCAAGTGCTTGCTTTCCTCAAGTGCTGTAATTTTAGGATGCAGTTTCACAAGTGCTGTATAAGGATGCAGTTTCAGGCACTCCTTAAATAATTTTTCTTTCCTTCTGAACCTTAAGCTCTGATGCCCCAGGCAGCTCTGATAGTCAGTTGTTCCAACATGATAGCTCCACCTCATGCCCCCCCACATGAACCAAAAGAAAGGTGTGGGTGGATCTTTAGGAGCTTCTTAGGTGGAGGTGTGGTGGATCTTGCCCCCCCCAAAAAAACTAATGCTGCCTCCCACTACTCAGGTTCCAGTTCTTGTACTTCCCATTTAAAAAAGACAATAGTGCCCTGCAACCATTGACTAACATGAAAGCATATTTATTTGAGGGTGGAAAGCATTTCTTGGAAGAGGGTAAGGTGGAGGAGACTATTTACACCTTCAACCAGTTCCACGGACAGAAAACATGATATCAGCCTTTTGTACATGCAAAACTTCTGCTGGCTCTGCCCACTGCAGCTGTAAAAATAGCAGCCTGGAATGGGAAGACAACGCTTGGATTCAGGAGCTGTTTAAAAAACAAGAGAACTAACTTTGTGGCTCATCTTAGTAAGGCAGTTAAAGAGCCCTCAACTCCATTGGAACACTTTTGAAACAATTGAATATATTTAGACAGTTACATTTTTATTTGGTATTTCTTTCTGAAATTCCCACCATTATTCTCTAATTAAGGGCATTTACTGGAAATCAGGTTATATAGCAATAATTTCTGCTCTGGCTGCTTGCTTGTCTACACCTGACATCGCAATTTTGTTTATGACACAATAATCTGTTGGGGTGGATGTAATTTTGATGTCATAAACAGGGGAACTGTGATGTAAAAGGTGGACAAGCAGCCAGAGCAGGTAATGTCAATGATATTTTTTTCCATATACTGTTTATGTCCTGGTCTCCCCAACTGCCTTCTTCTGACTGACGGCCCCCCTACAGCCCCAAAAATGCAGCTTTTCCAGGGCTTACCTTGTACTATTGTTCTCTGCTACAGGACTGTAGTGGTGCCCGGTCATTGGTGCAAGGCCTGCAAATGGTCAGGAATCATCCTGCTGACTCAAGTAGTTTTCCTACTGGTTTTTGCCCTAAATCCCATGGTCATGCAATGGGCATATGTCTGAGCTCTGCTTCCGCAGGCATCCTGAAGGTGGGGTCCCTTCCCTATGTAGTGGCATGTGTGTGCTGCCACCAAGCCACCACTGGGTGGCAGTCAGGCAGCACACCACACTAACCACCCTCACCAAGAAAAGAGAGCTATCCTAGGGACACTACATCCTTCATCTCCCATCGACTAACAAGGACCTTGTTGGTCGATCGGTGCCCTTGATTAATTGCCATTTGACCATTACGATATAGAAAACTGATTGGAAAGCTGCCCCCCCATGGGCTATAATGGAGTGCATCCTCATGCACTCCCTGGCTTTATATCATAATGTGGTTGTGCGCTGGGGTGGGGCATGGGTGGCTTTATATACCGGGAAGTAATCAAGACCTGGTGAACATAATTTTACAAGCATTCTTATAGCAAAACTACTGTGTTATTTTGGGGACCATATGCAGCAAATGGTTATCGCAGGGGTAAGGCACCACTACATGTGGTGCAAATTTACAGTGCTGTTCCTTGGTAGGTCTCTTTAAAATTAAAATAATAAATTAGAGGACACAAATGATAAAGGGGGATCTAAACTACATGATTAAAAAAATGCTTATACTTATCTGATAGGTATGGTTTGATATCCTCCAAGACCTGTACGATAAGAGATATACTAAATAATGCTTTTTGGGAAACCAATTTAAAAAAGACAGCAGAGGTGCAGAGGGGAGCTCATTGCACTGCCAAGTGGGAGACCTGCTAGTTCAAGTCATGACTCTGCAGAGAAGAAAACAAGAGGAAAAAGTAAAGTTGCAAAGCAAAAGCTGTTTTTTGTTTGCATTGGCCATCTATAATTATGTGGTCTAGGGCACTTTGAAGGCTGCAAGTATTTAGTCTTGGGGCATCCCACTGGTGCAGAGGTTTTGTAACCACTCACAAGGCAGGCGACCAAGACTCAAAAGTAAACTTGGCCACTGTAGAGCTGTTTTGGGGGGGATGAGTGCATCCTAAAGACTGCTGTCCTCCTCTCCAAGGGGGAGGATTACACCACTTGGGGCATGCCTGGACCCTAGCAGTGAGCTGGGGGAGGGCTCACCAGAGCTTGTTATGATGGTTGAGAGGCAGACAGATGCAGTCATCTCCTTGTGGGTGTATGGGGTGGTGTCATGCCATCATTGCATGCCTCATCTCTCTTGGGGGAACCAAGGAGAAAACCTACTGTGCCTCAGGACCTCCTGGCTCTGTCACCAGCCAAGGCATGGAAGCTTTGGGAACACTGTGGTACTACCATCCCCTCAAACAGCCCCAAAACAAGGGGGTAATCTCATGGGGTTGATATCCATGGCAGGGTGTGTTATGGTGTCATGTGGGTGAGCTGGTGGACGAAGCAACTGCTGGAATGCATAAAGTACAAATTGTAAAAAAAAAGGTATTTAATCTTGGAAACGAACATTGAAAATTAAAAAAAAAAGTATTGTCTAGTAATTTGCAACATCTAAAATATCTTATTTGTGGAAGCACATGCTGAAGTGCAGAGTTGCTCTTTAAAAAGAGCAGGACACAAGACGTGAACCAATTAATAATAATAATAATCAAATCAGACTCCAAACCAAAAATGTATATTGCAGGCCGAACATAAAGTATGTGGCCACACACAAACACACAAGCAAGTGCAAATAAGTAAAACAGTACAAGTTAATAGAAATGTTTTTCTATTGTACTTTCTGCTGTCAGAATTTTGTATATCAGTCTGATTTGGAATACACTCCAAATTCAAACAGAGCAGAACACTTTATATAGAAATAACCACATGGATTCAAAAATCAGTTTAAGGCATGCTTTTCTGAAACCGGAAAATTACGTCAAGCAAAGGAAGGCAGAATTTCCTCCACACGTGTACACAAAAGGGATATTTTCAGGATCAACAAAACAATAAAAAAAGGACATTGATCCTAGACTTTTTATACTTCTTAATGTAATAGATTTACCCATGCAAATTCTTTAATTAAATACAAAAAGCACAGACCTAGGCCAGGCCACACACACACACACACACACACACACACACACACACACACACACTTAAATACTCCTTGGTAAATTAACACACTGTACAAAAAATCTTTAAGCATTCAAGATGAGAGACTCTGCATAACATATTCAGTTTGTAAAGAGCTTTTTTTACATACCTGAAACTTGTAATTCACAGCTCCATGTAGAAACTCTCCCAGCCCTCAAAATTCAAAACACAGAGGAAGTTCGACTTCAAGTTCTTGAAAAGTACACTCAGAGGATTTGGGGAGTTAACATGTATCTTGAGAAATTCCCCCACAGAATTTTGGGAGTTGCAGTTTCTTTGAGCAGATAGTTAAAGTAACAGAAACATATTAATAGGGCAGTTTTAAAAATTGCCATATACATTACAAAAATAATAGAGATGGGGTGGCAAAGGATCAATATAGGAGGACCCTCTCAGAGAACGCACTTTTCTAACCATTTATTTACCCTAGGATAGTCAAACTGAGGCACTTTCAATTTCTTATAGGGGAACTGGAAAGGACAACTGACTATAGTCTTCAATATGGTTTGGTGAGTATTAAAAAAATTATACTTTAAACAGCATTGCAGATCTATTTTCAATCTTTGTTTAGTAATAATTTACTCAGAAACAAATAGATTATTGAATGCTTGCTATAATTTTTTTCAATTGTTTAACCAGTAGTGGCACACTAAGCTGAATGCTTGTTTATAGGTGTGACCTTGGAGAATTTAGTATTCTTAGCAGTTGTATTATTCTGTTCATGACTACAGAGGATTACAAATTACTATTATTAGTCTTTAAAGATAAATTAATGACAGCTATAATACTAAATTTAGTATTCAACTTTGGTGAGAAATAGTTAAGAAAGAAAGTGCGGTTTTGGAGAGGGGCTTAGCCAGAAATCCCTTTGCTGTTATGTGTGGCTGAATGACCAGTATTGTACTTTGTAGCCAAAGTGGGTTAGTTGAGGCTTTTGGGGGCATAGCAGGCCTGTGGGTAAATAAAAGAAAGATATTGGTAGTATTGTGGCCTAGGAATGCCATGTGGGACTGCTAAGTAAAATGGTAGCCCATGTGGTCTAGTGTGCTAATACCCTATGGCTTTCAGTCAATTCCCTTTCCAATAAAATAAGTACCCTTCCCTGGGGGTCTAATAGGTGCTTCCTGAGCAGTAATGTTGTATTGGACGTTATGTGAAATATTGCAGGAGGAGAACTAGCTGCAACTGCAGCTGCAGCTGCAGCCAGAGGTGTAGTGTGATCATACTAATGTGAAGGTTCCAGCAGGCACTTGGAACTCTCAGACTGTACAGACCACAGGCTGTGACCTACACTGCATAGGTGGGAGAGAAAGAGAAAAAGGTGGCAATAATGGAAGCATACCTTCTTGAACCACCACTCTGGCAGCAGAGTTTTTATGCCCTAAGGAGCTGAAGCACCAGTAATGAGGAGGCCATTGAAGAGAAGCACCTGCGGCAGATAACAGCACTTCCAGCAGAGAGTGGAGGGTGGCAGAAGTTGCTATTAAGGGTCCAATAGTTGGTCATTCACAGTATGGGCTCAGTTTATGCAAGTTTATTTTGTTTCCTGCCCCCACCCCAACCCTTTGGTTTATGATAGTTTACCCATATAGGGCTTTCTACTGTCTTTTGCATTGGGTTTTAAAATGTATGGTTATGTATTGGATTTGAAACCAAATTGCACCAGTTGGTGATGTAAATTTATTGCCGTAATATTCAAACTACATAATCTATGTAGAATCAAGATTTGATTTTTGTGCATTGCAAACATTAATGATGCATGATTTTGTAAATATTGGCCTGGATATTCAAAAGGGTTGCGCCATGTAACAGGGTTGCGCTGGCTAACCCATCGCAACGCGCGATATTCAGAAGGGCCAGTTGCACCCTCCGAAAACATGCTGAGCAACAGCGCAATGGAAATGAAGGGATGCACAACCCAAGGCGGGTCCATGCATAAAAGCGTAATGCGACATTTGAACACTATGCTAGCGCAAGAGTGGCTCAGCCGGAGGATGCGCAGGCACCGGATGTGAGCCAAAATAAAAGGCTCAAGGAAGCAGCGCAAGAACCCTAGCAGGCCGCAAAACTGGGGAGAGAGACAGAGAGACAGAGAGAGAGAGAGAGAGAGACAGGAGCAGGGCAGAGAGGACAGTGGGTCCTGGAGGACAGAGAGGCCAGTGGGGGTGCCGGTGCAGTGGAAGCAGCAGTGGGGACAGTGGGGGTAACACAGGAACAGCAGCTGGGGGCAAGCCAGGAGATGGACAGTGTCAGCCCACATGGAAGCTGTAATGAGGGGTGAGACAGCATGCTGCAGGGGACGTGGCCGCAGAGGGAGCCCGTTGGTATGCCCTGACAGGCGTATCGTGCCCGCATCAGCTCGAGCTGTACACAGACATCGAGATTGTGGGCCAGTACCACCTGAACACAGGCAATACTGAGACGGCTCAGTGAGCTGTGCAGTGATGTGATGCAGGCACCCTCACGACGAGTCATGCTCTGTCCGTGGAGACCAAGGTGACAGCCTGCATGTGCCCTGCTCGCCACGGCACCTTCCAGAGGCCGACAGGGGACACCACAGGCATTACACAGTCGGCCACGTCACGCATCCTCACCCAATTCCTCAGCGCACTGCTGCCTCATGCCGCGGAGTACATCCATTTCCCCAGCACTGCAGAGCGCAAGCAAACATGCAGGAGTTCCACAGGGTAGCACATATGCCTGGCGTGCTAGGGGCCATAGACTGCACCGTATGTGGCCATGCGACGCCACCTGGCCCCGATGGCCAAGCCTATCGGAACCGAAGGGCTTTTCAGTGTCAACTGCCAGGTGGTGTGTGATGCCACTGGGCGCATCATCAATGTCTGTGCCACACACCCTGGCGGAGCACATGATGCCTTCATATGGCACCAATCTGCACTGTGCCATTGATTCGAGAGTGGGAACATCCCCACGGGTCATCTAGTGGGTGAGTACATGTATGGAATGCAAACTCTGTGCAAGGGTGGAGACACAGGTGCCATGGTAGTGGCACACAAGGATATGGGCAATATGGACCTGACCTGACACTGATTTCCACTATCTCCACACAGGTGACTGTGGATACCCTCCGTCCTGGCTGCTCCACCATACCGGTGCCCCGACCCCAGCGCAGCACGGTTTCAATGAGGCACATGCAGCAACACGGAACATCATAGAGCGGGTGTTTGGGATGCTCAAGGCACGCTCCGATGCCTGGACACCGCCAGCGGAGCTCTACAGTACAGCCCCAAAAGGCCTGTGGGATATTCCTGGCCTGTTGCATCCTGCACAACATGGCCAAAGACCATGGGATAGCCATTACAGGTCCAAGAGGGGACAGCAATGGGACGCCAGTGGCGCCGTGATGGGTGATGAGCCGCCCAGGACGAGAGGGACCCCCGACTGACATGGCAGGCCCAGCTGCACCGGGACACCATTGCAGAAGAGCACCATGCACAGCACAGGTAAGTCAAGAGGACATGTGCAGGCAACACTGTCCATCGCAAACCACAGGCACACAGGGAACACACCGTGCATAAAGGTCAGGGAGTTGAAGGGTCCAGGCATACCAACACACCATCAGAGAGGGTGAGCACTCATATGGACACACACACACACCAGGCAGCATACAGGGCAGCAGCACAGCACTGCGGAAATGACATCGCCAACACACAGCACCACCAACCACCCCATACTCTGGACTGTCCACGCACGTGTGTCAGGACCTGGGCAACCTTGCACCCTTGGTGTACAGTGCAAGTAGTCATCATCATCCACACGCACCTGTGGACAGCAGTTGGGAGTGTGCAGGTGGTCCGTGTGTCAGCTTGGTGAGCAGAGCACCCAGCAGTGCACTGCCCACCATGACACACATTGCACACAGGGCAGCACCAGACAGGGCCTGCATTGGGAGACAGCTCAGTCAGGGAGCACTGTCCCACGGCCACCACCGGATCGCGTGAGCCCTGCGTGGCCTAGCAGCACCTGGCAGGCTGAGCAGGGGCCCATCCGGTGGCAGCAGATCACCACCAGGGATCCCAGTCTTGTGACCGTGACCTTGCCGCACGGGGTCTGCATCCCACCAAACAAACTTGCACCAGGGGTGCTCGGGATGCCCACAGCAGAACCTGCGACGACAGGCCTGGTGCTGCAATGCTGGGAATGGGGAGTGGAGAGTGCACTGTGTGGTGTGTGGTACAGGGGCACCTGACAAGTGTGGCTAATCGTCTCGACAGAGACCACTGCCTGGGTCAGCCTGTCAATGGCAGCGGTCACATCTGTCTGCATAAGGACCAGCTCGGCTCGGTCCCGAGCACACTCCCTGCCATGCCACTCCACGGACATAGACAGTGCCTCCACAGACCTTGCAACCCACCCCTGCAGCTGGACCGACTCCTGCAGCAGGCGGGTGTCTTAGCGTCCAATGGAGTACTGTGCCCCAATGGCATCGTGACCCCAGGGTGTGGGCGGTCTGGTGCACAGCACCCCTTGAGGGTGGGCGCTGTTCGCCAGGACCAGGTATAGGCGGATCTAAGGCGGTGGACAAGTGCCACTGCTTGGCGGCTGTCCCCAGGCCTGGTGTGCAACTGCTGCTGCCGCCCCTCCAACTGCTGAGCCCCCAGGTCCACCTGTTCAGCCCCTGTGCTGTCAACAGTGCCAGACACCTGCTCAGCCACCGATGCTGCCCCACCCGGTGCTGACAGGCACAGCCTGTGTGACTGTGCCAGCATGCTGGTACAGGTGTGAAGCAGGATGGCCCAGGGGCATGTGCTTTGGCCTCCATGTGTCCGTCGTGAGACACACACCTAACACTGGCCATTGCAGGCCTGCTATCATCAATAGTGCCTGTGCGTGCCACTGCCATAGGCACAGCATGCTGGCATACCTGCATGCCAGACTGCTGTGACACAGGCGGCTGTGCACCCCGGCACCAATATCACTGCCGCCCGAGTTGTTGGGCCAGCCTGCATGCGCTGCAGTGCCTGCAGGCACTGGCGGAGGTGGATGGTCCTCCTCCCAGGTCCAGCAGGTCTGCCTCACTGTCAGCACCCACCACCACCACCGTCTCCTGCAGATGAACAGGATCTGAAACAGAAAGAGAGTACATGTGAGTGCATGTGAACAACAGCCCCCCAACATCACCATGTCATACCGTGCAGTGATGGCTTCCACCTGTCTGGAATCCTCCGCCTGGAACACTAAGCAGCGCTTTCGGCTGCATGGCCGTGACCAGTGTCTCCTCAGTCGGGGTCAGCTGCAACACCACTGGTGGTCCCCACCAGTGGCAGCACGTCACCACCTGAGGCTGCCACCTTCTCCTTCAGCCTCCTGCAGTCAGTCCCCATCTTTTCCGGCATTCCAGCATGGAGCGCCAGGCTTCCAGTGCAGGTTGACGGCCAGAGCTACCCTCCCATGCAGCTGCACGCTGCTGAAGGGTGCCCTCCGCCCACTCCAAAAGTGGCTCATCCTCCAGGTAGGCCTGGAAGAGGCCTCAGTCTCTGCTGTGGTGAGTTCGGCCTCCTCCCTCGCCCGCGCTCCACAGCCTCAGCCTGGTTCCCGTCAGTCATGGTGATCTGTATGGGTGGAAGTGAACACCTGTCACTGTGCAGTCCACAGCATTTCCCCATGAGCATAGCTGCCGGCCGGGGGCAGAAGCCCCCTTCTCTCCGCATGGCAGATACTGATGGAAAGGGTGCCCTGCCCTTTCTCTATGCCCTCATCATGCTCAGCCTCAACCCATATCATCCTCCAGCACCCTGCCCATGAGCATTGTCCTGAGCATCACACAGCATGTAACTCACCTCTCACCTGCAACAACCAAATCTGGCCGCCACAATCCAGTGTTGCATATTTATAGTGCAACACATGCAAATGAGGTGTGGCGAAACTTTAATGACATGCTAATCGCGCCGCTGCGCCTTTGAATGGCTGATCGTCTGATTTGCATATGTCGGCTGAATATCGTGTATTTGGCTTAGCGCAATCTGGAGAAGGTCCGCTGAGCGATGACGCATGTTTGTGGCTGTGTGCTACACTGCATTGCGCATGCCCAGACATGTTACACGTCGTCCTATCGCGCTGCAGACCTGCTGAGGCGCGACAGGCGATCTCGCCATGGCCACCATTGTGCCAGTGGCGCTACAGCACTGGGCACTATATGGCGCTGTGGCACTTCTGCGCGATAGTCCACTGTGGCACTGGTGCTCTGCTTAGCAGTCGCGCAGGATGCCTATACATCCTATGGCACTGTGCGTAGCCTTGCGTCATTGCAGTGACCTTGTGTATGCCCTCTGACCCCTGGCACTGTTGACATGCCATGTGTACGTCCCTGTTGCGCTGTCTGGTGACAGCGTCATGTAAAGTGACGGCTCTGTTCGAACAGCACAATTGGAGCCTGTGCTAGTCTATTGCGCAACAACTCCACGTGGGGTTACAGCGCAGCAGGGCGCCATATTGCCTGCTGTAAAGTTGGTGCCATGGCTAGGAGGAGGGCGGTGTCCTGGAGCCGGCTTGAAGTGGCCAACCTGGTGGCCCTAGTGGAGCCCCACTGTGAGGCACTGTATGGGGAGCCCCCCTCACCATGCCTGGGACCCATGTGTGGCAGCAAAGTGGCCACTGACCTGGTGGGGGTCACTGGCCGGGGCCGGTCTGCTGAGCAGTGCCGGCACCGGTACAATGACCTCCGCCGGAGGGTGCCGGACCTGCTGACACGGCTGCGTTCACGTGCCAGGCGGGGCCTGGTGCCTAGGCCACGTAAGTGTACCATCTATGCACCTATATTCTCTGTAGGGGTGTGTGTGTGCTTGGGTGGCTGTGCATCGGTGTGTCACTGTGTGCAGCTGTGCGATGGATGGTTATGGCTGTGTGGGCAGGCACTCTCACTGGGCAGGGGGCACTCTGCTTTTGAGTCACACTGATGTTTGTCTCACCATATGTCTCCCACAGGCCGGATTGTGAGGACACCCGACCGCCGTGATGTGGGCCATGCCAGGGCCCCGGTGCCACAGGATGTCGTGCCACAGCAGCAGCAGCAGCAGCAGCAGCAGCAGCAGCGGCAGACCGAGCTGCTGGAGGAGTGTGAGTATCATTACGTCATGGATGCTATTGCATGCTGGGGGGGCAAGACCACCAACCATGCTGGACACAATGAAAGGGGAGGTCATAGTTCCACTATATGAAACACTAGTGAGTCCCCACACTGGGGTACAGTGTACAGTTCCGGAGACCATACCTGCATATGGACATGGACTGGGTGGAGAGGGTTCACAGGAGGGCGACATGGATGGTGCATGGATTGCATCACAAGTCCTATGCAGACAGGTTGACGGAACTGAACATGTACTCCCTGGAGGGGGAGGAGGGTGTGGGGATATGATGGGGACATACAAGTATTGTACAGGGGGGAACAGAGTTCAGGAAAACAATATTTGTAAGCGTAAAGGATGTTCCAGGTCTAGAGGGCATGGGGTGCAGTTGGAGGGGGCTCGTTTAAGAGGTAACATGGGAAGGTATTTCTTCACAGAATGGGTGGTGGACAAGTGGAACACCCTGCCAGAGGTTGTGGTGGGGGCTGACTTGGTTACGGGATTTATGTATGCGTGGGTTAGCCATGAAGGAATTCTGGAGGTCAGGGGTGAGGGGGGAACGGACTTATAGGACAACAGAGTGAACGTACAAGGCCAAATGGCCAGACTGGGTGTCCCATAGGCCCTTATCAGCCGACACTGTCTATGTATCCATGTATGTAGGCATGACACAGGTGACCTGCATCACAGTGCAGCATCACGACACGTCTGTGTATGCATCACAGGTGGTCCAGGCATGCACTGGGCACATAGCTGTGTAACTGGCATCGCACCACGTTGCCACATCACTTGGCAGCCTAGTTTGTACTGTGATTGACGTGGGCGTGTGTGTGGGTGGTGGTAGCGCGATAGCTGGAGCCGCCTGTTTGTGATGGCCATGTGCATGTTCACTGTGGGTGGTGCATGCCATCACAGGTGCAGGACATTGGGTTATATGGGTTGCAGGTTGGGTGGTGTTCAGGGTTGTGGTCAGTCTCAGCCATTGACTGTGTTCCCATTTTCCTAGGCCTCGGGTGCTGAGACACATGCAGCAGGATCTGCGGCACCTGACCCAGGTCGGACTTGACAACCGGAGCTCCTGCAGGCCATGCTGCGCCAGGGTGACGGCGGAGGCAGCACAGTAGGGACGCAGCAGGGGAAGCCCAGGAGCCAGCTGGGCCATAGCCCACATTCCGTTCCCACTTCTCCCATCCCTTTCACCCTGCCTTCCCTCTCCAAGTTTTTATTCCCTCCCCCTTGAACACCCCTGCCTTTTACCGGCCCCCCCCCACCTTGTACATAGTTTCAGCCTGTTATTGTTTATCTGTTGTTTTTGAAATATACATTTCTATTTTGATACAACTGCTGTGTTGGTGTCTGCTTTGCAACTGGCTATGGGTGCTCCGTTGCAGGGGTGTACATGCCATCTGGGCTGCTATGGTCCTGGGTATATGTGTGTGTGTGTGTGTGTGTGTCCATGGGGAGGAATCACCAGCATAGCATTGCCTTTCTGTTGCTCTTGCCATCTGCTGCCACCCACTGCTGGGTGCACAGGGTGGGTCTGGCTGGTATGCTTCTCTGCAGCATGGGGTTGACGTGTGGCACGGGGGGTGCATGGTGTTTCCTGCAGTGCCTGTCACTGCACATGAGCGGTGTCTTTGGGCACGGTGCACGCCTGTGCTGTGCATACGGGGACTGATGTGCACTGTGGTTGTCAACCCCATGTGTGTGGCACTTCCCTGCCTGCCAGTGGTTGTGCTGGGGTGTCCTGGCTCTGCTATGCTTTAGTTGGCTTGTCCCCATGGGCACGTGGATCATCCGTCCCACCCCAGTGATGCTGTGCTTGGGGTGTGCCAGTGTGGTGTGGGTTCTGCAGTGAGTTCCTGTGCCCATGTGTGGCATGGCTGGCGGTGGGCCCCAGCCTGCCTCCCTGGATGTGCAGTTCCATTGTTGCTCTGGGGGGGCTGTGCTTGCGCTATGGCAGCTCTGCAATGCTCAGCTGAGCTTCCATGGTTGCGCCATAGCGCAGCATTTTGGCTCAGCTTCTCCTTCCTGGTTGCGCGATGGCGCAGTATGTGCGATATTGAGACGTTGGTTGCTTGCGCAATTTGCTCTGCTCCATGTTTGAATATCGCACCTGTTGCGCATTTGCGCAACTGGTTTGCGCTTGCTCCTACTGTTGCGCCAGTTTTCAGCGCAGTTTGAATATCCAGGCCATTGTATATAAATCTTTTTTTACCTTAACTTAGTTTACTTTTTCCTTGTATAATGTTGATTATTAATCTATTCTTGACTATACTCTTCATCTTTTTTTGCATATTCAAAGTTGTATTTGTCATTGAAGTTTATTAATAATTGAACAGCAGCTTACAAGGAAGGTCTTCAGGGTTTAAATAAGTCACACGACTATTATATTGATAGTAACTTGTTTGCTTAATTGACTGTGTGATTTGTGATGTCAGCGGTATTTAAGGCTATTTAAGCTAGCTGTTCACAATTCAGAAGCTCCCCCCCCCCCAGGAAGTCCTATTGGTTGAAGCACAAGGGTTTCTATGGTGACTTAAGTGTAGTATCTGGCTATTAACTTTTGGCACAATAAATTCAAATCTTTTTTACTTGCAAATTCTTGCATGAGCCATTATTTTGCTGTGATCGTGAAAGCAACCTTTTGACTGTTTGGTTTCTTGACTTGCTACCTGGTTTGCAGCCCTCTGGTTCATAGATGTATCGCTGGGTTTCATGAATTTGCTTTGAGTCCTACTTTTTCCCTGTGATCCTGCGCAGAAGTTTTTGTTACACCAAGACACACTCTTCTTAGCCAGAGGATTTATTCTGCACTATAACTGGTCATTTGCTGGTGAGTGTCCACATTTTACTTATTTGAAATGCATACAGATGGAGATGCTGAAATCTCGGACCTACCACCAGTTTGTTTAATGAACACTGATAATTTACAACAATGCAAAGCTTATTTAAAAGCTAGAATTGAAACTGAAGAAGGAGAAGGTGCTCAGGAGGTTGATGAAATTAAGACACTGTGTGTCTTATTAGAGCAGCAACTGTTTGCTGAATTGAATTTTACGTACAATATGTATTGGCCTGGAAAATTACCTTGAGCATAATCTAGCTCCTAGAGGCTTATGTATTTCTATATTACCTTCCTGTGGACTTGAAAACTTTGTTCATAGAACTTGGTGGGAAGCTGCAGCTGAATTATGTAGCAAAACATTTATTGAGCTATTAATAAAAGAAGTCACATTAAAGCACACTCAAATAACTTATAAAATAATTGAAACAAAAAAAACACTCAAAAATGATTTACAACATCCATTATTTTCTGAAATAGAAATTTAGAAGCCAAGATAAAAAAAAATTGAGGATGAACTTTTAGAGAGAAAACACACAACGCTGGAGAGGGATAGATTGGATTTTAAAGAAGGAAGGATTTATAACTGGAGCAGATTTGAGAGTAAGTGCTCACAGTCTTGTGGTCACTCTAGGCAGAGGAGAAGCGCACAAAGAAATAAGAGGGGTGGGCTTTCAAAATCTAATAGCACCCAAGTTTCAACCGGAACAGAACCTGCCAGTGAGCAAGCTGCAACATCCAAGTCAGCTAATATAGCTGCAACAAGTGACCCTTCAATATCCAATAAATTGGTGTCTTTTTCCACCAAGGCAACAGGGGCCAGGCCAAAAGACAAACAACAAGGCAAAATACAAGGAAAACTAGGAAAAAGGCAAGGAGAGGTCAGAGAGGAGGACACAAGCAATCAAATAGAGGGGACATCTGGAGGACGCACTCAGAGCGGCAAATCATAAATCTAACATACCTTGAATTTACTGCACCACAGAAATTGCTCCAGTCATGAGGCTTATCTTTTTTCTGCACCTCCAGATCAATCAGATTTGAGAGTTACCATGATTTGCAAAGATTATTTTGGAAGATCCATTTGAGATACTTCTTTATAAAGAATCCTAACATGGGCAGAGTAGAATGCTTAGTTACTTCTGGGATCATCAGTGATGACTTCACCGATCATGCTGCATTACACGCACATGTGGAAGACAATGAAGTGGATGGCATTTCTTCCTTCCAGTGTTCGGAGGACTCAGAAGTGGATCTAGTGGATGAAACATGGACTATCAAGGATGTAGTGAATCTCTGAGCACTGACGGCTTTATGGGAGGTCGCACAAGAGGTAATGGACATTTCTGCATCAGTGGAGAATACTTTATATTTGGATTTAATGGGACTGAAAGCAGAACTTAAAGAAAAATGGAAATCTTTGTTCAGATCAAAATAAGACTTTATTCCAAGTTTGCCTAACCAGACCATTAATATCTACAAAAAAACTTTTGGGACTGAGGTTTCCAGACTTTTGGACAACCAATCTCACGTATGCCCTAACATTTCAACTACTGAGAGAGAGCTGCAATTGATGAACTGAAAAATAACACTGGTTTGGTTTTTAAGAGTTCTGACAAAGGTGGCAATATTGTGATCATGACACCTGAGTTCTATAAGAGGAAGGCAATGGATTTATTGAATAACAGGGCTAATTATAGAAAATTACTGGGTGATCCATTACCAACTTTTAAAAGGGAACTTTTAGAGTTGTTAGAAGATGCAAAGAGCACAGGTCAGATTACTGAGCCAGAATTTCAATTTTTGTGGCAACCGTTCCCTATTACCCCTGTTCTTTATATATGTCCAAAGGTGCATAACAGTCTGTCAGATCCACCAGGATGATCCATTGTGTCTGGGGTGGATTCCTTAATGGACAATATGTGCATCTTTACTGACTTTTTCCTGCAGCGTTATGTTACTATCCTCCCATCCTATACTAGGGACACTATCCATGTTCTTAAGAAATTGCAAAATTTGAAATGGGAGCCAGAGTATTTGTGGATAGGCATAAACGTAGAACCATTATTCATGTCTGTATGCCATGACGATGATCTTAATGCGAGTGCCCATTACTTATACAATGTCCCCCTAGAAAGTGATATTCCAAGAGATTTCATTACGGAGAGTTTATGACTTGTGCTCAGACACAATAATTATATGTTTAGTTATGAATCTTTTTTCCAGTGCTGTGGTACGGCAATGGGACCGACACTGGCACCCTCATATGTCAATTTACTACTAGGCATGTGGAAGGAGTCACAGGTCTTTAATGAAAACATAAATTCATTTTTGGGGAAAATTGTATATTGGACACATTTTATAGATGATGCTATATGTATATGGAAAGATAACACTGATGAGGCTGAAGTCTTTATGAAATGGCTCAATAATAATACTTTGAATCTAAAATGGTCAGCAACAATTGACTCAGATAAGCTTAATTTTTGGGATGTTACTTTGTCAGTTGTGCTTGATTATGGGGTCATCAGTAATGCATAAAGAAAACTGACTGCCACAAATAGTCTTCTATGTGCTGCAAGTTGGCATTCAAACAGTTTGAAAAATTCCATCCCTTATGGGCAATTCTTGCATTTGAGGAGGAACTGTGCACTAGACAGTGATTTTAGGTTCCTTGAAAGACGTTGTAAACGTAAAATTTTGGATGAGGCCTACACAAGGGCAAAAGCCCTCAATCACACTGATTTGTTCACAACTAAGGAATATGTTTCAGCAGAGCAAAGTTTGATAACTAGTAGTACTGTGCATAGTGGCCTGTCCAGCAAAATTGGAGGCATTGTCTGTAAATACTGGCCAGTTCTCCAGAATGATAAAACATTGACTGATATGATTGGTGAAAAACCCTAGGTTACCTTTAAAAGAGGTGCAACAATAAAGGATAATCTTCTTTCAAGTACCTTTATTGAGCCACATTCCAGTAACACCACTTTGTTGCCCATTAAGCCATACAGAAGGTGCAATATTTGCAGTTAGAAAATGGATAAAGGAAAAGCTCCTTTCTGATTGGCTGAATCTCCCTACCACCAGGGCTATTATTTCTTAACAAAGCCCAGCAAAAAACAAGTGTGTTCTGCCACCGCTAATGCCACCTGTTACCCTCTGTCTACGCTGTGCCCACACTCACTCCAATGCTGAAACTCTGCATTTCACCTCAAGAGTTCACTTACCCACTCACCACTGACAAATAATAAAAAAAAAGATTTCTTTTTTTCTAATTTTACTAAAATGAGCAGAACACCATCCTCCAATCAGCACCCTGCTCTAGTAATTGATGCTATACAGCAGCGTGACTCCGTGCTTGGGACTGATTTTACGGAAATACCCTTTCCAGTCCCCAATCTTACCAAGCTAAAATGCCGAACAAAAAACAAAACACTTCCTTAGCTACAAACAAATCACCCCATCATAAGGATGTGTCAAAATACCTTCTTTTTTTATTAGTACTCTTCATCAGCCATTGTGCCTAACATAGCTGCACGCCATTCCCACTTCACTGCTGCCACATGCTCTTCACTCACAGTCTGGCACCAAAACCATTTCCCCCCCATACACCTTAATCTATGATGGTAGTGTGATTACAAAAACTCCCATGGGGTTCAGATTCTTAAAAGGCACAATAACAAAACACTGCACTGTAATCCAATACTGTACTAAAAAAAAGAGAGACTCTCATAAGCAACAGAACCCTCTATTGGCACCAAAGAGACTATTTTACAGAACCTGCCATTTTGCTTCATTATTATTAATACCAAACCCTCTTTTTTTTTGTAAACTTTATTACAAAAAAAACAAATACTACTAGCCCATTTTCTACGTGTAATAATACCCTCCAGGGTGGGCATTATGGGATATAACGGACCTTCCAGGGGCTTTAAGGCCCTCCGCTTGCGGCATCAGGCCCCATTTCACCCCTGAGTGGTCCATTATATCCCAATAACACCCTCCCTGTTGGGTATTATTTTTACTTACATACTGTATACAAAGTGAACATTTCTAATTGGGTGGCTGAACTAAAATAGTTAGAATCAGACAATTCATCTCATGTGTATCCACATACACAGTGTATGTTATTGATGTGGATGCCAGAAACTTTATGTAGGTTGTACAACAAGAATTCTTAAGCAACACATACAGGAACATGTGTGGGATATAAAAAAATAATGATCTCACTAATCCTGTAGATGAGCATTTTTGGTCAGCCAACCAAAGCAACCCCAGGTCCCTTCACTTTATGGGAATAGAGCAAGTAAACTTAGGAAAACAGTGTGGCGATAGACTGAACAAATTACTGCAACAGGAAACACTCTGGATTTTTAACCTACCTAGCCTTAATCCAGTTGGTCTGAATAATGAAATAGATATCAAACCCTATTTGTAAATGAGTTTTTGATCTCTCTCTTTTTCCTTTTTTTCTGACAGCTCCCATGGTATTTTGAAGTTTTGGGTGAGCGCAGGTCACATATTTGCTTCCGTGTCACTATTTGGTAACACAGAATTTAGCTTCCTATTTATTTCTACACGTTGTTTCAGAAATCCCTTCCCCCCATATCATCTTTTACCCATATTTTCAAATTTGTTTTTACACTATATGTTGATCTCTATATGAGATGTGACTTTATGCAAGTTAATTTTGATTCTTGCCCCCCCCCAACTCCTTGGCTTATGACAGTTTACCCATATAAGGCTTTCTGCTGTCTTTTGGACTGGGTTTAAAATATATAATTATGTGTAAGATTTGAAACCAAGTTGCACCAGATGGTGATGTGAATTTATTGCTGTGATATTCAAACTCCATAATTTATATAGAATCAAGATTTGATTTTTGTGCATTACCAACATTAATGATGCATGGTGTTATAAATATTGTATATACTTCTTTTTTTACCTTAACCTTGCTTCTTTTTCCTTGTATAATATGGATTATTTCTATTCTTGACTATAATCACCATCTTTTTTGCTTATTCAAAGTTTTATTTATCACTGAAGTTCATTAATAATTGAACAGCAGCTTAAAAGAAATGTCAACTGGTTTTAAGTCACATGACTATTATATTTGATAGTAACCTGTTTGCTTACTTGACTGTGTGATGTGTGATGTGTGATGTCAGTGGTATTTGGGACTATGTAAGCTAGCTGTTCACAATTCAGAAGCTGTCCCCTTAGGAAGACATATTGGTTGAAGCACAGGGGTTTCTGTGATGACCTTAGTGCATTATCAGGCTATTAACATTTGGCACAATAAATTCAAATCTTTTTTACTTGCAAAATCTTGCTTGTGCCATTATTTTGTTGTGTTCATTAGTGCAACCTTTTGATTGCTTGGGCTCAATGTGGTCCTGTTTATTGTTTCATAAAGAAAAGAAAAGTAATTCTTGGTCCCTCAGCGGCAGCTGTGCCCTCAAGCGGGGCAGGATTTTTTTAAGAGAGAGCATGTCGGGTGTAGTATTGGGCATAGCGAGGCCCCAAATAAGAGACCTCCACCTGCCTACAGACAGCAAGGCAGCCAGCACACATCCCTGTCTCCTCCTTCTCCTCCTACTGTCTCCTTTGGTTGGGGTGGTGAATGAGTGGCAGTGCCATGTAGCAGATGCTGTCTACCTAAAATGGACTATAGTAAAACCCCACTTAACTGAACCCCACTTAACTGAAAACCGCAGTTATCCAAAATGTAGTTATGTCCCCTACAGCAACTGCTAAAGTCAGCCATTAGCACCTTTTCCTATGCTCCATTCAGCAATTCCACTGAGTTGTCAGCAGCTGCTTAACGTATCAGAGACTTTCACAAGAAATTGATTAGCTGACTGAACCCACCCACATACTCACCACAACTCTATAGCTCAAAACTGTTCAACCACGCTGTCATTCTACTGCATTAAAACATTAGACTCAGTATCTGAACCTATGTTCTGTGTTCCAGCAACCAGCCACCCACCCACTGTTACACTGACCCACCAACAATGAAATTAGAAATTACAGAACCTGTACTAACAAAAACACGCGGACAGGCATATTTACAGAAGTTAACTCTGTCTTGTTTCTGCAGATTTCACAACATGCTCCCTCTGGCTTAGTTCCCATCCATCCTTGTGGCAGCTCCCCAGCAAAAACACCAACCAGCTTCATGCCTGCTGATACACTGACCCACCTGATTGTAGCAACAGGAAGCAGAACTCCAGGAGCTGCTGTTTCCTTCTCTGACACTGACTTGAGGGAGTCTGCAGCTTACTAAATACTGTACTGTAGCTGCATCTACCCTCATGCTTACCGCCCATCCTCGTGACCACTCCCCAGCAAAAACATGCAACCAGCTAGCTTCCTGCACTGCCATTACAGCAATTCAGCCACATTTCAATCATGTTCCAACAACTGATCACCCACCCGCCCACAAACCACACAGAACTGTATTACAGGTACACCACTGGAGATCTAGCTATAAAAATTCAATTTACCTTCTGAAACTGAAAAATGCTGCACAGTTTTAGTGCATGTATGGAAAGACACATTCACAATAGAAGCCTCATTAAACTGAAACCCCATTTATCCGAATGTTTTTCATGTCCCCCAAGACATTCAGATAAAAGGGGGTTTACTGTATTTAAATAAAAAAAAAAACTTTTTTTCTGTGCCGAGGGCACAGTAAAGACTGCTGTGGCCATCTGAGGGGTCAGGGCAAGGCACTAGAGCAAGGGATTGCTAGACAGTGGAACCATTCAAATTTATTATAATCAGACTCAAGCAAGGGAGCCTAGGGCAGAGCCAGTCCTAAGCACATTTATTGAAATTGCACCAGCCAGGATCATAGGGCAGGGGTGGACTGCATTTAAATTAAGTAGCTCCCAAAGGAAGAGCCTAGTGCAGACAGGTCCTGAATTGTATAAAATAGTATTAAAAAAGGAAACTGCAGCCATCCACACAGACAAGGGTAGGGCAAAGCTCCAGCTTCAAGCTAAGTTAGCCAGGTGCTCTACTGAACAACGGCTATTAAACCCAAAGCTTGATAATTTTTTTTTTTTTAATTAAAAATAGATGAGCCAGTCAGGGCAAGGCAATCCCCCTATTAAAATTATAGCCAAGTTAGCCAGCTGGGCTAGTAAATAAGGGCTAACTAGCCCAAAGGTGTTTTTTTTTATTATTTAGAAATATTGCTTGGGGGGGCTAGCAGCCTAGCCAGCAGCAGAAGCAGTTTTCTGGAGCTCCCTGTGATAGTGTTATTGAACTTGAAATAAAATACAATTCTGAGCCTAGTGCAGTTATTTACTGTCTGATATTGAAAGAAGAAGAGATCTGGTAATTGGAAAGCTGAAAATCGAACTCGAAATGGGACACAATAAAACAACAATGCAAGGTTTTTTTTCTGCCATGCTCTTTGAGTTCTAAGCCACCAGATGATCAGCCAGGCCCCTCTCAAGCCTCGGGCCCCAATTCTAATGGAACTACCCTGACATCACTATAAGTTACAGTACAAGTGCTTACTAAAACAGTACAACAAATGGACCAGAAATTGGACAAGTTGTCAGAACATTTTCTTAGGATGGAACATCAGTTGGATGCAATGGGGGAAACAACGAAGTCGGCAGAGGCCAAGTCTTGGCTGCAATGGCTACAACCCTCAAGGAGCAAGTGGCCCTCAGAAGCCAAATAGTGCAATTAGAAAATTCCATCCGAGCTGCGAACATCAGTGCCTTAGGTTTACCAGAGGATTCCAAAGGGGACTCACTGCTACAATGTCTACAATCCTGGCTGGAGGGTCTTACTAATTTATCAGACTTTAAAATCATTAAAGCTTACTGCATCTCACCCAGAAGACCCTCAGGCAGACTTTCTAACCCTTGTACAGAGCTTTTTACACTGTGCTCACCAGGTGAAAGAGACTTACTGTTGGGGGCTTTAAGAAATAGGGGTCTAGAACATGTAGTCGAAGCTCACATTCTATTCTTTCCTGATGTCTCTTATGCCACCTGTATGCAACAGAAGGCCTTTGATGCCATGAAACAGTGTCTTCATGCTTTGGACATTACTCACTCTCTTGCTTTCCCTGCCAGATTATATTTTTTGGTGGGCCACCGCCAGTACCGATTTACAGATCCAAAAGAAGCAGGGGACTGTGTTGAGCGACTTGCAGCCAAACAACATCGCGAAGAACATTCTTCCACAGGAGAAGAGTTGGAAGGGGACTGAGAGGGGTCTCATAAGACAGTGAAGCCTGTTAAATTGTTATCTGGTTTGCACTATTATTGTAGTTACAGTTTAATATTCCACAGGTTCCCTTTCTATTGCACAGCTGATTTGGACTCTTCTACATTTTTTCTTTCCTGACAGAAAGTTTGAAGCATATAAAAGGGACTTAATATGTGTTGGGACATTCAAAACTTAGTGAGTGCTTATACCAGATGCTCCTCTTTGCTTTTGATATGCTTGTTACCTTCTTTAGTTATACTACTTGACAGTTTACTGTTCTATGTTCTAAATGTGTGGGAGAGAGAGGTGCTTATTATCTAAGTGTATCTAACTTGAAGCTATATACAGTTATCCTCGGGAGCCCTGGAGACTTGTCCTAAATGCAAGTGTCTCTATGAAATCAATGTCAGGCATAAGCTTGTCTTGGTGCAGGTGAACGAACCTCATCGTAGGCAACGGACATATTATTTATACTTTTAACTGCTATAGGCTTATTTCCCGGACTGTTGTAGGCAGCACCAGGTTATCTTCTTGTACCCTAGAGGGCGCTCTAGAGCGGAGGTTTTTTTTTGGGTAAATTTTTACGATGGTAATCAGAAATAAGACCTTTGGTCAGTTTACATGTTGTTATACCTTATGTAAGTAATAATACCCAACAGGGTGGGCATTATTGGGATATAATGGACCGCCCCAGGGGCATAATGAGGCCCGACGCTGCAGGCAGAGGGCCTTATAGCCCTTGGAAGGTCCATTATATCCCATAACATCCACCTGGAGGGTATTATTACACTTAGAAAATGGGTATAGTAAGCAATTATATAAACTATTTAAAAAGAAAATAATTTACAGCAAGTTAAAAAGGAATGAGGTGAACTTAGTGAGTTTTGTTGAAAAGTAGTTCCTTTACTGTACTTTTGGCAGCAGAGGGTGCTGCTTACTGTGTTGTCGTCTCACTGATTACATCCAAGTTACTGTAACTGTTCCTGGTAAGAGTTTCTTCTATTGGTTTGACCCAGTGGACAGTGTGTACACAGCTTTCCGAGTGTCTTTAGTTAACTATAGTGGTGACTGGATGGGAGGAGGACAGCATGCTGACTGGGTTAGCTCAATGAAGGACTGAAGACAGTATGGTTACTGACAGGAACAGTACTTTCTTAGGTTCTTATACCACAGACGGACATCCATCTGATGTACAGAAACCTAAGAAAGCACCCGTCTTCTCAAGAATCTACCGGAGTTAAGGTGAGCGCTGTGTTTGTGAAGTTTGGAGGTTTCCATTAAATGTGAAGCATTGCTAGAATTGTTTTTTAGAAGTCTGGTGATTTTTTTATGTTTTATTGTGTGGTAGAAATAAAAGGGACATCAGGTGGGGTGCTACCTCTAGGCTTGCCGATGCTTACCGAGCCGGGAAAAAAATGGCGGTAGTGGGTTTCGATATTCGGGATGCCCAGGGATAATCTTAGTAATCTTAGTAATAGGGCACCCTGAATTGGTACTTTTTTTCAGTGGGCATTGTTAAAATATAACAACACCAGTGGCAGGGTGCCTCAGCCAATGAACATGTAGCTTTTATGAGACCCATTTTCTAATATGCAATAACATAATTTGGGCATTGGCTACACCATAGCTCCTGATGTTGATGAGCTGTTTTCCCTCTAACTCTGATGCCTTACCCTCAGATGCTGTACCAATCGAATAGATAGTCTGTATCCTAAGTAATGTGTTCCTATGATAGCTATCCTTATTCCTATTCAGAAAATGAGTATTATGTATGCTTATGTACTAAATGCTATAAATAAAAAGTAAAAAAAAAAAAGAAATATTGCTATGTGGGCCAGTTAGGGGAAGCCAGCACCATGCTGTAAAGGGAGAGTGCCCCAGGGATATAAAAGTGGCCAGTAGCCAAGTGGCCACCAGTAGCCAAGATAAGGGTAGTGCTTTCAGATTGTAAAATTCTGCTGATTTAAAGTACACTAGGGTATCAGCCCCAACCAGAACCAAAGGGAAGGAAGTGGATCAGTCAGTTAGCTTCCCCAGCAGCATAGTTGCCATAGTCCTAGCCAAGGGCTAGTAACCTGAGTAATTGAATGTAGCACCATAAGCTGGGGAGGGACAGTTAGTATGGGATCCCTAGCATGTGGGCTAGCCAGATTACCTTCAGTCAATAGGGGTAATCATCCTGTTAAGTTCTTTTAACAAAAGTAAATACCTGTTGGAGGGAGGACATACCTCACAGTCTCCGCATAGTTAGATACATACTGTATACAATATGCACTAATTGACAGCTCAGTCAGTGACTGGCCTTGTTGGGGAGCTGAGGACTGTTCTCACCACCGGCTCAGTGTTGGGATGTGGGAGCGGGGTAGTGGGGCACTACTGGCCAGGGTGGGGGGGTCTGATAGACACCAGGGAATGGCGTAGCTGTATTATACAGATTATTGGGGATAGGCAGAGGGGTCTTGCTAGACACCAGGAAATGGTTTTACTGTATTATACAGGGGATCAGGAATGGGGGGGGGTTCCCCTAGACAACAGGAAATGGTTTTACTGTATTAGACAGGGGATTGACAATAGAGAGGGGGGGTACACTAGACACCAGAGAATGGCTGCACTGTATTACACAGGGGATTGGGATGGCTATACTGTATTGGAAAGGAGATCAGTGAGATGGAAGGTGGTATGCTAGACACCAGGAAATGGTTTTACTGTATTAGTCAGGGGACTGGAGATAGAGAGGGGGGAGGGGGTACACTAGACACCAGAGAATGGTTGTACAGTATTACACAAGGGATTGGGATGGGAAATATTCTGAATGCCAGGAAATGGTGTTATAGTATTATACTGGGGATTTGGATGGGAAGGTGGGGCCACTAGACACCAGGGACTATGACATAACTCATCGGGCATGGGTGTGGGTGGGGGGGGCCACTAGACCCCAGGGAAAGATTTGTGTTTAACATCAGGCTAGCAATCAGCAAGGTGGGCACTAGCACCAGGGGAAGTTTATTTTTAGCATTGGGCTGGCAATCGGGAAGGGGACCACTAGCACCAGGGATAGTTCTCTGGGACCAGGTGATTGGAGGTGGTGCTTCACAATCCAGCTTCACTCCCCATACAAATGAGCCCATAATGGGCAAGCAAATGGTCCTTTGCATCTTGCACGCTTAATGGGCTCATTTGTATGGATCCATTTTGAATATCAAAATTTAGTGTGGGCGCAAGCCATTGTGGCAGCCTATTTCAGAAGCCATGTCTGCCCAGCATTAAATGGCTTACTGCTGAGCTGACATGGCCCTATATTAAGCTGAGAGGGCCAGTGCACTATTCCAAAAAATATAGCATCTTTGGACACCCAGGCAAGTGCAAAGCACAGCACAACTTTTTGCACTGCACATTATGCCTTTTTGAATGTTGGGCCCCATGTCTTTAAAGATGTTTGGTATATTAATTTACCACAAAAAAAACAAAGAGAAATGTTGATGTACTAAATCCTATTTTAAAATGTATTATTACTATGTATAGGAACAGTATTTGCTATTGAGAAAATGTTTTTAACAACACATATGCATACTTTATGGTTCATACTGAAAAGACTGAAAGTTAATTAAGTTTTTGGTTGAAAACTTATTTTATTCATGTATGTAATGTTCTTTTGGTGCACAACACAACATGAAACCTTTTTTTTAACAATAAACCACAGAAATTTAAAAAAAATTTACTTCACTACTGTTCAAGTTGTGTATCTTTTTTGACAGTGAATGAGAAAACAGAGTAACAGAAAAACTGAACAGCCAAGAGCCAGCTCAAGAGAGGTATCATTAGGGGTACCCCAAGGATCAATACTGGGGCCCCTACTCTTTAGCCTCTTCTTAAATGACCTTCCCACAGCCTGCAACACCAAAGTCATACTATATGCAGACAATGCTGTGCTCCTGAGAAGCAGCTTGTCTCAGGCTGCCCTGCAATCTGAGTTGCAGAGTTCCTTCTCTAAACTCGAGGACTGGTTCTGTAGTCATAAGATGATACTAAACTACAAGAAGACCAAGGCCATGCTTATATCCAGCCCCCACAACAAAAATAAGCATGAGGCACTCTAGGGGAGTCACGTGATGCAGTGGAACTGAAAGCAGCTTTCTGCTGAGCTCCCGCCCTCCGCCTCTAAAAACACTTTTTTCGTTGCAATAAAGTCGCTATACCAAGTTACTTGCGACCTGAAAGCTTTGCTGATCACCCTTGTGCCACTTGGGCTAATAAGTGTGAGCTTTACAAAACTTATCAGTGCCTGCGATGATGGATTCAGAGATGAAAGCGGCTGGGGTGAGACATACCCCTCCCGCATCACCAGAGAAAACTCCCAAAAAAAGCCAGAAATTCTAATCCGAGTCAATCGGCTAAACAAACGACTACTGGACCTCCAGGAAATCCCTTAACAGAGGAACGTTTTCTCCAGGAGCTGGCTCCCTTTAGAGAAACACTTCAAGAAATCTCAGGGGAGATTAAGTCGCTGAGGAGCGACTTTGCGGACCTCTCGAGGAGAGTTGGTGATACGGAGGCACGTACAGCCTCCCTAGAGCACTGGAAACTTAAAACTGACCCAGAAATCATTAAATTAAAGCAACTAGTTCAGAAACTGCAGGCAAAAACCGAAGATCTTGAGGGCAGGAGCAGGAGGAACAACGTCCTAATTCTAGGCCTACCAGAATCGGAAGAAGGAGACACCATACGCTTTATTCAGCAAGTCCTTAACAAAGTGGTCGGCCCCTCTCCTATAAACCAACAATATCATATTGAGAGGGCTCACAGATCTCTCAGGCCTAAACCTCCGCCAGGTGCTTCCCCCAGACCAATCATTGTCAAGTTTTTCAGCTATCTAGAGCGACAGCATGTTCTAGCTAAAATTAAAGAACTGGAAGCAATCCACTGGAACCACACTAAACTGAGAATCACCTAAGACCTTCCCTATGAGGTTCAACAAAAGCGTGCAGCATTCCACCAGATCGTCAGGAAACTTATAGCAGCGGGCAAGAGTTTCAAAATGAACTATCCAGCAAAACTCCTAGTTCTGATCGAGGGGACCTGGCACGCCTACAAAAACCCTGAGCAAGCTTCAACTGAATTATCCAAGCGACTCCCAGATTTGTTCAAAGGAGACTGATCTTATATAAAAACTCATAATTGTGTTACGCTTTAAATAATCATTTGTAATAACCAAAGCTTAGACATTCATCTTCTTTGAGTCGGATATCCTTGGGGTGAATTAATTAATAATTTACCTGGTTTTGTGGGCCGTGGGGTAGTTCCAGGTGGAAGGGAGAGCAAAGATGGTGTAGGCCGCGAGGCCTAGACGGCCTGCTGTTTGCATAAACCATGTGTACCCTTTTGTTTCCTGTCCTGGGTACTCGAGAACGAGGGTAGGTTTCCGGCGGACGCTCTAGCAGACGGACCGTTTGGTCCACCAGTTGAGCTCCTGCCCTGCACTTCCGTGTCGCTTGGTTTCCGGTGGAAGCACTGGATGCTCTGCAGGCTTACACTGGATGTCCCACTCCAGGTCAAAACTCATACAGGTAATTATTCCTGCTTCTTTCCCTTACTGAGCCCAGTCGAGGACAAAGAGCTGTAAGCTTTCCCCGATGGTGTGGGCATGTAGTAGACGTCCTATACTGGCCTGCATTATAATTTTCAGTGGCCTAAATTCTTTTTATTGGGGAGGTAGGAGGTTGGGGGAATGGGCAGATGAGTCGCCTCAGAGCCCTGTTTCGCGACTGTGATGGGGATATTGGGGTGCCATGGTGGTTCAATCTAAGTGGGGCTGTATTCATTACGTCTGTTCGGGGACAACAAGAGTGGGTCTCTTTAGCTCTGACCACGGCTCTGTCTTAAAGGAGACACGGAAATATCCATGGCACTCAGGGGGTGGGGTAGGGGTAACCCAACTCAGCGTTCTGGTTCTATGGTTTAGCTTGTTCTGGGGATTAATTGTAAATAGTTCTTTATGTATGAAGGGGCAGAAAGTGGGGGGCTTGGGGGGGAGACACTACCTGCCATGCATTGATGACAGTAGAGAGGATAGATTTGTTTGAGTTCCATTCACATTCACCAGTGTACTGTTTATTTACCTTTGTGGCTGTAGATTCATTTTATATGATGACAATTATGGGGGTGGGAGGTGGCTTCGGGGGGGAGGGTTGGAAGGTGTCACTGCTATTTAGTCTTTCTGTTAGCACCGTATGGCTCAGTCTGTGCAAATGCTTTCAATTTATCTTTAAAAATGGCTTTAGAACATATTAAAATAGCTACCTGGAATGTTAGGGGTATGCGGGAGACAAACAAAAGAGGTCAAATACTTTTAAATTGCTCTTTAATCGGGGTAGATATACTTTTCCTACAGGAAACCCATGTTACAACTGCGGAAGCTAGATCTTTGTGGTCTAAAGGGTTCAATCAGGTTTTTGTGGCAGGCGGGGCTACAGGATCCAAAGGGGTTGCCATCATGATTAAGGGTAAAGTACCCTTTACACCTGAGAAATGTATCCAGGACCCTGAGGGTAGATTTGTATTTGTGAAGGGATTACTCTACAATATTGATGTAGTCCTCGGTGCTATATATGGTCCAGTTGGAGGTGATCCTAGTTTTTTGATACAGTTAACAGACAAATTGAGTGCCTTTCTGCCAACACCATTTATTTTAGGGGGTGACTGGAATATCGCTCCATCACAGGAGTTAGATAGAACCTATAGACCCCTGAGATCCCCATCGTCCGCACAATTGGCGCTGAGGGAACTGTGTGGTATGTTAGGCCTGGAAGATCCTTGGAGGTTGTTGAACCCTTCTACTAGGTGTTATACCTTCTTCTCCCCAGTTCACAACTCCTGGTCGAGGCTAGACTACATCTTAGTGAGCACCAGCTTTATTACTAACATCTCCCTCACGGGTATCAAACCCATTGTTATTTCAGACCACGCACTGGCCTGGATTAAACTTGTACCAGCCCCCCCAGGGCAGCATGATACCTCTTGGAAGCTCAATACCCAGATCCTGAAAGATGAACAGACCATCTCCCATATACGAACATTAATCCGGTCTTTTCTGGAAATTAATCAAGGGTCAATTCCCAGATACGACCTAGTGTGGTGTTCACTGAAATGTTATCTTAGGGGCGAATTCATTAAAGTATCCTCAAGGAGAAAGAGGATGAGAGTAGAGAAACTTATCTCCCTGTCCAACCAAATTAAATTGGCTGAAGAAGCCCTCTCTTCCTCCAAATCTCAGAAAGCTCTTGAGAACCTATATAAACTTAAAGACGAATATGAAGATTTAATTAAAGAAAAAAACGAATTAGCCATCTTAAAATCCAAAACAAAATATTTTGACCAGGGTGAGAAACCAGGGAAACTATTGGCTCTTAGACTCAAGGAAGTAGAGAGCTCAAGGTTAATCCCAGCCTTAAAAGCAAGAGACGGTTCCATTAAGACTGCCCCCAGGGACATTGCTGATATCTTCAAGGTCTTCTACAAAGATTTATATGGGGACAAATCATGCTCAATTTCAACTCCAGGTATAACAACCTTTCTAGATAACACTCCCCTGCCCCAACTCCCGTCGGAGCACGGTGCCTTGCTTTCAGCCCCCATAACGTTAGGGGAAGTGGAAGAGGCCATCCACAATCTGACCCTAGACAAAACCCCAGGCCCAGACGGCCTGCCCTCTAATTTTTATAGGACCTTCTGCAAAGAGTTAGCGCCGGTCCTCCTCAACTTGTTTAATTACATCCTCTCTTCTGATCCACTGGACCCCTCCTTACTAGAAGCTACCATAATTTTAATTCCCAAGGCAAATAAATCTTCTTTGGACCCAGCCAATTATAGACCTATTTCATTACTTAACTGTGACGTTAAAATTTTAACCAAGATTCTCTCACTGTGCATTAAGCAGGTATGGCAATCAATCCTAAGCAGAGAACAGGTAGGCTTCGTCCAAGGAAGATCGGCATCAGATCATATGAGGGTTCTTTCATATATTCTCCATGAGGCCCAAGACGCCCAGGTAACCATGGCCTTAGTTGCCTTGGATGCGGAAAAAGCCTTTGACCGCCTAAATTGGGATTTCCTGTGGGCCACACTAAGTAGGTTTGGCTTTCCAAATAAATTTATCCAGTGGATCACATCAATCTACAGTTCTCCCTTGGCCAGAGTCTATTGCAATGGGGTGTTTCATCCGTTTCCCATTGTACTCGGGTACTCGACAGGGTGTCCACTATCACCGTATTTATTTAACCTCTATTTAGAACCTCTCTTGATACGTATTAAAACCTCACCCAATATCTCTGGATGTGTCATTGCCCAACAAATGCTGACATTGTTGGTCTTCGTAGACGACATTCTCTTACACCTTACTAACCCGGCTGACTCTTTGCGGGAGGTCTTAAGGATAGTGGAGCAATTTGGTATGGTCTCTAATTACAAGCTAAACCTATCTAAGTCTGAAACATTCCCGCTCAATTCGCTCTTGTTCCACTCTAACGTGGCCCAGTTTGGCATGAAATGGACCCCGAACCATCTCAAGTATCTGGGCATTTATTTGGCCCGTGAGGAAGGGGTAATCAGGAAACTTAACTTAGAAGACCTAGTGGACAGGATCCAGACCGATCTCAATAGATGGGATAACCTTCCTCTAACCCTAGGTGGAAGAATCAATATAATTAAAATGAACGTATTGCCGTGTTTGTTCTACCCCCTGAATTTGTTAGACATTTGTCTTCCTAAAGCCTTCTTTCAGAAGGTACACTCAATGCTGACTAAATTTATCTGGAAAGGAAAACACCCCAGACGATCCTTTTTTAAGCTTTGTTTGTCCAAAGAAAAAGGAGGCCTCCGCCTGCCTAATCTCGAATACTATTACTGGGCCAGCCACTTAATTAAAATGGGTAAATGGCTTGGTTTACCCAACTCCAACTATATGCCCATATGGCTTAATCTAGATCTTAATTATCCGCCCCACGCCTCACTCATCACTGCCACCTTTACTCTGGGTTAAACTGGCTGCCACCCAAAGAGCTCAGGGCCTTCTCTCTGGGTTGCTTTATTGACTCCCAAACTAGACCCCCTAGACCAGACTCCCTGGCCCTCCTGCTTACCCCTGCATCTCAAATTCCCTCACTTAGATCCTCCTCCTCCACCCTGCTAACATGTAGACCTTGCACCACAAAAATAGGGAACAGGCTTTCTCGTACTTAGCCTCGGTTCTGGAACTCGCTCCACTTCAGGTCAAAACCGCCTCTTCCCACGGATTTTAAAAACCGTTGTTCTCTCACCTCAGCACACTTGGTCACTGCGTTGCTCATAACATTGCCACTGACCACCGCCGGGGGCCCTGCCCCTTCAATTGCTGCAACATTAAAGCTTTGTTATGAGCATCCTGGAGTATTAAATTGCTGCCATACCTCTATGTATACTGGGTATATTTTGCCTGCAGCCTATTGTTCACCTTAATGTCATTACGTCATTATGTATCACTTTAACTTGTGGCACTTTTGTCTTGTACTTGACTTGATTGTACCTGAAAATGTTTGGTTCTGCTTTAATTTCAATCTTTTTGTCTGTACTGTCTGATGTCGTTATGTTACCACTGTACTTTGTGACTCCTTTTGTCTTGTACTCTCCTGGGTCGTGCTTGAAAATAGGCAGGATTGTTGCCTAACACACTTACCCGGTTACCAAAAGCAAATAAATAAATAAATAAATAAATAAATAAATCTCCTGGAAACACACAATATTGTACCCCAGCATATCTTTTACTATAGCTTTTCCGCTTTACCTGTGTCTGTCAAAAACTCAGTGGTAGGGTTATCTGTGAAAGTTTTAAACCAATATTATACCTCTGTTAAGATCCAATATACAAAAGACCCAGGCCAACAATTAGTTCTTAATCCTAATACTAAGATTGGTTCTCATTGGCTGACACCGTTATGGTTGCCCCAGATTCGAGACCGTTTGGTTGAAGACTTGTATATACGAGGCTCTCTCGGCTCTTCAGACGACCTGATGACAATGCTGAATATCCCCTCACAAAATATCTTTAAATTATACCAACTGAGACACCTCATAGGTAAAGAATTTGGACTGTTGTTGTCAACCCCCAGTGTCAGACTCCTCTTAGATCAACTAAGAAACTGTGCATCAAAACCTCACAGCGTCTCCAATTTATATCTGCAACTCATGCTTACTAAAGCCCCAGATGCGCTGACAGGATCTAAAGTTTGGACATCCATAATTCTGGGTCTTTCCATTTCTTGGAGTCAAGTATGGCGTGACCTATACACATTTATCACTTTAGACAGAAACAGACTCATTCAGTTTTACATAGTTAACAACATGTATTACACACCGCTGAAACGGGCCAAATTTGATAAATCTAGCTCTCCCAACTGTACAAGATGTGGCAAGGAATTGGGTAGCATACTTCATGTGTTCTGGTACTGCCTTAAAGTTGCCCCATTATGGAAAGCTATCCGAGATAGCCTAGATCCAATTTTAGGATTGGAGGATCTCTTTATTCCCGAAATCTGCATACTGGGTAATTTTTCCAGTATCAAGATCAAAGAGAGAAAATACCATATGGCTTTTATTTCAATAGTGGTCAAAAGATTAGTGCTTCGTCACTGGTTGGATCACTCAGAGATTTCTTACCAAGACTGGGTTGAGGAAATGTCCTTTTGTTTCAAAGTTGAAAGATTAATTGCTAGTTCTAGGCATGCTCTACCTGCTTTTCAGAGAAAATGGGGCAAACTTTATGCTTTGTATCTCCACTGAATTTTAGCTTAGACTCATACTGGTGCTTAGGGTCGTGCAATTAGGTATGTCTCCCTTCCCATCTCATTAATATCTTTAGACTGACTCCAAGTATTCTAAGGCATACTATCCATTGTATCCTTCACAGGATGAGCTCATCTCCGGATTAGGTATTTTTAGCGGTGACGCCTTCCCCGGGGGGGGAGTAGGATGGGAGGTGGGGGGAACGAGGGTTATACTGATCCTGTGTACTGCAAATGTGTCAGGCCTACTAGGGGTATCCCGGTATAATTTGTTCTGGTCTCTGTATTACATCCTGATGTTATGTAAAAGGAATAAACAAAGAATTTAAAAAAAAAACAAAAATAAGCACCACTACCTTATCATTTCCTACTCATTCAGTGAGCAGCTGGAATAAGTCCACTTTTTCAAGTATCTGGGGGTCATAATAGATGATACCCTCACATTTGCAGACCATATTGACTCTCTGGTCAAGACAGTCAGTGCCAATATTGGTGTCCTGTACAGGCACAGGCAAAAATCTCTCTCTGGGGGTCCTCTGCCTCTCAGTCCACAGCTCTATCATATCTACTATTGACTATGTACTAGTGATCTACAGGGTGGCAATGGATACAGCACTCAAGAGGGTTCAGACTGCACCCAACAAAGCCTGCAGACTCACCCTGGATGTTGAGCATGGCACGCACACCTGTACCCTGTCTGAAAGCGCAAATTGGCTGTCATTAAGAAACAGGGTCAAATTCCAGACTTGCATCATAGGAAAGAAGGCTCTGCAGGGTAAAGCACCACCTTGTGTTGGCAATTTGATCAAGGCAGACAACTCGTTACAGGTCACCATGGGGAGAATTAGAGGGGCTTTGGCTATCCCCTTCCATCGCACCTCGCTTGGGCAATGTGCATTTGCCTCCCAGGCTCCCTGTGGATGAATGAACTCCCCAGGCACCTCTTGGCCACCAGTTGTCTGACCCAATTCAAAACAGACCTCAAACAGCACCTAATAACACTCTCTAAGTGCACCTGCCCCTATGTCAGCCACTCTTGCTCTGTCTGCCACCCCCCAGTAAGCACTAGGCAGGCCTCAGGTACCCCTTCCCTCTGTCCCTTCTCATGACTTGCCTCAGCAATCAGTTCATGTCACGCTCCTTCGGCACCCACCACCCCATCTTCCCCCTCCCCCAACTCCCAGTCCCATGAGTTTCCCTAACAGTCACTACTAATGCAAGCTGCCTGACCATGCCTCTTCGCACCCCACCATTTACTCCAGCATGTCTTCTCCTCTCAGCCTCCCCTCACCCCCTATTTCTCCCTATACCTTATCGCCCTTCTTTCTCTACTCTTCACCTCCACCACAGTATCTACCTCTCTCTCGTACCTCATTTCTTCACCCCACTGCCAGCTATCCCCATTCCTCTAAACTACTGATAAGGCACATTATGGCTGCTTATCCCCCCCCCCAACCTCATAAAGTGTTTTTCTTGTTATTTTAACTTGTACCTATGTGTTGAGTTATTCTTTAAGTTCTGAATTCAAGCTGCATCATTCATTGTGATGTACATTTGCTTTCTCCTATTGTACTTTGTTTTGCAATCTATGACATGGAACCTTTGCAAAAGAGCTTGTGCTCAAAGGTCTTTTCCGAATCACTAAATAAATAAATAAATAAAATAAAAAATGCAACATGAAGGTCCAGAATAATTAACTGCTTCATAAGATGGGTCATTTGAAAGGTATTTGAAGGGATATTGGGAGCAGAAAATGAATGGTAAAAATAACATATGAAAAATTAATGGTTGAATAGTATAAATACTTAGAAATGAAGGGACTTTCAGAATAAAGCAACTGAAAATGTACCCTTTTTTCTGTATGGGATGACAACAACACAAGAGTCAGTAACTGAAGAGTGGTAATTCTTACTGCAGACTGGGGCAAAGGGGCTGGATGGCCACTTAAAGCAACTGGAGGACATGCACTTGGAAAGAATTCCAGAGTGAAAAGAAGACTAAATGGAAATGGATGCAAGAGAAGTACTGTTTTGATATAAATGTACTCATTATTAAAGAATATAATATAGAAACATTGGGCCCTATGCACGAAAAATAAAAGTGCCTATGCGCCGTGTACCTAAGGCACGTAGGTAACCCTAAGTTGTAATGCCACAGAGCATGGAACCCCGCTGCCCCCCTGGCGGCATTCCCAAATGGCGTGCAAGGCAGTTATGTGCCAGATCCCCCGGAAACGTCAGCAACAACTTGCCTGGGGTGGTCAGGTGGAATCCCAGGGTCATGCATTTACTAAGGTGCATAGTGCTGTGCAGAGGGGGGCATAGGAGGCCACAGGTTACAGAAGGGGTACCTTGCTGTAACTGCTGTACGTGCCCAGCCCTGTGCACACAGGAACCCTGCCTGGCCACATCAGCAGTATGGAAGTCCCCACACACACAACAGAAAACCAACACCGGTCCCAGTAGTAATGTGCAAACCACCCCAACACAACTGGTCCCCCACCCCAATCCCATATGGCAGCCCCCCCATACCCACACATTATCCCCGTTCTCGGTGAGATAAATGCATACCTCCCTGGCAGACATCTGCTCCATCCACGGTGTAGTACAAGATATTCACCCGCACATATAGAGGTGCCTAGTCCCTGTCCACATTACTGTTTCACAACCCCGACCCCTGAACCTGAAACCCCAGCTCTCCTATTGATGGTCAGTGGTACCCCCTACCTCCACCCCCCTATACCTGTCAGTCAATGCCATGGCCATGGATGGCCAGTGGCACATCTCTCCTCATACCTCCTTGCCTGTTGGCCTTGATGTTGGGAGCACGCTGCCTATTTATAGCAGCACACTCCAGACATCAGTTGGATGACCAGTGAGCAAGGCGGTGTGAGGAGGGATGTGTCACTGGCCATCCATGGCTGTGGTATCGACTGTCAGGTATAGGTGTGGGGGGGTTGTCAGTGTCATGGGGGGGTAGGGTGCCACTGTCCACTAATGAAGAAGCTAGGGTTTCAGGTTCGGGGATCGAGGGTTTGTGACAGTCATGCAGACACGGAACAGGGCACCTCTGTGTGTTTTAGTTATTTAACCAGGACTAGCACACTAAGCTGAAAGTTTTTTCACAGGTATGACCTGGGAGCACAGGGAAGTTAAGTGACTTGCTCAGGGTCACACAGTATGCAAGTGGAAGCTGTGGGGTTCAAACCCAGGTCTGGTCTGCTGGATGTCACCAAATGTGCAGCTCAGAGCCTTAAACCACTGCGCTATACTGCATCCCAAAATGTTCGGAGACCAGGATTATAACCCTGATCTACACTGCTGCTGGCCAAGCTGCTCTATGCACCAACTCTCCACACCACAGGAGCAGCTTATGAGTGTGGGGGAATGTCTTATACTACACTAGGGTAGGGCAGATGTGTGCTGGGGGTTGAGGGTGGTGATGCATTTACATCAGTAGGGACAATGTGTTCCGGGGGGGTATGCAGTTAAGTCATCGGGTTTGGGGAAGATGAGTGTGAGGAGGGGGCTGGTGTGGGCCTGGGGCAGGGGTTCTGCTTGTGGGGGTCCATCTCTGCACTGGGAAAGCATGGTGCCACAGGGGATCTGGTAGGGGGGCCACTGGACAATGGGGCCTGGCAGTGTGGGCCCTGGTGCCTATGTTAGCTATTCACATCCTTGGACTCGTGCCTTCAAATGCAGGAGATCCACTCTGGAACCCAGGATAGGTATTTGATTGGCTGCCCACCTGGGTCTGCTACTTTGCACCATCCTCCCTGTGCATTCCTGAGCACTGCGGGGGTGGAGCCATGGACAGGTGCTCCACAGCTGTATGTGGTTGTGAATATCATGCACCCTGCACTTGACCAGGGATGTGGAGCTACGGGGCTGGGGTACATGCCCGTGGCACACACTTTTTGCCCATTTTATTTTTTTATTTTAGTCTTTTGTAACCAGGAAAGGCCCACTAGACACAAGTGCCTGTTTTCAGAGTCGACCCGGGAGTACTGGGGAGGTTAATTGATTTACTCAGACTCACACAGTATGCAAATAGAGATTTCTGGAATCAAACCCTGGTCTGCTGGATGTAAATAGCTCATTCACAGCACGTTACTTTAGCTTCTAGACTATACTGCCAGCCCCAATGCGTGGTGCCTAGTCACCATTAATTTTATTTAGATCAAAGTCTAATTTAATTCTGATGAAACATTTGATTAGGGGCTTCGGATCATAAAGCATATTTAAAAGCCTCAAATGGCAACGTTTTTTGAGTAATTTTAAGGTACATCATAAATATTACTAAAAAAGATTTAAGAGTGCATTTAAGATACATGAACAAAATGATAAAGTTATAGGAGTAACACTCAGGTAAAAAGAAAACTGAAACACAATTGTTTAAGTTTTTGTAGTACATTAGAGGTATAGTACATGATTCACTGAGATAATCTTGAGGTTAAATGAAATTCAGCCTTGTGTCTGCAATGATTTTGGAGTCATGCAGTACTTATGGAGTGGGTACACAAAAGGCACTGAAAAATTACTGCAAATAAGGTAAGGTACTCCAGTTTGGTAAGGCAGTGGTCACTGGTTGGTCACTGGTTGTCACTGCTGGAAATAGCACAGGGATAGCACCATTACAGGTGAAATCAGGGGGTGTGGTCTAGTAAACAAAATCCCCTTGCCCTAGTGGTGTGGCCTGTAGTGCATAATGGTGTCCAGTCATCACATTCCCTATTTTCCCATCCCCAAGAAGCTCAATGAAATGCTACATCTACTAGTGTTTTGGTTAAATGCCATTTCCTAATGCCCAGCAGCATCAGAAATGGCTAATAATTCACCATTTCCAAATTAACACTACACACTCTCCTTTTCTAAACTCTGTCCAAATGCAGAAAGTTCTCCGTGTGATACAGTTGTTACCTTCATGAGGAGGAGTAAGAGGGGTCTACCCATCACCAAACTCTGCACTCCACCAACTCAGCCAGACACTGTAAGTGAATAAGTGCCTCTGTTTGTGGCTCAGGGTTTCCTGCCAGTTGGTCCCCCCCCATGTAAGTAGGAAAGGAACTCCATGTCACAGTAGCGCAGTCAGATGGTGGTTCATTAAGAGGCATCAACTAACTGGCTTCATTTGGCAACAGCACAAAGATGATGCTGTTTGACTTGTGCAAGTGGAGGGCCTTTAGTCTGGGCACTACTGGGCAGTGCTTTGCATTGGATTAACTGGGGATGGGGGATGTGATAATAAACACCAGTGCACTATAGACCACAAAGTCAAGACCAGAGGATTTTTGCAGATCAACAGCACCAGTGCCAACAGTGACCACCGAAGACTAATCCAATAGCCACTATCACCACAACCCAAAACAAATTTAAGTTATAGGGAGATGTTTATTGTGTTGTTTCCTGAAAGGGTGCCAACAGGGTGGGGGTCTTTCATGATGTAACTATAGGCTAAGGTGAAGTACTTTTTTTCGGACAGGGTAGTTTTTTTTTTTTTAACTGGTAGCCAGCTGGGGAAATATAATCAGATTCTGATTCCAAATATGACTCCTTTTTCAGAATAAGGATTTTTGACCATCAACATTCCCCAAAAAGAGCCTGGATTCCAAGGTATCCAATTCCACAACTTCACCGTAACAGAACTGTGATTTCAGTTTTGAACATTCTTGATTGTTTAGGTACTGTATGTGACTGACATTGCAGTGCAAAAGTAAACTTTCATTGCCTGCACTTGAGCTGCTCCTGTATTTGGAGGAGAGAAAAAAATACTGCCATCAGCTCTAAAAGCACGTATATTAAGGATTTGTTCTTCCTGGCTCCAGATACACTTGACTGGGATCTAAACCTGAACAGACCCCAACCCAGAAGTCTGGCATCTGTTGTCAGAATATATTCCAGGTAGTAAAAACAATTGTGATCCATTCAAATGATTCTACAGATCTTCCCACCTGGAGAGAGACTGACAGACCAAGGAATGAATTAAAACAGGGAAATTGCTCCAGTGCAGAAGACAAAGAAGGAGAACGTAGAATTAGAGAGACCTCATGAAGACGCAAGTCCGTAGGACTAGATCTCTAGAGGTGGTCAGTAGACTTAGAATCTGAAGGTAACAGTGTGCTTAAAACAATCATAATGAAGACCTTCATAAAGACTCTTGGAGCAGAAGTCAAGCTAAGGCACAGAGCCCAGTGCAGAAAATTCTGATTCTGAATAGCAATCATCAGAGATTTCTGATAAGACAGGTGGCTCAGAATATGAAGATAGGCATCCAACAAATCATTGGAGGCCAGATAGATCTCATCCAAGTCTGGATCTGCCTCATGGACACAGACATTCTAGTACAAACTGAAACCTGTCTGAAAAAATCCACCCTGACACAGCAATATCCCTCCCTTCATACAACCTCTTTCGTAGTAATAGAACAACTGGGAAGGGGGTAGCTATCTATACCAAAGATAGTTTCACCATATATGATATCACCTCAGCCACGGTACCAAAGGAATTAGAATCCATTACACTAAACATCTCCTTATCCCCCATAGAATCCTTAACTATTATTAGTTGCTACAGGCCTCCGTGTAGGAGCCTGGAGCTCCTAAATCACTTGCACAATATATCTGACTCAAGCCAGAACAAAATCATCATACTTGGTGATTTAAACTTGGACTGGCAAAAAACCTGCAACAAATGCCTACAGCTCAAGGATTTCTGTAATGAGACTGACTTCTCCCAACTGATATCAGAATTTACTTGTCCACATCTCAAATCACCTTCTGTAGGATCACTGATTGACCTCATTCTTACAAATAAGCCCATTAAGGTCACGCACACAGCAGTGTTCCATAATGATGTCAGTGATCACTGTGCTGTGGCATGTATTAGAGGGAAAGAACCCCTCAAGCCTGCTTACAGGTTCACATGGAAAAGGATTTTCTGCAAATTCAATCCATTACACTATCTAGCTGACCTCAGAAACATAAACTGAACTAACTTTTATCTGGCCAGGAACATTAATGATGCAGTTTCCATTTTTAACAACACCTTAAGCAACATCATCAATAGGCATGCCCCTATGTTAAAATGCAGAATCCAGAAGCATTCCTGACCTTGGTTCACACCTGAACTAAAGGCTGCACTTAAGCTCCGGAAGCTCCTGTCCAGGGTCGTGAGGGCTGAAGAAGTGCCTGCCTTCCCCTCACATTGCCTCACAGAATCACTCCCCACCCCCAAGACTGCCGAAAAGCTGCTGAAGCTCCCGTCCAGGGTCGTGAGTGCTGAAGAAGTGCCTGCTCTTCCCTCACATCACCTCACAGAATCACCCCCCCACCCCCCAGGACTGCCAAAAAGCTGCAGAAGCTCCCGTCCAGGGTCGTGAGGGCTGAAGAAGTGCCTGCCCTTCCCTCACATAGCTTCACAGAATCGCCCCCAACCCCCCAGGGCTGCCGAAAAAGTACGGACAACACAACACGTGCTTGCAGGAGCAGTGCCAGCTTGCAGTACAGGGTGCTTTGTCTTTTTGGTGCCAAAGCATTTTTTTTAAATCTCTGCTTGCCTTTAACAATTGGGAAGTCGGCGCAGCACTTCAGATAGTATTTCTGCGCTGAGTTTTTCCTCCCATAGCCACAGTTTTAAATGAAATCAAAAGTACTTTAAGAGATTTTAAAACAAAGCCATTCAGTCTCTGTAAATGCATAGTCGCCATAGTCTGGAGCCTAAACCTGTTTGAATCTACTAGTTACAAGTATTTCTGTTCAAATTATAGAGTTTACAGTCAACACAGTTCTAGTTTAACTTGTACAAGTATTTAGCACAGGAACTCTGCACAATATTAGTGGGCTGCAGTTGTAGCCGCATAGCTCTGCTTTCTTCTTACTGTAGCCCCGCCTCCAGAAACACACTTATAACTGTCTCCCCTCGCTTCTTCAGCTGCAGAAACTCTGGTCCAGAGCTGAAGAAGTGCCTGCCCTCCCCTCACGTCACCTCACAGAATCGCCCCCCCCACCCCCAGGACTGCTGAAAAGGTACGGTCACCACAACACGTGGTTGCAGGAGCAGCGCCAGCCTGCAGTACAGGGCGCTTTGTTTGACCTCACCGGCACTGCGCGTCGGCTCTCCACCGCCCCACCACCACCCTTGGTTGGCTCTCTGTTTTATATGTGGTGTCACGTGAGGCTGCAGAACCAATCAGTCCACTTTACCACCTGCAGATTATACTCGTTGAACACTAGGGGGATCCTGCCTGCCAACACGTATCTCCCTCCCTTCATCCCATACACCAATATGTCTCTAGTAATGTTCTGTATACTTGCTTTACTCCTTACAATCCTATTCCCCCCCACTATTCCTGCAAAGAATCTCTCCAGCACCACTGTAAGTGCACGTCTGCCAGAATCCCAGCCTCCTCGGGCACATCCCCCTGCTGTTTCTAGCCCTCCCATCTGTTTTCCGCTCACCACTAATGCACCTCACACGCTGGACCACCCCACCGCCCCCCCACACCCACCACCGACGTCCACCACCCTGCCCCTGGTACACAGTGGAAGGTGATCCCTCTCTGTCCTAGCCATACCTGCCCTTAACTCCCTACCCATCCCCTGCATTGCCCCCCCGATCCTTGCAACTGTCCAAGCACCTCTACCACAACTGTCGTAGTCCTTTTCGCCATCTCATCACCTTACTCCTCATGCTCTCTGGGAATAACCACTCTAACCCAGGAGCAGGATCCGCTACCCCTCCATCTCCCCCTACTGGACATGGCCTCCACATTGCCTCTAGGAATATCTGCAGTCTCCCAAGGAAAACTGCTGCACTCCAGTGCTGGGTCTCCCAACACATGCCTGACATTCTTGCTATAGTGGAGACCTGGCTTTCCCAATCAACTCCAGACTCTGCTGTCTTCCTCCCCGGCTTCACTCTTTTTAGAGAAGATCATGTGGGTAAGCGTGGTGGCGGGTGTGCAGTCTACCTGCGTGACTCCCTCCTGGGTCACGTACTACCTACCCCCAAGCTCGACCACGGAGCCCATGCCATCACCCTAAAAATCACCCCTGACCCAGGCCATGGCCCTCTTTACCTCACAACCACCTACATACCCCCACAGGCACAAAGTCTAGCTATTCACTCTCTCTCACTGACTATCTCTCTACCCTGCCACACAAGGCTGAACAGCTCATCCTAGGAGATCTCAACATCAACTGGCTTGGCTCCAGTATAACACACATTAAGGACAGCTTCACAGCCCTTGATCTATCTCAATTAGCCACCCGGCCCACCAGATTTAACCGATTAAGTGGGTCCAGCTCCCTCCTAGATATAGTACTCTCAAACCACCCACACAAAATTAAGTCTGTTAATGTCCTAGCCAACTCCCTTAGCGACCACTCATCAATTCTCTGCTTCTGGTCCTCCCCCACATTCAAGCCTGCATACAAAGCCACCCACCATCACTGCTTCCACCCCGGGGGCCTTAATAAGCTAAAACAGTACCTTGCCCAGCTCAACTGGTCCCTGATCTCCCTCGCAATGGATACAGATACTGCTCTAGCCTTCCTCACCAGTGCCTTCTGCAAGGTCTGTGACATCTTTGCCCCTGTCACCAACACCTGTTCCAAGAGACACAATGCTGCCTGGATTTCCCCCTCTCTGATCCAGCAGCTGAAGCAATGGGATAACCTGTGGCACACTGCTGTTGAGTCTGGCAGGACAGCTGACAGGCAAGCCTATAATGCCACTTGCAACCAATGCACCTGGGCCATAAGACAAGCCAAGGCCAGTTACTATCAAACCGCCTTGACCTCATCCTGGGGCTCTGCCTGAGCTTTCTGGGATAACATAAAGGAGCTTAATGGAAAGACCTGCTCCCCCCCTTCCCAGATGGTTATCAATGGCACAATTAATACTGACCTACCACGTGATGCTGACTGCCTCAACGCAACATTTTCTGACCTAAGTGCTGTCCTTCCTGCCCACTTCTTTGACCCTATCCATGAATCCAACCGCCCAGCTATTTCCTGTCCCCCATTTCTCTGCAGGACCATCTCTCCCCATGACACCAAGCCACTCTTCAAAAAAGCCTTCTCCTCCCGCAACCTGAGCTGAGACCCCCTTGTCTCCAGGATACTCCACCTAACACTTGATGTCATGTTAGCCCCCCTCACTGACCTTCTTAACAGATCCCTATGCCTTGGCCAATTCCCGAGCGCATGGAAATTGGCTGAAATTACCCCATCCATAAAAATGGAGACTGCACAATACCAAACAATTACAGACCTATCTCCATCCTCCCCCCCAAAATCCCTGGAGAAAATAGTATCCACCAAACTCGTGGATTATCTATTAAAGTACAACATACTATGCCCAGAGCAGCGTGGCTTCTGCCCTGGTCACAGCACCACTACAGCCCTATTGGAGTTCTCCCACCAAATACATTCTGCACTTGATGCAGGAGAGATCACCAGGGCAGTGTTCATTGACCTATCCAAGGCCTTTGACACTGTGTGTCACCCACTAATGCTTGATTCCCTCTGTCAGCTGGGCTTCTCATCTGGCCCTCTGACCTGGTTCTCCAGCTACCTCCAGGATAGATCCCAATGGGTCAAATTACATAGTATCCTATCAACTGCCCTATCTGTATGCTCCGGGGTCCCTCAAGGCTCCATCCTGGGCCCCACATTGTCCAGTCTCTTTTTAAACACCTTCCCCAGCTCCTGCACAGGCAAAATGCTTCTATACACCAACAATGCAGTTCTCATCACCTCACACCCGACCAACTCACACTCCAGAACTCCCTGCAACTCACCTTCAGCCAAGCTGAAAAATGGTTCCTTGAACATCGTCTGGTTCTGAACCTCAGGAAGACAAAATCTATGATTTTTGCACACTGCCAAAGTAACTCCAGAAATGCTCCCCTTCACATCATTCCCAGCACTCTCCACCCCCTTGAACAGGTATCAACTTACAAATACCTGGGCATCATCTTTGACTTGGCTTTTTCCTTCCATGTCCATCTTAACTCTTTGTCCTCTGCCATGAATGCCCGGATTGGACTCCTCTACTGCCACAAAGACTGCCTCCCGGAATTTGCCCTATGGCTGGCTATCACTTCCTCCATCCTGTCTTTGGTTGATTATGGACTCCCTACCTATGCAGCTGCTGATCCCACTGCCCTCACCAAAGTCCAGTCCTCTATCAACAAAGCCTGCAGGCTCCTGACCCGTGCCCCCAGCAGAACTCACACATGCCAGCTCTACTCCACCTCAAACATACTCACCTTTGAAGAACCTGTAATACCACACCTGTATATTGGCAAAAAAGGCTCTACTTGAGCTCTGCCCCCCAGGAGTCACTACACCCCTTCAATGGGCCTCCCATTCGGTAGTCACCTGCAATACTACCAAAGCCACCTTCCAGGTGACTAGAGCTAGGACCTCGCTTGCCCAAAGGTCTTTTCACCACAGAGCACCTTCCTGGTATAACTCCCTCCCCACACACATTAAAACATCTCCAAAATCGGTCCCTTCAAAGTCGCCCTACGCAAACACCTCACTGACACTCAGAGCTGTAAATGCCCATTATAGGGCTTTTTTAAGAGCGCCGTTCTGAACCACTCTGTCTCTTATAGTATTACGTATGTACCAGTTTACGTAGAATAGTTGTTGCAGTCTGTACACCACGCACTGTAACCTGAGTGCTCCACTGGGACACTAAATAGTTTAGTTTTGTATGCTCTTCTGTATCTCGCCAATTTTGCTCTCTGACATGCCTTGCTTTGTATGCTCTTCTGTATCTCACCTGTATTGTTCTCCACTGTCTTGCTTCACAAATATGTTGTCTCCCCTCCCTGTGACGAGGTGTCTTTGTAAAGGAGTCTTTGACTCAAACATTTGTAAATCCGATTTGTGAAATAAATAAAAAAAAAATAGTAATACAAGGGCTCATCTCTGGGCCACAACCAGGAGGACCAAACACCCATTGGATTTGGGTGGCATTCAGAGCCTGTCATAATGAGTGTACCAAATTGATCAGGGCCTCAAAAGCTAGGTATTTCCTAACTACTTTTGACTCTGCTAAGGGAAACTCCAACAAATTCTGGCAAATCATTAAATCAGCAGAAGACAGCAAACCTTCATCCTCATTACCCTGTAAGATCTCCTTTAAAGGCAAGACCATCTCTGATAAATCTGACATCCTACACAGCTTTAACAACCACTTCTCCACAGCAGGCCTTGCTTTTGAAATCTCAAAAATGGTCACCCTAATTTCCAACTTATCCAGGCAATCCCCAGCCCTGACTAAATATAGCTTCTCCTCTATCCCTTTCCAGTTCAAAGAGGTAGAAGACCTCCTACTCCATCTAGATGTTAGCAAAGGCACTGGTGCTTATGGAATAGACCGTACTTCCTCAAAATTGGGTTCAAGTATCTAACAGCCCTAATCTTTCAGCTGTTCAATATATCCATCAGTTCCTGCACTGTGCCTGAGCCTTGGAAAATTGCCCAGGTTCTCCCACTGTTTAAATCAGGTGATCCTATGGACCTGAATAACTACCGCCCTATATCAATTCTTCCCTTGCTCTCTAAGCTTCTCAAGAAGCTGGTAAATGCACAACTAAGAACCTACTTTGAAAAAACAAACATTATAAACCCATCCCAGTCCGGCCTCAGACCAGCCCACAGTACTACCTCAGCCCTAGCCTCAGTTACAAATGACTGGCTCACCGCTATGGACAAGAAATAAATCACAGGAGCTGTCTTTCTGGACCTCAATAAAGCTTTCAGTACCATTGGTCATGCTTTACTCCTGGACATACTAAACAGACATGGCATTTCTGGCACTGCGCAGTCTTGGTTCAACAGCTACCTGACAAATAGGCTGCAGCAGGTGAAAGCAGGAAGTTCTTTCTCCCTACTCCTTCTTATTTTGAAAGAAGTACAACAAGTCTCAATCCTTGATCTTCTCCTATTTATGCTGTATATGAACACCATTGGAAACAATATTCACAGTTCTAAACTCCACCTATTCGCAGATGAAACTATGATATTTATATATATCCAAGCCTTCGGCAGCCGAAGCTTGTATGGAGCTTCAGTCTGAATTTGATCACCTACATCTCAGACTTGCACAGTCCAAACTTCTATTAAATGCAAAAAAAAAAAAAAGTCATGTACTTCTATTCCACCCATATGACAGCCATCCAGAATTAGCTTGTATCCCTGCCCCCCCATAAAAAAACTCTCCTGGAAGATGATCTCAAGGTTGTTAACAAGTTTAAATATCTAGGTTGTGATTTAAACCAACATCTAACATTTTCTGCCCACATCTCCTCCCTAATGAAAAAACTGTGGCAAAGAATTGGTTTCATTTACAGGAACAAATCCCTTTTTAGCACAGAAGCTAGACTACATTTGGTTCAAAAACCTTCATGCCGCTCCTTGACTATGCTGACATTCTATAGAACCGATGCTCTCACTCCTTGCTATGCCATCTAAACACACTTTGAGGCCTTTCGGCACCATGCATTTCTGCTTAAAGTTGAACCAGCATAATATTCTTTGGTGATTTGCATATACAGCCCATGATGCTTTGCATTGTGGGGGCATGTGTGATTTTGTATTACTTTGAACCTTGGCTTCCAAGCCAAATGCCCTTTGGGGTAACCATTGCCTCAATATTTGCGCACCGAGGTTCTTTGTCTTTTAAATTGTTTTTTGTTTTAATTTGGTTTACCACAACATAACCCAGAAAGACCATCTCAGGGTAGCTGGTTCATTCCACTGGGTTGTCATACAGATGAGGCATACTGATGAGTCCTGGTAGGACAAAACACGTGTTTATGTCTTCTGTTGGCACCCTTTGCAAACTGTGTGGAAGGCCTTTCGGCACCATGCATTTCTGCTTAAAGTTGAACCAGTATAATATTCTGTGGTGATTTGCATCTGCAGCCCATGATGCTTTGCATTGTGGGGGCATGTGTGATTTTGTAACACTTTACCATAGGGCAATACACTTCATTACAAAGGTTCATTGACGCATTCACCATTGCGACCTATATGCCTCCCTGGGTTGGACTTCCCTAGGCACTAGATAGCTCCATCACTCCCTTACCTGGCTATACATAGCCCTCCTGCTAAAACTCCCCCATATAACAAACCTCTTTTGACATTCTGCTTGCTTATACCCCCTATGTAGTGCCACCTACATTATGTTAGATGTCCCCAGCACCTGTTCTCGCCTCAGAGGATTGGCCATAAGCCAAGCACTCTCAGTTGCTTGGAACAAAGCACAGTCCAACCTCAAACTGCAAAAATCAATTACCCTGGGCAGCTTCAAAAGCCTACTTGCCAACATACTATGTGGCTCCTGTGCATACCACTGACCAGTTGAGTATGCCATTGACTAAATTTGTCAAGTACCGCTCTTCTGTCCTGTAACAAATGAATATCACATCCTCTCAAGGCTCTCCCCCACTAACCACACTTACCCTACCCTACCTTCCTCACCCCACTCTGCTCACCCTTAAATGATCTGGACTCTGCATCTCACCCTATTAAAGCTTGTCTTTCTGTTTTCTCCTGCCTCACCCTCCTGCAGCATCTCTGCCTAATCTTTACTAGTTTGATTCACCCTATACCTTCTCCTACCTCCACTTCCTCTCCCGACCATCTTCTCGACTACATGTCTTCACTGACTAATTCTCAAATTCCATGCCCACTACCCCTGCTTCTCTCCTCTTCTACTGCTACCCTGTAGCATCCACCTAGAACAAGCTGCATGATTTGAGTAACAGTGCTCCAATGTATTACCTTGTACTTGCCTATCTGATGAACCATTATCCAACTCTGCCTATTACATGCTGTACAAACTGACTGCCTGTGCCTTCCCATGTACTATATTACAATGTATTTTACTAACTTGTTGTGCAGACTGACTACCTGTGCCTTCCCATGTATTACAATGTATTTTACTAACTTGCTGGACCGCAATGCTCCACTGTGTATAGATTTCTATTGTATATACTCTCAACTAATTTACCAACTTGATGTACTGCTGTACTGCAATGCCCCCACTGTGCATAGATCTCTATTGTATATACCTTTTTCCCCTTTTGAGTCATCTCCACATGTATTTTCATTGTGTTTAGTGCATTTGTCATTATTGTTTATGCTATGTTCATACTACTGCTTCAGGACTTCCTTGCAAATGAGCCTGCTCAATGGAGCATTTTTCTGTCAATAAACTTGAACTTGAACTTGAACTAGATAGTTCCTTGGAATCATTGCCCTGATAATGAACTGGAGGGACTCCATCATGAACCTGGTTTACTTTACAAACTGTTTAGACTCTGAAAATCTAACAATGAACAAAACAACTTTGTTCTAATGGATTAACAAAGAAAATCGATTATGGGCCACCTACTTATATAGGGCTGTGACCTATCCCCTATGTCCTGCCTAAAGAACAGGAACAGGTCTATGTGATTACAACAAAAAGACCAAAAAAAAAGCCTGTTTCTGTTTCGTCCACCTGGAACAGATCGTCTTCCTCTAAATTTGAATAATTATGTAATCTTTCTTTCCGTCCACTGGCAAGCACTTGGATATCGTTGGCTGCCAACACTACAGGACACTCTTCAATGGTCACATTGCCCGAATGCAGGGCTACTGTCCCATATGCTCAGAGATATGTTACCTCAGGGCTCAGCTGAAGGAGGCGTGGGGTGAGATCAGCATCCAGTGTAACTACTTACAGGGAAACATTTCTTTTATGAGTGCACCTCCACATTGCTAACACCAAACCAGCTCACCTCTCCCCCAGAGAATGACCAGGCCTGGGGGATCGCAACTGGTTGCAGGAAAAGAGTGCAGAGCTCAGGCAGCTCTCCCAAACCAAAAAATCACTCTAACCATAGCAAACAGGTACACACCTCTCACGTCCATACCATCCATAATGATGGAGATGTCTTGGGCTAAAGGAATGCCAAATGCAACAGGATAGTAAAACAACATCATATATAAAACTTCAAAAGGAAAAAAATCATAATCATAGGGTACTCAATGATTCACAGTGTGAACTCCCCACCTGAGGCAAAACCAATGTGCAGATGTGCAGGTCAGATGTCTTCCAGGATCATCCACTTGGAGGGACACTGACTGAATAGTCAACATAGTTAAAAAGGAAGAAGAGGGCTCAAACATCCTGGTCCACCTAGGGACCAATGACCTTGCTAGCCGTTCAGCTGAGGAGGTTAAGGGGCACATTGCACAGCTCAGTGAGAAATTTGTTTAATTTTCGTCCAGCATTGCATTTTCTGAGATTCTGCCTGTTTGAGAAAAGGGGAAGAACAGGCAGAAAATCAGAGAGAAAGAGATAAGTAAGCTCCACGCATGGCTCAAGGACTAGTGCCACACAAAGGGGAACCACATTATCAGACACTGGAGCAACTTCCAGGAAAGGGGGTTCTTCAAATTTGACAGCTTTCACCTAACTAAAGAGGGAGTCAGAGCACTGGACCAGAAATGTTATGTCCACGTATGATATTTAAACTAGCAGGAGGGGAGATGATGGCAGCTCTAGGAGAAGCACACTTAGAGCCTGCTATATCTCCACCTCCAGCTGGTACCAAATCTATACACTCCAGGATAGCAAAACCAGGTAGCCGGGAACATAAAACTCTTTCCGACTGTGGCACTGACCATCACAATGAAAAGGGAGGAACCATAAACAGGGAAAACTACAAAGGGATGAACAGTAAGATCAAGAGAGGCATGACAAAAAAAGCAACACAGCAAGAGAGGTCAGCACTATGCCTCAATGCACGCAGTCTGACTAACAAGATGACTGACCTCACTGCCACAGTAGCCGAGGCAGGACTAGACTGGGTGGCCATAACTGAAACATGGTTCACAAATAATCATGGTTGGGAGGTGACTATCCCAGGGCACAACTTGTTTAGGAGAGATATGACAGGAAAAAAGGGAAGGGAGGTAGCTATTTATGTTAAGGATACCATCAATGCTACAGAAATGCAGCAGGTACTAGGGGAAACAGAGGATCTGTGGATCACAATCGGGGCCAGAAGCCAGAAACCCATTCGGGTAGGAATAATCTACAGACACCCAAATCAGGAGGAAGTCAGGTATAAAGAAATCTTGGAAACCATCCTCCAGATGTCAGGCAAAGAGGACATGGTACTGGTGGGGGATTTCAATCTGCCAGACATAGACTGGAATACCCACACAGCAGCATCACAGAGGAGCAGGGCATTTCTAGTCACACTACAGGAAGCAAGCCTAAGTCAACTACTGACATCACCCACGTGGGGTAACGTGGTTCTAGATCTGATATTCACAAATAGTGATAGGGTTGCGGGTGTCAAAGTAGGGAATCACCCGGGCAACAGTGAGCATAACATGGTATGATTCTAGGTAAAAAGTACTGTAGGCTCCACACACTCCAAACTGAAGATCCTTGACTTGAGGAAGGCAGACTTCACAAACATGAAGGCCTGCCTAAGAGACAACCTTAGTAACTCAACAGAAGGAAGCATTGAGGAATATTGGACAAGGCTGAAGGACCCAATAACTATGGTCACATCATAGCGTGCTCGTCAACTTAGTAAGTACAAAGGGAGGAAAAACCCACTATGGTTTTCCAAGGAAGTGGCAACCATGGTGAGAGAAAAACGCATAGCCTGCAGAAAGTACAAGGAGTCGGGGAATGAGGCAGACAGAACAGAATATAAACAGAAACTAAAAGATACAGGGAAAGAGATAAGAAATGCAAAGGATCAAACAGAGGTTAGGATAGCTCAGGAAGTACAAAAGGGTAACAAAATCTTCTACGGGTACATACGTTCAAAAGGGAAGACCAAAAGAGGCATTGTTAGAATTCCAAAAAATGACTGACAAACCACAGAGCAAGACGGGGAGAAGACAGAGGCACTCAGTGAGTACTTCTGCTCAGTTTTCACACAGGAAGCAGATGAAAATGGACCAACAATAGGCATAAAGAAGTGTCAGATTGAAGGAATAGACACAGGTCCCTTCACAAAGGAAAGGGTCATGGAGGAAATAGACTAGTTAAAGGTAGATAAAGCTATGGGGCCAGATGGGATACACCCAAGAATACTGAAATAACTAGGGAGGGAACCTGCAGCCCCCTTAGCAGTGCTCTTCAACAAATCATTAAGGAGTGGGGAGGTGCCAGAGGATTGGAAAAGTGCAACAGCAGTACCACTCCACAAGAGTGGAATCAAGAAACAGCCAGGTAACTACTGTCCGGTTATTCTAATGGCAGTCCTGATGGAGTCAAACTGATGAAGTCCCTGCTGAAGGAAAGAATCATAGCTTTTTTTGAAGCAAACTGGTCAGCTCAACAAAAATCAACAAGGTTTCATGGCAGGGAGGTCCTGCTAGACAAACCTGGTTGATTTTTTCAAATGTGTCACCAAAACAGTGGATCAGGGTGGGGCAGTCGATGTGGTTTACCTGGACTTCAGCAAAGTTTTTCACTCTGTTCCGCACAGGAGACTAGTCAAAAAAATGGAGAACATGGGAATTGGGCCTGAGGTTACTAACTGGGTCAGAAACTGGTTATGTGGGAGAACTCAGAGAGTATTAGTAAATGGAATTCTGTCTGCAGAGGGGAGGGTGACTAGCGGGGTCTTGCGGGGCTCAGATCTGGGGCTGATCCTCTTCAACATATTCATCAGTGACATTGTTGATGAACAGCTGGGAAAGGTGTGCCTGTTTACAGATGACACAAAAATCAGCAACAGGGTAGACACAACAGAGGGAAAGCAAAGCATGGAAGCTGATCTCCAAAAACTGGAGGAGTGATGCAAGACGTGGCAATTGAAATTCAGTGCCAAAAAATGCAAGGCCATGCACCTGAGAAAGCATAACCCAGGGAAATTGTACTCAATGGGAGGGGCGCAGCTGGTGGTTGCCAGGCAGGAGCGAGACTGAGGGATGATTATATCAGATGACCTCAAGGTCAATAGACAATGTGAAAAGGCAGCTGGGACGCATAGGGAGGGGCATCACGAGCAGAATGCGTGAAGTAATCATGCCCCTGTATCAGGCCCTGGTGGGGCCTCACCTGGATTACTGTATCCAACTCTGAAGGCCACACCTCAGGAGGGATGTAGATAGGCTGAAGACAGTACAGACAACAGCAATAAAGATGATGCAGGGCTTGCATCAGAAATTGTACGAGGCAAGACTGGATGACCTCAAATTATACTCCTTAGAACAATGCAGAAATCGTGGGGACATGATAGAAACATTTAAATACTTCAAAGGCAACAATGGGGTGCACATGCAGAACCTCTTTCAGGTAAAGGACTACAACAGGACTAGGGGGCACAACATTCAACTTAATGGAGGAAAGTTCAGAAGCAATACAAGGAAATTCTTCTTCACAGAGCGTATTGTGGAACCATGGAATAGCCTGCTGGAGGTGGTGGTGGGAGCCAAGACAGTGGGAGAATTCAAGCGGGCATGGGACAGACACTGTGGGATATATAAGCAGGCATCTAAGTAGGGGGGTAGGAAGCCAAGGGCAGACTTGATGGATCGTATGGTCCCCATCTGCCGACAACTTCTATGTTTCTATGAATAGAACCCTATCCCATCTGGGGGGGGAGGGCTTGGCACTACCTCCCCAATCTGAAGCAGGTGACCAAGAGTTTAATTCACTTCTCTTTTGTTCACTGATATTTTGAGTCTGAGTACAGGAGACTGAAAGATATGGCCCCCTGAAAGCATAGTGGAGAATGCATAACCAAGAGGTAATTTCTTGCATTCACCAGTCTGTTGTCAACTGGCTACAACAATCAACAAAGTTATGAAGACATTTGCTAAAAGCTTGAGGGACAAGATATAAATGTGAATGCTCACAGAGAGAATCTTCTTTACTTTCTTGCTCCTCTGGAGCATCTAGTGGGGAGGGAAGGGGCAATCCTTGACTTAGTGCTCACGAATGAAGAGCAAGTACAGGATATAACAGTCAAGGAGTCACTGGGTGGAAGTGATCATCACTCAGTGTGGTTCAGGCTGGACATGGGCAGGGAAAATGTCCCCACTAATACAAAAATCCTTGACTTTAGGAGAGTGGATTTTAGTAGAATGGGCACAGTACTAAAAAGCCACCTAGCAAAAATGACAGCAACTATGGGGGTGGACCAAAAATGGATTATTATTGAAGAAGGATTAGGGGCTGCAATGGAGGAGTTTGCTAGATAAAAAAGGGAGAACTCAAAGATCAAAGCATCCAGCTGTTTCAGCTCTGAGGTAGCCCAGGCAGTAAGGAACAAGAGGCTGGACTAGAGAAAATTAAAAAGGACCAAGAGAGAGTAGGACAGAAAAGAATACCTATGGCTGGTGAGGGAGGCAGGAAAGGTGGTTAGCAGAGTAAAGGCACAGAAAGAATTGCATTTAGCGGAGGCTATTAAGAGGGCGGAGAAGGCCTACTGCCACTAAATAACTGAGAAAAGAGACCAGAATGAAAGGATACTCAGACTAAGACAAGGAGGCAGTTGGGTGGAGGAGACTAGTGAGAAAGTGGAGTTAATGAATGAATACTTCTGCTCCATCTTTATGAAGGAGGAAGACAGACCTATGCTGATAGGGGGTAAAGGGGATCAGAAGGGGGGACAGATGGGGAAATTGAAGCGGAAAGAATGAAAAAAGGTTTGCTAGCCTTGAGGACATAAAAATCACTGGGCCCAGATGGTGTACACCTTAAGGTACTAAAGCAACTGTCAGTAGAGCTTTCGGAGCCACAGGCAGACCAGTTCAGTTTTTCACTGGAGTTGAGAATGGTACCACAGGATTAGAGAATGGCAAATGTGGTGCCCCTCCACAAGAGCAGTCCCAGGGTTGACCTGGGAAACTACAGACTGATCAGTCTAACTTTAATAGTGTGCAAGCTTATGGAGACCATATTGAAGGAAAGATAGAGAGAGCATCTTGAGGAACATGGCCTCCAGGATGCAAGGCAGCATGGATTTATGGCAGGGAGATCATGTCAGATCAATGTGATTGACTTCTTTGGGTAACCAAAACAGTGGACAGGGGCTAAGCAGTGGACATCCTCTACCTGGATTTCAGCAAGGCCTTTGACTCTGTACCCCACGGGAGGTTGATTAGGAAGTTGATGGACCTCGGAGCAGGAGAGAAGATGGTTACATGGGTGGAAAACTGGCTAGGGAACAGGTCCCAAAAGGTGACAGTGGAAGGAGAGTTGTCTAGGTAATTAAGTAGTCACAACTGGCCTCCCAAAGGGCTCAGTGTTAGGGTCAGTATTATTCAACATTTTCATTACTGATATTGGGACAGCATCAAGGGCAAGATGTGTCTGTTCACAGACAACACCAAGCTCTGTGGGAGAGTGGACTCAGCAGAGAGTATGCAGGACCTTAAGGATGACCTAAAAAGACTTGAAAGGTACTCCAGGATCTGGCAACTGTATTTCAATGCCAAGAAGTGCAAGGTTATGCACACTGAAGGTCAAAACCCAAGTAAAGAGTACTACCTGGGAGAGGTCCAGGTATATCCCACAGTAGAGGAGAAAAGTCTGTAAGTGATGATATCGGGTGACCTGAAGCTCTCTACACAGTACAGGAAGGCAGCTGCCAGGGCAAACAGGATGTTGGGGTGTATAGCCAGGGGAATCAGTGGTAGGTGACAGGAGATGGCTCTGCCTTTGTACAGGTCATTGGTGAAGTCACATCTGGAGTATGCAGTGCAGTTCTGGCACCTTCACCTTAAAAAGAATATCAACCTGATGGAGACAGTCCAGAGGAGGACTCCGAAGATAATTGTGGGGCAGCAAGGTAGATCATATGAGGATAGACTAGGGACCCTCAACATATACTCCTTGGAGGAGATAAGGGAGAGGGGAGACATGATTGAGACCTTCAAATACTTGAAATGAATGAATAGAGTAAGTAAGGAGGGTCTCTCCAGGTAAAACTGCAGCAAAACTATGAGGAGCATAGCCTTAAGCTGAAGTGGGGTGATTAGGAGGGAGAATAGGGGAGAGTTCTTCATGGAAAGGGTGATGAGCAAGTGGAATGTGCTGCCAGAAGAGGTGATCTCAGTGAGGATGGTGGGTAGCTTCAAGAGCGGCAGGGATAGATATAAGGGGAGTATAAAGGTCTTGGAAGGAGGAGGAAAGGGATGGAAATTTGGGGAGGGAGGAGTCGGTATAACAGCCTGAGCTGTAAACTCTGCACAATGAGCAGACTTGATAGACCAGATGGCCTAATTCTGCTGACTACTTCATATGATCATACACTGTATGGCTGTATGTAAAAGAGAAGCAGCCACTACTCTGAGAGAAATTGGAACCAGTGAAGAATCATTTTTTTCTTGCTGACATCAAAATTCATAGAAGGAATGAGAAAAACCTCTGTTATATCTATCACATCTAAAACAAAAACTAATTGGAAGGGTTATTGGAGCTTGCTACCCATTGGAAATGGGAAACTAACCTTTCTTGTCATATATTTTTAGAATTTTGTCCAACATTGGACCAAACAACATATACTTGGAAAAGAAATACAGAATGCATGCCCCTTCGAGGCCTAATCCATTAACCAGACTCTTCTTATAGTCAAAATAATGTAGGATGACATCTGACAGAAAGTTAAAGACTGTCAAAAACATGGCCCCCTCCATAAATGGAGGATGCTATGGAAATGAGAGAAAGAAGGGTTGGACACTGTGTAGGTGTCAAGTAAACCATCTGAAAAGAGCCAGAACTCAGTTACCAAAAAAAAAAACTCTCCTACAGGCAGTGTCTACTTTTTGCTATCTGAAAAGGCAGATGTTCTTTCAATAGATATAATGGTATGCTTAAATAGCTGCTGACACCACCTTGCCAAAAGTGCTACAGTACGTTGCAGAATTAGAATAAGCATATCTCCAGTAAACCGCAGTCCAAAAAGTAGATTTCTATGTTACTTCATTTTGAAGTTATTAGCCATTTTGTAACCCTGATTTCACTATCTGTTCAAAAAAGCCTGTTTCAGTGAAGAGCTGCTGCTGCTGCTGTCATCTAGGGACCAGCAAGACTATAGGACATGTTTCTATAAAGTTGTATAGGTTATGTGCAATGGTTTTCATAAGTAAAACAGACAGCACTAGTTAATAAATATTGCTTTAAAACCTTTATGTTTCAGGCTTTGTAACAAAACTGACAATATTTTGCCTGGGTGCCTTTTTATTGAGGTCCTTTTTTCCTGGGTTGCTGAATGCTGGGTCATAGCACACTGTTGAGAGGTTTGCAGACTGAATACATTTCTGATGTGGTGAAAGGCTGAGCTCATTCACACCTATCAGTCAATTGAGGCAACTTCTAAGAATGGAAATTTAAAACAATTATCCCATCTCCTCGTCAGTGGGATGGGCAGACTCATCTATGTTCTATTCTAAATTACAATGATCATTTTACCAAAGCTAACACTTCCACCCACAGCAGGAATTAACATATATAAGGCCGCTATTAAAACATATTGCAAAGCAAACAATGACAAAAACAGTGAAATTACTGTATAAACATTACAATACTAGCAGCAAATACAATTTTCTAACAGGCACATTAGAGTAGCACTCCAAATGGCTTCAGCAGCCTGGAGGCATGCTGACTTAGCATCCAGCAACCCTGGATAAACAGACCACACAAAAACAGCATTACATAATACAACTTTATCAACTTTGTTACAAAATTTGAAACATATATGGTTGTTATAGCAATGTTTACTGACTGGTGCTGCCTGTTTTACTTGTCAAAACCATTGCACATGATCTTTACAACTTGGAGCAATGGGTCCTATAAACTTGCTGACAGGGCTTACTAGATTTTGAGGTCCCTACATGACATCATCAGCAGCCCTTTACTGCCACTAATCAAAGTTACAAAATGGCTAAAAACTTTAAAACAAAATAACGTAAAAATCTAGTTTTTGGTATGAGATTTACTGGGAGTATGCTTATTTGGATTCTGCAATGTAGCACTTGTGGTGTCAGTTGCTTTTTAACCATATTAGCCACCAAAGCATCAGTGGTTGGTTTGACTTCTCATTGTTTCAGCACATCCTTCTAAAAAGCATAGCATTTTGCCAGGGATTTTGCAGAGTGCTTTTTCTTATCAACATCTAACCACAGAAACATAGGAACACAGACAATTACAGCAGAAAAAGACCACATTTCCATCCAGTCTGCCATGAACCTTAACAAATTTGAAACCTATTGTCCATATAGGGTTCTAACCCACACTATCCACTCTCATCCTCCATGCCCTACCCCAACACCCTGAGCAACCATTAAGCCCTTAACTCTGTCCCAGTGGTGTTTGAAACCATTGGTAGTTTTGGTGCCCAAAACATCAGCTGGCAGATTGTTCCATGGTTCCACCACCCTTTCTGTAAAATATAACATTTTCACTTCCCTCTTGAATCTGCCCCTATCAGTTTCCACTCATGCACCCAAGTTCTTGATCTGCTTCTTATTCTAAATAGTTTCTCACAGTTCACCATGCTCATTTCTTTCAGGAACATGAGATCTTTATCACATCTCCCCTCTCTCGCCCTGCCTCCAACAAGCACATGTTCAGTGCCTTGAGCCGATCCTTGTAAGCTCTGCCCTACTGGCCCTGAATTATTTTGGTCACCCTACATTGCACTTACTCTAGCCTGTCCTTATCTTTCCTTAGTTGAGAACTCCAGAACTGGGCACAGTACTCCAGGTGGGGCCTCACCAGTGATTTATAAAGCAGTAGTAATACCATCTACCTTCTGCTGCTAATACCCTTTCTAGCACCCCAGCATCCTGTTTGTCTTACTGTAGGCCTTGTTGCACAGTTTTGCTTGTTTTAGGTGAGTCACTGATGATAACCCCTAGGTCTCTTTCCTCAGAGATTCTGCACAGCTTTATTTCCCCATTCAGTACTCTGTCATCTGGTTCTTCTTTCACTCAGCGCCCAAGATCTTATGGTTTTGATGGTTCTTTGAAGGAGCTGAGGAGAGTAGGGCAAAGGGTAGAGAGATCTTGGCGAAAATCCAGCCTGGATGCTGACTGACTTAGATTGATGGACCATTTTAGAGTCTATCAATCAGCAATCACCCATAAGAAGGAAGAATTCCTGTCCAGGGAGATTGCTGCTGCGTGGAATCGACTGGCCCAACTCTTTTAGACTGTCAACATATTGTGTGATCCACTCTGTCTGTAGTCTGGAAGAGATTTTTCACAGATGAAGTGTGATGAACTTGCTCGATTCTTCACAGATAAGATTGACAGCATCAGATCGGGCATCCATCCTGCTCTCTCTTCAGGGAGTTGTGGTAGTCGGTGAGAGGAAGCAAGCCCTTGTGTATCCTGGTCTGACTTTAGTAGGCCGGCATTCATGGATGTTGTGAGGATTATCCAGACTGTATGACCAACCAGCTGTATTTTGGATCAGGGCCCTACTCCACTGTTAGTAAGTTGCGAAGATGTTATCTGCCCTATCCTTGCTGAAATTGTCTGGAAATCTTTGGAGCAAGGGGTTTTCCCTGCTCCCTTAAAGGAGGCAGTCATTCGACCACTCCTTAAAAGACCTTCACTGAATCCAGATGTCCCAGCTAACTACAGACCTATTTCTAACCTGCCCTTTGTGGGTAAGGTTATTGAAAAGGTGGTTGTGATACAGTTGGATGACCATCTTATGAATCACATCTATGAAGCTCTCCAGTCGGGGCTTAGGAAAAGACATAGCACTAAGACTTCCCTTGTCCGGGTTTTAAATGATCTCCTAATTGCGAGAGATCGAAAGGCTCATACTATTCTAGTCCTTCTTGATCTCTCTGCAGCATTTGATACTGTGGACCATTGTGTGCTCTTGGAGTGCCTGCACTTTCTTTGTGGACTGATTGGTACAGTTCTACATTGGTTTCTATCTTTCCTCATGGGGCGGACTCAGAGGATTACTATGAGGATTTATTCCTCTGATACCATCTCTCTGTCCTGTGGGGTACTGCAGGGCTCCATTTTGGTGCCCATGTTGTTTGCAGTCTATATGCTGCCATTAGGAGATATCATTAGGTGTTACAGTCAGGGTTTTCACTGCTATGCAGATGATACCCAGCTGTTTCTGTCCTTTATTCCCAGTCAGGATGATGCAGTCCCTCTGCTTAACAGCTTTCTAGCCGAAATTAATGACTGGATGAGCGCCAGCTAGCTAAGGTTAAACCTGGATGAGACCGAGGTGTTGGTTTTGGACCCAGGTCACCTTGAGGTGGGCCATAGGGCTGAAGTACCATCCGGCCTCTGGCTTGGTGGTTCCCAGCTCTTGACCTCAGGCCAGGTGCATAACCTGGGCATTATTGTTGACAGCAGTTTGACTCTGAAATCTCAGGTGTCAGCTGTTGTTAAGTCCTCTTTTTACCATCTGAGGAATATCACCCAGGTGAAACACCTGGTTCCTCCGGCTGACCTTCCCACTCTGGTCCACGCCTTTGTGACCACTCGCCTTGACTACTGCAATTGCCTTACTTGAGGCTACTGGGGGTTGATATTCATTGCCTGCAGCTAGTGCAGAATGCAGCAGCCAGGCTTTTGACTAGAACATCTAGGCATAGTCATACTACGCCTGTTCTGCGTGGGTTGCACTGGCTGCTGGTACAATGGCGAATCACCTTCAAGGTTGGGTTATTGAGTTATAAAGCCCTACATGAACAGGGACCACAGTATCTGAAAGATCTCCTTACTACCTACTGCCCCTCTCTCTCACTCCGATCTGCCAGCGAGGGATTGCTAGAGATTCCCAGGGTTCGTTTGAAAACATCTGGAGCTCATGCGTTTTCATATGCAGCTCCTGCCCTGTGAAATTCTCTACCTAGTCAGATATGAAGCTGCCTGACCATTGAGAGTTTTAAAACAGAGTTGAAAACTTTTTTATTTGTAAAAGCTTATAGTCTATGATTTTATACTGTTAATATTGTATTTGTTTTATTTATTGTTATTTGTAAAGCGCTTTGATCTTTGGAAAAGCATTTAAAATAAACCTTAACTTACTTACTTTCTGTGCATCCCCTTGCACTTTTTGTCATTGAATTTGAACTGCCACACCTTTGACCACCTCTCAAGCTTTTGCAAGTCACTATGCATCTCCCTAATCCCTTTCTTGGTGTCTACCCAGCCAGAAGACTTAACGTCATCTACAAAGAGACTCACTTGCACTGTAATCCTTATCACATGTTGCTAATGAACATATTGAAAAGGATTGGACCCAGGACTGATCCTTGTTGCACCCCACTGGTGACCCCTCTCTCTTCTGATTTGTCTTCATTAACCACAACCCTCTGCTTTCTCTTTTCCAACCAGTTTCTCACCCCTCTAACTGTGTCTTTCGCTGTACCCAGATCTTCTGTCTTCTTTAGTAATCTTCTGTGAGGCATTGATTTGAAAGCCTTGCTAAAATTAACGTACAGTAAATCCACAGCATGGATTTAGCCACTACCCTCATTACCAAGTCAGGTTGGTACAACAAGACCTTCCTGCTATGAACCAGTGCTGTTTACTATCTTGTAGTCTATTGCTCTCTAGGTAGTCTATGAGGTCTTCTTTGACTATTGTCTCCACCAGTTTACCCACAATAGAGATAACACTGACTGGTCTGTAGTTACCCAGTTGTTCCCCCTTCCCCCCATGAAGCAGGGCTACATCTGCTACCAACTGGTATTTTGCAATTATCCCTGCCTGAACAGATCTCTTCAATAGCACTACCAGTGGTTCAGTTAGTTCTGCTTCCAATTCCTTGAGCACCCTCAGATGCATCCCATCTGGCCCTGGGACTTTATCTGTCTTTAGGGCTCCTGGCTTTTTCCAAATACTTCACTCGTAAATACTTGCTGCCTTATCGCAGGAACAGTTCCATGTCATCACAGCAACAGGAAATTTGCCGATCAACATTGCAGTGATGGCACAATGGCAACAATTGGCATTTTGCCATCACTGTATAAAAGTTTTTTTTGTGGGGGGCATTTCCCCCATACCCCCATGTGGGGAGCTCTTCCCCCTGCACACCATGCACTATAGATTATCAACTCTGAGTTGGAGTTGGTTCTGGAACGGAGCAAACTCCCCAGAAACAGCAGCACCGGGAAACCAGCAGACCATCACAGCAAACAACTGATTCTGTAGCTGTGATGGTCTTTGCTGTTTTCCTATTGCTGTGGTGATGGTATACATTCAGGAATCCCCCTTACATCTACCTTAATGCCACCTTCTGGCAGAGGCCCTCTGTCTTCACTTGTAAAGTATTCATTAGGAACAGCTGCTTTCTGCCTGTCCCCTTCAATTATCCTTCCTCACTCGGTTAGCCTAACAATTCCTCCTCCCCTTTTATTTCACTAATATATGTAAAAAACTGTTTTTTCCCACCCTTGATCCCCTACACAATCTGCAGCTCTGTGTCTGCCTTTGCTTCTCTGACCAAACATTTGATTTACCTTGTTCTCATTAGGTACTTTCCACATTCTTCTCTCCCTTGATTTTCATTGTAACTGGTGAAGGCCTTTTTTACTCTCGCTACTTCCCTAACCTTTCCAGAGAATCATATTGGTCTCTTGTAACTTTTTCTTTTGATTACCATTCTCATGAAAGACTTTGTTGCTAGGAGAATGGCCCCTTTGATTGCCCCCATCTTTCCCTCACATCCCTTATGTTGTCCACTCTGACTAACTTGTCCCAGACCAGCTCCCTCATCCAGCTGGTCTGCCCTTCTGAAATCTAGGACTTCAGTCTTTGTTGAGTGCTTCCATGTCCCAAGGTCCAGGTCAAATCATGTGGAGTTATAGTCACAGAACCCTAGTGGCTCCCCTACCCTTACTTCTCCTGCCACTTTGAAGTTGGTGAGCATCACATTGAGAAAAGCAGCCTATCTAGTGGATTCCTGACTAGCTGCACCATCAGGCAGTCCTGCAATGTAGCCAATAAGGCCTGATTTCTGGAGCTCCTGGCCATTGGAATATCCCAATCAATTTCTAGCAGGTGTAGATCTCCCATCACCATCTCCTCCTTTGTCACACCCTTTATAGTTCTGCCTCTAGTTCCTTATCTCTCTGTTCCCCTCTCCTGGTGGTCTACAGATCACCTTCTTTTGTCATTTCTTGCCTGTGAATGCTGTGAGCTGAACCCACAGCAATTCTGTTTCCTCATTACCTCCCCTGATGTTTCCATCCTGCACTGTCTCTATGCCATCGCTGACATAGAGGGATACACCTATTCCTTAACCTTTTCCTCTGTCCCATCTAAAATGGTGTACCTTAGGACTGTCAAGTCCCAATAACTATTCTATGTGGCTCAATTTTCTAAATCCATTTCAGTGTTTGCCACAGTTGCCTGGAGTTGACAGATTTTGTTTATCCTACAACTAGTATTAAGGCAGACCCCTTTCCATTAATCTCCTTATCACCATTGATTTTTCCTATTCCTTCTCCTTTATTCTTCCTTAGCCCCCTTTCATTTTTAATTTTTTTTGCTAAATGTAGGCTTTTTTAGCCCTCCCATTGTCCTATTCTTCTCACCAAATTTGAACTTCAACCTGTTACCCACCTTGCTGCTACTAGTCCCCTATTTGGGGGAAACCTAGCCAGGTCCCCCAGCTGCTTTCCCTTCTCAGTGGTTCCCCCTAGCATCCATATCCCCTTCAGTCAGTTTAATTGACCAATGTAAAACTCAAACTGCTGCCCCAAAGCACTAGCCCTCTCACTTGTCAGGTGAAAGATATCATCCTTGAAGAGTATCCTGTCCCAGAACCCCCCATAGTCCACCACAAAGTGGTACCCCTCCTCCTAACACTATCTCTTCAACCACCCATTAAAGCCCTTAGTCTCTTCCTCCCTTACTCTGTCATACTCATTTCCCATATTCCACACAAGGAAGACCTAAGAAAAGGCCAGGAAAGCTGACTGTGCCTTCAGTCTGTTCCCCCAGCCTCTTAAAATTTCACTTTACTGTCTCCACAGGTTGGTTTGTCAGACTGTTGGTACCCATGTATACTCTATCAGCACATCTAGATCCCACTCCCCTTTCTTCACAATCATCCCTATCCTATCCATATCCCTGATAGCTGATGCACCAGGAAAGCATCTGACTATTTCACTCCTATTCTCTTCCCTGCCCACCTCCATTTCTACTGCCCTAACCATTGAGTTCCCAATCACTAAGCCTCTCCTTGTTGACTTCCTCCTGCTTACCCCCTCAAGTGCCACCAATCTGTCCTGCCCATTTCCGCTCAATAGACTGAGAGTTCCTCCCAATGTAATCAGGCACCTGAGCCTCCTTTAGGGGTACAAAGTGATTTGCGGTCTGAATAGTGTGAGATTGGTTGATCCCCTTGTAGCTACCCCTGCCACCCTCCCCCTTGCCATTTTCTGTCACCCTTTACCCCTTGGACCAGTGGGTTTCTTGTAAAATGGGGATGTGGGGTGGACCACAGCTGAGCCAGTGCTGCAGCTGAGCTATCTCATTTCTTGCTGCTACTACCTGAGCATTGAGTTCCACAAAGGTTCAACAGAAGGGGTAGTGCCCCCCTGAGCATAACCCTGGAGAATAGCACCCTACAGTCTCCACAACTGACTACCTTTCTGCAGTACCTCATTTCCATACTTGTCCTATGATAAAGGCCTTTCAGTCTCAGTGAACCTACCCAATTAACAAAATCCAAATAAATAAATACCTAAATAAATAAATTACACAAAAAGGCGTGCCTTAAACATTGAGCTCTGTTACATTTGGAATACTTTCTACACTTTCCATACTTACCTCCTCAATTCTGGTTAATTATAATTATATATCTGTATAATACACATAAATTTAAAAATATTTACATTTCTATTTCACTTTAATCATCCAAATGTAACAGCAAATCTCAATATTCTAAAACTCAGTAGGCTGCTACTTTAAATGTTCTATCAGAACTAGAAAGCAATGCCAAGAAAGCTGGTTCTTAGTAACAGTCTGAGTCTAACTACAACAATGTTTTCAATAAATACATTTTTAAAACAAGAACTCACCAGCTTAGAAATCCCACCATATGGTGACAAATAAAATCACAGTACCGCATAATTAACATGCCACCACACAGCAATGAGAAAACAAATCCTGGTTACAATGACAACCCCACAAAAGGCACAAACAAATGGTTAAACTGCTGTATATAAATACAATGAAATTTACACTAGATGTGATTAATCACAAAATAAATATGGTGACTATCCTGCTCCCAAACAACATCAAACGCAGAAATCCCACTCCTTTCTAAGGACAACAATATCTTTCTTCTCAATTGACAAATTGTACAAAACATTTCAAAAATTAGAAAAAAAATATGGACATGTTCTCTTAGTTAAGGGAGATCCACATATACACAGCCATTCTGCTGCTGTCTGAATTCTAGAACCACTCCTGCTTGAACACTTGGTCACAATGAACTGAATCACTGAAATTCCAAAGATTTAAAGTTCTGTGCAGGATTCAGCCACTTAAAGGGAGCTACAATGAGAATGAACAAAAGTGAAATTGAGAATGTCAGAGGACCCACAGACCTCTCACCTTCCTCTTTCTCAGAAGAGTAATGATCAATGTCCAGCAACTTTGCAGGGACAAATGGGATGGGAAGTTTCTTCTCATTATTCTAATTTTTGACTGGCTGTGTATCCAAACTGTGCCCAGAAAACTCAGGAGATGCCTGGAAATCAGGTGGAGAATCTTTAGTGTGCTCTGGTACAACTGTACAAGACTGCCATTGGTTAGATGGCTTGAGTGGCCCACCTCTGGTGTTTTTACAGAAACAGCCTGCCATTTTTTCTGTGTGGAAATATCATTCAGTAGCAATAATAGGGACTGGTATAACTCACTTTTGCCACTGTAATAAAATTGCTGTATGTACCATCACCTGCATTACCAGAGATCTGGGAATTGTGGGTTGAAAAGGTTATATTTATTTAACTAGTGCAGAAAAGGACAGAATAGATCATAGCATTTCTCAATGTCCTGTGGCACATTTTTCATTTTTTAGAATGAAAATAGTTTGCAGAATGCCATGGTGCCAATGGAGAAACCCTTGAAACATGCCACACAACATACAAATACAGTATTCTGTTATCTAGGGTTGTGTGAATTCTTTTTCCCCAAATACTCAGCTGAATACTCAGTGTTAAACAATCAAATATTTGGGCATTCTGGAAAAGGTATTGGACCACCTACAAAAAAAAGAAAACAAGAAAAGAAAGAGACAGTCCCCCTCCCTCCTCCACATCTCAAAACCAAGTAAAATGTGACTTCCTCCCCCAGTCTCCATCAATAGCCCAATTGCACCCTCCGTCTCCCAGCATTTACAATTTGTTATAATATTTATACAGTAAAATAGTAATTAAAGCCCCTGAAAGGTGACTGGCTCAACCAGCCCACCTCCACTGCTGACCGCCATCTTTAATGTAAAGCCCTCATTTCCACTTAAAAATATAGTTTATGTCTCCTCACACAGCAAGAACTTCTGTAGTGTCCCGAGAGTAATCACCAATTTCTTAGAGTTTAGCTCAGTGGCAGAGCAGACACAATGTTCACTTCAGAAAGTTGCAAATGTTAATTGGAGTAGGTCACTCTTTAGGAGAAAAAATATCTCTCACATGCAATTTTCTTTATATATGTTCTTTATTTTCATCTCAGTTATTTTGATATAGCCTGAACATTTTGCCTGTTCAATTGGCTTCTTCTGGGGGACTGTTGAAAATTAAATACTTTTATCATAGAATCATAGAAATGAGATGGCAGAAAAGGACCCTTTGGCCCACCAAGTCTGCACTTCCCCCTTACTCATCACCTATGTCACAGGTCCCCCCTTCCCTCTACTTGCCAACCCCTTATGTCTGTCCCATAAATATTTCATTTTTTCATATTTCTTTATACAGTTATTTTAATGCTTGACACTCTAGGCATACTCATGTTCTATGTGTAATTCTCTTTCAAGAATTGAATCATACATTTAAATAAATATTGATGTTGTTTATTTATATACAAGATGTTGATTTCTCAGCCAGCATTTCTTACTGTGTTTCTGTAAGAAACTGCTCATTTCTTTAACCGGTTCTGAAGCTCAAGTCCTTACCACTTAGCTTACATATATTGTCTCTATCATTCATCTTGTATTTTGCTAAAATGTATTCATTCAGTTGCTACAACATTTTAAGATTCATTTTTATGTTCTGCAAAAATATATATACCTTATGATGTGGTTCTTATGCCGCCTGCTGCGTTAGTGTTGCTTCCCTTAGTTTCATTCTAGAATCTGTTTGCAAAAGAATGTATTCATTCGCATTGTTTATTTTATTATGGTTAACCCTCATATCTTGGGCCTAGATATGCAGGCATCTAAATTTATGAAGCAGTATTCTCTGCTGTCTCATTTTTTATATTTAATCTATCTATACTGGAAAATTCACTTTACTGTTTTCAGTGTTTCTCATAGTTAAATTGACATGCTGCATACTTCATGTGGCTTTCTTACATTTTGTGAACATTCCTTTTGTATCTTGTGTACATACATTTCATCATCTATAAACATTTCTACCATGTTTTCATTTGCATCGTGTAGTTACCTGCATTGTGAAATTCACTATGCTCTTTTCATCATTACTGCTTGAAGGAGAGTGATTTGAGTATATTATTTCTATAACAAACATGTTTTCATTAGTTTATACTGTTCGTAATTGCATAAAAAATCCTCGTACTATGTTATCAGTGTATAAAATATTGGTTCTCTTACTTTTTATAACACTTTCACTTGACTTTGCCTTCTTGTTTGCAGTTTGTACAATGGCTTTTTCTTTTTTTTTTCAGTTTAAAGTTTATTGATACATTTTCCACAATAAAAGGCAGTTTAAGTGACAGTGACATTAACATTCTGATACAATGTAAAGGGATAACTGCCTGACCCACCCTTTCCTCCCCTTACTGCTGTAACCCAACCTAATGCCCCTCAAATGCCAAGCACTTTAATTAAGGTCTTACATGACAATGTAGCCTGAGATATACTTGAACCTGAGCCAGAGAAATTAGAGAGTGAAGGGGATCCCAGATTTTGGTATATACTGCCAGTCTATTGTGAAGACTGGCAATCGCTTTTTCTGTACGCAAATTGGACAAAATTTATTTTACCCATTCCTGCACAGATGGAGAGGACTTATCTTTCCAGTGGCATAAAATGAGCTTCTTAGCTGATAAGGCAATCATGGAAATGTGAAACTTTCTTACTTTCACTCTAATAGATGATAAGTCCCCTAACAGACAGATCTTGGGAGTAAAGTACTCCTGAAGGCCCAGCAGAGGATCCAGGAAAGTCTTAATTTAATCCCATAAGGGGGAGATTTTAGGACAGGACCAAAACATGTGGAGAAGTGTTCCTTCTTCCTGCAAACATTTATTGCATATATTAGAATTCAAATAACCCCACTTCTGTAATTTAACCGGGGTGTAGTATAAGTTATGTAAAATATGATATTGCATGAGATGGAGTCTGTCTTGAGAAATATATTTATGACATGATCTCCACAAAGAATGCCAATCCAAATAATGTAGAGGGAAAAAATTATTCCAGAATCTTGCAGGTCAAAAGGGACCCCGGTATTTTTTGTGAAATAAAACCTGATATAGTTTAGAAATTACACCTGAAGATCCGGAAAGTGAGGAAACCACAGGTATCAGAGAAGTGATGGTCTGGGAGGGAGGAGTATTGCCGAGATTAATTACAAGTAAATGCCTTAATTGTATAACTTTAAAATGAGAGGAGACCGGGATGAGAAACTTCTTAATAATATCTCCCACTGATAACCAATGCCCCTCTTCATCCGTAAGAGAAAGAAGCTTCCCATCTCCCAATTGGGGTAACCATTGACGGAAAATCTGATTCTTGTTAATAGTGAAAGATGGGGAGTTCCAGATAGACTGGGCCAGATCCTGGTGAGGGGAATATTGCAAAAATGAACACATTTGTGAGTAAATCTTTAAAGAAGTCAATATTATGGGGCACTCCTTGGTCTTATGTACCTGGGGGAATTTAAGGAAAAATAATGTAAGAGGGTCCAGATTCTTGGACTTGATTGCATCCAGTTCTATTCTAAGCTAAACCGGTTGCTGTTTTTCTGGGCTGGGGGATACCCATCTCAGACATTTTGCTAAGTGACTAACCCAGTAATATATAGCCAGATGGGGAATTCATAAACCCCCTCCAGTTTTGGGGCTGCCAGCTTATGATAAGCCAACCGAGGATATCTGTCAGCCCAGATAAATCTGGTGAATGTGCCATGTGTCTTTTTAAACCAGAGTAAAGGAATAAAAGTGTTGAGAAGAGAAAATGGATTGAAAGTTCTAGGAAATATGTTCATCTTAATTATGTTGATCTGGCCCCATAATGAAATAGGAAGTTTGGACCGCCTCTCGAGGTCGTGAACTATCAATTGTGAGAGGGAATCCAGGTTGTCCTTAAACCATGTTAGAGGGTTACGAAAAAGTTTAATACCCAAAAATTTAAATGACCTGGAAGTCCAGCATATACCAAAAGGACTAATGTCATTTTTAAAACCTTTTTGGTTTAATGGGAAAAATAAGGATTTGCTAGCATTCAGTTTGTAATTGGACAGGTCACTAAATCTTGCTATTTCCCATAGCAAAGCCGGAACAGAGGATACAGGGTGAGATAAGTGTATCAGCAAGTCGTCCGCATATGCAATGACTTTGATTACATGCCGCCCAATTCTAACACCCTGTATAGTAGCATTATTGAGAATATTTTGAATGATAGGTTCCAAATATAAATTAAATAATAAAGGAGATAAGGGAAATCCTTGCCTAGTTCCTGAATGGAGCGAAAAGGGCTTAGAAAAGGCCCCATTCACAGAGATTCTTGCGGTAGGGTTTTTATAAAGTGTGGCAATCCAGGAAATGAACAGAGAAGGAAATTGAAATGCTTCCAGAACTCGGAACAAGAAGTTCCAGTTCACTAATCAAATGCCTCGGCATCCAGGAGACAGTCCTGCAGGGAACTCAGCATCCCTGGTAGCCGAGAAGACATGTGGTAAGGTACGCAAATGATCAGACAATGAACGCCCTTTCATTAATCCTACCTGGTTTATACCTATCAACTCAGGAAGAACTACCGTTAACCTGTTAGCTAATATTTTGGAGAGAATTTTAATATCCTGATTTAAAAGTGAGATAGGTCTGTAACTCTGAACAAGCTCAGGGTCTTTATCTGGTTTGGGGAGAAGAACAATCAAGGCCTCAAAAAGGTGAGAATCGGCCTCTGCCTCAGCTAAAATATATTGAAATAAACAGCAAAGTACTGGTAATAAAAGGTCCCAAAAAACTTTGTAAAAAAAGGAGGAAAAACCATTGGGGCCTGGGACCTTATCTGCCGGCAATTCACTAATAACCAATTTCTTCCTGAGAAATAGGAGTAACCAGAAAATCCTTGTGTCGGTCAGAGAGAGAGAAAGAGAGGGCAAGTGGGAATCCTTCAGATAACTCTCCATACTTCCAGGACAAGGGGGATGCTCCATGTTACTGTACAAATTTGTATAGTAACAGGTGAATTCTTGAACTATTTCAGTGGGAGATACTTTTAAGGTTCCATCAGCCATTGCCCTGATAGGAGGGATAAGTCGCACTGATTCTTGTTGCTTAATACGCAGTGCCAGTAGGTGCCCCACCTTTTCTCCCTGGTCAGTATAACTAGCTCTTGTATGAATAATAGCTAATTCTGCTTTGTCTCGGAGTAACTCCAAATATCTATCTTTCAACACTAAGAGTTTCCTCCTATCCTCGTCAGGAGGATTAATTTAGAAATTATTTTCAAGTGATCTAATTTGGGATAGTAAAGTTATTAATTCCTTCTCCTGTGCCCTTTTCCTACCTACCGCCATGCTGATAAGGATCCCTTTCATGAAGACCTTAAAGGCCCCCCACAAAATATCCAGCTTTGCACTATCTAAAGGGTTAGATGAAAAAAAGGATTCAATTTTCTCCCTTATAAGTTTGCAGTATTTAACATCTTTGAGAAGTTGTTCATTAAGCTTCCATCTGGTTTCCCTGTTAGGTAAATTAAGCAATACCAATTTACATAATACTAGTGAGTGGTCGGAGACTGGGCCAGGTTGAATCAAGGAAGTCTTAACCCCAGGTAATAGGGACTGAGAAATAAATATGTAATCAATGCGGGTCTGCGAGCCGTGTGCCATTGACCTGAAGGTAAACTCCTTAGAATCAGGATGTAAGACGTGCCAGACATTGCAGAGCTCGCATTGATCCAATAGATCTTTAAAAGCCTTCTGCCCCAGAGTGACCCTTCCCAGACCTCTACCTGACCTATCTAAATAATCCTGATGGGAAACATTGAGAGAATAGCAGATATAAGTCTCATAAAAAATCCTGGGTCGTCTATGTTAGGGCCATAGATACTGCCAAGTAATAATGGAACAGACCAGAGAGTACCTTTAACAAGGATAAACCTTCCCTCAGGGTCTTTAATAACCTGAGTAGAAATTAAGGGAATACCCCTATTAATCATGAGCATGACCCCACAGCTATTTGTAGATCCCTGGGCATTGTAAACCAGTCCCACCTTTTGTCTCCTTAACTATGAAGCTTCTGCTTCTAATATATGGGTTTCCTGTAAAAAAGTTATCTAAGAACTTAGTAAGCTTAAATGTTTAAGAGCCTGATATTGTTTGTGCTTTTTCCTGATCCCCTTAACATTCCAAGTTGCAAAAGTTATTTCTGTAGCTATCCAGTAGTGGTAGTTAAACTTAGTGTATTCAGCTCAGCACACGGGTTACATAATGCCTGCAACGTTACACCCATGGTTACTGCAGTAAAGCCCTCCCTCCTCCCTAACCCCCCCCCACATTTAAGTCCATCCCATCCCCCCATCCACCCTCCTATCCTCCAACGATACCCCAAAGCGGGCCCCAACCTCTAAACTGTCACAAGCAATGTTCAGCACAGTACTGGTGCTTTTCCTTAATCTCTAGCACTCTTGGGATATCCATGCTCACTCTGCAGGAGTGAGAATATTTTCCATATTCCACTCCTGCCCATCATGTATCCCGTATATATATATATATATATATATATATATATATATATATATTTGTGGAACATAAAAAATAAATCCTAAAACATTGTAGCTACTGAATGAATATACATTTTAGCAAAATACAAGAGAAATGATAGAGGCAATGTATGTAAGCTAAGTGCTTAGGACATGAGATTCAGAACCAGTTAAAGGAATGAGCAGTTTCTTAAAGAAACACAGTAAGAAATGTTGGCTGAGGAATTAACATCTTGTATATAGATAAACATTAAAAATGTTTATTTAAAACACATGGTTCAATTCTTGAAAGAGATATAAACATAGTACTTGAGTATGTCTAGAATGTCAAGCTTAAAAACAACTATATAAAGAAATATAAAAAAATGAAACATTAAAAATATTTATTTTTCAGCAGTCCCCCAGAAGAAGCCTATTGAACAGGTGAAAAGCTGGGGCTATATCAGAATAACTGACATGGAAATAAAGAACATTTATAAAGAAAACTGCATGTGAGAGATATTTTTCTCTGAAAGACTGACCTACCGCAATTAACTTTTGCAACTTTCCCCACACAGCACCCTACTCCCTTCCACCCAGAAGCACCCAATTATTTTCTTTTTAAATATTTTATTCTAAAGAAATGCAAGGTACCTTACATAATATAAAGTAATGAACAAGATATAATAGTTATTATGCACAGGTTTACAAAGCATCACATTTCATGAAAAATGTAAACAAAGTTAGAGGCTAATACAATACAGTATGGAACAGTAATGGGGTGGAATGGATAAACAGTCTAATTTCTTGGCAGATAATTTAAACCATTGATTGCCATGACAGTACTTTACCTAAAGTAGAAGGGGAAAAAAGAGAGAAAAACAGAAATAATGGAAAGCAATTAAGAGAAATATTTAAGAAAATTGATACAATGTAAAATTACCTTCTTAGGCACAGTGACGGGTTAACCTCTACTACTCAACTGAGGCTGAATTGTATCTTTATGGATTTAATAACCTTTCTGAATTGTAACCACATTCATTCAATTAATTCAGGATTTTTCAGTTCTGTAATGCATTTTTTTCAGTTCTGTGAATTGTAACTGTGAAGTTCATCCAAGGGATATAATTTAGTGGAAAGGGATCTTTCCATTTAAGGAGACTGCATTTGACAGTATTAATTACTGTAGGTCCAGATATACAATACTACGTTGTTGTTTGGTGCAGCTACATAACTCCAGACTTCTGCTCAATAAAATTCAGTCTTTTTTTTTTTAACAAGGTCAGAGAAGCGGCCACCAACACTTTTTTATCTCTTCATCCCAGGAGGTGTCTAAGGCAGTACAAGTCATCATCATATGCTCTAAGGTACCTAAAGAGGTAGTACACCTTGGACGTAGACTTGAGAGTTCTAATTCATTTTCTTTAATACATTCAGGATGCTGTAAGTTTTATGGAGAACACTGAAATACATTTGCTAACATTTTCAGGACAATATACCTAGGTTTGGATAGCCAATAAATTCTAACCCATTCCTGTTCTGATAACTTTATTATGTAACTTTTCTTCCCATTTTGTCTTTAAATTAGTAAGGTTCTTACCACATTTTTCCACCAAGAATGCATACAATTTAGAAATAAAATTGGATTAAAATGTACTTATAAAATGTTTTCGAAATAATATTGTACAGGGCTGGTTGAAATATTCATGTCTTAGCCATGTAGTCCTAGATTTGCAAAATTTTAAAGAAGTGATTATTTGGTAGAGAAAAAAGAAAACATTTAATGTGTCCACCAAGCCATTATGGTTAAACACATTTTTGATTTCTACCATTCCATTCGTATGCCAGGTTTTAAATGAGGTATCCAAAATAGAAAGGTTGAAGTACAGTATCCTTTTAAATAAATTGATGAGTGGATGGAAATTCTCTGTGGAATATTAAATAAACTTAACACTTTGTCCCATGCTTTACAGGCTGTAATTGTACTCATACAGAAGTTATTAATTGTTACCCCATATGCGCCTGCATAAAATTCATGATTTATTTTATCACAAGACACAAAGTGACATCTATGTGGCATGATTTGAAACCTACTAAGTGGCGGGACCATAAGTGGATTAACATGAGCATAATGTTCATCTTAATTACATTTGATCTGCCAAGTAATGAAATTGGTAGAGATTCCCAATGCTGCATTGTAGGTCTCTTTTAACCTTTGACACTAACTGGATAAAATTGATATCAAAAACTGTATTAAGGCCAGGGTCAATGTGTACACCTATGTAGTTTATTTGGGTTACTTTTTTAAATATTTTGTAGATGGCATGATTGAAAAGGATCCATATGTGATTGTGATTCCATTAGTTCCAACTTATCCCAGTTTATTTTATAAAGAGGAATTTGTCCAAAGTTAGTCAATAAACTATTTAGTTAAAGGAAACATTTTATTTGTATTTTTTGTAAAAATTAAAGTATCATCAACATGTAGGCCGATTTTATGTTCAGCATTGTCAACAAGTAGACCACTCATTTATTTATTGTTCCTTACTGCAATAGCTAGATGTTTGACTGCTAGGGCAAACAAAAGAGGGGACAGGGGACATCACTGGGAGGTCCCGCTGATTGAGTCAGATATATCCTTGTTGGTCCTGGTTTTTGTAATTTTGAATATAATATGTCTATCCAAGATCTAAAATTAGGCCTGAATCCAAATTTAAAAAACAAAACAAACAAAAAAAAAACATTTTTACATAGTCCCATTCTAGACAGTCAAAACCTTTCTCTGCATCAAGAGAAAGCAGAGATGAATAAGAAGTTTTGAACTGATCCACAAGGTCCATTGCATGACTAATGCAAGTGCTCCCTCCTGGAGCGAACAACCATGTTAGCGCTAGGAGGCCTGCCGCCGCGGTACCCCAACCCCAGACAGCAGGATTCCACTGCAAGTGCTCTCTCCTGGAGTGAACAACCACGCGGGCGCTAGGAGGCCTGCCGCCTCGGTACCCCAACCCCAGACAGCAGGATTCCACTGCAAGTGCTCCCTCCTGGAGCAAACAACCACGCGGGCACTAGGAGGCCTGCCACCTCGGTACCCCAATCTCAGACAGCAGAATTCCACTGCAAGTATAATAAACCACCTCCAACTGTAGCACCCTTGTGAGGGGGGAAGCTTTTAAAACTACTCCTCGGTATCTGTGGACTTTCTGCCCTGTTGTCTGCTCTGTGCTCTTTCAAGATTCTGCTTAAGACTACTGGAATGCTCAACATTGCTATATGACTCTTTTTGTTGCAATCTGCTAATGTTGTAATCATAGGTTCAGGGGGGTACACGCTCACTAGTGACTGTAGAAAATAGCAAGTGAGGTCTGATGTAAAGCCTAGTACTAGCAAGGGAAGTCTGTTGTAAAGCCTAGCATGCATTGTTTAATTGAGTTTCTCACAGTTATTGCCAGCTTCCCTGCCATGTTTCTCCCTCTCAGTGCCTGCTAGAACTGGGATATATCCCGCGCATGTGCAGTGAAATGCTCCAGTTTCCCACTGCATAGTAATTCCTTTGTTCTCCATCTCCTTATAAGCCTGCCGCCTTGGTACCCCGACCCCAGACAGCAGGATTCCACTGCAAGTGCTCCCTCCTGGAGCGAACAACTATGTGGGCGCTAGGAGGTAATAAACCACCTCCAACTGAAGCACCCTTGTGAGAGGGATACAACACAATGTGCTGGGCCAACTGCCCCACCCACCCACCCTGGCTCAGCATTTTCTTTATAGGCGATGTCAAGTGCCCTGAGGAACATGACCATGGCTTTAGTTTGTCTGTATCTTGTCTTCAAATATGTTTTTCAAGTTTTTGCTATATTTTGATCACTGCAACATTATATTTTGTTGCTGTGCAAACATTTCAGCTCAGGAACAATAGTAGCCGTGACAACATTTTTTGTGTGCTTGATAATGGGTCTTGCCATTAAAAGGCAGGCCATGTTGTCCATTGATCCCCACTAGAAATAGGTGCTTAAGAAAGGTAGGGAAGGGGGAGGGGGAAACAGAGGGATAGAGGGGGAAGTGCCTGATGACATCACCAGGCAGGAAAGGGTAATATGACAGGGGCAAGCCAGAGCCCCAGGGATTGGCTGGGGGGTGGAGCCTAAAGAGGGTTCTGACCAGGGGCCCATCAGGGGTATAAGAGGCCAGGTCACAGGCAGGACGACCTCTTTGTGCTGGGAATTTTTTCATATACTTAGATCTCAGCACATCATTGGCAAATTCAATAGGTACGGCACATGGGGCATCTAGGCCTTTGAGGCCATGTAGCCCAGTGTATTTTTAGCTCAAAGAAATTTTTTTGGTTTATAGTTTACAGTGCATTTTAAAAGGTAGTGTGAACAAGGCTACACAGGTTGGTTTGTGCTGGGCAGGCCACAATATATTGCCACGGTAAAGGGCAGGCTGAGCTTAAGGAGGACATTGTGGGTGCAGCTAGCAGGATGCTAGTGCACTTAGGTAAGAGCCTGGACAAGAAACAGGTGGCTACAGGCACTCGTTCCTTGATTAGGGCACTAGGAATCCTCCTTATGGGTTTAATAGGAAGGGACTGGTGGTTCGCTAGAGCAGATGGCATTCGTGGGAGGTTTTGTGTTTGCTTCAGGGTTTGAGGCCTAAGGTAGTAGAGAGCCTGCTCAGCAATGGTGATTAGGGTGGTATGAGGGTTTTTTCTCCTGCTTTGCAGTCTAATTGTGGCAAGAAAGCAGCGCACAGCATGAGTGGTGCTTCCCTTGGTTGGTCGGTTGTGCTGCAGCTCGGCTGGGGGATTGTTTCATAACTGGGGGACCATATAATAGATGCTGGTAGGAGGGAGGCTCTCTCACCTGGATCAGCGGTGGTGGCATGGTATCAGGAGGCCACATGGCATGGGCAAGCTAGTCCAGCAGATGGTGGGTTAAGAAAGAGGTGAAAAGTGGTGAGAATGCATTGGGAGACTTTTGCTGGTGTGAAGGAAGATGGGGAAAGGAGCGGCATCCTCCAGAGAGGTTGCGACCATAGCTGTGCCTCAGGTGGCCACGTGGTACAGCACGGTCTAGCGCCACTGATTGGTGGTTGCGCTCATGATGGCCGAGAGGGATGGCTTGTTGGGGAGAAGCTGCAAGTAAGAGCACTGGGGATTTGCGCATTTTGCACTTGTTCAGGAGTGAAAGTGCAATCCCCAATAGAGTCAGGGGCATGTGGGACGTTGCCTGGTTTCGTTAGCAGTGGTGTTTTGTGCTCAAGGTCGGTGGCATGGAAAACAGCCAGGCCATGGCAGGGAAAGTGAATGGGACAACCTGCAGGTTGGCAGTCACTGGGGGAATCGGGCACCCAGGATGGAAGTAAAATTGGGGCAGCATCTTCCTTTGTTCAGGTTTTTATAAAAAAAAAAAAGGGGGACAAATACAGAAGAAAGAAAGATCAGGCAGGCACGGAACCCGCAGACTGGCTTGAGGGGGATAGGGACTGAGCCTCACTGGCTGCGGGACTCAGAGCATATGGCAACAGCCACAGCAGGCAGGACGCAGTGCATTGCAGGTTGGGGGGATGGCTTCTACATGTGTAAGCAGCAGGGGTTTTTCTCCAAACTGACTGGTGGGCTTGTGGAGGCAGTGTACACCTCCAGTGTGGAAGGCCCTGGGCTGTAACCATGGTGGGCAGTTATGGGGCCCCAGTGGAGTGTAACCGAGTATGGAGGGCAATGTGGGCCATTAGGCCAGGGATCAGAGTTGAGGATGGCAACCAGTTCATTCCAGCTGTTGCCCAGCAGTGCAGAGTGCAAGAAGGAATACAGAAGGGGCAGTTTGATAGCAGGGATCTCGGAGGTGCAAAAAAAGGGGAGGCAAGCAAGGAAAAGTGCTAAGAATGATTAAGATGCTTCATTAAAGAAGTTAGAAGAGGAATTGGAGCACATTGGGCAGGGCATAGTGCAACGGGATATGGGGGCACATGCCAAATGGGGATGGAGAGCAGGGGCAGTCCTTCCAAAGGGGCCAGGAGAAGGGAAGAAGGGGGACCACATACAAGAGCACAGTGGGGCCAGGGACATATATAAATAAAAAAATAAAAGAAGGGAAAACAAGAGCAAGACAAATAATGATTTAAGTAAAGGGGATGAGAAAAGGAGCAGCAGGGCTCATGGAACACAGGAGCAGCAGGCATTCAGAGGGCGGAACCCAGAGCTGGGCCCTTGTTCATGCCACATGCCACTGGAACAAGGAGCTGGGCAATGGGGGCAGCTGCCCTGCCTTGGCAAGAGGGGATTGAGTAAATGTACAAGTCTGAATGTTTGACATTTTCACCCGTCCCCCAGATCGCAAGGACAGAGGATCAAGCATGGCACCAAAGCAAGCCCAGTTGACCAGCGAGAAGATGCTCCAGGAGGCGTCAGTCCAGATGTCAGATTTCAGAGCTACTAGCAACAGCGAAGAGAGAGAGATGCTGAGGAAGAATTGGAGAGGAAGTGCAAGGAACAGGAGGAGCACTCGAGCAGGGGCAGAGGGGGAAAGAGACCCAGGCAGGAGACCTCGGGTATGGCATCGATACCAGTGTCCATGCCTGTACTGGAGCTGGATGATGGGAGCTTGGATGGGGGTAAGGATAATGTGGATCTCACGGATAAGAATGGTTTAAAGGGGTACCTCAAGGGGTTGTTGGGTGACATGGGGGACAAAGGAATTGAGAGGATGGAACAGGCAGTGCAGGCTTTAAAGGGCAATGGAGCCAGGCTGGAAAAGGGGGGGCAACAGTGAACAAAAAGTTGTACGAAGGCCCCCTGGAGTGTTCAATTGGGGACCATGTGCCAGCCTCAATAAAAGAAAAAATTTGGAAAGGGGAGTACAACAACATTTTCGGGCTTGTGGATGAGGACACAGCCACAAAGTATGAGCAGAAAGAGTCAGTGGTGAAGTCAGAAACAGCATTGCCGTTGGTGGTGGCAGGCCACAAGATGGAGGAGGCAAAGTATAAGGGAAGACCATAGAGAATTGGCAAGGAGGGTTCAAAATTTATCACTGGAGAAGCAACCGGAACTCGCAATACCCTTGCTGACATACACGTCCATTATTAGGGAGGCGTACAAGGCAAAGGTTGGGTATGGGTGGCTCAAGTACGAAGAGGCCTTCACTAAGCAAATTGCAGCAAAAGGGGATCTGAAGTGAGATTGCACCCACTTGGAGTTGTGGGTGAGGACCCTCTCCTGGGAAGGGGGGGCGGTTGGGGACCAAGCAAGGTGAAACAATCTGGGCACAGGGGCAAAGGCGTGTTGGGCATATAACAAGGCCACCTGCACATGGTGCAGTTGTAAGTTCTGGCACATTTGCACAAAATGCGGGGGAACACTCCCAGCCTCCAGCTGTCAGCAGAATGGGGACAGAGGGGGGCAAAATAGGGGGCAGTTTCACAAGCAGTCCTTTTGGGTTGCCCGGGGGATGCAGAGCAGGGGCCGGGGGCAACCATCAGGGACAGCATAGCACCCTTGGGGGATGGTGGTAGCAGGGCATGGGGGGATGGGCAGTGGGGGATACATGCGGGCACAGACTCCCATTTCCCTAGCAGCAGTGGAGGAGTGGACTGCGGAATACCCAAATAAAGGTGCAGGTGACCTGCCTCGGGAGAGTTTCTGGACGGGTTTCCCACTGGGGTTTCAAGGGGGGTGGGAAAGAATGTGGGCCAAGAATTTGGGGTCAGTGAGGGGGAAAGAAGGGATCGTGGGTGCCAAGATAGAGAAGGAAATCAAGGCAGACTGGGCGGAGGGACCATTAGAGGGCCGCCCATGCACACATTTCTGGTTTTCTCCATTGGGCGTGGTGCCCAAGAAGGCAGAAGGGGAATTCTGTTTGATACATCATCTATTATACCCAGAGGCATGGGTGTAGGCAGGCATACTCCAAGCACTCCTTGGTGTGCAATTTTATTTAAGGGGGTAGCAAATAGGCTCTGAACTGCTTCCTTTTTCCAGGAAAACTAACAAAGAAAATACTGAACCTTTCTGTAATTTTATTCATAGGAGTTGAAACTAGAAGGACTGGTCACTAATACTCTCTTTGCATCCCAAGGACAGTACAACTTTACGGGCTCTGGACTGGTATGTGGGTGTCTTAGGGAACAATGCATGGCATTTGTATTAACCCATGCATGGCAATAACCACTGTCATGAGATACAAAAGTTGTATTTATTGTGCCAAATGAGGCAACAAACAGAGTCCTGGTGTACATTTGTATATTGTCTGGCTAAATAGGGGGGCTCACCCTAACAAGGGGGGGGTGGGGTAGCAGTGAGTCCACTTGGTGTGCAGATCTGAAATCCCTGGCTACACCCCTGCCCAGAGGGCTCCTCAGTGAATGATGGCATCCCAGACCACCTTAGGGTGGTATCGTATGCCTCATTGGAGGAGGCCGTAGCACTAATTAAAGCAATCGGCAGGGGGCACGGCTGGTTAAGATGGACACTGAGTAAGCATTTCAGCTCTTTCCTGTCAGGCCAGCAGATTGGGATCTGCTGGGTTTTTAATTCCAAGGGTACATATATTTTGATAAATCCATACCCATGGGTTGTTCGGTGGCCTGCTCCATATTCAAGATGTTCAGCACCTGGATACAGTGGGCTTTCAGGGCCAGGCATGGGCACAGGAGGGTCGTTCATTACTTGGATGACTTTCTCCTCCTTGGAGAAACACAGGCGAAGGTACACAAGATGCTGAAGGATTTTGAGAGCATGTGCCAGCAGATAGGGATCCCTCAGGCACAGGGCAAGATGGAGGGCCTTGCTCAGAGGTTGGAATTTTTGGGCATAGAAGTGGATATCAAGGAGGGTTGGTTTTGGCTTCCCAGGAGCAAAGTGGCATGGCGAAAAGGTTTTTTGGCCCAGGTGGGGGTGAGGAGGAGGGTGCAGTTGGTACAAATAAAGTAACTGCTGGGGCACCTTAATTTCACCTGCAAGGCCATCAGCCCAGGCAGAGCTTTTATGAGAAGACTAGGGAGGGCCACAGGAAAGGCCAAGTGGCTGCACCATTCAGTGTATGTCTCTAAAGGGGTTTGGGAAGACTTTGGGGTATGGGAGGAGATTTCAACAGCTATAACGGGGTGGCATTCTGGCAGGATGAGTGGGAGTAGAACACATACTTGGAACTGTTCACAGATGCCTCAGGTGCCCTGGTAATGGGGGCATACTTTCAAGGGGAATGGATGTCAGAGCCATGGCCAACAGCTTGGGTGATGGTGGGATATTGAAGGACATCACTTTCCTGCAGATCTTCCCGATATGGATGGCCCTGGAAGTATGGAGTGAGAGGATGAGGGGGAAGCACATCTTGTTTTGGTGCAACAACAAAGGGGTAGTAGAGGTGATTAATAGGCAGGGGGGAGGACAGAGATGGTGGGTAGGCTACTGAGATATATGGTCTTACTGGGGTTATGCCTGAACCTGTCTTTTAAAGCACATCATATTGAAGGTTTGAGGAATGAGGTCACTGACAGTCTGTCCCATTTACAGCTTGAAAGGTTTCGGGAGCTGATGCCACAGGCAGTGCCACACAGGACCAGGATCCTGGACAAGTTATGGGAGGTTGGCGGAACACAGCAAGGGCACTGTACCAAGACTCCTGGGCAGAGAACACACTGAGGGCCTATGAAACAGGATGGGGAAAGTTCCAGGGCTTCAGGGGGAAGCAGAGGTGGGACAAGGGTGAACTGGCCCAGGACGAACAGGTAAGGAGGTTCGTGGTGGAGATGTGGGAGGAAGGGCTGGCCCATGCCACGATGGTCGTGCACTTAGCTGGCATCAGCTGAGTGTGCCAAGACAGGGGATGGCCCGATGTAGGGGCCAGTAGAATCATAAAATGCATGATGGCAGGGTGGGGTAGGGGACAAGGGGTCAGAGTGGATGGAAGGCAATCCATAAGGGGGGAATTACTGGTAATGATTTTGCAAGCCTCCCGGAAGGTATGCACATCAGCTCATGAGGGGGTTCTGTTCCGGGCCATATTTGTGGTGATGGCCGCAGGGGCCTTCCATGCAAGGGAAGTGGTGGCCTGAGGAAAATGGTCTCAGAGCAGGTGTTGCAGCATGAGGACATCCTGTGGGGTCTGGACAAAGTGGTCTTTACCCTGGCCAAATCCAAGACGGACCAGGGAGGGAGGAGGGACACAAGTGTCACTGGTGAGGAAACTGCAGTCAGCCAGCTGCACTGTGAGGGCACTAGAGGAGTATGGGAGTACTCGGAGAAGGGCAGAGGGAATGTTGTTCTGTCATGGGGATGGGTCCCTGGCCACAGGTTTTCAGGTAGGGATGGTCCTCAAGAAGGCACTGGCATTTTTGGGTGAGGACCCTCAAAAGTTCTCCTCACACTCATTTAGGATAGGGGCAGCCATGGAGGCAGCAGAAAGAGGGGCTGCAGTGGAAGAGATACAAAGGGTGGGGCACTGGAGGTCCAGCAGCTACAGGAGGTATGTGAGAAAATCATAACAACTCACTCTATGTATTTTGTTTCCATGGCAGGTTCCAAAAGGAAAATCTGGATAGTGGGGCATTCCTTCATGTACTGGGCTGAGAGGTTTGTAGTGGCAACCTCCAGAGAAGCAGAGCTGAGATTTAATGCTGAACATACAAGGGTATAATGGAAAGGCATTAGGGGCATGAAGTGGGCACAGCTCATGCCTTTGATGGAGGAATTGAAAGAGCAATGGGGCACTCCAGATTGCATTGTGATACACCTGAGGGGGAATGAGTTAGGGAGCCTGACATGGGGAGGGGATATTGGGACAGAACTTGAGGGGGGACTTGGAAAGATTGAAGGGGTGGTGCTGAGGGTGTTGATCGGCTGGTCCAATATCACCTCCCGGAGGGTATGGAGAGGGGTGCAGGATGTTAGACTGATAGAAAGGGTCACAAAGCATTTGAACAGAAGGGTAGCCAGGATGGTAGTAGAGATGGGGGGAGTTCACCTGCAGCACAGGGACATTTCTTTTGACCAACCTGCAGTTTTCAGGTCAGATGGCGTCCACCTGTAGGAGTTTGGGATGTGCCTCTTCTTATGACCTATTGGGGGCTAGTGAACCAGATGGCCAAGAAAGGGTTTACATATTAGCCCACAAGGGGGAAGCCCCTCCATCTGTCACAAGCTGGAGGAGGGGCAGTGGAAGGAAGGAAAAGGGGGAGCGGGGGAAGGAGGGAGGGGTTAGGATACACGGGCTGGGGACAAAGAACCCAGACGTGGGGGTAAAGCGGGGAGGGGGATAGGTCCAGGCACCAGATTCAGAAGTGTCCGATGCCTGGAGGGCAAAAGCCCAGAGAAATGGAATGGCCTGGTTATGATGTGGACAATGGGGGGCCAGATTCACAGTGTCTGGGCCCTGAAAGCAATATGGAAGAAATGACCAGAAGAAGGACAGAGGCCAGAGCCAGAAAAATTTGGAAAGAACGTTGAAGTAAATTGAATTGTGAATTTAAAGTTATGTGGGTTGTAAACATAGTCCTTTGTGCCATGAATAAATTTGCCGACGAGCAACCAACAAGTAAATTGATGTGGTGTCCATCATTTCTGGGGGGATTCAGGGGACAATGGAGCTTGCCATTAAAAGGCAGGCCAGGTTGTCCAGTGATTCCCACCAGAAATAAGTGCTTAGTAAAGGTGGGGGGGGACAGAGGGATAGAGAGGGGAGGGGCCTAATGACATCACCAGGCAGGAAAGGGTAATATGACAGGGGCAAGTCAGAGCCCCAGGGATTGGCTGGGGGCAGAGCCTAAAGCGGGTCCTGAACAGGGGCCCATCTGGGGTATAAGAGGCCAGGTCACAGGCAGGATGACCTTTTTTTGCTGGGAATTTTTCCACCTCCCACCCTTATTAAGGAAGGCATTGGGCGGCAGAATGGTGCAAAGGAAAGGAAGGATGGGCATGTCAAGCCCATTAGGGCCCTGGACATGGGGTCAGGTATTGTTCTTGCTGCTGGGAGGCATCACTGGGCCAGGGACTAGGGCATAGGGCAGAATCCCTGGCGGGGAGGGCAGGTATGTCCATGGGGGAAAGGAAGTAAAATGGGGGAGTGGGGGGAAGGGGGGATGGGTAGTATACATGGGCTGGGGACAAAGAACCCAGATGTGGTGGTAAAGCAGGGAGGAGGATAGGTCCAAGCGCCGGATTCAGACGTGTCCAGGCCTGGAGGGCAAAAGCCTATGGAAGTGGAATGGCCTGGTTATGGAGTGGAGGAGGGAGCTGGATTCACAGTGTCTGGACCTTGAAAGCAAGATGGAAAAAATGACCAGAAGAAGGACAGAGGCCGGAGTCAGAAAAATTTGAAAAGAACGTTGATGTAAATTGAATTGTGAATTCAAAGTTATACGGGTTGTAAACATAGTCCTTTGTGCCATGAATAAATTTGCCAATGAGCAACCAACAAGTAAATTGATGTGGTGTCCATCATTTTTGGAGGGGATTCAGGGGACAACATTCCCATTATAGAGCTAGGAGTGTCGTGATAATATTAAAGTAATCACAGTAACACTGCAAGAACACATTTTGCTATGTGTTCTTTTCTTTGTCACTTCATTGTGGCAAGGTGGACTGTGTTATTGGCTTGCAATTTTCAAGGTGGCAAGCCCTAGTCTCACAGATGTGCCTTTTGGTGATCTGGTATGAAAACATTGAACAGGCCCATAGTTGCAGCATTCTGAAATTCAGAAATGTTCCCATAAGATAACATTGCAGTGCCCGTAACACCTTTTGGTGACTGTATCTCAGAAACGGTTCGAAATATGGATTTTTTGTCACAAAAGTAAGTGCGGAAGTAGCTTGGAAAGCAATGTATACCACAAAATATGATTTTTTTGTACCTTGTATGGTTACTGAGATATTTGGGAATTAGTGTTCCAATTGCTCATTTTCATGTCTGTAGGACACTATTACATCCTCAGAGTTAGCACTCACAGCACATTTTGGTGCCCGTATCTCATAAACGATGTGAGATATGGATTTGGTTGAACTTTATGTTGTGAGAACTACTCACTATCATGATTACAAAGGCACTTAAATTTTCTACCTAGCTGCTACAGTTCCCGAGATATTGCAAATTAGTGTTACAAGGGTTTCTTGCCTTATTGGGCTACTGTACGGCTCCATACACATGTGTAAGTGGGAGCGTAGGTCCCGGAGGGTCCCGCTCTCACAGACACATATCATTATACAAAAATCCGGCAGCTTGCTTGGAGTGAGGGGCCCCAAGGGCCCTGTGTTACCACCAGCACATACCATTGTTTACTTATATTACACTTTTTCATAAAGAAAGGAAATACTTTGCAAAAAACTTTGTAAATACATCAGTTAGGGTTGTTTCCACAGTGACAAAAGTGTGGAAATTCAATGTTAGGGTTACCACCCCACCACCTGACCCCCACGCCTCTCCTCAAAACCCTAACTCCCACCCCATCCCCACACACATGCAAGACACATGCAAGATTGTAAGACACTATACCACCTCCAGCACATCTGTAAGCACAATAATCACAACAGTGTACTGATTTCACATAACACTATATAATGAAAAAACAAATACAGTATAATTGACTCTACACTGCCGGCACAGTATGATAACACATTACTGCATGTCTTCTTCCGACAATGGCACTTAGTCTGTACACATTTTCAAAATATTGATTTATATGTGTCATAATTCAACAATTGGGTCACTGCAAGTATCACTGCTACCACATAGGCATGTGGTAGCAGGAAAGATGGCGCTGACACATACACAGTAGTTTAGAGATGCTGCTCAGGTGGGAAACTACCACCATCACATTTTGCTATACTGCTGCAGTACCTGAAAATGCTCATTAACAGTATGTTATGGTCACATTTGCATATTACAATTGTTGCTTATACATCTTACTTGTAAACTATACTACAAAAAACATACTTTTATTATTACCACTGTTTACTACTAGGACTGACACACTGTATCAGAAAAAAAAATGCAAACATACAATGACTGTTCCTAGGCTCACACAAACTGTCATTTCTAATACACTATGTGTGGATAACATACTGTGTGTTTCATCAGTTGACTATTGAAATATAGGCATCTGCTTAAGTTTTGTTATTGATGTTTGTAACGTGAAAATGCTTACTGTAAACCATCACCCATGATTGCCCAGTATGTGTGTATCTACCCTCAAGGCACTATGATGGCAACAGAACTCATACAATTGACTGTGATGATGCCTGTGTCTTGTGGAATGTTTAGAGAATTGTATGTTACTTCTGTTACCTGATCCTGCTTGTCTCTGGTTGGTTGTCTTGCCTTTGCCCTTCCCTTACTTGCATATGTGTATGTGTGTGGGGGGAATGCAGGGTTAGGATTTTGAGGAGGGGGCGTGGGGGTGGGGTGGTAGGGTGGTAAACTTAACACTGAATTGCCACACTTTTGTCACTGTGGAAACAGCCCTAACTGATGCATTAATGAAGTTTTTTGCAAGGAAGATATATATGTATATAAACATATATAATGATATACAATGCCAGAACATCCAATCACTCCTATCTTATATGCCCTGCATAAGAATTAACAGAATCCACCAGGGTATCCAGTTGTTTCAGGCATTGGATTTTTATATCAAAATCTGGGGAAAAAACGAAGGATTTTTTCCTGCAGTATATTGTGCTAAAAATGCCTACTTATTTGCACAACATGATGGATATCCTGGGGAGGTTCAATAATCTAGTTAGGGAAAAAATCTATACATAACATGGTTTAGTATAGCTGTACAGCACTTATATACTTCCAAATACCATGCAGATGGTATAAAAACAGTGTGGCACTTTTCGGAGAATTATGGTACAGGAATTAGAACAGGAAAGCCATAAATGAGTGGCTTTGAAAATGGTGCCTAAATCAAAACATCTCTTGTTTAACCCACTGGGAGGACTTCCACAAGAGGATTTCCCTCTTTTGCTGAGCTGGTCTCCATCTAAGTAGGAAAGGGAGCACAATCCTGCGTAAAAAAATGCCTCCTATATTTCTGATTATTTAAACTAACAACAAATGGGGATAATGGATTAACATCCACGTCTCTAGCTAACAGGTTGAACACACATGAACAATGTAATTTACTGTCATTAAATACTAGGTCACTCAAACCAATTAAGCTAGCTGGGTTAGAAGCAAAAATCCACATGTTAAATCTTTGCATTATCTCAGTATCTGAAACCTGGTGAGACATCAGTTCTGAGTGGTCAAAAATATACCAGGATTCAAACTTTATCAAAAAGACAGAACAGACGGGGGTGCAGTTTGTTTGTATGTGAGAAATGACATCCCCTCTTTTCAGAGCACTATACAAACCTCTACAGAGAGTATATGGGTTACGATCCAACTTAAAGGAGAAGTCCACCCAGAATGTGCAAAAACATATGTTATGTAGAGTGTTTTGATATGTATGTTAAGTCCTAGTGTGTCCTTCCCTCTGTCTGCTATTAGGAGTTTTTCCTAAATTAGCCTGCTAGCTATATGGTAGTTTTACGACCCCTGGGGATCTCCATCACAAATAGGTTTATTGGCTTTCTTTCTCCTACGATGCACCCTGGTTCATGTGACAGTGATGTAACTATGCCCCTAGATTTAGCAGGGTCTGTCACAGCTCAGCCACAAAGATAATACTTCTTTCAGAGAAGAAGTCACATTGCTACATTTTGGGTGAGCGTAATCATTCTTATTTTTTGATATTAGTACCTTGTCCTGCTATTTTACAACCTATAAGGTGATGTTTAATTTTTCCTACTTAGTACTGGTGCAAAAACTGAAAGTGACTGAGAGGAACAGAGTAAACAGTGACATGATTCACACACACACACACACACACACACACACACACAGAGCAGAGCATAGCAGGACAAGGTACTGATATCAAAAAATAATAATGATTACACTCACCCAAAATCTAGCAGTTTGTGTTCTCTGGAAGAAGTATTTTTTCTGTGACTGAGCTATGACAGATCCTGTAACAAGACACTGGCTTCCTGCAAGGGCAATTAGACATCACACCAAAGGGCACTCTGGGAAGACTAGGGGCCATAAAAGAAACCAGCATGGCAACCTCCAAGGGCAATAAATCAGTTAGGGAAGGTTAGAAAAAACATCTCTCACAGCCAGAGGAAAAGAAAATGCTGGGAACTGGTTAGAACACAGAAAAAAAGACTACTACATATCTTTTTCTGATTTTAACATGGAGTTTTCCTTTAAAGGGTGGCCTTGAATTCTTGTAGGTACATGCTATCGGCCACCCTCTGCTAACTCTGGTTACACTGACACCCTATTGTCAGAAATCAATTTCTCAGCAAACAATGGAAATATCCTAATACTGGGAGACTTCAACATGCCAGCCATAAACTGGGGAACTCCAATGGGGAGTTCAATGTTCAAAAATAACTTTATTTCTACTATCATTGATTTAGGGCTAAAACAATTAATCAATTAACCCACCAGAGAAAATAGTATATTAGACCTTCTGATAACCACCACTGACAATAACATCTCTAACCTTTCCCTGATTTACCCCATGGGAAACAGTGACCAAAAATCAATTTATTTCAGCCTACCATATAATCAGCAATGCTCTCCTAACAACATGGTACTAATGAATTATGGCTAAGCTGACTTCAAATCTATAAACAGATATTTGAATGGTATACCATGGGAAAATATGTTACAACCCCTTACACTCAAGGAAGCATGGAACTGCCTAAAAACATCATCATAAATCTTGAAACAAAATGTGTATCTATGAAAAGGATATATAATATAAAAGGGCAGGTATCTTCATGGCTAAACAGCAACATTATGAAATTAATTAATCACAAAAAAACAACTTTTTTCAAAACTAAAAAAATGCTCACACACCAAAAAAGAAGAAACATTACTTTACAATGAATCAGCAAAAAAAATTAAAAAAAGCAATTCACCTATCTAAACGTAATTTGGAATTTAAAATCACCCATGCAAAAGACTCTCATAAATCATTGTTTGCATACCTAAATAATAAGAAAGGGAATATCAGACAAGTTGGCCCATTAATAGTTAATAAATTATTAACCACATCTGACAAAGACTCTGTTGATGAACTTAACAACTATTTCTGCTCAGTCCTCTCAAATAAAGGCACAGATCCTCTCCCAGTAACAATATCAAACAAATTCCAGCATTTTTTTAATAACTAGCAGTCACACAAGGGATATATTAAAAACATTCAATAAATCAGGTAGCCCAGGACCAGACTGAATAAGTCCCAGATTTCTAATAGAAACAGCCGATACCATCAATCTACCCCTAACCATCATATTTAACAAATCTCTTGAAGATTCCTCCTTCCCCTCTGACTGGTTGACAACCACTGTAAAACCCATCTTTAAAAAGAGGAGTCGTTCTAATGCAGAAAACTACCGTCCCATTAGCTTGACATCAGTTCCTTGTAAATTAATGGAAAAAAATCATTAAATCTATACTAGAAACAGAATTCCAATCATTAAATATCAGTGACCCCACACAGCATGGCTTCAAACAGGACCATTCATGTACCTCGCTTTTTATAATTACATAAATTTTTGGGTAGATTCTAACAATCTGATGGATGCTATCCTTCTAGATTACAGTAAGGCCTTTGACCGAGTGGCACATGGGAAGCTAATCGACAAACTTTTACACTTAGGACTTGCTACCAACCTAGTTACCTGGGTGAATCACTGGTTGATGGCCAGAAAATTAATGGAGTTCTATCAGACAAGGGGGATGTGACTAGTGGGGTCCCTCAGGGCTCTGTCCTTGAACCTACACTTTTTAACTTATTTATAAGTGATATGCAGATTAGCTCCAATAATATATTATCTTAATTTGCAGACAACACCAACTTGGGGTGAGGGAGGGCAGACTCATCCACCCATACAAATCAACTAAGCAAGGATCTACTAGACATTGAGACCTGGGCATACACAAACAGGATGGATTTTAATATCGAGAAGTGTTCTGCACTACACCTTGGGAAAAATAACCCAATGCAGGCATACTAACTGAACAATATCACAGTAAGGGTAGCAAATAGTGAAAAAGACCTTGGCATTATAGTTAACAACAAACTTTCCTCAACAGACCACTGTACCAAATTAACTAAAAATTCCAATGCACTACTCAGAAGAATTGATTGAGCATTTGTCACAAAAACAGAAGAGTGAATAAGTCCTTTCTATAGAACATGCGTCAGGCCGTGCTCTGATTATGGGTCACCTTTTTGGAGTCCCTATTTAAGGAAGGACATAGACAGGGTTGAACAGTTACAGAGAAGAGCAACCAAAATGGTACCCCACCTAGCACACTGAAGCTGCTCAGATGGACTTTACAAACTGGGCCTACATTCCCTTGAACTAAGACACTGCAGAGGAGACCTTTTATTTCTTTTCAAAATACTTCACACACCATCTTTAATGCAGCAATGTGGTCTTTTCTATTCACAAAGAAGAACAGTACCAAGGCTGCACTCAAAACTAGTAGAGAGTGGTAAAGCTAAAACAAACAAAAGACTGAATTACTTCTCAATAAGGGCACTAAGACTATGAAACAAACTTCCACAGGAACTAGTAGACAGTAAACATTTTGAAACTTTTAAAAAAAGGACTGGATTTATGGCTAAACACCAACTAAGTCTTTAACGTTTCATTAAACTGTGGGGGACATTCTCAATGGGCTGGCTCTTACTTATGTCTCAAAACAAGTAGTAAACCTAAAAATGCACAAAAAGTTCATTATGAGGGAATTGGAGTAAGTTCCTATGCATAATGTTTTCCCTTACAAACCAGTGTTTTACCTGCAAACTGTAGGAACAGCTATGGGGGCGTATATGTCTCCCACATACTCTAATTTACATATGATTGCTTGGAAGGCAATGGTATCAACAAGAAGAGGAGCCGATATGCAAATGATATCATCTTATGGAAATGATATATTGATGATGGAACAAAAAAAAGGCGCTGCATCAGTTTGTGGTCTTAAAACAGAACAAAATAGTAATATTAAATGCATGTTGAAAATAGGAAATAGGCTTGGAATTGACATTTCAACCGTAGGTCTTTTTCAGGAATTATCACAGAGTACACCTTACAGCTCATTACGGCTGTGGGCAGAGCCTGCAGCCATCCTGCTGTAGCTGGAAAAATGGGATAGTGAAGCACAAAAATTTGGAGTTTTTAGTGTATCCTTCCAGAACTCAAAATCACCTCACCAGTTGAATGAAATACTACCCTCTTTCTGTTCAGTAGATCAGTCTCAGCATTATTTTTTAAGCTTGTTGTAATAGCATAAACCCTGCTTGAAAATTCATTTCAGAGAGAGAGAGAGAGAGAGAGAAAGTGTTTTATAGCCTGACAGCCCAGTTATAAATCTATCACATGCTCTCTCTCTCTCAAATGCTTGCCATCTCTCTTTTTCTCTATCTAAAATGAATCAGTGTTTATGCTGTTGCAAGAGGAGAAGGCAAAGCAGAAACTCAAAAGAAAAGCAGGATTTTGGCTGCTTGCAAATATCCTGTTATAGCTTCATGTCAGCATTTAGACATTGTTTTGCCACATAAGCTGCATGCCAGTAGCATAAACACTGCTTGAAAGTTCATTTCAGAGAGAGGGAGAGAGAGATTGTTTTACAGCCTGATAGCCCTGTTGTAAATCAGTTGCATGCTCTCTCTCTCTCATGCTTGCCGTCTCTCTTTTTCTTTATCTAAAATGACACAGGACAGTGGAGGTTAGATGCAATATCTTATGTTTAGTGGGGTCCTGATTTTACAATATATTTTGTAGGACAGATCAGCTTAGATGCAACATCTCCTTTTCAGTGGGTTTACTGTACAGTCCTGCAATTACACAATTTTACAATATATTTACCCAGTACAACCCAGATGAGATGCAAGATCTTGTTTTCAGTGGAGTCCTGCTTGGACCTATTTTACACTGTATTTACCCAGAATAGCACAACAGAGGTAAGTTATCTTGTTTTCAAATAGGTCCTGATTTTACCCATTTTTATAATATGGTTACCCAGGTTAGCACAAGTGAGAGGTAATTTTTCAATTTCCTTAAGGTCCATCTTTTACAGTGTATTTTTCCAGGACTAAGCAGCATAGATGCATATTTGTCAATGGGGTCTGCTATACTGAGTCCTATTTTTACACATTTTTACTATATATTTACCACAGACAGACTAGATGAGATGCAATATCTCATTTTCAAAAGGATCCTGCTTTTAAACAGTTTTAGAATGTATTTAGCCATTATATTTGTATTTATTTTATTTATTGAAAACTTTAGAGATTGTCTTTGAGCAAAAGTGCTTATTTACAATGGTTTAACATCAAATACGTAGTTACAAAAAGCATTGCAAGTGCAATAAGCAGTTCCAGAGAAAATTCAGTTGAGCCAGGCTGAAAGCACTTAGAACAATTACATACAGTTTTGAAAAAATCCATACAGATCATTATGTAAGAGATCATAGGCTATACAAAGCGAGAAACTGAACAAAACAGTTTAATGGTTACAGCTGCAATGAACTGCAAAGACAGACTGCAAAGATGCTTTAAACTGATTTAACTTGGGTAGATTCAGCAGTGCATCAGTCAGTTCTTTTAACCAGTTAGCAGCCCTGACAGCAAGTGACTGCTTGCCCAGCTGGGTATGCTGGAAAGGAGGCTTAAGGGCATTCCTGGCCATGTTCCTGGTGTTGCATTGGTTGGACACAGTTCAGAAGCAAGTTGCTAAAACAGGAGGTGTTAAGCCCAGGATTGCATTTTTTTACTAGAAAACATATCTGGAGCTTTATTTTGCAGGCTAAAAGTAGCAAGTTAGTGAGTGCATAAAGGGTACAACTACAAGTGTGGTTATCTTTGCCAAGTACAAAATGTCATGTCTTATTACAGATCAACTTTACTCTATTTAGCACATGTCACTGGTAGCTGCATAGTCAGAGAGGTCATAATCTAAAAGTGACAGAATGGAGCTGGCCACAGTATTTATTTATTTATTTATTTAGCTTTTGTTAACTGGGTAGGTACACTAAACAAGTCATTTGCCTATTTTCTGGTATGACCTGGGAGATTACAGGAAATACAAGTTCAAACACATTGGACAACACAGATACAGATACAATCAGTATACAGAGTCAGTGCACACATTGCATGATCAAGTAGTTACTCACAGTAGGACTTATGTTTAGAGAAACGAGCAGTGCAGTTCATAAAAATAGAGGTACAATAAATACTATTATATATGTACAGCTATAGGACCACAGGAAAGAGGGGCCCCCAGTACTAATTATGTACAACTATAGGACCCCAGAAAAGTGGAACCGTGGACAGGGCTATGCTCAGAGCAGAGTCCAGGGTGGAGGCAACACATACCAAGCCACATCCCAGAGCCGGGGGCCTGATGAAATCATGGGTGTCTAGTCCCCAGTGAGATTGTTCCAGTTATGGTACAGGGCACCCAATCCTCTGTTAACTATGAACAACAGATTGTCAACATGGGGAAACAGAAGATAAGGTGTCATCCAGAGTTACTCCAAGGTATTTGAAGGTCTCCATTTGTTCAAGGCTTTGCCTTTTGGCATTTTGGATGACAAAGGGTAGATTTTTCCTCCTCTGTGAAAGGCTAGAGAAGAGCATGGTCTTTGTTTTTTGTAAATAAGGACAAGTTGGTTGCTGGAGAACCAGCGTTCTGGTAACAAAGTTACTTTGAAGAGTGTCAGTAAGGCTGTCAGGGTCAGGGTTTTTGGAATAAATAACTGCATCATTGGCACATAGGACTATGCTGGTTGTCTAAGAGGCTCTGGGCAGTTGATTTGTGAAAAGGCCAAACAGGAGTAGGCACAAGACTGAACCCTCAGGGACATCAATAGTTACTCCCCTGGTGTTGAACAAAAGCCATTTACATGGCAGTAGGGCTGGAAATACAAACCGCAGCAGAGTGGTCCAGACCACTTGCTACCCACAGTTTGTGTGTTTACATGGCCCCTCTCTGCACCACTACAATCTGTGCTGGTGAGGGGCCATGCATAGCAATGGGAGCCAGACATCTGCTGAGAAGCTGTGGCACAAACAGTCCATCCTGCCACTTATGCCCCTATAAGCCACTCGATCTTCTTGGCATCCCCAGATTACGAGAGAATCTGGGAGCATCTTAGCGAGTGGCTTACCCCGAATGGGGACGTGTCTACACATCACATTTGCACTGGAGCAACCTGAGCGCATGAGTTAATCCAGTGCAAATGGGACCATGTAAACACGGATAAAGATTTATCAATCTTCACATGCTAAGAGCGATTGGTGAGATAACTGTGAAACCAGTCACCTGTGTTCTGTGACAAACCCTGGCCAAGGAGTATATTAAGTAGGAGCTTATGGTTTACCAGGTCAAAGGGATTAGAAAGGTCAAAATATATAGCTCTGAGGAGGTCACCAATGTCAAGGGCCTCATGAACATAGTGGGTGTATTCCAGCAATGCTGTGTTGCTGCAGTGGAGCTTCTGGAAGCCATGCTGCTGTACACAGTGAACGTTGTATTTTTCAAGGTATTTGACAAGTTGGTCAGAGACTATTCTCTCAAGGGCCTTAGATGGGGGAGGGTAGAAATGGGTCTGTAATTGGCAAGGCTGGTGTGATCTCAACTTCTGTAAACTGGTGTAGCCAGTATGGATTTCCACTCCCTTGGGGGTCAGTGTCAGTGGCTCAGTAGGTAGCACACTCATCTCTGAGGACGGGAGATCAGAGGTCTGTGGGTTCAGTTCCCCCATCTGGCACTTGGGTTAATATCCCAGTACTGACACTGTAGTGCAGCATGAGAGGGGTGCTGCACTTCTCAGGTGCCGTCTTTCGGATGAGACGTTAAACCGAGGACCCATCTGCCTGGATTGGTGGTAGTTCAGGTAGATGTGAAAGATCCCATGGCACTTATCGAAAAGAGTAGGGGAATTTCCCTGGTATCCTGGTCAAATTTCCCTCATTCACTAAAAAAAAAATACCACCAACAGCTTAATCTGGTTCAAGGTCAGTTGGCATTCATCTGTATCCCCTCCCCTGGGTTGTGCCTGAAAATAGGCAGGATTTTTCTAGTGCACTTACCCGGTCAACAAAAACTAAATAAATAAAAGATAAATAAACTGCAAGTAGCACAGGGATAAGTTAAAAATTCTAGAGATGTAGTGAGAAAGTTCCTTTACTACCAGGGCAAGAAGTTTCACATCAACTAAATCAGTTCCACGCCTAGGTTTGCCATGTACTCTACCAATGTATTTTGAGGTGTGTTTTACTAAAACAGCCTGAAAATAGAATTTAGGGTACCTTAGTTCTGAGCCCACCATATGGGAGGCTTTTAGACCAGGTTTTATAAAATTGGCTATTGCGGCAACAAAACAGATGATCTCCACTGTGCATGCATGCTCTGCCAGCTCGCACATTCATGGTGCACCTGCAAGTGGTTCCACATCTCAACTCCTCTGGCCCCTCTTTAGAAGGACAAATGTTATCTGGGGCTAGGAGGAAACTCAGACAGCATCAGGAATGCAGGCCAAAGTAATAGCAACCAAACGGTCCAAACGGGACCTCGGCTAGCTTGGCTGCAGTTATATCGGCTCTGGCCAGAATTTGATTTTCTAATGAGACTCCTCTTCCTGTAGATGATGACAGCGTTGCTAGAAAAATCAACAACATCAATCCACAACACGGTGCATGGACCTCACCTCCAGGATATTTTGCTGCTGTTGACTATTTTGTTAACCAATGTGTGAAAGACACCACTGACTTCAATTTTCATTGTAGGTGATATCACGTTAACCTGACAGCTGCTGAACTTGCAGCCCTCAGATCTCCACACACAGACGACATTGTTAGTAAACCAGATGATAAGGAGGGAGCTGTTGTGGTCTGGCATAAGGGGCTATACATCCTGAAGCCACACATCAGCTCTCCAACACCATGTTTTACTCTTCTCTTCCCCAGGACCCCACTGCCAACTATCAGACAGAGATTATCACCACTATCACTTCTGCTATTGAAAACGAAGAACTCCCTTCCTCTGCCAGGAGACTCATAGTTCAACACCCTCAGGCATCCAGGTTCCTTCGCCTTCCCAAAATCCACAAAACAGTTAACCTTGGCTGCTCTGTTGTGTTTGCCTACTTCTGCCCCACATCCTACATCTCAGCATTTCTGGACAGCCTCATGAGCCCACTCATTGAAGCCCTGCCCTTTTGCATTAAAGACACTAACCACGCTTTCCAGTTATTTGACAGGTTCATATTCGGCTCATCTTTACTATGGATATCAAATCTCTTTACACAGTGATTCTCTCACAGTTATGGCCTGACAGCTCTACAGCATTTTTTGAATACGTGGAATGTTCAACAGCCACCCACACACACATTAACCTGACTAGCAGAACTTGTTCTTAAACATGTTTTCTTTTAATATGTTTTTTCATCAGGTCAGTGGAGTTGCCATGGGTACAATGATGGGTACCAGATTTGCCAATCTGTTTGCTGGTTGGGTTGTGGAACAGTTATTTCTCTCCTTCACAGGGTGTGCCTGACCTCTACAAATGTTACAGAGATGATTGTGTGGGGGCCACCTCCTACTCCAGGGAAACCCTTCAAATCTTCTTGGACAAGTTTACCAAGGCCCATCTATCCCTCTTGTACACTGTTGAAGTATTATCCTCCACACTGCCCTTTCTAGATATTAAATTATCAGTGCAGAACACCAGTCTGAAGACATCAGTTATAACAAACCCACTGACTCACACAACTTTCTCCTCTACAGCGCTTTCCATCTCAAACATGTTAAGAATGGTTTGCCATATTTGCAGTTTCTTAGGCATCACAAGTTATGAAGTGAAGGTGATGATGTTGTTGATCAGGCTCAAATAATGCACAGATTATTTATTGACAGTGGATACCCCAAAAGCACAGTGGAAAGAGCACTCTGTCGGGTCAGTAATATGTCCCACAGCCTTGACACTTGCAGGAGGGATACTTTCACGCAACAATGATGATACATTCCACTAGTGCTTCCCTTCCATTCTAATACACAGATAATCACTAGGAACTTCCCCAATGTGAAAACTGACCCTACTGTCAAAGCTTCCTTTACAGAGCCTCCAATTGCCTCCTACCACCAACCACCCAACCAGTGGAATCTCCTGGTAAGAAGCAGCCTACATACTCCTAGCAATTCATCTGTACCAGGTACCAAAGCTTGGAACAGAACTCATTGTTATACCTGCAAATGAATTTTTAATGTCACTGAAATTCAAGGTCCCAAAGGTGTTTTTCCTGTTGCCAAGGAATTTTCATGCACTTCCAGTATGGTGATAGATTGTATTTTTTACAGGAAGTGTGCAGCTATCTACATTTGAGAAACTGGCAGATGCCTGGCTGACCAATTCAAGGAACATTACAGGACAGTCAGGAATGGAGACATTGATAAACCCATTGTATCCCACTTCACCTCCAGGAACCATAATGTCAATGATCTTTCTATCTGTGTCCTTCAGCAGGGTTTCTGGGATGCTGACCCCCACCCCAAAAAAAATAAAAATAAAACATGGAAACCAAGCTAATTATCCACCTAGCTCCCAGCAGCCCTCTGATTTAAATGCCAGAATTATTTTCTACTAACATCTTTCAGCCACCTTAAGGTTTACCATTGTAGTCTGTCTCTTTTACCCAACCCCGTCATATATCTACTTGCATATTGTATATGTATACCTGCAAACACTTCCATCCAGTGTATGTGAGTGTGTGGTGGGCATACTCACACAGACATTCCAGCTATGTGTGCACATCTTTTTTCATTTTCTACAGATGTCTCCATCACTGTCTCCATGCACCACATTTGTCAGCCTTCAGCTGTTTTACAGGGCCCTGTTAATTAGTCCCCACTTGAGGACCCTTCAGCTCATTCACTCCTACTATGCCCTTTCATACCCATCATCACCTTTTTGTTTTCTCGAGGTTGTAATGCCAACCATAGTCCTCTTGAGCTTCACTCTTGAGGTCTACCATGTTGTCATGACAACCTCTTGAAGTGATCACAGCATTACTGTTCACCATTGCCCATCCATTATCCTCTTTTCAGTGCATGGCAGATGGATATTATTAACTGAATTTAATGGATTCCAAGTGTTGTTTTACCATCATTGTGACATCAAGAGATTGTTGTACGCTCTTGAGCACATCAATACAATGATACAACAGTATCAGATGTCATTGAGCACTGCTGCTTCTGTCTCCAGTCATGGCTCTAGTTTTCAAACACTGCACTTTCAAAAATCTTTTGAAGAAAAAAGCATTACATTTTGCTTTTTTTGACTAGCGACAGGCTGTTTAGGACATAGCCATTCAATTCTGTCTTATACTCATTTTTCAAGATTTGTTCAGTAAGTGTTGAACTGGTGCCCATCCTCTGATGCTCATACACTAAAAGACAATGGATGGGCAACAGTAAACAACACCACTGAGTTCACTTCTCAAGGTTTCGTGACAATGGTAAACCTCTTGAGCTTTGCTCTGGAGGTTTACTTGGTTGTCATGACAACTTCTCGAAAGGGCCTAATATCGAATGTCTGCGCAAAAGGCATGTATCCAGGCACACAGCTCTGCACCCTCAGGAGATCCACATAGGCCCACATTTATGAACACTGGCCACCGTGCATATCCCATACATGACTCTGCCCCCCCCAGCATGCAGTTTCAGGGGGGGCAGTCTGGTGAGGAGCGGCGAACCCATGCAGGCAGCCAATCAGCTGCCAACACCGGTCCTACAGTGGATCACTTGCCCAGTGGGGTGCCATGGTAGCAGCTGACACACACAGCACCAACTGCAGTGTTGGGGGTTACCCCAATTGTCCACCCCAGCCCTCCCAGTGTGCTATGATGGCTGGGGCCTCCATAGTGGGGGGACTGATGCCCTCCACTGCCACAACTGCGGCTTGTGGCTGCATCCCTGGGGGGGCATAACTGGACACTTGGGGTTACATCTCCCCGATATCACATAGCCACCGGCTGACTTGCACAGCACTTCACGGTTTCATGAATCATGTGGAGTGCTGGCATGGTCCCTGCCCTGCCTCCTTGGCCTTCCCTTACACAGAGCTGCGCAATCGGCTGGTGGATTGGATGCATGGGGGGATCGTATGTGCTTTGTGTATATGTGCAGGGGCCAGGCAGGTGCAAAGTGGGATATGCACTGAAGTTGTACGGTGTGTGACCCACTCCACACCTTTACGAGCAGGCCCCGAAGTGAACACAGTGTTGCTCACTGTTGCTTGTCCATTATCCTCTATGTGGATGTTAGCCACTTTATTAAGAGCAATACATGTTTTTTGTATATACAATCTGGTGCATTTGTTCTTGTTTTTATGTACTATAGGTTGTACTTTCCAGAAGCTCAACGAATGAATACAGCAACATATTGGTTATGTCCACAAAGGAAATACAGAGAAAGCACCGGGACATTATTTCAGACAAAACCACACTTCAGATCCGGACTTCAGGAATGCTATGGGTATTGACCAGATGCCACCCTTTAACACAGGAGGAGACAAAATCAAAGGACTGCCCCAAACTGGAGCAAGTTGGATTTTTGTGATGATCCGCAGAGTGTTAAAAGGGCTTAATGAAGGCTGGCCGTAACACATTTCATATGAAATATTGGGACATTTGGAAAATTCCCCAATTCTATATTGGGACTTGTTTTGTGTAAATATGCTTCTTGAATTAATATCTGAAATATATTGGCTAGTATGTTTGACTGTCTGTTTAACATAAATTAAAAGAAGTAGCAATTGTACCAAGAAATACAATTATTTAAAAGAAAATACTTTACATGAATTTTCAGTGTTATATTTAAAGCCCTGCATGGAAGAAAGTTAGCATCTTTTGATAGCTATTAAATAATCTATGACAATTTAGATAGAATGAATGTTGGTATATGTGAAGTGTTTGAATAGTATGTTTGAAAATTGATTATAAACTTGTAAAAAAAAAAAATGAAATAAGGACCAATAGTTCACGGTTTGAATTTTTGCAAACATTGCACATTGGATGTTTTGTATTTATTTCTATAATATATATATATATATATATATATATATATATGTGTATATATATATATATATATATATATATATATATATATATATATATATATAAATTCTGAAAAAAGTCTCCCTGAGGAAGACTGCAAAAGTGGTCAAAACACCAGGGTATATAACCTGATGTTCTGCCATTTTTGCAAAGCCCTCATTAATGATGAAACACTGAGCACTTTAAGTAACAAACAAAAAAAATTGTCTCTGAGGTTTGTGTTGGTGCCACCATACCCTTTGGTTTGTCTGTATACAATGGACTGGCTGCTTCATCTCTAACGGTTGTGGACAACACTGCCGTTTGTGTCAGCTTTTCATTTCTTTTCTTTGGTGTTTAGTTTTTATCACCTTTGGGAGGATCCATTAGGGGATCCTCAGTCAGCTCTGTTCCTGTTGCAATTTCATGCTTCCTGTCTTTTTCTATAACAAATGATCTCTCTCTATCTTGCCATTTTGCAGAGTGCACTTATTCTTTAACCCTAATTCTTATCCTTCTCAGGCTCAGTAGATCTTCTATCTCTTTTATTGTATTGGGCCATTCACACTAAGGGCCCGATTCCAAGATGTTCTGTATGTCACAACTCACTGGTGCTTGCGAGTTGTGACATATGCTGCTATGCCAGGGACCCTGCACCAGATTCCAGAACAGGCAGGGTCCCCGTCGACTCCATCCTGCAACTTGTGGCACCTCCAGTGTTGCACCACAGGAAGGGCTCACCTGGCCTGGGTGTCGCAAGCCGTCAACATGCCCAACGACAGGGCGCAGCCACAACTCCCCAGACCCAAGCCCTGAAACATGCCCACAAGCACTGGTGGGTCATGAGGTGGGGGGGATCGGCAGAAGCACATTGGCACTGGGGCGTTGGCAGCACCTTATTGTGGTACTGGGAGTTGGCAGATGGAACCCCGGTATTTCCAGAAATTGGGGGGCTACTATGGGGTGGATGGCAGTATGCCACAGCAATGTGTGGGGTTAGGTCCATGTGGGGTTGGCATCAGACTGTTGGGCATGACAGAGTACTGTTTCACCAGCACATAGCTGGTCTTACCTGGCATTGCTATAGGGCCTTCTGGAATGGTGCTGTGGGGTTACAGCAGCTGCCCTTTTGGAATAGGGCACAAATGTTGCCATAACCCCTCTTCCATCTTGCTGAAGGGGCCTTGGGTGGCATAGGTCCCCCTGGGCACAGGCAGCCTGTGCCATGGTGCTGAACACCTCTTGGAATCCCGTATGGTGGAACCCATGGTGCAAAGAGTGACTTACTCCATATGCGCTGGTGCAAGTCACACTGCACCAATGCACATGTGTTTTGGAATCAAGCCCTAAGACTCCAGGGACCTGATTCCAAGAAGTATGTTACAACTCACTGGCACTTGTGAGTTGCAACATATGCTGCTATGCCAGGGACCCTGTGCCAGATTCCAGAACAGGCAGGGTCCCAAACTCAGTCCTGTGACTTGCGGTACCTCCAGCATTGTGCCACAGGAAGGGCACACCTGACCTGAGTGCCGCAAGCTGCTTACATGCCAAACAACAGGACACAGCCACCCCCCCGGCCCCATGACCCAAAATATGTCTGCATACCCCGGTGAGCCATGGGCAGGCTGGCAAAAGAACACTGGCACTGGGGGAGTTGACAGTACCGTATCACTGTACCGGGTGCCAGCGGGTAGAATCCTGGTATTATTGGGGATTGGGGGGGCTTCTATGCAGTGAGGGGGTAAGTATGCAATGGCAATGTGTGGGGTCGGGTCTGTGTGGGAGTGCATCAGGCTGTTGGGCACGATGGAGTCCCATTATGGCAACACATACCTGGTTTAACCTGGCATTGTCAGAGGGCCTCCTGGAATGGCTTTGTGGGGTTATGTCAGCATCCCTTTTGGAATAGGGCACAGATTCTGCCATAACCCCCCCTTCTGCAGTGCCATAGGGGCCTTGGGTGGTGTAGGTCCCCCCTGGGTGCAAGCAGCCTGCACCATGGTGCAAGCCACCACTTGGCATCCTGTACAGCGGTACCCATGGCGCAAAGTGCAACTTACGCCATATGTGTTTGCACAAGTTGCACTTCACCACTGCATATGTGTCTTGGAATCAGGCCCCAGGATTCATCATTGAAGGACCTATATAGCCAACCCCATACATTGGTCCTTTACTCCTTTGCTTGCTGGGTCTTATTTTCTGCTGCCTTGTTTCTACTACTCCTCTGGAGACTGAACACGACTGGGAACCTTGGCCACATACCAGACCTAGAGCACTACCACTATTCAAGGTCCAATAGGTACTCCTTGTCCAGTACACCAGATGTTAGCAGCCAGAAGACTGGGACAGTTGACCTCAGCTGTATCCTCCTTTTAGACTTTATTCCAGACTACTGTTGTCTAGAACATTTCTGATTTTTGCATTTGATGTGCATGCGCACCAAACGCTTTGGGACAGTAATGGGAAAAGAGAGGTGTGTCACTGCCACACCAATTACAGCTGCATCTGCAAGAGGTGTGGCAGTGTACACCTATCACCAGGCATTCTGGTCACAACAGCAGTTCAGGTCTGCTGACATGCCATGCCACGGGCTTGAAACAAATGAACTGCTCCAATTGGAGCACTTCATTTGTAGTCTGAATTCCTGCTATGCGAAATATAGTGCACACTAATGCGCAAGACAGTAGTTGTTCCTGTATACTCTCTTTCTGTCATCACTCCTCTGAAGCCCCCCCAAACTTCAACTGTGGCCACGGTGCAGCCTCTCCTTGTGCTGGCTTCTGCCCCACCTCAACATTAGCAACTGTGCAGCTTTTTATTACAGCCGACATCGGGTTGCCCAATCCCCGTGTTGGCATGTATCCCCCCCCCTTAATAATGTGGCACACTGGAAGCCCACCCCTGAGTGCTGAAATAATTATTTTTTTTCCTTTTTTTTATGTTTCTGACACTGGAATGCCCACTGCCAGTGTCCAGATGCCTCCCCCCACCTCCCAAGCCTGAATAGACATTTTAACGACATTGGGGTGCCCAATCAACATGTTGGCATGTTTCCCCAACCCCCCAACTCATGTGGCACACTGGGAGCCCACCCCAGTGTGCCAAAATATTAAACTATGTTTCCAACATCAGGGTGCCTACTCCCAGTGTTGGATGCTCCCTTTCCCCCAATAAACCCATTCAGTGCTGACATACTGTAGAGGCCTAATCCCTCTGTCAGCAAGCCCCCATCCCCACTGTTGTGGCACACTGGAAGCCCATCCCAGTGTGCCTATATTAATTTTTTTGCCCTGTAAAATAATGTCCCCCAATGTCTTTATATATATTTTCCCAGTAAAAAAGAAAATGGTCCATCATCATCTCCCCAGGTCCCTTCCCCTATCGCCACATACCCTCTGCATACCTCACCTCCACGCAGCCCTCCTCACCCCATATTTACCTTTGGAGGTCAGGCACTCCTGTTATCTTCTCTGGACTGGGAACATGTCTGCACTCCTCAAAAGTGACCGACAAACTAAGAAATCATAGTAAGCCTTATAATTGGAGTTAATGGTATTATGGTTCAACTTAGGTTGCTATCTTGGCCGATTTTAGGAATTGTGGCCCCACATTTTCAACATTGGGGTTCTTGGGACCCCACATGAACACTGGCACTGTCATTTTGTTTCTCAGTCCCGAAGGTGATTTCTCACTCTCTGCACAGAATTACCTTTTGGGACTGATTAATGAAACAACAGTGTTACTGTTCATGAGGTGGGGTCCCAAATAGCCCATGTTGCAAATTTGGTGAAAAAATTCCAAAAAAAGACTGCATTATGAGTATGCGTTGTGCAATATCTTTGCATGCTCATAACTTCACCAATTTTTAATGTTTTCACTAAAGACTTTTAACATTGCCATTTTTTCAAGCCTCCTTATGAACACAATAGCTGTCATTTTTTACATCCTGCCCAAAACATGTTTTCGCACCTGTGGCACAGAATGGAGTGATCACTGTGTGAAATCAACTTTTGTGATGGAGTACTGAAATGACAGTGCCACTGTTCATGAAGTGGGGTCCCAAAAAGCCCAGGTTGAACATTTGGTGAAAAAAGTCCAAAACATAATTGCGTTACAGCAGTGCATTGCAGTTTCTACACACGTTTGTAACTTTGCTGATTTTTCATATTTCCACTCCAGATTTTCAGCATTGGAATTTTTTCACACCTCCTCAAGAACAGTACAGATGTCATTTTTCACATCCTGCCCAACATGTGTTTTCACACCTGTGGCACAGAATGGCACAGTCACAGCATGAAATTAATTTTCGGGACTGAGTAACAAAATGATAGTGTCACTGTTCATGAGATGGGGTCCAAAAAAGCCCACGTTGAACATTTGGAATGAAATTACCAACAAACACCCATGGCATTAGGGTTTCCAACTCTAACGCCCCATCCTGCCACCCTGTAGAGACTGACAGGCATCAAGGGTGTGACTTGGGCTCATTGGCCATAATTCTCATGCCATTCCACCCCCACCCCCAGCCTGCAGCCAGTGGTGGGCATCAAGGTATGCCATGGTGTTTTCAGCCCTAACATTCACCCCAGTCTCCTGTAATGCACCCATCTTTGTTTATTTCCTTATGGAATGAGATGAGTGTAAGGGCCAAAGACCACAAGGCACACTGTGATGCCTATCAGTGTCTGCAGGGTGTGGTGAGGTGGTATGGTATGAGCATTATGGCAGACAACCCAAAGGCACACCACCAATGCCTGTCAGTCTCCGCAGGGTGGGGGTGGATGTGGGGATTGGTGTTAGGGTTGTAAACACAAATGCCTCAGTAAGGCAGTAAATCAGGTAGGAGCAGTGGATGTCACCTACCTTGATTTCAGGAAAGCCTTCGATGCCGACCAACATAGAAGGCTGATATAACAAAGATGGGTAGTCTGGTCACAGGGCACAAGCTGATATGCAGGGTTAGAAACTGGCTGATGGACAGAAGGCAAAAGGTGTTGGTAATGGGATCCAATCTGGGGAGAGAGTGATGACCAGCGGGGTACCTCAGGGATCAGCCCTGGGTCCAGTCCTATTCAATGTCTTCATTATAGACATTGCAGAATGCCTAGAAGGAAAGGTCTGTCTGCCTGTTTGCAGATGACACCAACATCTATAACAGAGTGAATACTCCTGAAGGGGTGAAGAAAATGAGCAGACACATGGAGAGGCTTGAAAAATAGTCTGAGGAGTGCCAGTTGAGGTTCAATGCAAAGAAGCACAAGTAATGCACCTAGGAAGAGGGAAACCTGGGGAGAGTCACTGGATGGGGTAAGGTGCTGACGATCACCAAGGAAGAAAAGGACTTAGGAGTTATCAGTTCTGATGACCTTAAGGTGTCAAAACAGAGCAAAAATGTTGCAGGGCAGCCCAGTGACATCTTTGTGTGCATAGGCAAAGCTATCACTAGCAAAAGGTGTGAGGTGGTGATGCCATTGCATAATGCACAATGCACTAGTGAGGCTTATCCTACAGTACTGTGTGCAGTTCTGGAGTCCGCACCTGTGCACGGACATTGACAAGGTGGAGCTGGTCCACTGAAAGGCAACCAAGATGGAACATGGTTTGCAAAACAGAACATATCAGGACAGGTTAAAGGACCTCAGTATGTACTTATTGGAGCACAGGAGGGAGCAGGGGAACATAATACATACATTCAAGTACCTCAAGGCCGTACACAAAATGTGGGAGCGGACATCTTCCAGTGCATCAAACGTCTGGCATTACTAAATGCTTGTCTATATTTACTGTCTAGCTCCACTCCATTTTCTGTGTCTGACCCCTCCCTACTCTTATTGCAGGGGGATGTCTCACAGTTATCCCAGTTACACAATTGATTTTGCAAGCTTAGAAAACTCAATTTAAGTGGCTGTTACAAATATACAGTGGTGTTTGATGTCAAGTTCCTTCTTGTCTAGTCATGTCAATTAGCACATTTGAACACAACCTGGCAAAAATGGATGGAGCCATCACTGCTAATTGCTTTATTGGTACGTGTTTCTTATCATTATGTCTAGTCCTCACTCAGAGCAGCATGATAATAAAGTCACAACATGACTAGAGAAGAAGGAACCTGACACTGAGTACCACTGTACAGTATAAATACGGCATGATTAATACTTTTAGGATAATCATATTTTGTTTGGTACTACTAAATACTTTAGATATATTAAAACATGCTTCTCAGGATGTGTTTTAGCACTGTACTTTTTCAGTGCTTTATGTAATTGCAAAGGATATGACATACAGTTTGCTTTAAATGGTTTCAGCAACTTTAAAGCTAATATGATGATGTCATTTTCAGAGAAAGGAGATTTTTTTTTAACATTTTTCTCTATTTCCATTTTTTTGCCTCCCTAACAGTTTGAATTAATATGTGTAATCAGGATCTCTAAGTAGTGGGGTAAGCAAGTAATTTTCTTCACATCTGTTGCCAGTTCTGCTCCTTGGATGTCATGCAATAGTTGATATGTGGCCAGCACTCCCCTTTGGAGATTATGGCCTCACCTCTGCAATGGGTTTTGCCTCTAGCCAACTTTAGTGTGGAATTTCACTGCAACCTTCATTTGAAGTGATACAGTAGCATGTGGCCCTATGTGCTGAGTTTTAGTAAAGGGTATAAAACTGAATTACTCTACTGTATATCTGCATAGAAACAGATTTATAAATCATTTGCACAATACATACAGGGCAGTATTCACAAAACAGATGCACCAAGCGCAACTCAGATGTACCAGCACAAGTGAGAAATGTGCCAGAGGCCAATTCAGGAACAGAGAGATAGCACCAGTGCAAACGAGATGCCCTGTGCTGAAAGACATGCGCCATAGGTGCAATGTAATGACATGCGGCACATATACAGGGGGCGTACCCATGCATACACAGTGCATCCCGATTTACAGAGCACAACCAGGGCACATCAATGGGGCAAGCCCAGCGCAACTCCAAGATGCGACAAAGAAAGATAAGTACAAAAGAAGGAGACTTATGTCGAGCACACCAGCAGGCCATCAAAGGAACGACAACAGCAGCACACAGCCACAGTCAGAGGGGAAGTGGAACCAGACAGAGGGAGAGGCACAGGCAGGCAAACTGCCAGCAACAACACCAGGCAGCAAGCTACACCAGAGGACCACAGTGACAGAGGGGATGAACCTGGCAGCAGTTGCCATTGCTGGTGCCCTAATGAGGAGGAGGAGGAGGCAGGGTGCAGGAATGAACTGTAGGCGGCCAGCCCCACGGCAGTGCCATGTCTGGCTGTCCTTCAAGCAGCTGACAGAGGTGGAAACAGTCAGGTGATACTGCCTTAACAGGGCCATGCTGAGGCAGCTATGTGAGCTGTGCCATGATGTGATGCAGGCACCCACCGCACAAGTTCATGCCATCTCGGTGGAGACCAAGGTGACAATGGTCATGTGCCTGCTTGCCACGGGAACCTTCCAGAGGCCTACTGGGGACACCACTGGCATATCACAGGCCTCAACGTCCCACCTCCTCACACAGTTACTCACTGCACTGCTACAGCATGCTTCAGAATACATCAAATTCCCCGGCACGCAGGCAGAGCAGACAGAAGCCATGCAGGGGTTTCACAGGGTGGCATGCATGTCAGGTGTCATAGGAGCCATTGAGTACACCCATGTGTCAGTCCATGCACCACCTGGTGAGGAGGGCACCATTCAGTTAACTTCCAGGTGGTGTGCAATGCCACGGGGTGCATTACCAATGTCTGCGCCACACACCATGGGAGTGCACATGTCTGGTCCCACATGTGGTGTACAGGGGTCCCACCTATTGTGCACGCTCTGTTGCAGGAACTCCAGTGTGTGCAGTACCCCTGTAAACATGGCTACATACTCACCCTGTAGGTAATGACTCCTCTCAGTGTCCTGGACTCAGCCTGCTGAATTGGGAGCATTTATGGCTCAGGGCATGCAAATGAGGCCTGAGCACCTGTTAATGAGATGATAATCACCTGAGATGCCCATGCATGGTTGATGAGGCTGTTTGAGGTGCATTATCTCTGAATAGCATAACTGCTGCCAGCTCATCTCACTTTGCACAGAGCATCTGTGTGATGCACCAATGACCGCACAGCACATTCCCAGTGCATGCGTGGCCTGGTTGGCACATCTGCATGACTTGGGAGCATTCTACATGGCGCATTCATCATGCATGAGCAGTGTCCATGTGTTGCAATGCATCTCCCATGATGCACTGTTCCACCGCTGTCTGGTAGCGCCATTACGAGCCTGACAATCGCGGTGCCATGTGCCATATTGTGCAGCATGTCCCACAATGCACTGTCCAGGCAGCACTGATCCGGCCCTCCCCAAGGATCATGCACTATGTGTGGTACACATTCATGGTGCATGCCATGCACAACATGGTGCCCGCACACGTAACATGCATGTGCGACCATGTCCTGGCCATGCAGCACCATTGCGCGATGGTGTGTACATGCACGGGCTCATCACCAGTGGCCATTCATGCTTCATGTTCAGTGCACTCTGTGCTGCACGTGCCTCACTGTTTCACATGGCAAAAAACATTTGCTAGACAGTGCTTTTCCAGTTTGCACCTTGCCACTGTCTGATCACAGTTTAGGATGCCTAGGGCTGGGAGAATGGTGCCTAGGGCCATGAACTGGTCACAGATGGAGCTGCTACATCTTGTAGCACAGGTCATGGCTGTGGAGGGGTGCCTGTTTGGACAGGAGAACCTCCATGTGCCCAGGGCCCAGGAATTGGCCTCCATTGTATTTTGGCTTGTGTGCCATACTGGGATGCCACACACTAGTGGAAGGACCCAGAGTGGCTTGCTCAGCTGCAGCGCCATGTAAGCTGGGGTGCGCTGCCATGTACAGGTAGGTATTCTTCAACTGTTTCCTTGTGTGGCACATGTTGGGGGTGTCTGTCTCTGCCCTCATGGTGCTCCCGTGCTGCATTGCCCTGGTGCTGGGAGGGTGGGACATGGCTGTCTGTGTGCCTGCTAACACCAGGTGCATCACAGCCTGGCATCTCTGTCTGCTGCATGGCCATGCACCGGTAAGGGGGATGGGCTGTGGCACTGCATCCTACATGGTGGCAGTGTTTGCTCATGGTGGTGTTTGTTGTGTTTTGCAGGACATGGGACCAGGCAGCAGGCTGCGGACACAGCTGGGGAGCATCGTTGGTGATACATGGGTGCCAGGCCTGGTGGGTGATTACCGCTTTCCATGATTGCTGTCTTTCTGGTTCTGTGTGGTGGTGGTGGGTGGGGGTGTTTTCCACATTCTGACCCTCAGTGTGTGTTCTCTCTGTCGTTTGCTGTAGGTGTTCTGGCTCATTGTGCTGTTGCGGGTGGTGGTGGTGGTGCTGCACCAGTAGATGTGCACTGGAGGATCTGTGTAGCCATCCTGGCAGCCCTGCACCCTCTCTTATATAGACTGTTCTGAGCCTGTCAGTTGCCCTGTGGGGCATCATGCTGCACCTTCCAGTCCATGCCAGGGTGCTGTGTGGCAGGGCACGGCACCGCTAGTGTCCCCCTGCCACTTTCTGGGGGGCATCCCATGTAAATAGTTACCTTACCCTGTCCCCTGTTTTTGTCCCTTTCCTGTCCTCCTTCCCATCCCTGCTCCCCCCTCTTCCCCATTTGTTGATGCTGTTGTTGTTCCTTCTGTGACGTTTGGTTTGTTCAGTTTGTATGCCCATTACCTTTTATAGACATGTTTTACTCTACACTTGTGTCTGTGGGTCTGTTTGTTCCAGCTCTGTGGTTGTTCCTCTTGTCCTGCTGTTTTGCTCCAGTTGTTCTGCCTGGCTGCTCTGTGTGGCTGCAGGGCATCCTGCTTGCCCTGGCGCATCACTGGTTGTGCTGGCACATCTGTGGTTGTAACATTGTGTCCTGTGGTGATTCAAATTGTTGTTGCGCTTGGTGCTCGGCATGGCGCATGCCTCTGTGAATGTCTATGAATGGGCTTGGCACATCAGACTTGCACCAGCACATTTGGGTTGTGCCAGGTGCAACTTCTTTGTGAATCCTGCCCACAGTATTTTAATTTTCCAGAACTGTAAACCTCTTGCATATGAACTATCAGCAATTATTTTATATTCTGTACTAAATGATTCAAGTGTATATCAATGCAGTACATATGCTCAATGCTTATACATTTATGGACTAGATTCTGCATAGAGTTTTTAAAATATTTTCAAATAAAGTACATTGTCTCATCTGGAATCCACTTGCTTAAATGTTGCTGAACATCTAACACATACAGCAAGGAACATAATATACATATTGCAGTAATGAGAATGCAGTACTCCAAAACTACGGATTTAATTTTTAAGAGCTCCTGGCATGCAAGTTTGCAGTGAACTGGTAATTTTACTTGTTTGCCCAGAGAAACAACTTCTTTTCAGCACTTAAGTCCCTATCTGACCATGATACAAATGTAGAAAAAAATATGAGAAGTAAGATGCACCTAGAAATCAATAAAAGAGGTCAATCTCATTTCAGTGAGAAACCTTTATCCCTTAAAGCCCAGATAATCGAGATCATGTTCATTGCAGAACAGCTATCATCCCTGGTGAACATTGTCCAGATAGAACCAGAGCAGACAGCTGATTATCTACATTAACTACCCCAGACACCAAAAAAAAAATCTTTATCTGAAATTATAACACATTTGAGCTTTTCTTGCACATTAAAAGTAGAGTACATACTCACAGAAGTACATGGATAGTGTACTAGCTGCAATTCCTGGGTGACTACAGGTTCAAAGGTGCACCTCTTGCCCCACCCCCCGTGTGTAGCCCTTGTTGTATGTTAATTCTTTTATACTGTATCTAGTGACATACAAATAGAATTTAAGCAGTTCTTACATCAACCTAAAGTAATAGTTGACATCTTCTAGTACAGGATATCCTTTGCATGCCAAATTACCTGGTTTTGCTTGATTGTTGTTTTTGTTCTCTAACCCAACAAACTTAGACAATACTCTCTAAAAATTATACATGAAGTACAGTAACTGTCCACATAAGCAAAGCAGAAGTGCTTTTGAAAGCAGAAAAACAAGTTTTGTTCTATTCTAGTCTACTGTACCTTTTTCTTTATTGAAGCTGTATAGAATAAGGACATTAAGAACGAACATCAACTTTATTTTGTCAAAGAAACATGTTACAGTACATGCATGTTTTCAGTGGCATAACCAACATTTAAATCAGTGGTATATGGAATATAATTAAGCCATAATACACATCGGTGCATGGTAGAGTATATCATGGGATAGTATCATGCCATGGGTGCAGTGTATGTGAAGCCAAAGTCCCATGATATATCAAACTTTTGAGTGAAACTGTTATGGAATTGATGAAACATGTTTTTGAACAAAACAAAACAGAAAAAGTAAATTTTTCTTGTTTTAGATAGATTTGAGAGTGCAGTAGGGTGGGAAGAAAAACATTTATTGCAAAAAGAACTGTGGAGTAAGAGGATCTGTGTTGGTCTGAAGAAAGGCCTCACTGTATTTTAGTCTGCTGGTGCCTAGACAAAGTATTGACAGTAGTTAGGTGTCCCCACTGTGGTATGTGGAGAGGTGCTGCTGGTAGCAGCTGTTTGTTTGAACCCACTGGGGAGTAAAACTATATGCATTGATTGGGGCAGAGAAGAGATATCACTGGTATTAGTTATTTAAATGGCTTCATTATGGCTGGGGAGAGAAGTTATTGGTAGTATCACCTGATTGAGCCCCACTGGCAGCTAGGCAGATGTCTTTCATTGATAGAGAATCAGGTGGCCTCATTGTGGTTTGTATACAGGCTCTGACTGGCCACTGTGTCTGTAAACCCAGATATTGTGGCAGCTTGAACATGGAGCTTCCCTTACCCAAGTAGTCAGCTCAGTTGGCTTCTGTAGACTGTTGTACATAAAATGTTGGAGAATTCAAAACCCTGCTACTATCTTGCAGTGGGATTCCTGTCCAACTTTCCCCTCTAACCCCTCAGATGCTGTCACTGACTCTAGCTGCTGCTGAGAGACTGGCCTGACTGTCCACTGTATCTCGTATGGCAATGATTGTGGAAGTTAGTCGACAGAGTGTCCTATTCCTCTGCAGTCAGAATGATTAGTTCTTCAAGCTGGTACAAGCTAAAATGGTGCAAGTGGCAATATCCTAGTGCAGTATTGCTGCAAGTGAGGTTTCAACCTGGCATTCATCTCAAAAACCCTAAGCTGCTGTGAGTAACTCTGGCTATAAGAAGCAGGCTGAGCTTCTATAAATAGCACATAGTCTTCTGTCCTGCAGATTACAGAAGAAAGTCTGCCATGTGTCCATTGCCTCTGCAGTCAGCCTGACTGACTGCTGCAGACTGGTGCACATTGATATGGTGCAAATGCAAAATCAAACAGCCATTTTTTGGGGGGAGAGGGGCTTCACCCAATGTGTTCCCCTCACAACCCTCTGTAACAACTTTTTTTTACTTTTTATTTTTTATTTAATCATTTGGCATAACATAGCAGTCCAGACATGCATCATTACAGTGTTGAATACAACATATTAATATATGCGATCATTGTTCTAAAATTCCAAATTAAAAAATAATTTGTTAACAAAAATAGGGACATAAATGTGAAAATATATTTTTTATAAAAAAACAAATTTCTGTTAGGCTGGGAACCGAAGTAAAAACTTAAAGCCATACCATTAAGAAATATCTTCCAATTAAAGAAGGAATGTGCACAGGAAGTAAAATATAGCTCATAAAACATGTTATTGTTTATGTAAGGTCAGTTTGGCCAATACCTCAAAAACTCTTGTGTTAGACTATAGCCCAGGATTTTAATTATTTGACAAATGGAGTCCAAATTTGATTCTATTTACTCATTTGTTTATTAGTGGAATAATGAACTCCTTCAATTTGATGTATGGTAATCATGGAGTTTAGCCAGGTATAAATATTGGGGGATCTTTATATTTCCACATAATTAGGATATGTTTAAATGCAGTAATTATGGCTATGTTGACAAAGCTTTGAGTGGTATATATAGAAGACTGTATATTGGTCTCCCAAATTGAAGTTAACATCCCTAGAGGATTCTTAGTTAACCTTCATCACGTAACACATGTTAATAGAAAAAGGATTGACTACCCCCATGCATTTAAGGATGGACAGAGAATTAGCATGTGTTCTAGTGTGGCATGTGCCTCATCACACCTAGGCATTGTGAGGATATTGAGAGGTTAATTTTATTTAACTGATGAGCGATATAATAAATATGGTGTAGTTTATTGAACTGAATTTGTATCATTTTTGAGCATTTTAATCCCCATTCTTTAATATTCATGATTTGTTTCCATAGATTTTGTAGAATAAACTGGTTTGTTTTCTCTTCCCATTTTTGTCTAAGGGTGAAACTAAATGATTCCTCTGTAACAACGTCTGTGCAGTTTTTTTTTCATTTTTCTGTTTTTAATTGAAAGGCTATGCATATAGCTCAGTGGTGTGAGCAACTAGCCATGCCCCCTTTTTGAGCTACATAAGAAATTCCTCCCAGCCTCCTTTTGAATCACTTTTTCTTTGTGGCCAGAGGCTCTGTCTGTCTCTACCTTCTCCTCTGGGGTCTGCTGCCCCTCCCGGCCCACTCCAGCATCTGCTTCCCTCCATCCCTTGTACTTTAGGCTCTGCTTGGTTTGTGCATGACATTTCTTTGTTGTGTTTCTCCTGTTTTTTGGTTAGTATTGTTTGCCTCCAGCTGCTGCGTGCTTTTTGGTGTTGCTTGTTTCCTGTCCTCCTCTGTGTTTTTTTGTTTTTTATTTTCTTTCTTTTTGTGGCTTTCTAATTTTTTTTTTATCGCATCCTTATTTAGTGCCCTTGCTGTGGCATCTACCTTCGGGGGCATCTAGCCACCATCCCTGCCTGCAGGGAGAGCAGTAGGCTCACTTGCATGATGGGGGGTACAGCATGGCCATGGCCGATCCACTGGAGGGCACCCCCATCTCTTACCACCTGGACCAGTGCTGCACCCCCCCAGTGCAATTCCACAACAGTCCTCCCCACACTTCAGGGCACAGCCATCAAGCTGTTCAGTCATACCCAATGCCTTTTCCACTTTTTCTCTCCAATGGGAGCATGGACATGCAATGACATCTGTGCACAACCGTGCAGATGTCCACCGTGCTCCCTCCTTAGACAGGCACATGTCTGTAGTGCTGCCGGGCATCCCCAGGGACCACTAGAGTGCGACTTGAGTCCCACCCTATTCCCCAGGACTAGGAGAACTGTCATTGGATGCTCTATCCTAGTCCTCCCCTGCCAACCCCCGATGACCTGGGCTTATTCCTGAACCTGGGTTGCTGGCATGGAGCAAGATGTGGCATCCAGTGCCTCAACCCTCAGTGCCACTGGGCTGGGCTGGGGTTTTCTAATTTTTTCTAGCATCCTGTTACCCTTTATTTATATTCTGCTAATCCTGTGCTTGTTGCTAGCCTTTGAAAGACAGAAATCTTGGTTGTAGAGCAGAAAGCAGCTAACCAAAAGAAGCTACCATTTTTTACTAATTTAACACTTCTATCTCAGCAGAAGTCAGTGTGTGTTAAGATTAAGCAGACAGATACTTTATTAGAAGTAGAAGGGGACTTATTTAGGTTTAAAAAAGAAAAGAAAGAAAGTCAGTGTGTGTTCTGGGTAGGGTACTGTATCAACTTTGCTAAATCAGTAGGAAGAGAGAGAGCTTAATTAGGGCTGTGGCTTAGACAATATAAAAGCAGGTGACTCCAATTACAACTTCCTGTTGCTAGCCTTTGGAAGACAGAAATCTTGCTTGTAGAGCAGAAAGCAGCTAACTAAAAGAAGCTACAATTTTTCTTATTAATTACTATTGCCCTCCATCCCACCTTAGAGAAACATTAGTTTTCTCAACCCTAGAGGAAAAAAGTAGCTCGCTGTCCTGCCCTAGCTGCTTGTGGCCTGACACTGAGCAAGGAAGAAGAAGGCTACTGAAGAATATAGGAAGTTGCTGTCCCAGAACAGGAAGGGTGAGAGTTGTAAGGAGAGGAGAGAGTAGGTATACAAAGAAACAGGAGAGGGGACACAAAATAAGACATGATATGAGTGGTGCAGTGCAATGGCTGTGGGGCGGCAATGTACCCGGAGACATTCTGGAGGCTGCGATGCTGCCCTATTGCAGGCACCTCTCTGGTCTGAGGGAGGAGGATGTCCATCTCCAGACTGACCTGGCTAGGATTTGTGAAACCTCCTCCACCACTCAGAGACCACCAGGGCCAATGCCACTACCTCAGAGGTTGCCAAGAAAGAAGAGCAACTGGACCAGGGTGGGCTCATGGAGGGAGAGGGTGGTGGAACAGAGTTGCATCCCTCCAGCTGTACCTCTCCACAATTCATACACTGTTCTGGTGGATAGTGGTTCTTCTATGGAGGCACCTGCAGTGGAGACCAAGAAGGATACTAGGAACCTTCACAAATGAGACCCACAGGAGGGTGGCATGGGATCCCACAGGGGAAGGAAACAACTCCTGGATTCAATCATTGGGGATAGAAGTGGGGGAGAAAGAGGAGAGGGAGGTAAGGTGCCTGCCTGGCACAATGGCTTGGAGGGAAAGGAAGTGAATCTTCAGGATCGTGGGAGCTGCATGAGGAAGGGAGGGAGGGAGCTGGATGTCATTGTCCACCTAGGGACAAATGACCTGGCTAGGAATGGGATCAGAGAAGTGCAAGAGGAGTTTCTGGAGTTGGGAAGGGGACTTAGACAAGTAGTGCATACGGTAACCTTCTCGGAGGTGCTGCCTGTCAATGGATGGCTGAAAAACTGGTGTGGAGCTCAGGGTTTTGGCTTCACTGGGGACTGGGGAGCCACCTGGAGGGATGCAGGCCTATACTGGCGTGATGGTCTGAATCTGTCCAGGGGGGAACCAGGATCCTAGGTGAGAGGTTTAAATGCTTCATTGGCAAGCATTTAAACTAGCCAAGGTGGGGAGGCACTGAAAAAGAGCAGGTAAATCCCAGCCTCCCCCCACAAAACATGGTATTTAGTGAGGTAAACACCAAGATAGAGAAGAAATTAGGGAGCAGGACAGAGGTAAATGTAAAAAAAGGCAAAGGCAGTAAGGATAGGGATGGGGCTAAAAGGGGTAAGACCATCATAAAGTGGAAGCTGATGAGTACCAATGCCAGTAGTCTGTGTAACAAGCTCCCTGAACTAGTGGCCTTGATGGAAGAGAGTTGTCTGGATATTGTGGCAGTCACAAAAACATGGTACACAGAGAACCATGACTGGGATGTTAACATACCAGGATACACCATCTACAGGAGGGACAGGGAGGGTAAAAGAGGAGGAGGAGTAGCTCTCTATGCAAAGGAAGGGTTCAAAGCAACATAACTAAGGAGTAAACAGGGAGCAGATGAGGCAATCTGGGTCACCCAGGAGACAGGAAATGGCAACACAATCTGCATGGGAGTTGTATACAGACCCCCATCTCAGGGGGAGGGAATGGACAAGGAAATGATAGAAGGCATCCTTAGAATGGCAGAAAAAGGGGAGATATTGTTGACAGGCACCTGAATATGCCAGATGTTAACTGGAGCACCTTTGCTGCAGGCACATCCAAGAGAAGGGTCATTCTTGATGCCGTACAAGGGGCATGCCCCAGACAGCTAGTATTGGAACCCACTCAGGAGGAGCAATCTTAGACCTGATGCTCTCAAATGGGAATGGAGTAAGGATCTGAGATTTAGAAGTGGGTTGCCATCTGGGAACAAGCGACCACCAAACAGTGTGGTTCACGATAAACACAGCCATACAATCAAGCCATACAAAAGCAAGAGTATTGGACTTTAGGAGGGCTGACTTTGGGAAAATGAGAGAGTGCCTCAGAAAAGCACTAGCAAACTGGCAAGAAGGGGGGTTGGAAGAACAATGGGGAGTAATCAAAACAGCCATCACAGAGGCAACAAGCATTTATGTAAAGCAAATCAACAAAACATAATGAAGGAAAAACACGTTATGGTTCTCAAAAAAGGTGGTTGGGAAGGTTAAGAAGAAAAGGATAGCATTCAGGAAATATGAGGAAACACAGAAGGAGCAGGACAGAGAACTTTATCAGTTAAAGCAGAAAGAGGCAGGGAAGGCAGTCAGAATAGCAAAGGCCCAAACCAGGGAAAGAGTGGCCAACTCTGTTAAGAAGGGGGATAAGACCTTTTATATGTTCATTAGGGAACGAAGAAAGACCAAAGGAGGGATACTGAGGCTTAATAAAGGGAAGGGAATGTGGGCAGAGGGTGACAGTGAAAAAGCAGGGCTACTGAATGAATATTTCTGCTCAGTATTCACAAAGGAAGAAGAGAGGGAGGTATCAAAACCAAACAAAAGAAACACTCTGAAGATGGGGGTCGATACCCATCCATTTATAGAAGAAAGGGTTCTGAAAGAACTAATAAAATTGAAGATGGACATAGCAATGAGGCCTGATGGGATTCACCCAAGAATTCTAAAATAACTAAGGGTAGAACTAGTGACACCGCTGACTACTCTTTTTAACAAATCATGGGAGAATGTGGTTTTACCTGAGGACTGGAGGAGAGTGGATGTGATTCCTCTTCACAAAAGTGGGAGCAGGACAGAGGCAGGAAACTACCGATCACTTAGTTTGACCTCAGTAGTAGGGAAAATGATGGAATCACTTCTGTAGGAAAGACTTGTTGTGTAGCTAGAGGCCAGTAGGGAACAAGACCCAAGGCAGCATGGATTCATGATGGGAAGGTCATGTCAGATGAATCTAACAGGTTTCTTTGACTGGGTGACCAAAGTAGTAGACCAGGGAGGGACTGTGAACATGGCCTACCTAGATTTTAGCAAGGCATTTGATAAAGTCCCACACAAAAGATTAATACACAAGTTAGCTAGCCTTGGACTGGGTCCCAAGGTGGTGACCTGGATAAAAAATTGGCTAGACAACAGGATGCAAAGGGTAGTACTAAACAGAGTCCACAGTGAAGAAAGGAGGGTTACTAGCAGGGTACCTCAGGGTTCAGTACTGGAACGGTCCTTTTTAATGTCTTTATAAGTGACATTGCAGAGGAACTGGAAGGAAAAGTATGTCTCTTTGCAGACAACACAAAGATCTGCAACAGGGTTGATACACAAGATGGATTGGAAAGGATGAGAAGGGACTTGGCAAGGTTGGAGGAATAGTCAAAGGTATGGCAGCTCAGATTCAATACAAAGAAGTGCAAGGTAATGCACCTGGGAAACAAAAACTCAGGGGAAGAGTACACAATGGGGGTGAGATACTGACAACAGTAAAAATGGAAAGGGACCTGGGGGTAATTATATCAGATGACCTAAAGGTGGGCAATCAATGTGAGATGGCAGTAAGCAAGGCTGGGGGAGGATACTGGGATGCATAGGAAGAGACATCAACAGTAGAAAACAGGAATTTGTAATCCCTCTGTACAGACAGTTGGTGAGACCCCATCTGAAGTACTGTGTGCAGTTCTGGAGAACCTATCTCCGCAAAGACATAGACAGAGTGGAGGCTGCCCAGGGGAGGGCAACCAAAATAGTGCAGGGTCTGCACCAGAAGACATACAAAGAAAAACTAAAGGAGCTTAATATGTATACCCTTGAGGAAAGAAGGGAGAGAGGGGACATCATTGAAACTTTCAAGTACCTCAAGGGAATCAACAAAGTCTAAGAGGGTGGTATCTTTCAGAAAAAGAGATGTGCAAGAACAAGGGGGCACACTTTGAAGATAGAGGAGGGATGGCTCAGAGGTAATGTGAAGAAGTATTTTTTCACAGAGAGGGTTGTGGATGCATGGAACAGCCTCCCTGAGGAGGTCATGGAGTCAAGAACAGTGGGAGAATTCAAGATTACATGGTACAGACATAAGGTTGTCCTAGTGAGGGGTAGGAGGAAGTAAGCTGTTGGTTAACTAGGATCTGCAGCTTATCTGTTAGGTAGGAAAATGGGCAGATTAGGTGGGCCAAGCGGTCCTTATCTGCCATCAAATTCTATGTTTCTGTGTTTCTATGTTATGCTCCCATCTACTCACCTGATTTCAACAAACCCTCATTACAACTGCAGTTGGTATCTGCATATTTCAGCTCTGCTGCTACTTCCCTTCTTCTACTGTATCTATGCTTATGCATCTTACTTGTTTGCACCTGGTCCAGGCTCATCCTGCTCCAGCCAGCTGCCACTCTCTGGTGTGCTCTGTTCGTCTCAGCAGCTCTGCTAAATTCATTCAGTGTTAGTTCAGTCAGACAGCTACTACCCCAAGCTTTTAATTCCCCTACTTGCTTTTCTGCAGTGTAGTGTGGCTCTGCTGCAGTTTATTGTTGCTCTACTGGCTCAGTGACTTGCTATCATTCAACTGTGTCCTTAACTAGGACCTTGCCAGTAAAAGCACCTCTATTGTGGGGGTTCCTACCCTAGCAGTATTACAGTACTGTTTGGTCTCATGGTGCTTAACTTGTAGCTTCCAGTTATTCCCATGGTGGGGGACTATGATGTCATGGTGGGGCATCATGGCTCCAAGTAACAGGAGCATGCTTTATATAAGCTATGTGATTTTCCCTGCTATCTTGCCTAGATGACTTTTAGTTATCCATGCATAAATCATTAACCTCATAGCCTACATGGCTTTCAAATATACGTTTCATTCCATTACTGTGTCTCTTGCTCCTTCCTGGAATAAACTATCTCTGTTTTTATGGAATTTTTATGTATTCTTGCAAATCATATCAATTCACGGTATCCAGTGATATGGGCAAGTCAAATTGAGTGACTCAGTATGAGCGACTCAGTTTGACTGCCTGCAGTTAAAACAAGTAGGACAGGCTAGTGAGGAGGGGAAGAGCGATTGTAATTGACAAGAATCGTGAAATGGATATACAGCTACTATGACAGGGAGGTATATGGGAACGACATATGAGAGAAAGTGCGGATGAGCAGTTTCCAGCTGGCCATTTGGCATAATGTTAAGGGTATGTGCCTGTGGTGCAAGGGGCAACAGGCTCAGAGCTAGGTGCAAGTGTAAAATTTTTGTATACTGGTTGTGTTTGGGACTTAATATTTTTTTTATCCACAGTGTCCCGATCTGATTTGCTACCTCTCGCAGATACCTTTGTACCCCAGTATAGGCCCACCTCAGAGTTGATTATCTTAATACTGGGTGAAAGAATAGGTTACTGTCACATGTTGTGTGTATGGTGCAGATGGGTGCTGTTTTTGTTATCAGCTTAGTGCATGTTGCGATTTGTGCTTTTGCTGATGTGCACTCACTGATATGGCTATCACTATTTTACATTCTCTCATATCACATGGAACCTCAATTCACTATTCATGCAGCCATATCATTTCACTATTCATGCTGAAACCATAGTGTCAAATGCTTTTATGTAAACTATGATTTGCTCCTTTACAGAACTGGTTTGCCAATCATATAAGTAATTCAGATTACCTCATATGCAATGCATCATGCTTTCCTATGCTGCTGCCCATTTTATTACTGTTGCAAATTCTGTTGCAAATGCTGCTACATATCTCCTATCTGCTAAACCTTATCAGTACATTTATGCTAAACCTCATTGACTTAGTCACTGGCATCAAAGTCTCTCACTACCTAAATACCTAACTTATACATCACCATTAATTTTGCTTCCTTAATGGAACTGTTTGGATTGCTTTCCACTGGCTGCTACTACTATCAAATGGCTCGCACTACAGACTTCTACCTTACCTAGGTTGCTGGCTTCACCCAGCCTCCTTATCACAAACCTGCTATCTAATCTACTGCTGCTGGCTTTGCCCAGCCTCCTCATCAATAACCTGCTACCTAATCTAAAGCCGCTGGCTTTGCCCGGTTTCCTTCTATCAGGCACATCAAAGTTGATTCATGCACTCATTCATAAATTGGAGGCAGGCCAACTGTGGCCATTACCTTTTCTGGCTTGGGGCTTTTCCTGTAGCTGATAGTCTTGCCCTGCACCTACACATTTTATTTCATTTTAGTTGCCTTCCTCTGGACTACCTCCATCCTGTCCATGTCCTCGTGAAGATGGGGTCTCTAGAACTGTATGCAGTACTCCAGTTGGGGCCACACTAACTGTCTGTACAGAGGGATAAAACTTCTTGTTTTCTACTGGTTATGCCTCTTCCTATACATCCCAGTAACCCCCCAGCCCTCCCTAATGACTTCTCACATTGCTCCTTACCTTTAGGTCATCTGATATGACTACCCCCAGGTCCCTTTCCATTTTTGTTGTTGTTAGTACCCCATTGCATACTCTTCCCTGCGGTTTTGTTTCCTAGGTGCATTATATTGCACTTCTCTGCACTGAATCTCAGCTGCCTTACTTTTAACCATCCCGCCAACCTTGTCAAGTCCCTTCCCATCCTTTCTACCCCCCCTTTTATATCGACCCTGTTGCAGGCGTTTGTTTCATCTGCAAAGAGGCATACTTTTCCTTCTAGTCCCTCTGCAATGAAACTTATAAAGACATTAAAAAGGACCAGACCCAGTACTGCACCATGTGGTACCCTGCTAACAACCCCCCTTTCTTCAGCATGGACTTGGTTTACTATTACCCTCTGTGTCCTGTTGTTCATCCAATTTTTTACTCAGGCTATGACCCTGGGACCCACTCCCAGGCTGGCTAATTTGTTTATTAATCTTTTGTGTGGGACTGTGTCAAATGCCTTGCTAAAGTCTAGGTAGGCCATGTCCACAGCCCTTCCCTGGTCTACAACTTTGGTCATCCACTCAAATAAATCTATTAGATTCATCAGACATGACCTTCCCATTGTGATTCCATGCTGCCTTGGATGCTGTGCCCCGCTGGCCTCTAGGTACTCAGCAATTTTTTCTTTTAGAAGTGATTCTATCATTTTCCCTACCACTGAGGTCAAACTAACAGGTCTGTCAGACAAACTTAGGATGTATATCATGTTGGTGAACCAGACCATCCTTTACTCACTGACCAATGTCAACTCCACACTTGGTTTCCTTACTGTCATGCTTTCCTACATACAAGACAAACACTTTCCCCCTCATCACTCGCAGGGTCAGGGGTGATAACTCCAGATGGCTCTCTAGGGAGCTACTCAACAAAATGAAACAGAGGGATGTACCATGCACCCTATTCAGAGCTTCTTCCTCCCCTTCAAGCTGGAATGAATACCAGCAGCTTTGAAACCTATGCAAGCAGGAAGCTAAGGGCCTTAAGGCCACTCTCCTTAAAAAACAGCAGATCCACAGCCTGGTTGACCCCCGCAAGTTTTGGTCCTCCATAAACTCCATAATTAAATCAGACACCATCAAGCAAAACACCATTAACCTCCTCACAAGTACCAGAACCCTGACTGATCCTGTTCTTAAATCCAATGCCTTAAACCATAAATTCATGAACCTTCAGCCCTACTTGACTAAACTTCTACCAAAAGGCACCCAGCTACCTCTGACTCCAAGGCCACCTAGGAACAAGACTGCATCACCTTCCATTTTAGAGTCACCACTACTAAATAGGTTTTCCGCCTCATCAGGGCCCACCCTAGCTCTGGCAGCACAGAGAGTGATAGACTCTGCCCACAGTTCCTTAAACATGCCACCATGCATATCACTAGACCTCTGACATTTCTATTTACTTTGTCCTTGGCTACGTTGGCTTTTCCTCAACTCTGGAAACATCCCAGAGTGGTCCCTATATACAAGTCTGTGGATCCTAAAATCAGGAACAACTATAGACCCATCTCCATCCTTTCCCACATGAGTAAAATTCTGCTTTAGATCATCTTTCAACAAGTGGCTGACCATGTCATGAAGTATGGATTACTCTCCCCTCATCAGTATGGCTTCCATTAGGGCTTTACACCACCTCAGCCATAACCTGTTTCACAGACTACATGCTTTGATTGGCAGATGAGAGATGCTCACAGGAGCAGTCGTCATCAGCCTCACAAAGGCATTCAGTTTCAACTACTACAATCTCCTCCTAAACAAACTCGACTCCTACGATGTCTCCTCGGGTGCCTCAGAGTTGTCTAGACACTACCTCTCCAGGAGGTCCCAAATTTTCTGCATCAATGAGAAGACATCTGCCCCATAGGAGTTTGCAGCGGTGTCCTCCAGGGATCAATTTTAGGCCCAAATCTTTGTTTCCTGTTTGTCAACAAACTACTGGATACTAATTTGAGTTTTCACAAAATTATGTACGTGGATGACATAATTCTCTCTAGAAGTGCCCACTATCCTCAAGCCCTATCCTTGTCCCTATCCAAGGATTTTCCAGGTGCGTGCAGTTGGTTCATGGCCAACAGACTCTTCATCAATATCAAAAAATGAAGACCATGCTTTTTGGATCTAAACACAAACTTGCAAAATACTCTAGGACTCAAAAGCACTAACTAAACATCTGTACCATGGATGGCACCATCCTTCATGAGTATCCAGTTACAAATACCTGGGAGTCATGATTGACTCCTCCTTCTCTTAAAAGGAGCACATAGAGGCAATGGCCCATAAAATCAGTCAATATGTCGGTGTATGACACTGCCAGAAGCATTTCTTCACTGTGGAAGTGCAACTGGCTATTGGGCAGGGTATACTTTTCCCTCTCCTGGACTATAGCTCGCCGGTCATTTCTCAAACCTTGACCCAGCAACTTAGCAACCTCAACATGTCCTATAACACCATCTGTCAATTTATTCTTCTTGCTCCTCTCTCCACCCACCACTGCTCACTATATGCTCAACTCATCTGGATCTCTCCCAGTCATGTTGTGATCTCATTAAGGGCACACTAGTTCACAACTCCCTAAACAAGGGATCTGCATCCCTGATATTCAAATTTCTCAAAGTCAAGCAGGACACTAGGGACCTAAGATCATCCACTGCATGCCTGCTTAACCACCCAAATCCTCCACCAACATGAGGCAGACAACCTTTTCCATTGCAACCTCAAAACTCTGGAATATCCTTCCAGCCCAGCTCCTCTCTTTAAACTCCACACCTGCATTCAAGTCCAACCTGCTCAGGTTTCTACAACTAGCAACAGCATGTAAATGCCCTACTTAGCTTCAGAATGCTGAACCCCCACCTCCGACCAGTCCATGTCTCTTTAGGTTGCAAACACCGTGATGCCTCTGACTGCTATTCTAGCATAGATAGGTACTTCACTTTTTACAGTTGTAGTAGATTTTAGGTAGTCTATTTCTTTAGCTCACCAGGCTACTATTCTAGCATAGATGTGTACTTCGCTTTCAACAGATGTAGTAGATTTTGGGTAGTCACCTTATAGTGTGGCTCATGTTAGCGTTGTGTTGCACTGTACTGTATTATACAAAACAGCACTTATTATCACTGTATTTTCTCTTCACTCATGTCATGTCATTTATGCCCTGTTACTTTTACTTTTATATGTGCCATCTTAATGGCCTGTGTTGTGCCTGAAAAATGGTCTCTGGGATCAGTGTACTCACCTTGTCAACAAATAAATAAATAAAACAACAAAACAGTATATTGACATAGCAGGCCTTTAGTAAAAACTGTCTCTAGCATTTAATTATAACTGCTCCCACACCCTGCCTTAAACCATCAAGCCCCATCATCCACTGATAAACCATCTTTCACCCATTCCCAAACAAAATAAATCCCTGGGATCCAGTGGTACCCACTCAAGCACTGTTCCACAAAGATGGTCTCTGGGGTCCAGTGGTACCACCCTCCCTCACCCTGCTCAGGGGAGTCACTGGCATCTAGTGATACCCCCTTTTTCATCTGCCAGATGGTAGCTGGTCCTATGATGCCACTTTATCTCCACCCTCATTTGTTTAATTTAGTTTTACCATCTAGAGTACATTGTGTCTTCACCTCAAGAGCAAGGCACAGTGTGCCATGTTCTGAAGGAGATATTCCCCTACAGACTGCTAATCTTTCTTCAATTCCCATCTGGAGCACCACCTGCCCTACAACCAAGAGGACACAGAAAATATTTTTTTATTTAATTTTCCGCTTGGGAAAGCTACCTGTTCTGTGCATTAGTTCATCAAAAAGCTCACCACCAGCTGGCTGTTGGTGCTGAGGGTTGAAGCGCTGGACGGAAAACCTCACACCATGGCAGCAACCTGGGTTCTTGAATGGACTTGAGCCATCAAGGATCAACAGGGGAGGGAGGGGATTGAGCATCTGGAGGACTGCTCTCCCCTTCCGGGGTGGGTATTGGGGCATGCCTCACTCCCCAGCAGCCCCTAGTGGAGACTGGGGGCCCTGTAGAGAGTGATGCTGGATTTAGGAGGCAGAGCAGTGGTAGATGCCTGAATGTAGGCATGCCAGCATCATTGCACGTCTGCGCTCCAAGGGGGAAACAATAAAAAAACCTGGGAGGACCAGGGAGGTGATGGAGAATCCAGGAACCATGGCCCATATTCCATTGCTGGACCAACCCTTCACTGGCTTTCCTGAGCTTTTCAACCTGGCCCAGAGTCTGTTCCTCTAATCACAGAAAGGTCACCTGGTAGATGGGGCTGGCCCTCTCCCAAGGAGTGATCTGAGGGAGGGGCTGAATGAGTCCATGGCTCCAGGCTGGGGGTGCTCAGCAACATGTCTCCTGGGGATGGTGGTTTCAGGCCAGGAGTAGAGGTCTAGGTTGAGTGGGTACTCATGAGAGATGCCCTGGTCCACCAGTGAAAAAAATAGAATGTACAAACAAAATCCAAAAACAAACTGTCCACCATTTTCCACTGACAAGTGCTTCTAGAAGCTGGTTCCACCCATTCACCACTCTATTTCCCCTTTTATTTGTGTTTCTGCTGGTTGTGAACAACTTTATGGTGCACTTTTTTTAATACTTTGGGGGTATTTAAACATTTCAATCATGCCCCTCCACCCTTTTGGCCTCCAATGAGTTCATTTTGAAGGACTCCAATCTTTCTTTGTATGTCCTCTCCTGTTTCCACTGAATCATTTTGGTTGATCTCCTCTGCATTGACTCCAGCTTGTTCATGTCCTTTTTAGGTGAGTGTTTCAAAATTCTGCACTGTACCACAGCCTCACCAAAATCCTTGACAGGGGCAATATGACCTTGTTTTTCTGCTGCTGAACACCTTATCAATGCATCCCACCATCCTGTTTGCTATCCATATTGTTTTATTACATTGAGCTAATGCTTTAAGTCCCTTTGAGATCACCTCTTCTAGATTAATTTCCTCTTTGGTAACAGCAACCCCCCACTTCCCGATCTGTACTCTGCCCCTGGTTATTTTGTTTCTCATATGCATGACCTTGCATTTTGACATTGAAGTCCAGCTGCCAGATCTTTGATACCCTCTCCAGACCTTTTGAGACTCTTCAGTTACTCCCTTAATCAATGGATTCTTTCTTCAGTGAACTCTGGCACCGAGTTTTATGTCATCCACAAATAGGCAGGTTTTGCATCTGATGACCTAACCTACAGTATGTTGGTAATGAAGATGAAGGTGCTAAAATGTACCAGCTCTAGCACTAACTCCTTTAGAACTTCACTGATGTCCTTTCTTATTTGTGAAAATTCCATGTATTGCTACTTTCTATGTCCTCCCCTGCCAACTCTCAATCCATAGTTTCAGTTTGCCCCCCATCCTCAGGTCCCCTAGTTTATTGTTTAGCCTATGTGAGACAGAATGGAATGCCTTACTACAACCAAGGTACAGTATATCAACTGCCTCCCCTTTATCAGTCACCCTTGTTACCTCATCAAAAAAGTCTATTAAATATGTTTTTTTCAAGTTCGAGTTTCTTTATTGTTCGGCTTTCCTTTTTTTAAGTCATTACAATATAAATATAACAATATAAATGTAACATAAATAAATCCACAGCACATATCTTAAAATTGTCACAATTTATATATGCATTCTCCTATGCTTCCACAATATTCAGCTTAATTTATACAATTATGTTACACAATACTAAATAAAATTGGAGGAAGGTACCATAAACAGGCCCTCAATTATTCTCTGTTGTTCTCAGATGTAATTGCTTCTTTTCTATAATTCTAAAATAGGCGGCCACCACAGTCAATATCTGCACATTATTTGATTTCAAAAGGTAATTCACCATAGTTTGAGGTTCATATTCCAGTGAACTTAGATATGACCCTAACAATTTCATCCTTGCTTCATTATAAATAGGGCACAGAATCATCAAGTGTTTTAAATCATCTACATCATTACCATATTTACATAATATTCTTTCCTTGTTTCTGTTACCACTATTCAAGTTTAGTTTCCAGCTGCTGTTAAACAGTTCAAACCTAAGCCTAGTTATTATTTTCCTTAAATCTGGGTTTGTCATTCTGGCCAAATATGATTCTAATTTATGAGTTCTCTTATTTTCTGATATCCATTTACAGATCTTACTTTGCTTGCCTAATTCCAAACCCCTTTGCCTATAGTTATCTTCCACTCTTTCCTTTTTTATTATCTTTACCTGTAAGAATGGCAATCTAAGGCTGTCTGTTATATTATTTAAAAGTCCTAGGGGTTTGATAATGTTTCTAATGTTACCATACTTGGAAACATTAAGTTCTGGGCCTTATATTGCAAAGCTTTCTCCAGACATAATCTGGGTAGAAAACTAGTGTTCATTTTATAAACCTTTAACCAGTAGTTTACTTCCCGTTGTCTAATCTGGCACTCTATTGGCAGTTGCCCCAATTCTCTTCTTACCAGGGAAGAAGGTGCACCCCTTGGGAGGCCTAATATCATTTTATAAAATGTATTTATTATTGATGCTAATTTCTTGCTATTACCTTGTCCCCAAATTCCTGCTCCATATGATAAAAAAACTTTTAAGCTTTGCATTGAGAACTCTCAAAATTCCTTTTACTGAATTACCTCCATACCTATAGGCAAATAGATTTGGAGATTAGGAGGCAGTATAGCACAGTGGTCTAAGGCTCTAAGCTGCAAATCTGGTGACATCCAGCAGACCAGACCTGGGTTTGAATCCCACAGCTTCTACTTGCATACTGTGTGACCCTGAGCAAGTCACTTAACTTCCTTGTGCTCCCAGGTCGCACCTGGAAACAAGCTCTGGCTTAGTGTGCCTTTCCTGGTCAAACAATTTCCCCTTTCCCTAGATTTAGAATCGGAAGAAACTTTCTGGCTTTAGTTTCCATCTCATTAATGTGTTTATTCCATGTTCCATTTTGAGCTAGAGTCAATCCTAAATAACTAAATTCCCTAACCACTTCTAATTTATTATTGTCTAAGTAATATTTATACTCCTTTTTGTTATCCCCAAACACTAGTACCTTGGTTTTCTCATAATTTGTCACCAGGTCTGCCTTTTTACATTCCTCTGAGAATTTTTTCATAATTCTTTTTAACCCAATATAACTTGTAAATATTAATACTGCATCATCCACATATGCCAAGTATGGGCAAGATGTTGTACCAATTCTTGGCATATGATAATCAGGATTATAAAGGGTGTTCAGCACTGATTGGAAATAAAGATTAAACAATAAAGGAGATAGAGTGCATCCTTGTTTCACTCCAATATTTGATGCAAACCATCTGGTGAGTGGTCCATCACTTGTACATCTGATACTTATGTAATTATTACAGTACAACATTTTTATAATACCCAAGAGTGTTTGATCAATATCCAATTCTTCCATTCTAGCCCATAATTTTACTCTATTGACTCTATCAAATGCTGTCTTCAAGTCAACAAATAAACAGTACAGCTTTTGTCCTTTAACCTGTTTACACTTGTATACCAAATGTGACATTATAAAACATTGGTCTATTGTTGACCTTCCCACCTGGAATCCAGCCTGAGCGGCATTGATTATCTCTCTGTCTTCAACCCACTGACCTCATCTATTATTAATTATTCTGGTAAACAATTTTTCTGTACTGTCTATCAAACTAATAGGTCTAGAACACTCTGGTTTTGCCTTTTCTCCTTGCTTAAATAATGGAACTATTATATTCAGCTTCCAGCTAAGTGGTTTTGTATTATGTTTCCATATAGAGTTAAATACAATTCCCAATAAAGGGATCCATTTTCCCTGCATCACACTTATTGCATCAGATGGAATCCCATCAGGGCCTGGGGCTTTGTGCATTTTTATTGCTCTTATTGCTTCTTCTATTTCTGAGTGTGTAATATGACTGAATGTGAAGCCATCTTCCTTTTCTGTGTTCCATGCATTCAATGCCCTTATGTATTCCTGATTGTCTAAAAAGAATAAATTCCTATTATGACTCGCCCGTTCCTCTGGTTCAATGTGAACTCCTAAATCTTCCCTATACTTTTTCATACTTTTATTCACTAAATTCCAGAATGTCTTTGTTTCTTTTTTCTTTACTGCCTCTGCAAGCTCATCCCATAGTTTTATCCAATGTTTTTTCATGTTCATTTTTAATACCTTATTATATTGTTTCCTTAGTATAGTTCTTTCTTTATTCCTATTACAGTTTACAGATATATGTCTGTTTACCTGTCTCAACTGTTTACTCAGATCTTTTTTAGCCTTCTATATTGAACCATGTCTTACCTTCTTTTTTATTTTGTATGTTGTATTCCTTAGTTATTATATGATGTATATTAGCCATTGAAATGTTACATTTTGTCAACAATAGACTTGCATCCATTTCTTCAGTTATGTCCTTTAAATTCTCCATTGTACCCGTCAGTCATCATTTTTTTGAAATTCCTATAATCCATTACTTCCCACCCTATTCTGTTCTTGTATATTACCTTCAGTCTATTTTCCTTAATTGGTGTCCTTCGGTCTCTTCTGTCCGTACACATTACTTCTATTGTTTTACAATTTTTATTGCAGTATGGGTGACACAAATATAATCAATCACCGAGGATCCTCTCCCTCCTTCATATGTATATTTCCCTGCTCTATCTCCTTCTATTCTACTATTTAACACCAGGAGATTTGTGTCCTTTAACATTTTATGAAAATGTACCCCTCTGTTGTTTAATGTCAAATCTCTTGATTGTCTCATGTCCTTTAAATAACTTGTATTTAATTGGTTAATATTTTCTATATGGTCTTCCGTAATAGAAATACAGAAACATAGAATTTGATGGCAGATAAGGACCGCTTGGCCCACCCAGTCTGCCCATTTCCTTACGTAGTGGATAAGCTGCAGATCCTAGTTAACCAGCAGCCTACTTCTTCCTACCCCCACCCCCTAGAATTGCCTTATGACTGTCCCATGCATGCTTGAATTCCACCACTGTTTTTGACTCCACAACCTTCTCCGGAAGGCCGTTCCATGCATCCACAACCCTCTCTGTGAAAATACTTCCTTAAATTACCTCTGAGCTGCCCCCTCTATCTTCAAATTGTGCCCTTGTTCTTGCACACCTTTTTTGAAAGATGCTACCTCTTGGACTTTGTTGATTCCTTGAGGTACTTGAAAGTTTCTATCATGTCCCCCCTCTCCCTCCTTTCCTTGAGGCTATACATATTAAGCTTCTTAAGTCTCTCTTCATATGTCTTTCGGTGCAGACCCTGCACCATTTTAGCTGCCCTCCTCTGACAACTTCCATCCTGTCTATGTCTTTATGGAGATTGGGTCTCCAGAACTGCATGCAGTACTCCAGATGGGGTCTCACCAGCTGTCTGTACAGAGGATAATAACTTCCTGTTTTCTACTGGTGATGCCTCTCCCTATACATCCCAATATCCCCCCAGCCCTCCTTGCTGCCCTCTCACATCGCTTGCCCACCTTTAGGTCATCTGATATGACTACCCCCAGGTCCCTTTCCATTTTTGTTGTTGTTAGTAGCTCACCCCCATTGTGTACTCTTCCCCTGGGTTTTTGTTTCCCAGGTGCATTACCTTGCACTAATTAGCATTGAATCTAAGCTGCCATACATTTGACTATTCCTCTAACCTTGCCAAGTCCCTTCTCATCCTTTCCACCCCACCTTGTGCATCAACTCTGTTGCAGATCTTTGTGTCATCTGCAAAGAGACATACTTTTCCTTCCAGTCCCTCTGCAATGTCGCTTATAAAGACATTGAAGAGGACCGGTCCTAATACTGAACCCTGTGGTACCCCACTAGTAACCCCCTTTTCAGAGTGGACTCCATTTACTATTACTCTCTGTGTCCTATTCTCCAGCCAATTCTTTCCCAAGGCTGTCATCTTGGGACCCACTCCCAGGCTGGCTAACTTGTATATTAATCTTTTATGTGGGACTGTGTCAAATGCCTTGCTAAAGTCTAGGTAGGCCATGTCCACAGCCCTTCCCTGATCTACTACTTTGGTCACCCAGTCAAAGAAATCTATCAGATTTGTCTGGCATGACCTTTCCGCTGTAATGCCCTGTAAATTTCCTATTCTTGCATTTAAATCACCTACTAGAATTATATTTCCATTCTGCCTTTCCATCTCTACTTTCTCTATTTCATGTTTAAGGTTCTGTAGCCATTTTACCTCTCTTTATTTACTATTTTCCAGAAATGCATATACATTAATCAATACAATATCCTCAGTAATTGCTCCCATAATACGTACTATTAAAAAAAAGTTCACAATATGTCCTATTCTCTGTTGTTTCCACATTATTTTTTATTTTACAAAACATGGCTATTTCCCTATATTCCTACCGTACTTTTTTTTCTTTTCTGTTGATTTTACATAGGATGTATATCCATCCAAATAAACAGTCCCTATTTTCTATGTCTCTTGTACACAAATGTAATCATAGTCTTTTATATATCTTTCCATATCTGGATCTCCCAGTCTATCATTAAAGCCTGATATATTCCAGGAAAGTATATTTATATTAATATATCCCTGTCTTAACCGATCTTCTTTGAGTCCTTCTGTTTCTGTTACCTTTTCTTGAAGCCCCTGCTTTTCAAATTTTGAATCCCACTGTCACTTATTATAGTCACCTAAAATATAAAATCTGTTTGCTGTATCAATCATTATTTTCCATTCATTGTTCCCTTGTCTCATTTGTTTTTCTCTCTTTTCATAAGTTTGATCTTCCACATACATGTAAATTCCCAACCCATCTAATGCTGATTGCTTTTGGTATAAAAGATCTAACGACTTTCCTATCTTAACTTTTAACATGATTTGGCTAGTTAGATTGTACCTTTTGGCCTGTGTTATGTCAGTACTACGAATGTAACTGTTTAATAGTGCTGCTAGTAAGTTAACCAACTTTTCTTTAATATTTCTTTTGTTTTCCCTGTCTAATGGGGCTAACCCAAATATTGACAAGTTAATTCCTTCCTTTGCATCATTTATTGCAACAAATTCAGGAAAAAGATCTCTTAGCGACACTAGTTTTCCTAATTGCACTCACAGTTTCTCAAACTTTTTTTGTGCATTACTGATAGCTTTAAGTATATAGTACTGATTTGTTAATATTAGTACCAATTCCAGCTCCTTAATAGGCCTAATTATACTTATACATTCAGTCATATTTCTGCAATTGCCCAAAGTCATATTTATTACATTTTTGATCATTTGTGAAAGTTTAAATTTGTTCTCTTCTAGAATTCCTTCCATGCCATATAATGGCAAGCAAAATCTGTAAGCAATGTTTTAATCAAAAAATTATTTTTGAATTCTTCCTGTCCCTCCAGATCATAATTTTCAATATCAAATTTCTTCCTACCTCTATTTCCTTTTTCCTCGCCTCTTTCTGCTACTTCATCTATGCCTTCTTCTTGTGTTCCTAATACTTTTTCTTTTAACCTTTTTGTCAATCCTTTACTTATCCTCTTTTCTTTATCCTTTCCTAGTTTACTTCCCTTTCTTCACCCTTCCTTTGCCTGATTTTTTAACCCCTATTATTCCTACACTTTTCTATCTTTTACTAACTCCTGATCTGCTTACCTTTTTCTTAACTTCCTGCATACATTCCTTACTTCCTTCTATCTGTTTTTCACTGTTCCCTGCCAGCTGTTCTTTCTCTTTTAATATCTCAATTTTTCCTTTCTTAGTTATGTTTCCCCCTCCTTAAAACTTTCTATTTTATATATATATATTCAGTTAGACTCTTCTGTCCACCCTGTTTACCTGTTGTCCTGGATTCCCCCCTTTTCTCTCACAAAGAGACAGAGACAATTGTTTGTTGTTGTGCTCAGACTGGCAATTAATTTATTTATATATCATAATTCCATGTTCAATTTCATCATCTTTCATTATTATATCTCTGACAATTTCATTTATTTTCATCCATATATCAATCTCTGATCATTCCTCTTTCTTCCTCTTTTTCTCCCCCCAGGTGAAAACCTGGGTGCCTTCTTCTTCTCCATTTCTGTTAGGTAACGGTGAAAACTGAGACCGCTTTCTCCTTCATCTTCTTCCTCTTTTGGTGTTATTCCTTTTCCTTTTCCTCCCTCCTCTCCTTCTCCCCTTCCCCCTTTTCTCCTGCCATCCACCTTTGGCAGTCCATAACCATATTATTATCTGCCATCCACCTTTGGCAGTCCAAACTGTCTGACCAGACGCGTCTGTCATCCACCTTTGACAGACCCACCATACAGTCCCTACTTGACTGTCTACCCCTCTTGCTCTGCCTTGTAAGGTGGGTGGGAGGGATCAAAACTCCAGCAAAAAGTGGCTAAAACCACTCTGTGCTGTCCATTATGTACCTCCACTTGCCCTTCCCCTTCATGTTACCTGGCCATTGTTCTATCCCTTGTCCCTTCCCCTTCCTTCCTTCCTCCCTCCCTTTCTGAGCACAACCATCCTAATAAAAGGGAAGGGGTGCACTAGGACAACCTGGTCTACCCCTTAAAGGGCAAACTCCATTGCCCCAGATCCCCCCCTTTTCCCTCACAAAGAGACAGAGCCCATTGTTTGCTGTTGTGCACAGATTGGCAATTAATTTATTTATATATCATAATTCCATGTTCCATTTCATCATCTTTCATTATTATATCTCTCACAATTTCATGTATTTTCATCCATATATCAATCTCTGATCATCCCTCTTTCTTCCTCTTTTTCTCCCCCCAGGTGAAAACCTGGGTGCCTTCTTCTTCTTCTCCTTTTCTGTTAGGTAACGGTGAAAACTGAGACCGCTTTCTCCTTCATCTTCTTCCTCTTTTGGTGTTATTCCTTTTCCTTTCCCCTTCCCCTCATTCCTTCCCTTTTTCCCCACTAGCCAGTCTCCAGTTTGCATTGGATAACTGGCTTTCCCATCACTTAGAGTATTATTCTCCCTTACCTCAGGGCAGATCCTTCTTAATCATTCTCTTTTCCTCATTTTTTTTATATTCCGTTTTTTGCGTGTCTCCTCCATGCTTCAATAATGCCCATCATTTTTGTGTTAAACATGTCTATGGCTAGATCCGACAGGTGCACCCCATCTGGTCTGTAGAAATCTTCTACCGATTCTTCCACACCCCACAGTATTACCTATCCTCCCATATTCCTTACTCATGTCCCTACCCTTCTGTTCATGTTTCTCCTGGCCCTATCCACAGCTCTATGGCTGTGTTCCTGCCTCCAAACCCTCCTTGGTATCATATCCGACCAGGCAAGGCTTACCCAAGGCCTCCACTGCTGTATTATTCCTAGGTCCCTTTTTATCTGCAAGTATGTGTCTACCCACGGCTTGCCCGCAAGGTCGTTGCCCCCAAATGTATAATAATTAAGTCTGGTCTGTGTCGCTGTTCCTTAAGTTCCCTCAAGGTGGGAAGCAGTTGTGCCCATCTCATCCCCTGGATGCCACGCCAAACCAACCTCCACTGTTTCTCATCTTGGTACAGCTGCTTTCCCCCAATCTTTTTCTCTGCTCTCCTTTCTGCCCAATAAATGTAGGAGTGGCCGCAGATCCAAACTTCCGTGATCCTCCCTTTTCCTATGGGGTTTAAGCAAAAATAATTATCTTATATATGCTCTTAGTTTCCTCACCGTAGTATTCCTCTCCCTGTCCTCCCTGTCCCCATTTGTCTCCACATCTGTAATGAAAAAAACAAAGCTAATACGTTAATTTTCTTACTTCAGTGCTCAAATGTATCTCTTATAACTGGCACATCTCCAGCATCCCTTTTCCAAAATATTACTCACATTTTCACCTGCCGCTGCCCACTGTGAGGCAGCCCCAATCTGCAAGGAGTGGGATGAGTAATTAGCCAGGTCCTCCCCCAGAAATTGCATGCCTTTTTTGAGCAATGCTGTGACTTGATAACCGGAGACCTTTCTCCCATCACCATGCACAAATAATCTCCCTGTCCTGGTCCCATGCTCTGCAGCAAAAGCCCACAAAGCCTGCACTGGGCATACTGTGCCCTCTTCCTGTCTCTTTAGTGTCAATATGCAACCCTGTCCCCTTTGATCCGTTTTTGACCTCTTAATCTTGATATGTATCTCTTTTATCCCCCAACTTATGTCTTCCCATTCTAATCCCCCTTCCTTGTCTTTTTTGCCATGGCCCACCACCTCATTCACTCTCATGGCCCCTGCAAACATTACAACATAAACTGTGTGAAATAGATGGGCCTCAGTCTTTGACCTGCATATTGCTGGGAGCACATCCTTTAGTTTTGCTAGCCACTGCTCCCCTATTGGTCTTCTATTGTCTACTGGCCCTTGTTTCAGCCTACCCCATCCCTGCATCATTCTTCCAATGAACAATGATTTTGTCAGGTCCTTCTATCCCTTTAGACTGCAGATAACACCAATCCCTGCCAAGTAGACCCCCATTGTGGTGTGGGCTGTTCCATTTTGCCACTGCTCCATGGTGAACTTTCCTAACTGTTCCTATGTGAGTAGCCTACTTACCTCCATCTGGTGTGTTGCCCTGAATTTTTGTAACACTCGCCAGGCTCCAAAGTAGGCCCTCAGAGTCCTAAGCACCCATGAGCTGCCAAACAACAGTTCTGCTCCTTCTTGCCAATGTCCCAGATGTATGTTGGTACAGGCATTTTTTGCTCCTCTGCTGTTGGCGCCAGTCTCCAAAAACAGTCCAGCTGCAGACGGGAAAGGCTGTCAGCCAGGATATTGTGCACCCCTTCTATGTGTTTTGCTCTGAATGACATGTTCAGCTGCAAGACCCTTAACACTAAATGTCGCAATACTTGCATGACCGTTTCTGACCTGGCTCCTCTGTTGTTTAGGACCGCCACCACTGCACTATTGTCACACCAGAATGTCACCCTCTGATCCCGTAATTCTTCCCCCAAACCAGCATACATGCCCAGATGGGCATGATCTCTAGCAATGTTATATCCCTTACCTTGGAGTTCCTTCCCCAATTAGCAGGCCATTGTTCTGAAAATCACCTGCCCCTCAGGTAACCCCCCAATGCCTAGCCCCCAGCAGCATCTTTGTAAAGATTGAGGTCTGTGTTATACACCCACTCCTCCTGCCAGGAAGAGCAGCCATTATACTCCCTGCGGAATTCCTCCCATACTTTAAAATCCTTCCTGACACCTTTTGTCAGGTCTACCCAATGGTGTGGTCCGGTGACCCCGGCTGTAGCCCTTGCTAACCTCTGTGTGAATGCCCTCCCTGGTCCAATAGCCCTGCAGGTGAAGTTCAGGTGCCCCAGTACCTGCTGTACTTGTTTTAATTGTACCCTTCTCCTGCTGGTATGTATCTGGATCAGTTCTTTCAGTTTTTCCACTTTTTTGTCCGGCAGCCTGAATATTTCCTTTGGGGCTTCTATCTCAATACCCAGGAATTCAAGCACCCTGCTGGGACCTTCTGTTTTCTCCGGTGCCAGCGGAACCCTTAATTCTTTTCACAGTCCTTGAAACTTGACCAGCATATGTTGTGTCTCCCTTTCCCCATTACCAATGAAAAGAAAATCATCCAAATAGTGGATGACCATTCTATAACCATTTTTCTCTTGAAATATCCACTGCAAACAGGTGCTGAATGCTTCAAATGTTGCACATGCTATAGAACATCCCATAGGCATGGCTTTCTCAAAATAATACTGACCCCCAATTTTAAAACCCAATAGGTCCCAGTCTTCTTTCCTAACTGGCAGCAGTCTGAACACGGATTCAATGTCCATTTTTGCCATCCATGAGTCCTTAGTAACCCTGATTATCCAGACTGCATCCTCTAGTGTCGCATATGACACCTTACTATATTCCTCCCCAATAAAATCATTCACCGAATTCCCATCTGGATAGGATAGGTGGTGAATCACCCTGTATTCCCCTTCTTGTTTCTTGGCTACCAAGCCCAATGGTGAAATCCTCATGTTCGGCAATGGGGGGGTATCAAATGGGCCTTATACTCTCCCTGCTGCCTTTTCCTTCTTTATCTTCTGTCTTAACATCTCTTCCCTTCCTTTGACCGACCCCAGGTTGCTTGCCTCTCTCGCTTGTCTGGGACCCTCACACTGTAGTGAAAAACCATTGCAAAAACCTTCTATTATCATATCTGCAACTCTTTTGTTCAGATATTTGTCCAACAAAACTGTCCATGCCGCTAACCTGAGGTTCTGGCCACCTCAAACTGCTCTCTGCCTTTCTTCCTGTTTACCCTCCACAGTCCCTCCCTCTCGCTCAGTGCTTGGTTTTCCCAGTCAGTGATTCTGACTTCCTCTACTCGTGTTCCCCCTAATCCTCCCTCCCCTGTTCCATGCCTGCCCTTTAAACCCCGTCCCTCTCGAAAAAACTGTTGACCTGAACTCTGACCCCCATGTTCCTGTGCCCCTTGGGCCCATATCGTTCTACATCTGCTTGCTGGGTGCATCCCCCCACATTTTGAACATGCATGCCGAAAATGACATTGAGGCCATGAACAAAAGGCCCCGTTGTAAGCCCAACAACACTCCTGGGGATTAATTCCTTTCCTCCCCCACTCCCCTTTGGGTGTGGACTGATCCATTACATAATCTGTCCATAAGTCTAGCTGCTTCATATCCCATCTTACATCCACGTATGTTGCCATTCTCTGCGGAAAAAATTCATCATAGTATATCCACCCCATCCCCCCCTTTTGCTTTTGCCTGCCTCATTATTAGGGAATATGTGATGAGTGGGATGCCCAGCTCCAGCTTCTTCTCCAGGACAATGGCTGAGATGGTGGCAAAACCTATGAACCACCCATCCCAAGTCTTCTCTTTTGTGAATTTGTCCCCCTTCCTCTTACCTAACAACAATACCGCTGCGTCATTTCACTCTTTCCTATGTTCTCTGCTTCCTCGTACTTTGTTGCCACTTCCCGGCTTACCAAAGTGAATATATCCACATACTCTCCTTTCCATATTTTTTTCCTTTGTGGCCAGTGGAACGTGCTCGCCTACCCTCATCCCAGTGGCACCTATATCCCTTGTACCTTTTCCTTCTTTCTCCGTACCCCCTTCATTTCTTTCCGGCACTTCTTTCTCCATTCTAATCTCTGCCAGAGCTGATTCCATTTGCCCTGTACCTGCTGTTCCCAGTGCCGACACAATCTGACCTCTATATTCTTTTATACTGTCACCCCCTGCACTGGGTGTGTTACCTGTGTCCTTGCCTGAGCCTTGATGCCTGGCATCTTCATGGTGCCCCCTTATGGACCCTGTGGTTGAGGGGGTGGGTGAATCACTAGGGTTTGTGGAGGAAACACAATGTTCTGGGGATCCAGTCTGGGATCCACAGGGGGGATCCCAACATGATCTTGGGGAGGTACTGGTGGTACAGGGACTATAGGCTGCAGAGGTACTGGATCAGCCACCTTGGTGGGTCCCACTGCCAAAAGTTGTACCCTAGTGGGACTGCTTGGCCCTTCAACTGGTCATTTCCCTCTGCCCCCTTTTCCCGGTCCTGCTTTCCTTTTCTCCCCGGGTCTCCCTGGTTCCTCCCCTTCCACCAGTTCCCACATTCTGTTGGCTTTTTCTGCCAGCTCGATTATAGCCCTGTAAGCATCATCCTTTGATGGCCTGCTCTTCTTTGGTGCCATGTCCTTTGATACATTTAACTGTGAAGATATCTGACAGGAAGAAAACAAGATTCAGATGTTAATTTATGCTTACTGCATGCCTTCATGTGGAAGGGGCCCCCCGTAGTCAAAAAACAACATTTTCATTAAGCAACTTAGCCCATAATACTTCCCTATGACCCGGCCCTGTTTCCAGAGAAACAGTCAACCACTGTCGCCTTGTGTGTTTTTTTTTGTTTTTTTTTGTTGCCCCCCCCACTAGGCCTTGAAATGCTTCAAACATTGCCTCCTGTGGCTGTCCAGGCCTAAATCTACTCCCCTTGCATGCCCTGCCATGGTATGGCTGCTAAGTCTTCCCAGCCTCTCCATTCCCCTTCCTCTGCTCTGCCCCTCCCCAGCCCTCCTGCCAGGTGTTGGTTGTCCCCAAACTGTTACCCCCCCACCCTAGGCCACGGTCCCCTTCGGTGGCAGATCCCTTCCTCCCAATCATGAAACCTGTTCCTGAATAAAAAATCCTTTTCTTGGGCCTCCTTCTGTAATTTTTTGCCCTTTTGGTGTGCAACACCATGCCACATGGCCAGGCCCTCAGTACCAGGCCTCTTTCCCACTCCTTTGCCTCGTGGCATCTATGTGCCCAATATCCAGACCAAACCACTCTCATCCCAACCAGAGAACTTCCTCTGCTTCAGAAAATGGCCTAGCTGCTCGCTTTGGTCTATTCCTTTGGCGTGTGATGTCACGCCACATGGTCACCCATCGCCCCCCCGCTGGGCCTTGTCACCAGCCCACCTTGTCATCCTGGTTCCTCCGAGCCTTCACTTGTCCTCTGCTGCCCTGGTCTGCAGCAATTTATTATCCCTTTTTACCACTATGCACGGCGGCATTCGCCTATCCCTATGTGTAGGCCCTGTTTCACTCCCTGACTCTCCCCGCACCGTCCTGATGGGGCAACTAGCCCCCTTTCCTTTCCCCCACACATTACTACTGGCCCCCTGAGTCACCTCCTCAATGGAGGAAGCCATGGATCCCTTAGAGGAAACGGGGAGGTGTCAGCTCATCCTGAGGACCCAAGAAGTCCATTTTTCAGCCACGCGGTCCTGCTGGCATGTGTGAGGCTCCGTGCTCTGTGCTCCTCCCCTTCTGCCAAGCACAAGGATGTGAGCCCCTGAAACCCAGGTCTCTAGCTTTGCAGCTCAGAGCCTTACTCCACAGCCCCATACTGCCCTAATCATTTCTAAGGCCTCCCCCACTTCCAATCCTGCGTCTTCCCCTTGAATCCATGCCTTCCCCCTCTCCTGCATTCCCACAGGGCTCACCCTCCATAGCCCTTTTTCTGTCCTTACTTAGTCTTTTCCAGGCTCCGCTCACCTCACGGCTGCTGTGCAGCGTGTGACGTCATGCCACGTGGCCGTCAGTATCGGGCTCATGCTCCTTCTTGTTTCGGGCCTCCTCTTCACAAACTCCCTTCCTCTGAGGTGATAAAACCACCCAAGGTCACCAGGCTTACCAGTCCAGCCTCAACGCTGCAGCTTTTTTTGCCCACTACTCCAAACTCTTGATCTACTGACTGTCCCAACGCCTCTTTCTTGCTAGGCCCCCCACCAGGCAAAACTGTTGCCATCTGCACAAACTTCTACAGGCCCTGTACAACCACACTTTTCAACCAAATTCTCTTGTCTGTGTGTAATCGCCTTGCAATTTAAAACAATTATTACCTCAATGCAGCTGCGAAATTCCTACCACTGCTAAAATGCATGTCCTTGTACCAGCAATACTATAATTCTTTCTCAAGCTTAAACCTAATGAAACAGTCACCTAGTAAACAAAGCACATCACCTCAGTATTCCCTAAACCACTACCAACACCTTCATCCAGGCCAGCAATGCTAAAATACTTCCTCCAAACAAAAGATTATTGTAAAGCAGTCACAAACAATGTATCTTAAAGATTAATTTCATTCATGTAACTTTATCCACTGGAAGCTATCTTACCTGTTGTACCTGGTGCACAAACCTTTGAACAAAACCACCAATCTGATGTGGTGCAGTTCTTATGATCAAAACTCCAGCAAAAAATGGCTGAAACCCCTCTGTGCTGTCCATTATGTACCTCCACCTGTCCCTCCCCTTCCTGTTACCCGGCCATTGTTCTATCCCTTGTCCCCTTCCCTTCCTTCCCCCTTCCCCTTCTGAGCACAGCCATCCTAATAAAAGGGAACGGGTGCACCAGGACATCCTGGTCTGCCCCTTAAAGGGCAAACTCCATTACTATAGGGTCATTTACTTGCTCCTTCCCTCTGCTCTATCTGTTACTTCTTCTATCTTTATGTTCCTGCTGTATTCCTTTCTCCCAAAGTTTGGGGAACTTGTTATTCAGTTCTGAACATATGCTTTTATTTCTTAATGACTCATCTGGCAACATCACACATTCCATGGTAGTCTCACTTGGGTAATCAGTCATACAAGCACTTGATTCTTCTTCCCTTTTTATTCTCATCTGTCAACTCCAGATTCTTAATCGTCTCATTCATCTCATTCATTTGATTCTTTCTGTCTAAACTGTTCTGACTATCTAATTTGTTCTGATCCTCTATTATTATTCTTGAATCAGTTATTTCCCTCTCCTCCATTCCCCTATTCATACATTTGTCCATTCTGATTTTATTATCTATATTTAAACCTTTCAGAAATGTTAGATCTTTTTCAATTTCCAATAATTGTTGATATAGCAAAATATCTGCATTCAATGGGTCTCTCAAAGTTCTTATTATTTCTCTAGTTAAACCGTCACTATCCAGACTAACTGAGCTTCTTGGACTCATTGTCCATGAACAGTGGTCCTCTACACAAGAGCCTAGATTATCTTTTTCAATTTCCTCCTTTTTACTCATGTTTGTTTCCATATGTGTAGAGTTGTCTCTATCATTCAAGTAATTAAAATCCTCCCTTATTGATTCTCTCATACTTCTAACCGTTTTATTAAATGATCGTAAATTACTAATTGTTTTTAACATGTTCCAATTACTTATTTCCTCTATCCCCCCTTGTCTTCCATTTCTAGATTTTCTATAATTGGGTATTGATCTTGATCTTGACTGCACCCTTGAGTTCTTGTATCAGATTCCATTCCTATCAAACCATCTCCATTATTCCCATTAAAAGGTGTGAAAGGAGGAAAAGTGAACTTTGTCTGAGGTTCTTCTAGTAATTTAGAACCACTTTTCTCTGCTGAAGGCCACATTTTTGTAAAAAATCTTGAAATATCTCCATTTGGGGTTGATGTATGTAGTACCCAGCTACTTCCCATCAGATCAATAATTCTATTTTCTGATAGATTTTACAATCTTATTTTAGCTTGCTTCATTGTTTTCATTATTTTTTGTTCACTAAAACCCATTGTTTTGTCCACTTTTTCCTCATTTTCCTTTTCTGTTTTCCCCATTTTTACCCTTTATCCTTCCACTTCCTGTGGCTACTGGCATAACTCTTTTTTTTAAATTGGTTTAACAAAAAAAAATGTATGCCTACAATTCAAACAGCCCACAACATTCAGTTCTAAAATGCAGTGGTGCAGTATTCCTGATGACATTTAGAAAATAATATTCCCCCTGGACAATCAATCAATCAATCAATGCAATTGATCTGTCATGTAATTATTAAATCAGCAAGTTGTATTAAGGGCAATTATACACTATATGCTTTTATTTATATTGGCTATTGTGCCCTTAACATAAGATCCCTCCTCCAATAATTAAGAATTATAAAAACAGGCTTTTTGATATAAAGTTATATAAGTTTACGTTCTACAATTATCAATACTAATACTACTGCTAATACATAGATACATAGATACATAGACAGTGTCGGCAGATAAGGGCCTATGGCCCACCTAGTCTGCCCATTTGAGCTTGTAAGTTCAGTTTGTTTTCTTAGAAGTCTATTTCCCCTTACCCCTGACCTCTAGAATTCCTTTATGTCTATCCCATGCATTCTTAAATCCCGTGATTGTTTCAGCTCCCACCACTTCCTCTGGCAGGGTGTTCCACTTGTCCACCACCCGTTCTGTGAAGAATTCTTTCTCATGTTTCCTCTGAATCGTCCTCCCTCCAACTTCATCCATGCCCTCTAGTCCTGAAACATCTTTTCGCTTAAAATAGTGTTTTCCTGCACCCTGTTCCTCCCTGTAAGATACTTATATGTGTCTATCATATCCCCTCTCTCCCTCCTCTCCTCCAGGGAGTACATGTTCAGTTCCTTCAACCTGTCTTCATAGGACTTGTGATGCAACCCATGCACAATCTTTGTTGCCCTCCTCTGAACCTTCTCTACCCTGTCTATGTCCTTACTTAGGTATGGTCTCCAGAACTGTAGACTGTACTCCAGGTGGGGCCTCACTAGTGTCTTGTATAGCGGAATTATGACCTCCCTTTTCCTGCTGGTGATGCCCCTGCCTATACATCCCAGCATCCTATTTGCTTTACCTGATGCCTTGTCACACTGTTTCCCTACCTTGAGGTCATCAGAGATGATAACCCCAAGATCCCTTTCCTGCTTGGTGCATGCTATATCCTCACCCCCCCAACTGATATATTGTGCCAGGGTTTTTGTGCCCCATATGCATTATCTTGCACTTCTTTGCATTGAATTTCAACTGCCAAACCCTTGACCATTCTTCAAGTTTCTGCAGGTCCCTTCTCATTCTGTCTACACACTCTGGTGTGTCTACTCTGTTTACAGAGCTTTGTGTCATCAGCGAACAGTGAAATTCTGCCTTCTAGATCCTAATGTTAATGCCAAAGCAGGTGTAAACTTGTTTTGTCACTATTGTAACCCAGTAATGGCTGGCGTATCAGGTGTACCTTCTCCCTTCTTGTTATTTGTCTATTTTAATTCTCCACTTTACTCCTTCAAACTTCCAGCTTCTTGTTCCCAAACTCTTCCCTAGAAGGAGAGCAATATTATCCAGACAAAGCCAAATTATTCTGCCTACTACAAAAGAAGAAAAGTATTTTTAGAAAGGAGTTCAGGACATCTAAAAGGACCCCTTACTGTATTACTCTATTATCTGTATTACTTTCCACATACTATATCACCACACTTATCTCTAACAGCTATAATACAATTCTAGTTTTTCTTGTAACTTCTATATTTCTACTAAAACCAGATATACAATTATTACTCCTTACTCCTAGCTTCTATGTTTTCTGCCACTTCTAGAAATGAGGAAAATTATTAATTTTTACTCCTTACTTGAATCTGTTTTCAAAATACAACTCTGACCACAGCTCTTAGTCACTCGCTGCCATTTCAATCTGACGCCTATATAGCATTTTGCTCCAAATCAACTTCTAATCGTCTTTCTGTCTTTCCACTATACCATGGGTTGAATTAACCTCTTTCCTTGTTCTAGCTTGTTGCTAGCATCTACTAAATCTGCAATCAAGGATAAAAGTAAGTAAAATTCAGTATGGTGTAATTATATGTATAAATAGTTTTGACAAACAAAAAGCAAAACAAAAAAGCTTTCGAACTTAATCCTGGACTGGCAAAATACTCCTGGACTGGTAAAATATACTTCCTAAAGAAAATCCTTAGCTGCTTCCTGCACTAGCTACCAAGCTTGACAAGTATATCCCAACATGTACACATTCTCTTTACTCCACGTTACTTCTAAACCTGACACCATATGCCGTACCAGCTGTTTTTGTTAAAAAGCAATGCCAACGGTCTAAAAAGGCACAGACCACAGTGAATTTTCTCCACTTCTCTATTTCTTAAAATCTGCAACAAAACACTGAGCTAAGCACCCCAAATAAACAAACATCAGCTCCAACACCAGCTCAGTTCCAACGACTGCACGTCACAATGCCGACACATGCGCATTAAATACCAGTGATAACACATGTGACACCTATGATACCACCTGTGATCATGTGGTTTTTGGCATGAAAATTTAAAATACTATAACTAATTATAAAAATTATATTAGGTACAAAAATCCATACACACGTCCTCATCTATGTTACTGTGTTGCTGAACTATATTATTAGAATAAAAGATTTTAAAAGGAAAGGGAAGAGAGAAATAGTAATCTAAATCTGCTCTACTACTCTGTCACTCTGCTCTGGGTTTTTAAATGCCTCTGTGGAGCGGTTTTCTGCACAAGCAGCTTAATCAGTAAGAAGTAAGTGGTAGAAACATGTAATTTTTATTTATCTGTTTTCATTCTGTTTTCTATTTTCAGTCTGTTTTTCAATCTTCTATATTTAGTTTGGTTTACTATCTTCAATTACTCCAGTGGCTCTCCACTCCTTCATATTTTTCTCCAGCTTCCACAGCTGCATTTATTTTCAGTGACACCATTCATAGCCAGCACCTCTTTCTGCGCCTGCACAGTTCCCCTGGGTACCTCTCTGATCACTTCTGTTCAGGGCGGCTCCTCCAGCTCAGGACTCTAAGCCTGTGTGGGAACAAATGAAACAGGAGGCCAGAAATTGCTTGAATTACTAAAATTACCAGTCTCCCAAGAACTACTGGAAAGAGTCCAGGACTTCAAGACAATGGCAACGGTGGCATACCATTTATAAATCTTGAGCGTCGCTTTACTAGACTCCTGCTGGTGATCAAACTCCTCTCGTCTCACTAGTATGCATGTTTGACAAGGCCTTCCTGTGACAGAACCATGCTGTCCACCATCTTACATTAGTCATCAGGGACTCCACCGAATTTTCTTTGATGATGGTTTCTGGACATTTGCCGATAATCTACATCAAACGTATTGGCCTGTCATTTCCTAGCTCATCCTTTACACCACTGTGTGTCGGAGTAATGTGTTCTCTGCTCTCCAGGACATTAGCACCTCTCCAGTTTCCATGGAGCAGCTGAAGAGGTCCACCAGGGGTTACTTGACCCATTTCCTTCAGCACTCTGGGAGTAGTCTTGCTAGCCCTGAGAATTTATTTTTCTTTAGACTTTAGCACCCTGTCCATGGCAATTAGTCCCATACACTGTTCTGCCCCCATTTATACTAATGACAGCTTTAGCATGTGAAATAAGCTTCTCCTTTTCCTTTATAAATCTTGAACAGAACTAATCATTCCGTATTTTTGTCTTGACTTTACTATCTTAGACCCCCTTATCTTTTTCATCTTTTTCATGAATTTCCTTCATTCTTTTCTCACTGATGAAGGAAAAGAAGACCTTCTCCCCTCCTTTGAATTCATCTTCTATCCTTACTGCCATATATTTTTAGGCTTCTGCATTGCCCTTTTGACTTCCTCAAACTTAACAAGGTATATATCCTTTTTCCCTGTCTTTCTTGACTCACTTTAAATTTCTAAAACCTACCTTTTCTCACTTGCAACTTCCTTCTCCTCCTTTGTGAACCAGATTTTTCTTATACCTTTTTCATTTCTTTACTTGACTCAAGCAGGAACAGGTGATTTCCTCTGTGTTATTTCTGGTGATTGCTTATGTCACCTCCACCCTCCTGCCCCCATTATTGCCTCCAGCCTGTCCCTCTGTTCCCCCTCCATTTTCTCAAAATGTGCTCATCTGAAATCAAGGATGTTAGTTTTAAATTGTGTGTGTTTTTGTCAAGTTTTCTAGTAAATCACACTGAAAGGTAGTCACTAATACCTAGTCACTCCCCTGCTTTGATATGCCTGAAATGTTGTTATTCTTTGTTAACTGAGTAAGGCCCAATAGGTGCAAGTGCCTGTTTTCATGAATGACACAGAAGCACTGAGGGAGAGGGTTAATTGTCTTGTTCAGAGTCACACAAAATGCAAATGGAATTTGTGGGAATCAACTCAGGTCTACTGGATGTACCAGACTTATTCAGAGCTCATTGCTCTAACCTCTAGACTATACTGCCAGTACAGTAGTTGTTATTTGTCAGCAATAGTTCCAGGGTCACTTTGCTTCTCATTTGACTCCTTGACCCCTTAGATCAGAAAGCCATCTTGGAATGCTTCTAAGAATGCTTTAGTACCACTGCTGTAGGCTTTCAGGATGCTCCAGTCTACATCATGTAGATTAAAATCATCCCTTGAAACCTCATTCCCTTGTGCATCTGCTCTTCTGATTGTAACTTCCAGTTCCCTATCTACCTGTTCCTATTGAATTGGGGGCCAATAGAGCAACCTCATTCTCATCTTGTTGCCATTCTTTGATTCCAGCTATACCAATAGCATCTGTGTCTGGGTCCTCATATTTTTGACAGATTTTTTTTCTTTGGGACCATTGTCTGCCTTGCTGCAGTGGGGACAGAGAACCCCTTCATTATTTTCCACTGAGGAGCACTGCCCACCCTGCCTCTAAGGGGAACAACAGACCCTTTCTTCTCTAATTCTTTTAGCATAGGGATCACTGCCAACTCTGCTCCTGAGATGACTTACCCACACCCATCACAGATAGCAGCTAGCTAACATCCTCCCCTCCTATATGATTTTCTGCCATATGCAGACTGCAGCATAAAAAAAAACAATAATGCCAAATAGAAACAGATGTTCTGTTTGTTATTACTGCTAGTTTATGATTCAGCTTGCAGATGACAGTGATCAGGAAGCAGTGAGAAGTGTGTTAGCTAGCTGCTGTCTGTACTGGGGGAGGAAATGTCCCCTCAGGAGCAGGGCAGGCAGCACTTCCTAGAGGAAATAATAATAATAATAAAATAATGTCTGTGCCCCATTGGGAGTGGGGCAGGCAATGATCCTGAAGGAAAAATAATGAAATAAAAAAATAAGCATTCTCTCTCAGGATCTGGCAGGCAGTAATACAGATGGGGGAAAAGTTAACATTCAGGGATTTCCTCAAGAGAAGGTCAGGCAGCACTTCTGAAGGAAAATAAAAAAAAGTAATGATCAGTGGGTCCCCTATAGTTTGGTATATGTTAATTGGCACAGAGGGGAACATGGTTTCAGTTTAAGTTCAAGTTTATGTTTATTGGTATATTAACCTTAAGCCAAGGCTCATCTTCAGTAGCATCCCAGATAACTTAAAACAGTGTATATAAAATAAATAATTAGTAAACATAACACAGCATTTATAATGTTACAGCCTCATACTGACAATAGCATTGTAACCTACTTAATGGTTAAATAACCATTTTATAATACTGGCATCATGTGCCATTTGTCACAAAGTGCTCCATTAACTGTTTTTTTATGGTAGTGTGCCAGGTAACAATTTTAATGTAATAGGTAATCTGCTGCAATGTATGGGACCACACATGGCAAATGATTGGCTCCCCTTAAAATATAGCATACTGGGTTCTTCAAGTATAAGGCTATGTGAAGAAAATGTGGTCATACAGGAGTTCCTCACAGACACCAGGGACTGGATTTTTAGTCCATCCCAGAACTAAATCCTGCTCCACAACAGCTGCTGCAGACCAAAAGGTCCGCACTTGCTAAGTTTCACATTTTCAGCCTGTGCAGCTGGGGGGATGCTATGCCAGGTCCCACCAGACATACCTTTTCCCCATAGTTTCACCACAAAATAATCTACAAGCTGTTGTAAATTAAGCAGCAGGTTGTAAACTGGCTTCCACTTTAAAAGTACCATGGCTACAGGAAAAACTGCAGCTCCACAAATGGAGACCAACTTGCACCAGGTTTTTTCCACAGTTGTGGGACTGACAGGGACTTTGAAAATCTAGTCCAGCTCTCTTAAATAAACAGGGTCTTTCCCTTTAATACATTTTGTTATCTATAACAATAGATGAAGCTCCCTCTTTGTTCCAGTGGGATCCATTTTAGTAAGTTAAACAGCTCATAGTGTTTGGAAGTATGATGTGCTTCTATTACAGAAAAGTGCCAGATGATTTTTTAAAGCATCCAGTTTGCTTTTTTGACCAATACCAGCCCTGGAATATAATATTCACTTACTCTATAATGGGTATAACCATTAGCTGTACAATAATCCTCCTTACAGTCAATCACAATGAATCACAGTGTCTGTAAAAGTATCCTAACCATGGACCAAACATTTTGACAGTACTCTCATTATGATGTCCCCATGTGAGGAACATGTCCCATCATTCCCTATGTATTCATATGCCGGGACCAGGGACACCTGGACCTCATCCTTTTTTTACTATTGCCAGCTGGTCCTCCCATGTTGCTGTCCTGCTTTGTGACTTAAGTAACATCACCTCACATTTTTTTTGCATTCAAAATCAAATCATTTTGGCCCCAAAAGTCTTGCAGCCAATAAATGACCAGCTGGTGGTCCACTGGTATCTGACAAACAATTTGACCTGTACTGTACATAACCATATTATCAGCATACATGTGTATCTCTACCCCAGGAGCAATTGCTTCATGTCATTCATATACAAGAAAAACAGCAGGGTCCTAGTACAGACCTTTGTGGAACTCCCCTACTAACCTGCCTCCAATTTGATCTTGAGCCCCATACTTCTACTGACTGTCTAGGTACTGTTAAAAAACCTTGAACCACATCAATGGCAACCCCTTTATGCCCATATTATGAAGTTTTCTTATCATGATGCCATGATCAGTGGTGTCAAAGGCTCTAGATGGATCTACAACTATGGCACCAACATACATACCATTCTCCATCACCATCTCTTCAGTATTTTCAACTTTAATAATTGCCACAGTGGTATTATGATATTTCATGAATCTCTATTGATTATTGCTCAAAATATGATTAAGCTGAAGGAAGTCATTTAGTTGCTTCACCACCAATCTGTTCAGAACCTTCAACACCACTAGCAATAAGGAAATGGACTTGTAGTTACTCATGATGTTACTTTTACCTGCTTTATGTATGAAAAGGCACTTCCTCAGATCAAAGTATAATAAATGTTTCATAATTTAACTCTGCCTTGATTTGTTTGCTAGCCATGAGTAAAAAAGGGACAAAAATCCTGTATATGTTTTTTGAAATTTCACTAATTAACAACTTTTAAACTACCAATCTGATTTTCACCAAATTTATCAAGAAAATAATCCTCAAGAACTAAGACATTACATAGTAAATGTTGTAGTCCAAAGGGCTAAGATTGCTGAGATATACACTATCAAAAAAAAAGTTCTTGACACAAACACTCATTCATAACATATGGGTGCTACTATGCCTCTATAGTATGTGTGTAAGTATACATATACTGTATGTAACAAATAATACAACACACGGTGTGTGGTCATGCCCTAATACTATATACACACATTTTTGGTATGTTGCGAGGCACCAGGGGCATGAGGGAAGTGACATTTCATGACTGCAGGCAATGTAGACCTGAACACCACTCCTAACTGAGTATTCAACATGGAACTGGAACAATGCAATTTTTAGCATAAAGCACAAACCAGAAAGGAAAAGTCAAATGCTTTAACAGTATTTACAATACTTAAAAGAAAGACTTCCTGGAAAAAACTTCTGCACAACAAGGCATGTCAAAGTTGGTACACAGGGTGAAAGAATTAGTGCAAAGTCATTTAAAAGACAAACAATGGAGAAAAGCAAACACCAGTCCTGCAAACCAGATGGTGCTTCACTCACCAAGCCTTCAAGACCTGCAAGTGATTGATCTTACACCACTCTCCCTGCTGTCAGTTGATCCAAGAAGAAGGAACTCCCTTGCTAAAGAAAGTACAATTTTAAATTACTTCTGTGCTGGGAAAGGATTGGGGAAAGGGGAGTTGGCACATGAAGCGTAATAAACTCAGTAATGCCTCCCAAAAAAGCTGATTTAAAACACATGGAAGCTCAGAGTACATGTACAAGTGAACCAAAGAAGAATAGTGGGAGTGGAACAACACCAGACTTCAGACCTAGGAACTGGAGCAGAGCCTGAAAATACCCATGATAAAATGATTTTGAATGCTGAACAAACTAGCATGAATAATGAAAAACAGGGGAAGGCTGCATGTAATCCTAAAGAAAACCAGATACAGTCATAAACACCAGAAAAACAAACACAGGAAATTCTAGAGGTAATAAATGTGCTGAGACAAGACATAATGGAGGAACTAACTGAAATAAAAACATCAGTACAGAAAGTAAATGACTCAATCAGGGATTTATGTCAGAAATTTGAAGCTCTCTTGCTAAGAACAGGTGAGATAGAGAACCAAATTTCACAACTGGAGGATGAAACTGCTCCACTATTAAAGAGTCAGACCATGCAAGATAAACAACTACAAATCTTGCTACAAAAAGTAACAGAACAAGAGGAATCACAGAGGGAATTTGAAAATAAAGAGAATGCTTGAGGGAGTGGAAGGTACAGGGGACCCCTTAATTTCTTTGAAAAATACTTGACAATTGCTGTGTGGAGAGTTTACCCACAAGACAAGATATTGTTGGATTGGGCCCACAGAAGGGAAAACAGAAGTGGTGTAAATGGAACATAACCATGCACAGTTTTTGTGAAACCCCATCACTATCAGGATAAAGAACATACACTACAACAAGCACAGAATTAAAAAAGGGCTGAAATTTGAAAATTATCAGTGTTTATCCTGACCTTTCTGCAGAAATGACAATGAAAAGGAAGAGATTTTATCCTTTAAAGTAGAAACTCTTTGTGAGAGGAATAACATTCTCTATGCTATACTCAGCTAAGATTAAATTTGTTACTAATGGAAGGATACATGCATTTGAAAACCTGGAAGAAGAAAATGAAGCTTTTGATATTTATTATAAAGAAAATCCTAAAAGAAAATTGTACTCAGGACAGAACAGATCAAGTCCATATTCTACAACTTCACAAAACCCTCCAGAAGAATCTGAGGCATCAGAAGAAAATGGATAAAAGAAGATGAAGAAAGAAACAGAAAGAAAGAAATTTACAAAACCTCAAAAGATGGATGATAGAAGAAGAAGGGGGGATAAATGGAGAACCCTTTAGAAGATGGAGAAGAATAAAAGGGAAAGACATAAAATGAAATGTGTGAGGGACTTTGGCCATTCTCCTTTTCTCCTTTGTTTATGTATTCATCCATTTGCTCCTCCGAATGTCCCTTTATATACATTTAAAAAAAAGATCAGAAGGGGGAGAGCGGGAGGTAATGATAAGATGAAGGGAAAGGAAAGGAATGTGGGAAAGGATGGGAAGGGAAGGAAAGGAAAAAAGAAGAAAAATATTTTTATTGATTCGTTATCTCTACCATTAAATATTCTTGTGTTCTATTCTCTCAATCTGTCGATATAGTTGCTATATACTAGAACTGTAAAAAAAATGCAAAGAACAGCTATATATTGTAAATATGGAATATAAAAAGGCAGCAATATGAAATTTGATAATAAGGGCTGCTATAATTGTTTGAAGTCACAAGTAATATTGGAAATCGGTACTGGGCATAAATGACGAATACTTGTTGTCTGGGGCACTATGGGGAGGGCAAGCAAACTTCTTTGATCACACTGGGGAGGGGTTAGCAACTGGGATTTGCTCATTTGTATGCACTGAGTCATAGAACAAAACTTGCTTTCATCAAAAACAGAAAATCATGAAAGTAAAAAAAAAATGGAAGATAAAAATAAAATAAAAAAAGACTGCTGTAAAAAACTAATAAGCAAAATATACAATCAATGTTTGATTTAACAATTAAAGGATGTATGAGCACAAAATAGTATAACAAAACTAATAAAAAAGTATTATAATATACATGAGTGGCAAAGAATAAGACTATTTAATATATAGATGTATTATGTAGATGTCTCTAGAAGCAGCGGCCTGGAATGTTAAAGGACTAAGAAGCAGAGTAAAAATGAACAAGGCAATTAATTATATGGAGAAAAAAATGTAAATTGCCTTATGTTACAAGAGACACATTTTAGCAAATAAGACTATGAATGGTTCCAGAACAGATGGAGGCCAGGGCATTATTCAATTTATCATAATAACGCATGAGGAGTAGCCATATTTAAAAAAAAAAAAGTAAATCTATGGATAGGAAAAAATATTATAGATTCATTCATAAGCTATATAATTGCTGAAGTACAACTTTTGGACAAAAACGTTACAATATCAATGATTTATGGACCAAATGAGAATAACCCTCAATTTTTTACTAGATTTTTTCTGCAAGTTGTAACATTCCAAACACCTTATTTAATAGCTGGAGACTACAATGTCACTCTTTCAGAACAAGGCAGATCAGTAGGAGCAGGAACATTTCATAAAGAGACTGCGAAAATTATACAAAAAATTATGCTGGATTTTAAACTAATAGATCCATGGAGGGGAAGGCATAAGGAACAAGGTCTTACTCCTTCTTTTCATGTTCATAAACTATTTACATGTATAGATTATTTCCTGATATCTGGATTATTATTGTATCTAGTAGACGAATGCCAATATCCAGGAATCTGTATTTTGGATCATTCATCATGCATTTTATCACTTATTAGGACACCAAAAATCCAAACTACAAGAAAATACACAATTGATCCACTAATACTACAAGATCTCATTCTTTTATTACTGTTAATAAGGTATTTAACACTGTTCTTTCAACAAAATGAAGGAACAATCAGTTCCCCCCTGATAATCCAGGACACATTTAAAGCCTGGCTAAGAGGGCAATTACATTCTGAAAGAAAAGCTAGAAATCAAAAATGCTATATAAAACTAAATCACTTAGAGCAATTGCACAGTTTAACATTAAATTCAGACACTTACTGTATAGGAAGCCCATTCAAAAAAAATGGAATATAATACTTTAATAACAGAGAAGGTGGAACAATGGATATTACATGCCAGAGCTAAGTGTCACTTTATGGCAGACAAGTCACTAAAGCTATTAGCATGACAAAGAAAAAAAGACCAAGAAAATAAAATTATAACAAAAATAAAAGACCAGAATGGGATCCTAAAAAGTAATCCACATGAAATTAATCAGGAATTCACAGTTTATTATCAGAATTTATATAATACTCAACTAATACCAGATTCTCCATGGCCATGACTCTTTTTAGATAAAATCGATATCCCAAAAGCACCAGAACCAATTATACAACAGTAAGACCTCCCAATCTCAATAACGATATATTATTTATTTATTTAACATTATGTTAAATAAATAAATAAATAAATAGAAACAGCTATAAAACAGTTATCCAAAGGCAAAGCACCAGGCCTAGATAACTTAGCAACAGAATTATACAAAACATTCAAGGGAAATCCTAGCACCAAAACTTACTATACAATTAAATACATTCAAGTTCTCTTCAAGAAATATCAAAATCCTTTCAGGATGCTACCATACACTTATTTCACAAAAAAAAGGCAAAGACAAAATTTAGTGTTCATGGTACCACATGATAACAGCATCACCAAAAACAGCACTGTACTAAAACATCACTGTACTAAACACTACTACATATTGTCAACTGCAATAAGAGCTAGGACACCACAGCACCCTTCAAAATAAGCTATTTTACATTAATTTCAACCAAAACAATATGAAAAACATAATTTCTTTGGGGGCTACACCCCCATAACTAACATAGTCAACTCTGAGGGGGTGATACTGGGGGAAGAAGGAAATTACAGGATGGGGGCTACACCAATGGGGGGGCTGCCTGTGCACAAGGGGAGATCGTTGGGAGGGAAAACAATCTCCAGCTAATGTACCATCTTAAAAAAACAAGAATATAAACTAGAAACACTAAAAATCACAAAAAAACACAGACACACTACTCCAGTCTCCAACCCTGGTCTGCCAGCATTGCAGACCAACACCTAACCCACCATGCTAGACAGCCAACTGGAAGTAGCCCTCTTAAACACACTTTCTATCCTTTATGTGATACCTCTCCCTAGCTATTCAATCCGTAGCTATCCTGTACCTTCACTGTAATTCCCCTCACTATTCTTTCGTAGTAGCTGTTTTTACAGTCTCTCAAATTGAGTTGCTCATATTGAGTAGCTCAATTGCAGTAGCTCATATCACTGGTCACCAGTGTTCATCTTATAGACCAATATCTCTGTTGAATGCAGACTACAAAATATTTAGAAAAATATTAGCTACAAGACTGGAACAAATTCTTACATGCACAATTTCACAAGATTAAACAGGATTAATTTTTTTTTTTTTTTTTTTTAGCTTTTGTTGACCGGGTAAGTGCACTAGACAAATCCTGCCTATTTTCAGGCACGACCCGGGGGAGGGGGATACAGATGAATGCCAACTGACTTTGAACCAGATTAAGCTGTTGGTGGTATTTTTAGTGAATGAGGGAAATTTGGCTAGGACACGGGAAATTCCTACTCTTTCGATAAGTGCCATGGGATCTTTAACATCCATCTGAACTGCCACCAATCCAGGCAGATGGGACCTCGGTTTAACGTCTCATCTGAAAGACGGCGCCTCAGAAGTGCAGCACCCCTCTCATGCTGCACTGCAGTGTCAGTACTGGGATATTAACCCAAGTGCCAGATGTGGGAACTGAACCCACAGCCCTCTGATCTCCCAGCCTCAGAGGTGAGTGTGCTACCTACTGAGCCACTGACAACTGACAATTAAAGGCAGAGCAATTATGGAAAATATTAGAAGCACCATAAATATAACAGACAATAATAAAAATCAAGATGACTATTACTCACAATAGATGCCACAAAGGCATTCAACTGAGTCGAATGGCAGTACATACATGCTGTATTATATAAAACAGGATGCGAACAACAATTTCAGAACTGGATAAACCTAATGTACAGCAACCTAAATGCAGTAGTTAGAACAACAATATAAATTCAAAAAAAGTGAGTTCTCCAGCGGAACCAGAAAAGGATGCCCACTCTATCCAATGATCTTCGCCTTAATAATAGAACCATTTGCAGTAGCCATTCATCACCATATAGAGATCAAAGGAATACAAATAAGCAATCTAATTCAAAGAATCAGTTTACATGCAGATGATGCATTACTTTATTTAACAGAACCAGATAGGTCTTTAAAGGCACTTAACAATTTATCAGAACAATATGGAAAAGCCTCTGAATATAGAATAAATTGGAGCAAGACAATAATACTCCCAATTGGTAAAATTATAACTCAGCATAAAAGATTAAACCTGCCCTGTAGATCAGAACCAGTAATTAACAACTTAGGAATAAAAATAACATGCAAAAAGATAAATTATGTCAATAAAATTATACACCTTTACTAAAAGATACACATGATAAATTCAATAACTGGACAGTTCTACGATTAACTTTAATTGAATGGATTAACATAATAAAAATAAAAATACTTCCAAAGTTGATATATTTATGTTAGGCATTGGCATGACCTGTCCCTATGAAATTTTTCAATAAACTCAAAACATTAGTAATAAAATTCATTTTGAAAAATAAAAAATCTCTTATAGCTTACAACAAACTTACTGTATTATGCCTAAAGAAAAAGAAGGACTCTCACTATCAGATCTTTATATATACTATATAGCCACTAAGATTAGCATTTTATGGACCTCGATACACAAATCCAATTTAGATATAATTTCTTACAAAAATAGAACAAGGAATATATCATATGCTAAGCTAAAATATCTGCTTTGTTTCAAAATACCCTCAAAAAATACAATCAGTAACATCACAACACAAACTACAATAAATTGTTGGAATGAAATTAATTAAAAAATGAAATATAAAACTATTATTAACCCTCTACTATGGAACAACTATCACTTTGTACCCTCAACAGTAGAAAAATCATATTAGAGCTGGCAAAAAAATGGCTTACAGGAAATCAATCAACTATATGAAAATATGGCATTTAAAACATTTGAACAAATTAATCCACAGTATAACTTACCATAAACTCACTTCTGTAGACATCTACAAATAAAAAAACAAAAACTTTGTTTAAAAAACTACAGGATCACTAAATATGCCTCCTTGTTCTGTAGTTGTCCTGACAATTACTGACAAAGAAAGAAAACACAAAAATCATATCCACAATTTACCATAATATAAAAAGGAAACCCACCAGCAAATAAATAATTTAAAAATAAAATGAGCATGCAATTTAGATATCCATATTACAGATGAAATCTGGCAAGATATTTTAAATGTACCCATAAAAAAGATAAAAACATCAAAGCTACAGCAAATATATGTGTTCATTCACATATCGGGCCTGTGTAGTACAGTATGGTCTGCACGCCCATTGGTCCATGCAGTGGACAAATAGGCATACAGATCATACTGTACACTATCATTCGGCAGGTGGCCGGGTGGCAAGTGAGTGGGTTGCTGCCGCTGGCCGATGATGGGGGGTTGCTGGGTGGTGGGGGACCTCTGTGAGTTGGTGGGCAGGAGGGTTCCACTGGACCCCCAGGTAACGATTTCTTTTCACAGCAGATCACGATCTGATGAAGGGGGGTACCGCTATCCCACCAGGGATATCTCTCTTATTACTGCAGCCCATGATCGGGCAAGAGGGGTGCTATCACTGGACCACCAGGGATCCTTACTATTACACAAGCCTGCAATCGTGTGAAGGGGGCTTACCACTGGAATGCCAGGGATCCTTCTTTATTACAAAAACCAACAATTGGGCATATGGGAGTGGGGGACTGCATTGGCACACTGGGGTGTTGATCCCCAACGGCTGCAGCTTGGCAGGGTGCCAGGTGCAATTCACTGGGGATCAGTGCATCACATGCAAATAGGGCCACAATGACATGCAAATGGCCCCATTTGAACCTTGCATGCATAATGGCTTCATCTGCATGCCCCTGCTTGAATATCAGGGGTGATGCACTTAGTGCAACTGCACGTGTGCTGGTGCATCCCCCTGCTCCTTTACTGTGTCTTGCTCTGGTACAGTGCCACTGTGCCATGTGCAGTGTGTGTGCCCTCTGTGTCATATTCAATGGTGCTGGGCCATGGTGCAGCATCATCGAATAACACCTGGTCCATGCCCTGGTGCAGCCCTGTTGTGCTGTGCCCGGGCTTGCACCACTGCCTGGTGCAGACTAAATATCCGAGCCTGTGTGTTTAAACAAGAATAAATAAATAAATTATTATGAATAAATAGTATAAGCTCCTAGACCCTTAGAAAGATTTGGGAAATGATGAATGAGCCAGTTATGTTTAACTGATCGTAATTAAGCAGATGAAAATTTAGTCTAAAGACTAATCTGACTGATCAAAAAAAAAAAGGAAAACAAAATGTTGTGAGGCACTAGACCACAGGCCAGGTGCCTTCAGCCACCCAAGACATGAGTTTATCACAGCACAACAGCACACCCTGTGGTGCATCATCTGTCTTACAAAATGCCAATTTTTGGGTGGGTGTGAATAAAATATTGCCTGTTTTGTATTATAACTTGTGTTAAAAAAAAACTAGTCTTTTTATGTGAATAATTGCTAATTTGTCCATTTTTCTGTTTTCATTTTTTTTATTTCATCACTTGTCTGGCTGATCTTGCCATTTGTGTTGCTCCTCATTCTTCAGCTTAACCTTACCTTCACTTTCATCAGTATGACTAAACAGGCATCCATTCATCAAAAGGATTAAAACTGCATGAAAAGGAATCCTTTACATAAAAATTAGCATGAATCCAACTGTTTTGTGCCTGAAATAACCATTAAAGTACTAAAGTGCAGCCGACTTTAGAGTGAATCAGAGTGAACATGTAAGCACCTTCAGTAATGCAGACACAGTAAAGCAAGACAGAGAGAGTATCTAGAAGAATGCTTGTACTTCACTGTGTACTTCCAAAGCCGCAAGCTTGCTCGCTCAGATTCTACTCATTTAACAAAAGGACACCTGCTCGGGCAAACTGGTGAAAGTGAAATGAAGTCAAGGATCAAGGGCAACACAGATGGCACAATTAACCAGACAATTAATGAAATTAATAAACAACAGTAAAATATTTTGAAGTTTACTTTAACTCTTGTGGAAGGTACATAAAGAAGAAAAGAACTTCAGGCTGCTTTCATTTTTATTATTTGTGCCAGTTTATGTGTGTCAGTTTTTCTGTAAGAAGTATGGAACCCAAGTCCTCTTGGTCCAGGCTGGCAATGAGCAAGTTGTTAAGACCAGAAAGAAATACAGGTGTTTGGTCATTATGGAATAATGCAGGGTCATGTAGTGTGTTTTGTTCAATCACAGAGCAGGATTTTCACTGCTTTTACAAATCTATTTAATAAATAACTTCATCTCTCACTCTTTCTCTCTCTCTCTCTCTCTCTCTCTCTGTATGATAGATAGATAGATAGATAGATAGATAGATAGATAGATAGATAGATAGATAGATAGATAGCTAGATAGATAGATAGATAGATAGATATGAATTATAGTGGCGTGATAGCACCACTATAGTTAGGGTTGAGTAGGCCGCTTAATGTTAAACCTCACATTTTGCACTTTATTAACTTCACAACTGTTCAGTGGATTTGCACAAAATTTGATATGTGCTTTTCTGTGAGGTAGATCTCTTGATGTGCTATACTTCATTTCAATCAGATGTGCAGTTTTCGTTCAGCACATAGTGAAAAAAGTGTAAAAGTCACTTTTTTCACCAGTTTTTGCTGTTTTTTCTCATTGCTCTGATGCCACATCATTTGGAATTTTAGTCTGACATTTTCAGGGTAGAAGGAGCATACCCCAAAGAATGAGCCAGCATTGATTTGGTGAAAAAATCCAACTTCATGAGAAGAAAATCCCTTTTCGTGAGCCACCATCTTGTTTTCATTTTTCTGTTGAAACAAAACATTGTAACTTGCCCCAGTGATGTCTTCTGTTGACATCCAAGTATGAGTTTTGTTCATGGGGAGGTCCTGCACACTTCTGTGCCTTTGGTTTACTTTAGTTTGTCAAAAACTGTCATTTTTAAATGTAAACATTATTTTTCGTGACTCGCTTCCAATCCCTTTTTGCAAGCTGTCTAAATCCCTTTCCATGAGATGATGACCAGATGGCCCTACCTTATGAAAAAGGACTTGCTCATGAAAAGGGATTTTGGAAGATCACAAAAAAGGGATCGTCTCGCGAAGATGGATTGTGACAGCTCACAAACAGGGGTTACTCTTTTTAATCCCTTTTAGTGAGCTGTCAGTATCCCTTTTTGTGAGCTGTCAAAATACCTTTTCATGAGCCAATCCTTTTTCATAATCTGTCAAAATACCTTTTCATGAGCTGATGAACAGATGGCCCTACCTCACAAAAAGGGATTTGCTCACAAAATGGGATTTTGTCAGGTCACGAAAAGGGATTTCTAAACTTTACTATTTCTTTTCCACTTCACTGCAAAGAAACAGTTTGGAATTAAGGGCTGCTATTTTCAGGGTAGAAAGGGCTTGCCCCACATACATGACTTTTGCTAGTTTGGTGATAAAATTTACATTGCTTCCATAGTTATAATATTTCAGAATTTTGAAATTTCCCATAGGATAACATTATGGTGGACACAGTACCATTTTGGCGCCTATATTTAAAAAATGGTTAAAGATATGGATTCTTCACTAAATGCAGCTTTAGGTGTAGTTAGCACACATGCAGGTTGACAGGCCATGAACATAACTGTGGTGGAATTTTTCCCCATGTTACTATGGTTACTGAGATATTGTGCTATTTGCAGCACAGGGGTTACATCGAATGTCTGAATTTGTGTGCCGCATCTCCTGGGGTCTTCACTCCCACATATAGGTACCATTATGCAGTACTGGTCAAGACAATTCATGACAAAGTCTAAATACTTACAGATAGAAGGGATCACAAGGCCCATAGGGCTCTGCATTCCTACAAATGGATACCATTGTAATGGGAGCTTGATCAGAGCTCAGTACCCAGATGGCCCTGCACTCCAAAAGGGAGATGACAGTTCATGATAATGTCTAAGTACTTATGATGGATGGGACCACAAGGCCTGTAGGGCCCTGCGCTCCCACAAATAGACATCACTGTGATGGGATCATGATTGGAGCACAGTGCCCAGATGACCCTGTGCTCCCACAGGGAGATGAAGGTTGATTACAATGTGCATACACTTATGGCTCCCACATGATGGAAGGCCCTGCACTCCCACAAACATATAAGGGTAAGATTACACTATCTCAAAAAGTAAGGAAATTCATTACAAAAAAACTTTGTTCATGCATCATTTAGGGTTGAAACAACAAAAGTAGGGAAATGGGGCATTGGGGATGAGACCCTAATCCCCCGTCCAACCCTACCACCACACTACCACCCTACATAGACCAATAGGTGTCAGAGTGTGCCTTGGAGTTGTCGGAGCTAACTCTCACCACTTTCTCCTATACTGTACCACCTCAGCTTCCTTAAAAATGGAATGGAGTGAGAGTTAGGGCTGACAACCTCAAGGCACACCTCAATGCCTATTGGTCTGTGGAGGGTGGTATAGTAGGGTTTGGTGGGAGGGTTAGGGTCTCAACCCTAATACCCCATTTCCCTACTTTTATTGCATCAACCCTAACTGATGCATTAATGACATTTTTGCAATTAATATATAGAACAAAACACTGCATTTAATGCATTAGCTTGGGTTGAAGCAGCAAAAGTCAGGAAATGAGACATTAGGGGTGAGCACATAACCCTCCACACCCCCCCTCCACAGACTGACAGACGCTGGGGTGTGCCATGGGGTCATGCACCCCAACTCTCACTCTATTCCATGTGTAAGCAGGTTGACATGCTGCAGTAATGGAGAATGGGTTGGGAGTTAGGCCACATGACCCCATAGCATACCCTGATGCCTGTCAATCTGTGGATGAGGGGTGTGGGGGGTTAGGTGCTCAGCCCAATGACTCATTTCCTGACTTTTGTTGCTTCTGCCCTACCTGATGCATTAAACACATGTTTTTGCCATAAATTTCCTGACTTTCTGAAAAAGTGTAACATAAGTAGTAAAAAACATATATTGGTGGGAGCATGGGGGCCCACCAGGTTTCCAAGAAGTATTGGAAGGGCCCCACACTCCCACCAAGTTACCCATTACTGCATAAAACTGTAATATAAGTAGTAACAAATGTGTACTGGTGGGAGCATGGGGCCCAAATTGCCTATTACTGCATAACAATATACTTCTGGTATAGCTATACAGCATCCCTATATAGCAACGAACCCTGGGAACACAAATGTAACAATATCTCATGAACCATGCAACCTACAAAAAAAATTCCACTGCAGGCTTACTGTATGATTTAAAATCTTGTTCTAGTGACATAGATCACTAGAAGGTGACCTAAACCAACAGTAGCGAAAAGTCTGTATCTCACTTCATTTTCGAGATAACAGCGCTGAAAGGTGTGACAGAGACCGAAATGCAGTCATATGGGAAAAACATCAACTACTTCATTGAATATCTCTGCAACCAATTAATTCCCCAACACCTAAGCAGCATCATTCACATCTCTAGAACATTCCCTGATCACCCTTCAAATTTCAAGTAAAAAGACCAAACTGTTATTGAGATATCCAATTCTAAAGTTTTTACACCTTTAAAAATGTTTTGGTCACATGAAAATCTTCAGCTGTGAGCTAACAAAATCTTTGTCTATAAGTGGCCATCTGGTCACTCCAGTCTGGGTCATCTGGTCATCCCTAGGGTCATCTGGTCTTCCCCATGGGCATCTGATAGTGAAAATCTGGCTATCTGGCCGTCCCATCACAGAGGAAGCTCACGGAACAAAATCATATCACAGACAAAGATGTTGTGGGCTCGCAGTGAAAAAATGTTAGCGAGTCACGAATGAAAAATGTTGCATTTTAAAACTCTGTTTTTTGATAAAACTGAAGCAAACCAAAGACATGGTTTGATAGAGGGGATCCCCTTGATCAAAACCCATGCCTCATTTGCCCCAAAAGTCACCAGTGGAGAAAACTGAAGTGAAACTGAAAGCAAGATGGTGGCTCTCTCGGCTGGAAAATTTCACGCGGCTGAAGATTTTCGACTGTGAGCATGCAAAATCTTCAGCTGTGACAGGATGACCAGATAGCCCTGAGGCCATTCTTCTTTTGCAAAATATACATATACATTTTTTGGTGAACTGAGCAGGCTCAGAACTCAAAAATTAAAAATTGAATAACATTGGAATGGATTAATATTTTTTCACCGTGTTCCAAGTTTCACACCAATTGACCACACAGTGTCTGAGCAGCACCATGGGCAAAAATGCATCAACAGTGGTGAAATGTGCATTTTATGGTGCTCCGCTGCACAAAAACCTTATGTCCAACTGAAACACAACTTGGTAAATCAAGAGATCTACCATAAAATATCATGTATTCCAAATTTCATGCAAATCTGTTGAACGGTTTCAAAGTTATTAACGCACAATATTTGAGGTTTAACATTAAAGTACATTACATAAACATTAACATACTCAACCCTAACTATAGGGGTGCAACTTTGCCCTATATATATATATATATATATATATATATATATATATATATATATATATATATATATATATATATATATATATATATATATATATATTTATATATATATATGTATATGTATATATATATATATAGATAGATTTATAAAAATGGGTAAAAGAAGAAGCTCCAAATCAGTTGTTTTGGCTGTATAAAAAACATCACATAACTGTGTGTATATTAGAGCGTGACCTTACACCTTGACTTTTATCCCCCTCTAAAACAACTTTGCCATTTTATAAGAGAGATAACCCACTCTATGGTGTGCTGTCACACTCTGATATATGCACACCTGTGGCCCCGTAAGTACAACATACACCAAGGCATGCATATATCAGAGTACAACCACACACCTAAGAGTGGGTTATCTATTACTTATAACATGGGGAAAAAGGATGGCTCCAAATGTTAACTTCTGATTATGTAAAACACATCACATAACCGTGCGTATACCACAGCATGACCACACATCTCCACTTTTACCCCCCTCCAGAACAATTTTGCCATTTTAAAAGACAGGTGAACCACTCTGAGGTGTGCAGTCTCGCTTTGATATATGCACGCCTTGGGTGATTGACGCACTCAGCCTGTGGCCTCATGCGCACAATGCACACCAAGGCATGCGTATATCAGAGCGTGACCGCACACCTCAAAGTGGTTTATCTAATATATATATATCTATGCAAAAAACTACTTTAATGCAGAGATTAGGGTTGTAAAAATGCAAAAAGTTCAAAGACAGGAATTGAGTAGACATTAGGGATTTGGGTCTCTGTAGTATTGGTGAATCAGTGGTGGGATCTTACTTGGGGTTCTCAACCCTAATGCCCACCCCCAAAGCCCATAGCCCCCAGTCCGAAGCACAAGATTCAGCTCCAATCTATTACCTTATAGTGATACAGTATAGCCAATATAATCTGCCAACGCATTCTTCACATGAAGACATCACATCTGACCTCATCTGATCCAGAGTAGGGGGGTGGTTATTAGGGTTGACAACCCAAAATAAGACCCCACTACTGATTCGCCAATACTCTGGAGACCCAAATCCTTAATGTCTTTTTGAACATATGAAAATTGCCAGTAGTAAAAGGCCATCATGGTCTATCTAGGCTGTTTGTGAATGCAGCTAGCTCCCTATTCAGCAGCTGCCCCACCCCCTCCCCTTACTTCCCTTTACCCTCCCTTTTGCCCTGTCCCAACCCTTCTTGAAGCATTCCACTGTAGTACTTGCCATTACCTGAGCTGGTAGTGCATTCCACTTTGCCACTACCTTCTCCATAAAGAAATGCCTCCTTACCTCCCTCCTGAATCTACCACCTCCAATCTCATGTAATGGCAGCCTACTGTCTCTCCCCACCCTCCTCCAAAATAAACCCTCTGTGTCCATTTTGAATATCTTGTTCATGTATTTGAAGGTCTCAATCATATTTCCCCTGTCCCTCCTCTCTTCCAGTGTGTACATGTTTAACTCTCTTAATCTGCTCTCATATGGCAATTCCACCAGGCCATGAATCATCTTCGTTGCCCTATGCTGCACCCCCCCTCCAGCAGCCTAATGTCCATTTGTAGGTACAGGAGACAGTACTGCACACAGCATTCCAGGTGGGGTCTCACCAACGATCTGTACAATGGTAGAATAAACTCCCTTCTTCTCGAGATAATTCCCATTGCAATGCACCCCAGAATTTTGTTGCCCATTGCTGCTGCCTTTCTGCATTGTGCAGAATTGTCCATTGCGCCCATGATGAGTTCCCCCAGATCCTTTTCCTCTTCTGTTACCTCCAGCTGTACTCCCACCAGACAGTAGCTTCTCCTTGGATTTTTTGTTCCAATGTGCTGCACCTTGCATTTTTTTTGCATTGAACCCCAGCTGTCATGTGTCATACCATGCCTCCAGCCTTGTCAGATCCTCCTGTAGCCCCCCCCACCCCCAAGTCATCCACCACCACTCCCATCTTGGTGTCATCCACAAATAGGCTGATTTTGCTGCTGATGCCCTCAGAGATGTCTGTAATAAATATGGCAAACAGCACTGGGCCCAAGACCCAACCCTGTGGAATGCCACTTGTCACAGGCTTAGGGGATGAGTATTCCCCACCTACTACCACCCTCTACTGCCTATCTTTTATCCAGTTCTCCACCCACCACACCAGTTTTGCTCCCACCCCTGTGCCCCGTAGCTTGATTCTGAATCTCCCATATGGTACTGAATCAAAGGCCTTACTGAAGTCTAGGTACAAGACATCCACTGAATGGCCCCTGTTAATTTGCCTAATCACCCAGTCATAGTATTCTACCAGGTTGGTCTGGCATGATCTGCCCTTGACAAAGAGCATTTCCCTTCTTTGTATGGTTTGTATTATTATAACCCTAATCTCTGTATTAACGTAGTTTTTTGCAACTAATTTCCCTTCTTTTTGTGAGAGTGGAACTGTATACTCATTTGCACAGGTCCCAATGGGACCTGAGCAAAATGAGCTAAATACAATATTAGAGATAGTCTTGATGTAGTGCATGGGGCCAGCATACCCTGGCACACATCTCTATAACCTGTGGGTGAGGTTCCCTGACCCACCTCAGGGCATGGTGTCTGCACCGAAACACTGCTCCATCCCTACCAAGGCCATGACTGGTGCTATATGCTGCAGCACCTTCCCCACCAGTAAACTGGCTCACTGAATTCACACAGGAACTCAGCATACTGGCACAGTTAGGCTGTGTGTTCCCCAGAGGTGCAAAGGACATCCCTGCAATCAATGTTACTTAATAAATTATTTGTTTTTAATATTTTGACACCAAACATTCAAAATATTCTTCTTATGACCCCACCTCATGAACCCTATAGGTGAAAATGTTCACATCTGTGTTGAAACACAATTCTGTGCCATGGGGTGCAAAAACATGTTTCAGACAGGATGTAAAAAATTACAGCTGTACTGTTCATGAGGTGGTTTGAAAAAATGAGTATGTTGAAAATCTGGAATCAAAATATTGCAAATTACAAAAGTTATGCACCTGCATAGAAACTGCGCAACACAGCTCATAATGTGGCTATTTTTCAGAAATGCTCACCAAATTTTCAAAATCGGCTTTTTGGGACACCACCTCATGAACACTGGCACTGTCATTTCATTAATCAGTCCTGAAAGGTGATTCTGAGCAGTGACTGGGCCATTCCTCAACACAGGTGAGAAAGCTCATTTCAGGCAGGATGTGAGAAATGACAGGTAGTGTGAAAAAGAGGGCATCTTAAAAATCTGGAGTCAAAATATAGTAAATTTCCAAAGTTATGCACCTGTGTAGAAACTGCGTAATGCACTCTTGTAATGTGGTCATTTGTTGGAATTTTTTTCACCAAATTTTTAACAAGGGCTTTTTGGGACCCCACCTCATGAACACTGGCACTGTCATTTCATGAATTGCTCCCTAAAGGTGATTCTGTGCAGTGACTGTAAAATCACCTTCCAGGCCAGAGTAATGAAATTACAATGATGGTGTTCATGAGGTGGGGTCCACAAAGGCCCATGTTGAAATTTTGCTGAAAAAAATATAACAAAATGGTGAAAATATCAACATACATTCAAAACACCATTGAAATACATTATACAACACTTACTTGATTCTTTAGTTCACAGTTCGGCTTTGAAGAGTGCAGACATGTCACGGTCAATAGAAGATGACATCTGTCAACCTCTGAGGTAAGTATGGTGCAAGGGGGGTGTGTGGGGAGGTGGGTACTCAGAGGGAGGGTCTGGTTGGGGGTGGAGAGATGGCAGTGATGACGAGTGATCATTATATTTTTTCCTGGTTAACAAAACTGAAAAAACATTGTGGGACAGGTTCTCTTTTCAGTGCAGGCAGAATGGGAATGGAAGCATTTTGGTACACTGGGAGTGGGCTCTCCAGTGTGTGCCACACTACTTAGGGTTGTAAATGCTGACACAGGGATTGAGCCCCCCCCCGATGTCAGCAATGGGCTGCAAAAGTGCAAAGGGAGGAAGCATCTGGCACTGGGGGTGGGCATCCTGGTGTTGGATTACAATAAAAGCAATAATAAATAAATACAATAAATAAATACACTGCCGCCAGTGATTGGGTCCCCAAGTGTGCACCTAACAGTTTGATTAAGCCACAGTCAGCCTGGTGGGGCTACAATGACAGTAGCCCTACAGCTGATCTACCAGCACAAACCCTGACAGCAGCAGTCTGCACACTATATGACACAGCTATCTTTAATAGATGACAGCTGTGTCAAATAGTGCAAGTACCATATGACACAGTTGTCATTTATTAAAGACAGCCATTTCATATAGTACTTAGCTGTTAAAGGCAAATACATTGTGCAGCACTAAGAGTTCCAATATACAACACAGCTGCCCTTTGTTAAATGACAGCTGTGTCATATAGTGCAACCAGCTCCACAGCAGTCAGCTTTATTCCTTAGTTCACAGATGTGCTTTGAAGAGTGCAGAGGTATCCCGATACACAGAAGATGTCAGCATACCATTTCCAGAGGTAAGTATAGGGTGGGGGGTGCTCTGATGGGGGGGCATTCTGTGGGAGAGAAAGGGTGGGAGGAGCAGAAGGTCAGCAATGATGATGGATCATTTTCTTTATTTTAGGGTTAAAAAAATTAAAATAAAGATGTCGGGGTACAGTATTCTTTTTTTTTTGCAGGTATGCAGATAATGTTAATCTATTTTGGGACACTGGGAGTGGGCTCTCCATTGTCCCACTCAGCTGGAGGGGGTGAATTATAAAAAAACATGCATTTGTCAATGCCGAATGTTGTCGTGCTGGCATTGGCATTGGCAGTGGTGGAGCTAGGGGCACATAATAGTAATGGCAGTGAAGTATTGAAGGGTGCCAACCCCACCCCCACCCTGTAGAGAGTGACAGGCAGTGGGGTGTGCCTTTGGGTCATTAGGTATAATGCACATGCCATTGTACCTCACCCTGCCCTGTAGACACTGACAAGTGTCATGGTGTGTTTTGGGGTCTGTGGGCATCATACGTACCCCATTTCATAAGGAAATACGCTGACGTGGGTGCAGTATAGGAGCATGGGGTAAAGTTTATGGCTGAACAGTGCAAGACACACCACAATGCCTGTCAGTGGCTGCAGGGTGGGTGTGGGGGGGTGGAATAGCATGAGCATTACATCCGATGATCCCAAGTCACAGCCCTGACACCTGTCAGTCCATACCAAGTGGGGTGCCGCAGTTGGAAGTCCTAACACCATAGACATGTAGTGGTAGTTTCACTCTACATGTTCAACATGGGCTGCTTGTCAGGCCACCTCATGAAAAGCAGTACAATCACTTTGTTAGCTGAAAGGTGGTTTTGCACAACCGCTGTGGCATTTGGTGACAGAGGGACAAAAACACACTTTTGGGCAGGATGTGGAGAATGACAACTGTATTGTTCATGAGGAGGTGTAAAAAATGGCAACGTTGAAAATCTGGAGTGGCAATATGAACTATTGGTGAAGCAATGAACATGCATACAAACTGCGCAGCAGATGTCAGCAACCCAATTATTTGTGGGAGTTTTTTAGGCACATTTTCAACATAGGTATTTTGGGACCTCTCCTCATGAACAGTGGCACTGTGATTTTGTTAATGTGTCCCAAAAGGTGATTTCCCACAGCAAACATGCCATTGTGTGCTACAGTTGCGGGAATGCATTTTGGGCAGGTTGTGAAAAATGGCAGCTGTACTGTTGATAAGGAGGTGTGCACAAATACCAGTGGTGAAAATGTGGCATGAAAATATTGCAAATGTATGAAGATACAAGGCTGCGTGGAAACTGCACAATGTACACTTGTAGCACAGTCATTGTCTGGACTTTCGGCACCAAATTTTCAACATAGGCATTCTAGGACCTCTGCTCATGAACAGTGTCATTGTCATTTCTTCAAACTGCCCTGAAATCTGATTTTGCACAGCAACTGTGTGATTCTGCGCTGGACGTACGAAAACACATTTCAGGCAGGCTATGTAAAATGACAGCTGTACTGTTCATAAAAAAGTGTGAAAAAATGCCAATGTTGAACATGTGCAGTGAAAATTTTACACATTTACGAAGTCACAAGTGTGTGTGCAAACTGCGCAATGCACGCTAATAAAACACTAATTGTATGGACTGTCGGCCCCAAATTTTCAACATAGGCATTTTAGGACCTCTGCTAATGAACAGTGTCACTGTCATTTCCATAATGTGTCTCAAACACAGATGTTCCACAGCGACCGCGCTATTCTGCGCCTGAACTGCAAAAACACATTTTGATCATGATGTGAAAAATGACAGATGTACTCTTCATAAGGAGGTGCAGAACAATGGCAATGTTGAAAATCCGGAGTGAAAATATTATAAATTTGCGAACGTACGAGGGTGCATGCAAAGTGCACAATGCATGCTCGTAGCACAGTCATGTTATGGAGTAGTGCCATCAAATTTTCAGAATAGGCATTGTAGGACCTCTGCTTATGAACAGTGTAACTATCATTTTTGTATTCTGCCCCAAACACTGATCTCCCATAGCAACCACGGTATTGTGCACCGGAAGTGCGGAAACACTTTTTAGCCAGGATGTGAAAAAATGATAGCTGTACTATTCACAAGGAGGTGTAGAAAAATGATAATGTTGAAAATTTGGCATGAAAATATTGCAAATTTGCAAAGTTATGAGCGTGTTTAGCAACTGTCAACGCACGCTCGTAAAACAGCCATTGTTTGGATTTTTTCCACCAAATTTGCAATATAGGCTTTTTGACAGCCACTATCCTTGCGTTAATCAGTACTGAAAGGTGATTCCATGCAGTGACTGTGAAATCACCTTTTGGGACCAATTAACATCATAACTGTAGCAGAATTGATGAGGAGGGGTCCCAAAAACCCCATGTTGAAAATTTGGTGCAAACATTCCAACTAATGCCTGAGATATGCATCAAAGTTGAAAAAAAAAATGATTTATTCCATTATACAGCTTACCTGCATTTCCTCAGTTTGCGGTCAGCTATGAAGAGTGCAGACATGTTCCCAGTCCACCGAAGATCGTGGCGCTGGACTCCAGAGGTAAGTATGGGGTGAGAGGGGTGTGGGGAGGCAGGGTGTGCAGTGGGTGGGTGCAGGTGTTGGGTAGGGAGACTACAAGGGACTGTTTTTATGTTACAGGGAGAAAAAAACTAACATCACGGGACAGTTTTTTTCTCAGAGGACTTCGCACACTGGGGTAGGCTTCCAGTGTGCCACCTAACTGTTTGGGGGGGGGTTGCTGCAGTTGATGGGGAATTGCACACCATCATCGGCACACAACAAAAGGGGGTTAATTTATGCCGACGGGGATTGGGCACCCCATCAGCACACAAGGAAAGAAGGTGGAGGCAAGAGCTGAGGGGGATTGGGCACCCCCCTTGGCATATAAGAAAGTGGGGGGACTACTTTATGCTGACGGGGAGTGGGCTCCCTGTCTTCAAATTTTTGCAGCCAGAGTAAGCTGGCAGGTGGATTGGGCACCCCCAAAGTCGGCAGTTGGGTGGCCACCTGCCATGCTGACAATGTGGTGAGCATGCAGGAAAGATCCTCTGCATCCGATGAGCTTTGCTTGGATTGCAGACGACCATTCCTTAGATGTGCTTGCCACATTAGTATGCATGGTGTGGCACTGGCATGCAGACTGATTGGGGAATGAAGGATGCAACTACTGATGCATGTCCTGCATTCGCCCAACAGTGACCATGCCTCCAAATCCTCACTGTCGCAAGATGTTAGTTATGCAAGCATGCCAACACAAAAACACAGTAGGTAGCTAAATAATATATATATAAGCAACCAAACAAGCTGCCACCTGGGATTGGGGCCCCCTGGTGTGCAGATACCATTGAAGGCACAGCATAGTCCAGATGGCTGGGGCTACAATGAGAGCCCCGTTCCCTGACCTATGAGTGGTGACAGCAGCAGGGGTTGCACTATATGACACAGCTGTCTTATAATAAAGACAGTTGTGTTGTATAGTGCATACTGCTGCTCTCGTTAAGATTCAGTTATGACTAGAACGTTGGTTCTTTGAATTGCGCATGCTCATAAATTGAACTTTTTTTAAATATTTTAAAAACTACTTAACAGCTGGACCTAAAAACCACAAAAGCACATACCTTGGACCAACCTCTATCAAACCTAAGAGTTTCAGGTTTCAAAGTCTCCTATTTGTTAGGTTATTTGGTGGCAAAAAAGTCTTAAAATTTTCAAAAAAAAGAGTTTTGCAGTTTTTTGCACCCTGATAACTTTGCCTCCCCTGAAACAATTTACATGACATTTACAGGATCAAGAGCTCCTGGCACAGAGGTTGTGCTGTCCAAATTTCATGTAAATCAATTATTCAGGGCAAAGATATTAAGGTTCAAAAATGTGGGTTTAACATAGAAGTGCTTACGCAATCCTAACATACAGGCGCGAACACATCTGTAGAATATATATAGGGGGATACATGATGGGCAAGGGAGTGATATGGAAAATATTCTCACTCCAGCAAAGTGAGCTCAAGATACTCATGAGTGCTGAAGGCATGAGTGATAGTATCCAGAGCTCATGATGCAGGAGTGAGAATATTTTCCATAGGACATCATCTGCACATCATGCATGCTATTTATACAATGGGGGTGAAAGCTTCAGAAGTGTAGTTATAGTTTTCTGTTTGCTGTCTGCTCTACTTTTTCATTTTAATGTTTGGTAGCTGGATAAATTTTCAGGGGTGATCTGGGAGCACTGGGCAGTTAAGTGACTTGTTCAAAGTCACAAAGATGGAAGTGGAGGTTATGAGAATCACACCCAGGTCTGGTGTGCTGAATGTACCAAGTTTGTTCAGAACGCATTACTCTAACCTCTAGGCTATACTGAGAGCACTGTTCGTGTGTAGCTTGAGTGTGTGCAAGTGTTCCTGAATTGTCTGGGAGTGTTAGAAACTCTATGGGAAAAAGGTGAGTGTGTTTGGCAATGCTAACTGAGTTAATTGCAACTAGCAGTGAGAAACAGAAACTGTGTGGTTAAGCACTGTTATTTAGAATGCAGTCTTTCTTGAAGGTGAGAGTAGCATAGTAATGGGCTGTGAGTATTAGAAACACTATGGGAAAAAGGTGAGTGTTTTGAAATGCTAATTGACTTAGTTGCAGCTAGCAGTGAGACAGCAGTTCCATTTAGAATGCAGGCTATAGGGAAGATGACTAAGCAGAGTGTGATAAATGGCATTTATCATCACAGCAGTGATGTCATTATTATTTATCACACTCCAGTGAAGATATCTCCATTTATCAATTTATCACACTCCAGAAGCTCTCACCTATATTGTGTGTGTGTGTGTGTGTGTGTGTATATATATATATGTGTCCTATTTATACAATGGGTCCTCACTGTTGCAAAATGTACAATTTGGGGTTAGCACGGGTTTAGCGTGGCTTTGTGCAGCTTTGCACAATTGCGCAGCTTTGCATGGATTTAGCGTGGGTTTCAGGGGTGTAATTAATGGTATTTTAACTCTGCTGATGTCATCAGGATTCATTTCACTGCAGTGAAAATAACATGGTTTATTTCACTGGAATATGTCTCACCCCCATTGTATAAATATGGGATACATGATGGGCATGAGTGTGATATGGCAAATATTGTCACTCCTGCAGAGTCAGCTCTGGATACCTCACGAGTGCCGAAGGCACAAGTGAGATATCCAGAGCTCACAATGCAGGAGTGACAATATTTGCCATAGCACATGATCTGCACATCATGTATTCTATATATATACTATAGGGCCAAGACTTTTAGAAGTTTTCTTACGCTGTCTTGTGTTCTGTTCCTGTTTATGTGTTTGCTCATTCTGTGTGTGAGCTTTTCTAAATGGGCTGGCAGTATTGGGAGACACATGAGTGTGTTTCATAATGCTAAATGAGTTAGTTTTAGGTAGGAGTGAGAAACATACTTTTGTGAAGCTGTATTGTTTAGAAGTCTGGCTACAGTGAAGCTGAGAGCATCACAGTAATTGTAATGAGCTGAGAGGCAGAGTGTCAGAACAGCTGATACTGTTTTTAGTGGTAAATAAGTTAGCTGCAGGCAGAGTGCAGAGTGTTCTGTGAAATTGTGCTCTTTAGGATTCTGGCAGCAGTCAAGATGAGAGTATCACAGTAATTGTAATGGCAGAGAATCAGAGTTTGAGGAACAAGTGATAGTATGTTTCAGTGGTAATTGAGTTAGCTTCAGGCAGCAGTTTAGACTGTTCTGTGAAGCTGTGCTATTTAGAATTCTAGATGCAGTCAAGCTGAGAGTATCACAGTAATGAGCTGGAAGTTGGGGGGAGGGATAGGTGTGTTTTGTAATCCTCATTGAGTTAGCTGTAGGCAGCAGTGAGACCTTTGAAGTAGTTCTGCATTTGTGTCTATGGTAACAGAACAGGTGTTTCTTGCATGCTGCTGGGATAGCTGCCTAGAGTGATGATATCAGTGACCTTTTGTGACCTGTGTGTGTAAATAGCTGATATCATCACAGTAGAGCAGACAGTAAAAATATCACACTGCAGTGGATGATACACTGTTTTATCTCACTCATTTATCACTCACCCCATTGTATATATATATATATATATATATAGGATACATGATGGACAGGAGTGGGATATGGAAAATATTCTCACTCCAGCAGAGTGAGCTGTGTATTCTCATGAGTGCCAAAGGCATGAGTGAAAAGACACAGCTCACGAGGCAGGAGTGAGAATATTTTCCATATGCCATGATCTGCCCATCATGTGTGAGAGCTGCAGGAAAATGTTTTATGAGTCTGTATGTTTCCTGCTCATTCTGTGTGTGCTGTCAGAGTGTGTGTGTGTGTGTTCTGAATGGACTGGGAGTCAGAAACACATGTGAGTGTGTTTTGCAAAGCTAATTGAGTGAGTCAGATGCTCAGTGAGAAAGACAAACTGGTGCAGGTAGCACTGAGAAACAGAACCTGCTTTGTAAAAGACTTTCATTTAGAATTCAGGTTGTTTTGAAACTGAGATCAGCACAGTAATGGGCTAGCAATGTTAGAAACAGAATGGAACATAGGTGAGAGTCTTTTGCAAAGCTAATTGAGTAAGTTGCAGCTTCAGTGAGAAAGAGAAACTTTTTCTGAAGCAGTTTCCTTTAGAATGCAAGCTGCAGTGCATTTATCCTCACTCTGGTGACATCAGCAGAGTATGGATAAATGTTGATATCCTGACTCTGCTGATGTCATCAAGATTTATCCTCACTGCAGTGGAAATAACACAGGTTATCCTACTGAGAAAGCTCTCACCCCATGGTATAAACATATATATATATATATATATAACGTATATATATATATATATATATATATATATATATGCATACTACACTTGAAGAGGGACATACAGCTCCTGGAGAGGGTACAGAGGAGGGCAACTAAGATGATAAGAGGACTAGGGGATTTGACATATGAGGACAGACTTGAGGAGCTCTGCCTGTTTTCATTGGAGAGGAGAGATTGGGGGACATGACTGAGGTCTTCAAGTACCTCAAGGGAATAAATAGGGTAAACATGGAGGGGATCTTTAGACTAAAGCAGGGAGATATCACCAGAGGGCAAGGTTTGAAGTTGGAAGGTGGAAGGGTGGGGGGGAAGAGGAGGAGGTTGTTCACTGAGAGGGTGGTGGATCCTTGGAATATGCTGCCTGGTGAGCTGGTTCAGAGATCCACAGTGGAGAGCTTCAAGAGAGGGTGGGATGGACACAGAAAGCAGATGTAACAGATGATGGCATGGCCCAGGGGGCTGGGGATGGATGATAGGGGTTTCTGGAACATAAGGGGGGAGGGCCTCAGTACCCAACTAGGGATCTGAGGTTCGAGCAGACTCAATAGACTGTAAGGCCTAATCTGCTGGTAATTAGTATGTTAGTGTATATATATATATATATATATATATATATATATATTCATGGCAAAAAACTCTGTTTAATGCATCAGTTAGGGTTGTTCCATGGTGACATAAGCAAGAAAATTCGATGTTAGGGTTGCCACCCCATGCACCCCACGCCTATCCCACCCCCACCGCATCAGGGTGTGCATTGGGGTCTTCGGTCCTAACTCTTACCCCATTCCATGTGTAAACAAGCTGAGGTGGTGCAGTATAGGAGAATGGGGTGAGAGTTAGGACCAATGACCTCAACACACACCCCGATGCCTGTTGGTGGGGGCGGGGTGGGCATGGAGTGCAAAGGGTGGCAACTCTAACATCAAATTTCCTTGCTTTTGTCACTGTGGAACAACCCTAACTGATGCATTAGATGGAGATTTTTTGACATGAATTTCCCTTCTTTTTGAAAATGTGCAATATAAATAGTGAATGGAATGTGGTGGTGCAAGAGCGGGTCCCTTTGGTAATGGTAATGCAATTGGAAACACAAACAGTTACAGTAACAGCAAGGAGGATGCCAAAGGGAGCAACAACAAAAACAGAAGCAGAAACACAAGTGCGTAATCAAATGCAAATTGTTACACCCAAAGTCATGGTAACGCAATTGGAAATGCAAACGCTTAAGGTAACAGCAATGATGATGCCAAAGGAAACAGAAATGCAAACAGAAATGCAAATGGAAGTGTGTACACAAATGCAAATGGCAATGCACATGGTGATGCAAAAGGAAATGCAAATGAAAAGAAAACCAGTAACAGAAACGTAAATAGTAACAGTAACGCAAACACAAGCGCAAACGCAAATGCAAAGGGTAACGCACACAGTGACATAAATGGATACACTAATGCAAACGGTCATGGAAACACAAGTGGAAATGCTAACTGTAACAGTAATGCAGAACCACCCACTTTTTTCCCCAAAAAGTGCATTCAGAAGCACAGTGAATACAAAGAATGTATGCATAATAATGGCCCTTGGAACTGAAAATGAGCACTTGGAATACTAAATTGCTAATATCTCAGGAACCGTATGATGTAGAAAAAAATTAAAAAATCACATATTATTTATGACTTTCCTGGCTAGTTTTGTACTTAGCCCCCTCCTGGGGGGCTCAGACTTTTTCTGACAAAAAGTCCATATCTCGAAGCGTTTTCGAGATACAGGCCCCCGAAAGGTGCAGCAGATGCTGTAATGTTAGCCTATGGTAAAAATCATCAATTTGGGAGTGCCATAACTTTGCAGCCCTCTAATATTTTCTCACCAAACCACCAAAAGGCACATAGGTGGCATCTTGGCTTTCTTCTCTCCAAATGTTACCCCAAAAGACCAAACCATTCTTTTGCAGCAGAGTGGCAAAGATTTCCTGTTGTTTTTGGCATAGTGTCGCTAAGTAGTGTAGTGATTTGCGACACTTTCGTAAAAAAATCATGAAAGTGTCACAGGTGCGACACTACTACTGGCAACAGACGCTCGTGGTTCATTTTACTCTTGAAAAGCTGCCGGCTCAGTCAATGCTGCACTCTGTGTGCAGTTTGAAGTTTTTTAACAAGGAACTACAAAAAATACAGACAAATTCTAATTTACTGAAGTCTGGGCACATTCTAAAAAATATTTACTAAACTACAAATAGCCAGTCTTCATAGCGCTCGGTCACGCTACACTTCTAGTGAAAGTGAAAGTGCTCTGGAGTGGCAGGATCAACCAGATAAGTTTCATATGACGATAGGAATGTGGAGATAACATATGACGTATAGAACATGAAGATAACAATGTTATCTTCACGGCCCATGTCAGATATGATGATTTATACTCATTTATCTGACAACATACATTGTATAAATATATATATATATATATATATATATATATATTTATAAATCCCTCTTCGTCTGTGCAGGGTGGGTGTGGGGTGTTAGTGTTGGAAGCCCTAATGCCACATTTCCCTTCTTGTGATGCTATAACCCTAACTGATGCGTTAATAAACTTTTTGGCAATTTAGTTCCTTACTTTTTTAATATAATAGTATTTTTGTTTTACTGTGGGAAGGACTCTGAGCTCCCATTCCTCCACAGATGTACATATGTATCTAACTGTGGAAATGTATGGGCCTTTGGCCCCTGCACTTCCATGTATCACATTATGAGCAGGCATAGTGAACCAACAAATAGTTGTAACTGTGCTATCTTAATTAATTTTCACCCCAAATGTTCAACATAACCTTTTTATCACCTCATTGCATGTACCCAGTACCAAAAACTTTCAAATCTCCATCAAAATGTAATTCTCCACAACTGTAATGCCATTCTGTGATTTTGTTAATTACCATATAGTGATAGTCAATGGGGTTTCAACTTAAGAAAAAAAATCCAAAAATGACTGTGTTATGAGTGTGCATTGCACAATTTATACTCATCTTCATAACTTCGCCAATTTTAAATATTTTCACTCTAGATTTTCAACATTGCCATTTTTTCACATCCTCATACGAACAGTACAGCTGTCATTTTTCATATCCTGCTTGAAATGTGTTTGTGCACCTGTGGCACAGAATGGCATGGTCACTGAGCAAAATCAACTTTCGGGATGGATTAATAAAATTACAGTGCCACTGTTCATGATAGGAGGTACCAAAAAGCCCATGTTGAGCATTAAGTGAACAAAGTTCAACAAATGATTACGTTACAAGCATGCATTGCACAGTTTCTACGCATGCTTGTCATTTTTCCAATTTTTCATGTTTTCAATCCAAATTTTCAACATTACCATTTTCTCACACCACCTCATGAATAGTACAGCTGTAATTTTTTAAATCCTGCCAAAAATGTTTTTTCTGTACCTGTAGTATAAAACAGTGTTAACAGTTGCACAGAATTATATTTCAACAGGGATTTGAAAGTTTTCTGTACTGGGTACATGTGGTGAGGTGATAAGAAGGTTATGTTGAACATTTGGGATAAAAATTATTTAAGATGGCACAGTTTTGACTATTTGTTGAAATTTTGCTACATCTGCTCATAACTTAATGTGTGGAAGCACAGCGGCCAGAGACCCCTTTGTTTCTACAGCTGCATACATATGTGCAACTGTGGAGGGATAGGAGCACAGAGTCTGAAGGACCCTGTGCTCCCTCTGTGACATATGGATACTGTTGTACTATCTCGATCCCTTCATGAAATATGGATGCTGTTGTACTATCTGGATGGAGGGATGGCCACTGTGATATATGGATACTGTTGTACAATCAGGATGGAGGGATTTGAATGCAGAGTTCTTTGGACCCTGAGCTCCTACAGTAAAGTAAAGATACTATTGTACTGTCTCAGAAAGTGAGGAAATAAATTGCAGAAAACTTTAATGCATCAGTTAGGGTTGAAGCAACAAAAGCATGGAAATGAGGTGTTAGAGTTGAGCCCCTAACCCCCCATCCTTCACACACCAACAGGCATTGGGGTGTGCCATGGGGCTATGAAGCCTAACTCTCACCCCATTCTCCTGTACTGTACCATGACAGCCTGTTTACACACTGAATGGGGTGAGAGTTGGTACCAAAAAATTTGAAAAATGCCAAATTTGTGCACATTCTTTACTCAAAGCCATGGCTCTACGATGCCAGCTCGACAGCACTTTTGTTGACTGGCATCACAGCGACAAGAATGTGGTTGACATAATTCCCATTTGTTTCCCATCCATTTATTTCATCAGGGGGCTCTGCACCCCTCACCCCCCCCGTCTTTCAGATTATTAACTCCAGTCAGAGTTGATTTGAGGAGGGGGTGCAGGATCGGGAAACAGTGTGCCGCTGCGTTAGGAGCACCAACACAGTGACCTGTCGGCAACCTGTTGATTTTGTCAATGGGTTGGTAGAGTGCTGTATTGGTGTCGCTGTCGGGGGGGGGCATACCTGGGCTACAGCACAAACAGTTTGGGGCTCTGGTCTGAATTGTCAGGGTATATGTTGTCTGGGTCACTGATGTGTCTTTTGAAGGTTTGGTGAAAGTATTAATCTGTTCAAAAGTTATTAAAGTTTGAAATCTCCAATTATAGCTTATGGGAAAAAAAATATGTATGCCTCAATGGCACTTTTTATTTTCACAAAAGTCAGTTTTACTTTCTCATGTTGGATCAGTACTGCTGTGCTGCCACCATCTTGTTTTCAGTTAATGAGGAGTAAAAAATGTAATTCAAAAAATAATGCTCCTTTGTAAACTCATACAGTAGTGTTTACCTAATTGGAGACCAAGGAACACAGTCCTGTCATTAGATTTTAAAAATAATGCCTGGAAACATGTTTTTTTTTATTTGGCTGTCCAAAGTTTTGCAAATTTGTGACACTATTTAGAATACAAAAAAGTGTCAGCCCCTGTGAAAAGGGCAAAACCTTTTCTGGCCACTATTTTAAAAATATAATGTTAGATTCTGATTCCTCGGCCTCCGTTTAGGTAAACTCCTGCTGGTGTTTACCTAAATAAAGGATGTTTTATCCCTTAAGTGCCTCCAAGGGGGCTGAGGCATGTTTAAATTTAAAAAGAAGCTTTTTTGCTGACTTCAGGGTGCCCAACCCCCTTGTGGATGGTGGAATTCCCCCCCCAAAGACAGTGTGGGACACTGGCTAAGCCACTCCCAGTGTCCCAAAACATGAAGTTTTATATATTTTGCAAAAGGGGAGTGCCCAACCCCCCTATCTGCACTGTAAACCCCCTTCCTTGACATTGTGGGACACTGGGGAGCCCACTCCCAGTCTCCCAAAACATGTGTTTTATATATTTGCCACCAGGAGGTGCCCAGTCTCCCTGTCAACACTGTAAGCACCCCCTTCCCCCACCAGTGTGGGACTCTGAGTAGCCCATGCCCAGTGACCCCAGATAGCAAGTACTACCCACATCAGCAGTATGGGACATTGAGGTGCCTAACCCCAGTGTCCACAAAGATGCATCAGTGTCCTTGTGGAAAAGAAAACAATCCTCAGTGTCTTTTTTACCCTGATAAATATAAACATCCCTTGTCATCTACCTGTCACCCCTCCTCTATCCTGACCCTCAGACTGAGCAACCCACCACCTCACATCCCTCCATACCCTATACTTACCACTGCAGACCATCAGCTGCCATCTTCTGTTGACTGGGGCACATCTGCATTGTTCAAAGCCAAACTGAGAAGTGAAGAATCAAGGTAAGTTCCGTATAATAACTGTCAATGGTGTTTTGAACTTATGTTGATATTGTGCCATTTTTTGAAACGTTTTCATCCAATTTCCAACATGCACTTTTTAGGACCCACCTCATGAACATCGTCACTGTTGTTTTGTTAGTCAGACCCATAAGGTGATTTCACAGTCACTGCATGGAATCACCTTTCAGGAGTAATTAACAAAATGGCAGTGCCTGTGTTCATGAGGTGGGATACCAAAAAGCCAATGTTGAAAATTTGGTGACAGAATTCCCAGAAATGGCTGCGTTATGAGTGCGCATTTTGCAGTTTCTAAGCAGGGGCATAACATTGGCAATTTACAATATTTAGACTCCAGATTTTCAACATACTCATTTTGTCACACTATCTCATGAACATTATAGCTGTCATTTCTTACATCCTGTCCAAAACATGTTTTCACACCTGTGGCACAGAATGGTGTGGTGACAGTGCCAGTGTTCATGAGGAGGAGGGGTTCCCAAAAGGCCACATTGAAAATTTGATGAAAAAATTCAAAAAAATGCCTCAGTTATGTGTGTCCATTAAATTTATTCTATGCATGCACATACCTTTGCTACTTTTCAATCTTTGGATGCCAAATTTTCAAAATAGCCATTTTTTCACACCACCTCATGAACAGTACAGCTGTCATTATTCACATCCTGCTCAAATGGTGTTTTTTCACCTATGACACAGAATGGCATTACAATTGCACATAATTATGTTTTGCCTTGCATCTCACAATTTTTCTGAACCAGGGTACATGAGGTGGGGTAATAAGATGGCTATGCTGACAATTTGGTCACTGTTGTCGGAGGGCTCTGCACTTCCACACTTACATACATATGAGCATCTATGGAGGGATTGGAGTGCAGGGCCCAAAGGATCATGTGCTCCCACAGTAAAATATGGATACTATGAAACTATCTCAAAAAGAAGGGAAATTTATTGCAAAAAATTCTGTTACTACATCAGTTAGGGTTTCTATTACTGCAACAAAAGTCTGGAAATTTGGTGTTAGGATTAACAACCCTACCAATCCACCCCCACCCTCCACCCTCCACACAACAACAGGAATTGGAGAATTCCTTGGGGTTATTGGGCTGAACTCTCACCCCATTCTCCTATGCTGAGTCATATCAGCTTGTTTAAACATGGAATGGGGTGAGAGTTATGGCCAATGACCCCAATGCACACCTGATGCCTATTTTTACAATGAATATATATATATATATATATATATATATATATATATTATGGTAGCACGGTAGTGCTACCATAGTTAGGGTTGAGGAGCCATTTCTATGTTAAACCCCAAATTTTGCACCTTAATAACTTTGCAACCATTTAATGGATTTTCCTGAAATTTGGAATACACAATCAAGAACCATAGGCCTTGGGATCTGCCAAGTTTTGTACTGCTTGAATGTACAGCTGCAGAGTTATTAAGCATGATCTGTGCGCACGTTTATGCTTTTCTGGAATTCTACGGTCATGCCTACAGGTCGTACGGTTTGTGTGAACGGTCTGAAATCTTCATGGAGCATGTGGCTGGGGTCCCCAATGTGCCTTTTGAAGATTTCATGAAAAAATATTAAACGGTTCAAAAGTTATTCAAAAAACAGTTTCCCATTATAAGTCAATGGGAAAAGTTAAAAAGTTCGACAGTGTCGCAAATGCACTTTCTAGTGTTGTAAATGGCCCTGTTAGTGTCGCAAATCTGCCATCTTGTTTTCAGTTGGTGATCAGAAAAATGGTTGGCATTTAAAATTGAGACCCTCTAGCAATCTAATTCTTTTTGTATTCACCTAGTCGGGCCCTGAGGATGCTAGCCATGTCTTTATTTTGGGTTAAAACACCCCAGAAATATGTTTTTCAAATTTCTGGAAAAAGTAGTGTCACAAAGTAGTGTCGAACTAGCGAAAATGTCGCATTTTTTTTGCTAAAGCTTTCGCAAATCACAACACTACTTTTCGACACTATGCCCAAAATAACAGTAATTCTTTGGCACTCCGCTGCAAATGAACGGTTGGGAGTTTTAGGCTGAAATTTGGAGGGAACGCAGAAGACATCTCACAGATGTGCCTTTCAGTGTTGTTTTGAAAAAATATTACATGGCGGCAAAGTTGCGGCACTCCAAAGTTGACGGTTTTTCCCATAGGATAACATTATGGCGCCCAACGCATTGCAGAAATCCTTTGGCACCCTGCTGCAAAATAACGGTTTGGTCTTTTTTCCTGAAATTTGGAGGGAAGACAGCCAACAGCCCACAGATGTGCCTTTCAGTGGTTTGGTGAAAAAACATTACAGGGAGGCAAAGTTATGGTGCTCCAAACTTTTCTTTTTTTCCCATAGGATAACATTACGGCATTCACCGTGCCTTTCAGGGCCTGTATCTCGAAAACGGTGTGAGATACGGACTTTTCGTCGGAAAATTTCTTAGCCCCCTAATGAGAGCTAAGATCCAAATTAGCCAGGACAGTTGTAAATAATATGACTTTTAAATTTTTTTTCCACGTCATACGGTTCCTGAGATATAATGTATTTAGTATTCCAAGATCTCATTTTCTGCGCCGATACTCATTATTATGCATACATTATTTGTACTCACTGTCTTTCTCTATGCAGGTTTTGGGGAAAACCAGCCTGTGTGCTTATATTACTGTTACTGTTGCCCTTTCCGCTTGTGGTTCTGTACCCGTTTCACTTACTCATTAGACGCTCTACGCCACCATGTAAGCGTTATCCCTCATGCTTTTCATTTGCGCTTATGCTTTCTGTTATTTTTGCCATTTCTGTCTACAGTACTGTTTCTCTTTCTGTTTCACTTTGTGTCACCATGGCCATTGACATTTCTGTTTGCAGGCACCCATGTTACTATGTGACAACACATCACGTGGCAGACCATTCTCGCTTCACGCCACTCATGTGCAAGCACCCTTTCTGTTCTCTCATTCATGCTTGTGTTACCATGTGCGCCTGTTAGCATTTCTGTTTGCATTGCTGTCCCTGTTAGCATGTGCCACAACACATCATGTGGGGGAGGGTCCTCCCGCCACCGCATTATGCGGGCCCTGCACTCCTGCTGCTGCATTACATCTCACTATTTCTTGTTATCATTCTCAAAAATAAGGGAAATTAGAGGCAAAAACTCCATTTAATGCATTAGTTAGTGTTGTTCCACAGTGACAAAAGTGAGAAAATTTGCTGTTAGTGTTGAAACCCCACTTGCACCACTCACCCCAACTGGCATTGGGTGTGCATTGGATCGTGGGTCCAACTCTCACCCCATTCTATTATACTTCTGCTGCTTTTCACATGTCATGGGGTGAGAGTTAGGCTGATGATACCAATGCACACCCCAATGCCAGCACGTGTGTCATCCTTTATGCTTTCATTTGTGCTTATGCTTCTGTTACTTTTTTGCCATTTGTGTACTGTACTGTTTATCTTTTCTGTTTCACTTACATCAGCATGCCCATTGACATTTGTGTTTGCAGACACCATGTTACTATGTGACAACACATCACATGGCAGACCATTCCCGTCTACGCCACCATGTGCGTTACCCTTTCTGTTCTCATTTGTGCTTGTGTTACCATGTGCGCCACTGTTAGCATTTCTGTTTGCGTTGCTGTCCCTGTTACTATGCCACAAGACATCATGTGGCGGGAGCGAATTACATTCACTATTTCTCAATATCATTCTCAAAAAGAAGGGAAATTAGAGGCAAAAACTCCATTTAATGCATTTGTTAGGGTTGTTCCACAGTGACAAAAGTGAGGAATTCGCTGTTAGGGTTGAAACCGTAACTCTGAGTTCACTCTCCTCACATTACACACACACAGACACACAGGGGTGTGCTGTGGCATGAGGTGTGGCTGAGTGGCACATGTCTCTATAGGGTGATTGACTGACCATTAACACAATTCTTGGGAGTGACTTATTGCTATAATAATGAAACATGTTTTTAAACAGTTTTAAACCTTGTTCAGTATATCGTCAACCTCTTCATGTATGGCAATAAAACATTAACATAAGGTTGTAGGATGTTTACAGCCAATGAGAAACATCATTTTGTCAAACTGTGAAGTACACATAATACTGACTGAATGGTACATGTATAGCCACCGCTGTGACCTGTTGGGTGCTGATGTGTGGCATCTTGGTATAGTAATAATGGCTGCATAGGCACAGGAAAGGTAAGTACATTGCTGAGTTTTTTACACTGTTAGGAATTCTGTCAAATGTGACATGCAATGTCCCACATCATTGCATATGCTGTGATACTGACTGTATGTCATAGGTACCAAACAAATTGATGGAGGTATAGTTGTAGCAGTATTAGTAAACATTGATTTGTATGCTTAAGTCATAGACACTTATTTTTATGTCATAATGGTATTTAAAGTAAGGAGTTGACACAGGTGGTTATGGTTTCAAAAATTTATTGCCAATTTGTCAAATGGAGAAAAGGTCCAATCAAGAGTGAAATTTAGTTAACAGAAGCAGTCTCACAATACAATCGTTGTATGTGTGCAATCATTGCTTGTCAAATATGTAAATGTGTAAGAATAATAATAACTGTATAATATGGATTGGAGTAAGTGTGATATAATAGGAAACTAATCAGGTGTTGTGTGTTTCTAGTTATGTTTCAGTACTCACTACTTTTTATGTGAGGAAGTAGTTTCTGACATTCAACCTGGAATTTAATAGTCAGGCTGAAGCTGTGGCGCTTCATTATATATTTACTATTGAATGTGAATGGGTTTGTAAAAAATGTAACTTTTTAAAAATGGTTGTATGTTGTAATTATGTGTAGTGCATTACTTGTGTGTGTTTAATAAGGCAATGTCAGTAGGTTGTGAAGTGTGATTAACACATGATAGACAAGTGTTTTGTTGTAATTGTGTGACTCATAATGTGATGTTCCTGGGGTGGGTGAAAACCATATGTTGACTGTCTAATAGTACAAGTTACACAAATGTAAGTTTTGTGAGATTTGATTGATATTATTTAATTATATGTCACCGACTAGGTGCAAATGGAAAATTCCCACCCGACCCCTCAATTGAGGCGATCATAAATATTGTCAGGAGCAGGTATGCAGTTTGTTGTGATCAGCAACAGTGCCTGATTTACAATTGTCAATATTTTTTACATACGGTAGAATTACTTGTGACAAGTTAAAAAAATATAATATTTTTACATGAACAAATGACATATTATCAATTTCTTACATTGGCTTCTATGTACCTTAACTTGTAAATACTAAAACTGTCATGGAATGCATTTTTTAACAAACTTATGGTTAATTAAAAGTTGTTACTATAGTGCTGAATAATATGTAAACATTCAGTTGTACTCTTAGTGGTACACTACTATTTTTAGTACAAGTATCAAAACTAGCTATTAACAATGTACACCTGAATACAAATTTTATATTATGTACAAGCAATTTTAAACACATGTAAGAGTCAGTAAATGAGATTAAGCAATTGGTTATTATTTACAGTTGTGTAATTCAGTTTCTGCATTATCAATAAAGGTAGTTGTTTTTATATATGTATTAATATTAGTATTACATGAAAGTTGATAGTTCTAAACTGTTGCATGGTGATCGAATGATGTTCTCTTATATGTCAAGAGTCACTAGACAAATTGAAGTGTTGATAGACAACTTGTGACAGAGTGGAATGTTTGCTGAATGTTATAAGGGTAGCTCAGTTATCTACGATAATAACTGAGAAGTTCTCTTTGTTTGCAAAGAGTAAAAGCTTATAAGTCATATCAATTTGTTGTTATATATGAGTTGATACATGGATTTTTAAAGAGATGTACAGAGGAGGACAGTAGTAAGTCCTCAGTTTCAGATGTACAATCTTTGATAGAATTGTAATCATGGTTTCTCTAGTGACTGTGAATATTGTTGGCGCCGATTGAAGCCACTACAACTATTTTCATGTAGTCACTGATCCACACAAGATCTAACATGTTACAGTGTATGTAATGTCTGTATTAGAATACCATCTTTTTTAAACTGTATTGTTTATTTAGAGTCGTACATTATACAACATTGTAATGAGGCATGAATGTTTTTTGGGACAAAGTAGTCATTTTAAAATGCAACATGTTTGTCCTATTCTTCTGAAATATGAAGGTTGTCAACTTCTTCAATATTAGAAGATATGCATTTTTCAAGTGCCGTGGCAGTCTCTGTTTAAAGTTGTTGTAGAGTCGTTACACTCTAACCATCCAGTTCTGCACCTTAGTAACGGGTGTAATGCCCAGAATGCATGGATTGACCATGGTGATAGATTATACTCGTGAGTGTCAAACACTGATTGGTTGCAGACTATTCTACTAGCTGTGTAATCTGTGATAGAGTATCAACTCTGAGCCCGCTAGGTCAAATCTGTGCAACATAAGCAACAGATATTGAGATGAACTCCTTAGACGTATGGACTGAGTGCATCTGCCTCGCACCTCCACAGGCATGACTACATTTCAGCATTAGTGAATAGCTGTCGAAATTTGACACTTTGGTTTCAGGGACAAAGAGATTATCCACAGTATGTCTTGTGTGGTTTCACGCTGTGAATTGCCATATGAAACACATACATATTTTGTAACATATGTTACTGTGTGAAGTACTGCCGCATTGGGGCGCCATCTTTCATCCAGGTTGTTTACCACAGCCATCATAAACTCAGTAGTGTCTTGCTGTATGTCTGCAGCAAATGTACTACATCCAGGCATATGTAGCTAACACCTGTCGTAGTGGTGTTAGTGACTGTACATTGTTAGAGTGGTCAGAAGTCATGCTGATAATCTGCTTCAAAGTGTTTGATAGGGGATTGTCTTGTGAAGCAGATATTGCCTGCACAAAGTGTGGCATGTGTAGAAAACTTGCATAGCTGAGTTAGCATGGAAGAAGTTTACCTCCACTGCTGTTGTCAAAGACTGGTACAGCAGCTACACCAACTGATTTCTGATGAATTGCTGGTTGTGAATGTTTACTTGAAGTTGTGGCTCGGTTGGAAACTCTTTTGTTGAATCACTTTTGAAGCTTGTTGCCGTTTGTTGCCACTCTAGCTGTGACTGAATTGTGAGACAGACAGATATGTAGGCAGTGGTATTAAAGACATTTGTGGCTGATGAGAGTACGAACCTGTTGTACTCAAGAATACATCGCTTGTCAGCCTGTTTTTTGAGGTGCCATACTAATGATGTGCAATCCAGAAAGGCTGCGACACGTGAAAGTGCAACGTAGCTCATGCCATCCTTGAAAATGTCTACCTATGTTCACTATTGCTGAATCCAAACTCAATCCTTGAGATTTGTGAATGGAGACAGTATATCACATAATGGGAACTGTTTCCTGTTTACGCAGATACCTTTTAAAACCTGGAATTTTACGCAGGTTCAATCTGTGTACAGAGGTTCCATGTTGTCAAAGTGCACTCACAAGTGTCTCAATATATGTCTTCTGGACATTATAGACAAAGTCAGTGATGTTTCCTATGGCACCGCTTACTCATACCTTGTTCTACATCTAGATTACGCCGCAGCATGATATGCGGCATTCTTACAAACTGTGAGAATAGCTTCAGGCCAGCTGTTCGTGAAACATCTGACTTCAGTTTCACTTAGATCGTTCAGTCATCTTTGCTACTAGCTTTCAACTAAGAATTACGCCATCAACTGTATCAACTGCATGCAGAGTTAGAATCTCTTGGTTTTCTCTTTGTAGCATTAGATTGTTGAATTCAGTGCATTTCTTTAGTCGTGGCATAAGACACACTATGTGTCTGCCAGTAGAGTATATATCACTGAAGACATTACATGCTGTTTCTATGCATGTACTATGTACTGTGCACAACTTTGAGCCAAAAGAAAATTGGCTTAAGTCGAGGGCCACTCACAGTTGAGCTGCTGTATTGCAGGGTGCAACACAGCAGGTGCCACCTGTGGCTGGTCCCCAGCTCAGTCCCTGGGATGGGGGGATACTTACTGCCCGCGATTGGGCATGGGATTGGGGGGACACTATGCCCGTGATCGGGCTGCGGGGGGACACTATGCCCGTGATCGGAGTTGCCGGGCGTCGGTCCCCAGGGCTGCTGCCTGGCCGGGCACCAGGTGCAAGTCCTCGGGATCGCGACCTACATAGCATAATGGCATGCAAATGGTTATAATGACATGCAAATGTCCCTGCGCCATGCATGTATTATGGCCCCATTTGCATGTCAGCTTTTGAATATCGTGAATTTTCATGGCGCACGGTACTTGCGCCACCGCAAGCTGACTGTTCCACTCTGTCAACTTGCGCTGCACAAGTTCCACGGTGCCATGAACAGTGGTTATGGCTGGGGGAGCTATATTCGTGCTGAGTTGCTCAACACGCTAACCTTGAATATCAAGACAGGACACACCCCGCGCATCTATTTTGCACAGCACAAGGACTTGCGCCTTTGAATGGCTTAGTTTGAATATCCAGCCCAGTATGTCACTTAAAAATATGCAGGCAAAGAACATATCATTATTACATGAAACTCAAGAGAAAGCTAAATATTTTCAACTGCATATTAATGGATTTTCTTTTTGTGTCTTTATGAACAAGAGCATAAAGACGCGGCACTGTGCACTGCTGCTGTGTCCGTAGGGTTGGAAAACAAAATAGACAGCATCAGCAGAAACTGCTGCGCCTGTGGAGGGACAAGAAAATTGTTGTCCTCTTCATCGCAGCGAGCAGGCAACTATTAAGTTACTGTTGAGCCTGTGGACACGCAGCAGGTAGCAGTGTAACAACTACTACACCTTCACCTGCACCACCCACACCAACTGTTGCTGAGACAGAGTGATAGCCTCCACAGCTTCAGAGGTATCTCCTCACTGATGCCACAGAATAGCTTCCACTTTCGCTAGCCACATACTGTCCAACTTTCACCCTGGACTGCCTCTTTACAGCACTACACCTCTCTTCTTTAGATTGGACACTGTGTTTTGTAAATAGTTTTACAGAGTACAACAATTATTAAGTTTTATTTTTATTTATTCAGAATAATGAATATTTTTTTCATTTGTTGTTACAACACTTTGAAGACTCCTACATTTTTGTATTTTTATTTTTCTGGTACAACTATTTATTTTTCTATGAAAGACAGATTTATATTTTTAAAAATGTTTTATATTTGACATGATTTGTTTAATTAGAAAAATACAATATTTTCTTAACAAAAAACTGGTTCTAGTTTCATTTTGCTTTATGGGTATTATCTATGGAACAGGTATGACAAACTATTGTTTTAAGAGATGTTAAAAGAAAGGTGTTGAAGCTCAGATTGTATAGTTCAGTGAAAACTTACAGCTTTATACCAATCTTTAAGTTCACATAGCTGTACAAGTAAGCAATATGCTGGTCAATATTTATCATGTTTTCAAACATGTTAAGATAATTATAAAACACATGACCACTTACACATTATGTTGATGGTGAATTAGTAAGTACGTGAAGTAGATTTACACTTGGGCTAACATTGTGGCATAATAGAATGCTAGAAGGCCATAATGTCAGCCAGCAGAATTGTTGACCAATCATTGTCAAATTTAAAAATAGTTACATTTCTTAGCAGTGCAAGTTGAGGTACACATCAGAGTTGAATAAGTCTTTATTGTGAAATATAGACTATTTATTATCACTTGTTTTCAGAAAGGTTTCAGTAACATGTGGATAGTTGTTTGAGCAGTATCTAAAACTTAAGCAAGTGAAGTTCAAGATGAAAAATATGGAGATCTTGAACTGTGTATCAGGAAAACATGGCAACAGATTCTATGTGTTATTACAGTAGTAGCAGTTACTGCTAAATGGCAGAATGTTAAAGAGGAGGCAAACATAGTTTTTCATGTGTCATTGCAACCCTAAACACATGTAATCACAAGCAGTAATAGTAATGCATAAGTAGATAGATACCCAACACAAAAATATTATGTAGTCATTTGACAATCACAGTATTGATTTGTGTTACATTTCATTACTGTGGGTGTAAATGTGAGTTCTGTTTTTTTGTAAGACTTACCATTGATGTGTTATACATGAAATCAAATGGTGTATTAACAGCATGGCAAGCCTGCAGTACCACTACTGTACACATAATGGTAATAATTTGCTGCTGGTGTGTGCGTACAGTAGGTGCTCTGTGAACAGTGCAATGATACACCTAATGATGTGATGTAAGTGGAAGGCCAGAAGGGTATGCAGTAGTAGCAGTGCATCCATGTAGGTAATGATCTGTTGATAGTGTATATCTTGAAGATCCCAGCCCGCAGCACTACATCTATATGACAAATTACATGATGGTACTGTATGGACTGATGTATATATACTGCCAGCATAGTATACATGCACCAAATTACATGATGAGATCGTGGCAGGCAAAGGGTGAGTAGTACCACCATTGTATTGATACAGTAAATGATGTGCTGGGATTGCACGGTTGTAGTGATTAGTTTCTATTTAGTAGTTTGACTTCTCATTCTCAAAAAGAAGGGAAATTCATAGCAAAAAACTACTTTTAATGCATCAGTTAGGGTTGTTCCACAGCGACAAAAGTGAGGAAATTCGCTGTTAGGGTTGAAAACCCTAACTCCAAATTCACCCCCAACACCACACACACACAGACACACACACACATTCAAGTATGGGGGAGGACCAAGTCAACACAACCAATGACAGACATCCAGCAGCAGGTGACAGAAATAACAAACAATTGTCTAAATGTACTACGAGACATCCCCACCCACCTGATCAGGTACTGCATGCTCAGTGGAAATCAACAGCAAAACTGAGGCCATGTACACCAAACGTACACATCCCTGATTGCAGCTGCACACAACGTACCACACTTAGTAGTTGCATGGCCTTACCTACCGATGCCCCACACCACACCACAACTGGTACTATGCCGTTAGTCAATATAAATGCTGAAGGTGCATGATGACAGTTGTAGAAAGGTTTTAACACTAGTGAGTATACATTAATTAAGAGAAGCACATAAATTAACTACAAGACACTAGCATGCTCAAGATAAAAGTAGTGATACATTTAGTAAGTGATTTACATAGTAGTACATTTACTGCAATGGTTTACTCAATATAGAGAGGCTGATGTAAATGTATGGAAAAGCATTGCCTGTTCAACGCTGTGAAATTCATACTGCCAGTATCACATGCATTCTTACTGATGAAGGTGTACTGCTGATGTACATACATAGACCTTCAGTGTGTTTCAATACTAAAGATGCAGTAAGTATTCTTTGTAAGAAACATTGTAATTGCAGGATCAGGCCAAGCAACTTCTAAATATCATAGCACTACTGAGCCAACAATGATGTACCTGTATCGGAGATGTATATAGGATAGATTTTCCGTAGGCACTTACTGAGTATGTTGTACCTGATAAAGACAATCTCATTGCATCTGTGATGACTAACTTATTCAAATAGTAATACATTTACTATTGTTGCAATGAGTGATCTATGCCACTTATGGACACAGTGTGATTTTTTAACAGTTGTTTTCATACTCAGGCTGTATGCCTACTGTTTGGGTTTGCCACACTTCTGTCACTGATGCTATCAAAGTGATAACTATGTTACTTGTGGTACAACAGGAATCAAGTAGGTATGGTGTAGATATAAACAGAATGTCTTTTAGTATTGATTTAACTCACAATGGGGTAAGTGTACTAGGACAGCAGGGGTTATCCTCTATCACTGACTCTGTCAGTTATAATCACACTAGGGTTTTGATGACTGTAATGATCAAGTTACACTGTTCATCTTCATGAGTTCATATTCACAGCCATTCTCCAGTAAGTAGACAGAGTATGATGTAACTGGGTGGGACACTGTGTTGCAAAGCTGCTGCAGCGCCTAGCAGAGGGAGAGTATCTACTCATAAAGACAATTAAGCAATAAGGCATGACCAACAGTTATGTTAAATGGTCTGTTAATCACTCTGTAGGGGTTTAATGTTGAATGAGGCATAGCCAGGCACATGTCGCTAGACAGTGATAAACTGACCATTAACATAATACCTGGGAGTGGCTTATTGCTATCATAATAAAACTGTTTTTAAACAACATTAAACCATGTTCATCATATGGTTAGGCTCTACATGTATGTTAATAAAACTAAACATAAGGCTGTTACAATGTTTACAGTCAATTAGAAAGCTGCATTTCTCAAACCCTTGTTATAATCAGAGATATTATACCTGTACAACTCCTTGGTTTTGCTGACCTCTATTGCTCAGGTGGCCCACCACAAGTGGTGTGGTCTGGTGTGGGGCATCGGTAGATAAGGCCATGCAACTACTAAGTGTGGTACGTTGTGTGCAGCTGCAATCAGGGATGTGTACGTTTGGTGTACATGGCCTCAGTTTTGCTGTTGATCTCCACTGAGCATCCAGTACCTGGTCAGGTGGGTGGGGATGTCTCGTAGTACATTTAGACAATTGTTTGTTATTTCTGTCACCTGCTGCTGGATGTCTGTCATTGGTTGTGTTGACTTGGTCCTCCCCATACTTGAATGTGTGTGTGTCTGTGTGTGTGTGGTGTTGGGGTGATTCGAGTTAGGGTTTTCAACCCTAACAGCTAATTTCTCAATTTTGTCGCTGTGGAACAACCCTAACTGATGCATTAAACATAGTTTTTGCTATGAATATATATATATATATTATATATATATATATATATATATATATATATATATATATATGCATGATCATGCCCTGTAGTTATGGTTGAGTAACCTGTTTAATGTTAACTTCAAAGTCTGCAGTTTAATAACTTTGCAAATGTTCTGTGGGGTTGGTCTCTGGATGTGGACAGTTTCATTCTGGTCAGATGTGTGGATTCTGAGATCTTGATATTGTCAAAAAGTAAAAAGTCACCACTTTTTGCATTTTTTTTCCTCATTGCCTTGCAACCAGATGGTGTGGATTTTTGGTGTGATTGTTTATGGTTGAATGAACCTGGGTAACAGAACTGCAACTGTTAGTTTGGTGGAAAAATATTACACTGTTGCAAAGTTTTTCAGTTTTTAAATTCCCATTATTTTGTATGGGAAGCTCATTTTTCAGGATAAAGGCAAAAACTTCGACAGAGAAAATGATCTCATGAAAAAAGATTCTGTCTCATGAGAGTGTTTTCTTTTCCACAAGAACAAAATCCTTTTGATTGAAAATTCCTGTTACATGAGCCTCCATCTTGTTTTCATTTTTTTTATTTTGAAAACCCATGAAAATGAGGTGCTGTAGGGACACCAAAAAATGGATCTTGCTCACTGGAACTCCATCAGTTGGATTCTGCAGTTGTCTGGTACCAAAATGATCCTGGAATGTTTTTTTTTCTATGTTTTTAATCCTTTTTTGTCACTCACTAAAATCCTTTTTCATTAATTCTTTTTTGTTCAGACCAAAAAGGATTATGAGTGATGAAAAATGATTTTGGTCACAAAGAAAAAAAGCAGCACCCTAAAATTACACTGTGTTGCAGAGCCCAAGGGTAACAGACAGCTGCTCCTCTTCCCCATTATTTTACATAAAGGAAAACCACCATTTAGATGACCTCATTTATAATATGACTTTGAAGGGTGATGGCAGGGGATTGCAGTCTTCAAGTAAATGACTGACAGCCACATGGAGAGCTGCATCCTCCTGCTTACACAACATGTATAAGGTGGCACTAAGCAATGACACAATAACATACCTCAAAGCAGACTGCAACATAAAGAGTATGAGAGACTCCATAAGTGGTAATAAGAAAAGAAAACTCATGTACTTCCCCTGTCCCAGTCTTAAAAAGTCAGAAAAATAATTTACCCAAGACTGACAATGGAAGCCAGTAGTCTAAGTATATCGCTGGCATGAGGAGAGAGAAAGGAAAATCCCATGTTGGCAGTCCAGTAATCAGATCATGGTGGCAGCTACCTCCATGAATGATTGTGTGTCCAGAGAGACAACAGGAGCAGGGGTTTACTAGTATCCATCTCGTAGGATCCCTCAGCACAGGAGGGAGGAGCAGTGGGTGAAGCCAGGGGCAATTTAGCTGGCTGCCTGGAGGGGGCTGCTCTGGATGCCTGGGCATCAGTTAACAAATCCATTGCCAACTTTGCAGTCAGGGAGAGAGATTTGGTGGCATGTCTGGCTACATGTTGTGAATGGCTACTGGAGTGATGCCGATTACAGAGAGGCTATGCATGCTCTAATCACCTCACCCCCTTTGATGCTGATAGTTTAATTCTTCTTGGGGCTGTTGTGCTTCTGTAGTGGTGGAATTGGTAGTGGCCCCAATCTTATGTTCCTTGTGTCCAGTGGCACCCCCCACTCTCTGTTCATTGTCCCCACATTATTTTATAAGTTCTCTGGTGCCTAGTGGCACCCCCACCCTCTTACTGCTGTCCCACATTGATTTTAATTTCTTTTGTGCCTAGTGGCACCCCATCCACTGATCACAGTCCCCACAATGATTTAGTTCCCTGGTGTCTAGTGGCACTCCTGCCATCTGATTATTGTAATAACCTACAACAAAGAAAACCGTCCCTTAAAGTATTTGTTTTCACTTTTTTCAAACTGTAAAAAAAAAAGTCCATCGTCAATCTCTCCTATACCCCCAACCCGACCTTCCACTGTTTACCCACCTCCCCACACCCCCATGACATCCTCATATATCCTCACTCACTGAATTGGTCCCAGGATTGAGTTTCACTCTGCCAATTGAAGATACGTCTGGCTGCTGTATCCTGTGACTGCAATATGAGAAACTAAGGTAAATGTTGTTCAATGTATTTCAATAAGGGTTCAACTTTTATGCATAACTCAGCCATTTTTTGAGATTTTGACTGCATATTTTCAAAATGACCATTTGGGGACCTCACCTCATGAACAATATGACTGTTGTTCTGCAACTCTGGTCAATAGCTCCTGTGAAAATAAAAGTATTTTTGTGCAGAACATCTAACTTTTCCCTTAAACAAAATGGGAAAATTTCAAATTTAATAACTTTTGAATGAAGTAATACATTTTCATCAAAAACTTCAACAGGCACATCTGTGAGGCAGAGACTTTCTATCCTGAAATGTTTAGACCACAACCTAAAACCATTTCTGAGATACAGGTGGACAAAGAAACAGAAACAAACATGTACATACAGGGAGTTTTGACACTCGGTATCTCAGAAACCACACAACTGATTCACATGAAATTAGCCATGTCAAGAGAACTACTCCTAGAGAGTAGACGTGCCAAATTTCATGCAATGAATGGTTGCAGCGTTATTAAGGTTCAAACATTTGGCTTTAACATAGAAATGTGCACTCAACCCTAACTATGCTGGTGCTACCATGACATTATAAATAATATATATAGTATAGGGGTGCGGTTGCGCCCCTGTAATTAGGGTTGAGTAGGCACTTTAATGTTAAACCACAATTTTTGTGCACCAATAACTTTGCAACTGTTCTATGGATTTGCACATAATTTGGAATGCATGGTGTGATGTGGTAGCTCTCTTAATTTACCAAGCTGAGTTTCAGTCGAACTTACAGTTTCTGTGCAGCAAAATGACAAAAAATGTGTCTCTCACCACTTTTGACACATTGTTGCCCATAGTGCTGCGACCACACCAGGTGGTATTTTGATCTGAAATTTGGAATGTAGAAAGAGCCAGGGTCAGGAACCAATCCAGCATTTATTTGGTAAAAATATATTAATCCCCTTCAAAAGTTATTCAATTTTTAATTTTCAAGTTCTGAGCATGCTCGGTTCACTCCAAAATTTATATGTATTTTTAATGAAATAAAAATGGTATCATGGTCAAGGATTTTGTCAGCTCATGGACTATGATGTTTGAAAAATCCTAGTCCACCAGAAAATTCCTTGTCCTTGTCCTTGTCTGAGCAGCCATCTTGTTTTCTGTTTTTCAGTCAAACAAAATGTTGTAGTTTTCTCCATGGGCCAAATTTCACTTTTGGGCCAAACGAGTCATGGATTTTGTTCAGGGGATGCCCTCTACAAAGCCATGCCTTTAGTTTGGTTAATTTTTGTCAAAAATAGGTTTTTAAAATTTAAAAATTCTTTGGCCGTGACTCGCTAACAGTCCTAGTCTGCGATCTGACAAAATCCTAGCCTGCATGATGATCTTCATTTGTGAACCTACAAAAAAATCGTTGTCTATCATTTCCAAACCAGATAGCCCATCTCATGGACCAGGATTAAACTGACAGACTAAGATTTTGACAGCACCCAGATGGTTTGGAATTTTGGTCTGAAATTTTTAGGGTAGAAAGGGCTTGTCTCAGAAAGATTTTTTTTTGGCTTGGCAAAAAAATATTTATCTGTTGTAAAGTTATTAAATTTCAAAGTGTTGGGTTCTGAGCATGCTCAGTCAGTCAAAAACAAATAGCTGTATAAAGTTTTTGTGTGGGGAATCCATTCTAGGGCTGCAGTAGGTGGAGCTCAGGAGTTCTATTATGAGGAGAAAAGAAGTCCACATTTCTGTCATTCTTTTCAAACATACAACATGATGGAGTGCCACACAGTCATCTCTGCCTCAGACCACTCTGCTCACACTGCACTACTTTTTCTTTGAAGAAACATTGGGGGCCTCCTGATCATGATACTGGGGAACTGGGCATCCCCAGAGTCACTCTTGTGTTTGTGTGGGGACTGGCAGCTGAGAGGTGCATGGAATAACTCTAATTTTCCTGAAGAAAAAGAAAAGGCAGTCAGACAAAAAAAAAGGTCACCTTATCTACTGCACATTCATGACTATTGGTGCATGCGTAATATAGTGTGCATGCCATTAATTTTTTTCCCTAAAAATTATTCTTCCCACCAGACCCTCTCTCTTAGCACCCCACTGAACAAAAGAGTGACACTGGGGGTGCCCAGTCCCCCAGTGTCAGGAATGAGAATCCTGTCTTTTCTTTTTTTTTTACAGTGACACTGGGGGTGCCCAATCCCTCAGTGTCACATTGTGTGCATCAGTCCTTTTTTTTTTGTAATTTTCTTCATCCACTTGACCCATCCTCTCAGCACCCACAACCCCACATCTCCCATACCCCAAAACACAAGAGTTACAGTGGGAATGCCCAATCCTCCATTGTCAGGAACAGGAATACTCTTTTTTTCTTTCTAAAAGCTGAAAGTAAGAAAACATCCATCCTTGTCAGTTGAGCACTCATCCTTCCCACAACCCTCCCACTGAGCACCCCTTCAGACCTTACATACCCACTGGGAGGTCCAGCACCGTAATCTTCTGTGTATCATAGACAAAGTATTCACCCTTCAAAGTCAGACTGCAAACTGAGGAAACAGGTCTGCAGTACAATTTATTTCAATGGGGTTTTGAATTTAGTGCCATAACTTGCTTTCATTAAGGAAGTTTACAAAGCTGTCCAACTAAGTAACCATTACCTCTGGTAGGTAATATCAGCAGAGTTCCTGATGCAATTCCATTTTCAATGTTGGTATTTTCTTTTTCTGTTGTACAATGCTGTCCCATTCCAACAATGAAACATTGTACTATTCACTGCAATAATTTAAACTTCCGAAGCTACATTTTTGCTGCTTTGTTTGGTATTTACTCTGTGCTCCTCATTGATTGAAGGTGTACTTACAATAATTTATGTGGCTTCAATTTTTGTTTATAATTTTTTTTTTCTATTTCATTCTGGATCAGAACTGACAGAGAAGTTACAGTGGCAAAACTGAGGCACAGAAAATACATTACAGCTGAACTAGTGCCAGGACTTTTTTTCTAATTTCTTACTGCCCATATCCTAATCCAAAATTGTTATTTATGATCAGCTTGCTAGTTCTCATTGAAATACACAGAACATCAGCTAACACAAGGAGCATGTATGCAGAAATGTAATGTGATAGTTATGAAAACAATTAAATGCAGCTTGTGCCTTAAACCCAAACAGGAAGCTTTTGGTTTTTTTTCCAAATCAAAAATACCAAATTCATATAATTACAATGATGTCACTGTTGTGCTTAAATGTTTCAAGGTCAGCTTTTCTTTTAAATTCCAGTTTATCTTCTTCAGATGTGTGTGTGCATGCACATATTTGTGTGTTTATGTTTTGCGGGTGTATATAACTCATATTTCCTATATACATAATTAGTGCTCCCATAGTGCATATTTGTTTTGAGAAGAAACACACGTATTTTCATGGAGTATTAGGTTTCCAATTAAACAGCTCAAACAATTAACATATACACATTTGGAAAAAATACTGTAAAGGGGTATGTAAAATACAGGCAGACTGGTTAATCCATGCCTCGTTAGTCTGTATGTCTGTCATTATGAATGTAAAACAATGCAAACTGATTTTTTCTCAGGTTATTGACCTCTTTAATATGTAAACCTGAGATTTCAACTCCGTTTGCAGTTGTTTGTAACCATGCTAATTAATTCACATTGTTTCTTGCCTCTTTAGTCGTCTTTTAGTGAGCTCAGGTGGAAGTGCTAACAGTTTGTAATCAAGTGCCAATTGCAAGTGCCTTGAATAATTGTTAATCCCTTGGTGTGTTACTTCAGCTGAATGCAACACTTCAATTAACTGCCTGAGTTTGTTCTCCTACTGCCATTTAAAGTAATGTCTAAAATGTTTTTTAAAATAATAAAATATTTGTCATATAATATTTCAAGTCAATCTTTTCTTAGGTGAACATTAGTGACACTTTTCTCCCTTTATTTTTCTTTCAGGTTGTATTCAGCGTAGATTTGCGAGCAAACTGATTCACCACCACAGTGTCTGAATAACCTCAGCTTTTGCCTCTCAGCTGTGAGTACTGTACTGTTTCACAAAGTCACTGTAGTGCTCTGAATCCTTTGTTCGTCTTGTTCCCTGTGATTCAGACCCAACCTTGTTTCCCTGTCCTCTGCCCCATACAAAGTGCCCTGTCCTGCTTAAAGATTAAACTCCACGATGCTGTTTAATCTTCAGTTTCTCCATACCAGTCCATTAAACTGCCCCCGTTCAGCCCGGTAGTGAAAAAGCTCTTGGTCCCAGTCCTGCTCCATGATGCTTCACTTCAGTTGCTGTAAATTGTGAAAAGAAAAGTCTGCTTATTCCTCGATCCTGTTCTTGGTCCTTATCACCAATCCTGCCCAACCCCATAATTCTGAAACATGGGCACTGCACCCCAGTAGCTCTCAGTCCCAGTTCTGCTCTGCGATGCTGTTTCCCCTTTAAACTGTCCCCATTCTGCCTGGTACTGCCAACAATGAAAAAAAAAAGCCTGCTTGTTCCTCATTCCTGTTCCCGGTCCCTGTTCTCTGCCCCAATCAAACTGTCTGCAGTGAAAAAAAAAAGTTTGCTTGTTCCTCGGTCCTGTTCCCGGTCCTTGTCCTCCATCCCATACAAAGTGCCCTGTGCTGCTTAAAGATTAAACTGCCCTAATCCTGACAGTGAAAAGAAAATCCTGTTCCCCCATCCTCTGCAATGTAAAACATTCAGTTTCCCCTTTAAACAATGTTTGCTTGTTCATCAATCCTGTTCCTGGTCCTCATCACCAATCCTGCCTAGCTCCATCACTCTGATGCACAGACACAGTCACTGTGCCCCATTAACTGTCGGTTCCAGTCTTGCTCCACAATGCTGTTTAACCATTTTATGATGCTGCTTGTGATAAAAAGTGGAAAACGGTGATGTGTTACGCACCTTTTTGAGTTGTCTAAAAGCATATGCCAGCAGTTTGTTTAAATAAAAAAAAAATTTCTTGTTACAAAATTTGATAGTTTCTGGTTGCTTAAAAGCATATGCACCTTTTATTTTCAGCAGTTTGTTTAAATAAAAAAAATAGTTTAGCAGTAACAACCCTTTTTTGTTGTTGCTTAAAAGCATTTGTCACTGCTTCTGTGCATAATCAGCTTGCTAAATAAATCCTGAAATTCGTACTGTATCTAGCTTTGGAAGCTACATCTGGAAAGAAGGGCCAGACAGAGATCACAATTGCACAGAAAAGGTCATTATGTGTTTGGAGGCAGAATAATACAAAGGCCACTTACAAAGATATGGCTCTTTATGGACTTTCAGAGTTCCAGCTTACCCTTGGAGCCTCGACCTGCAGTGACATTTAGAGAGCTCATGACAAATGGCTAGCTTCTGCTGCTGACTCAAGTAGCCTAACCCACGTCTGCAGTGGGAAGCACCTAGAGGTAGAGGCTGCACTCAGTATGTGGGTAGCTGAAATGAATGCTAAAGGTGCAAGCATCTCTGATGCTATGGTGATAGAAAAGGCAAAATTCATTGGTGAATATCTGGGAGTGACAGAATTTGAATATTTTAGGGGTTGGATTCTGGGATTTAAAAAAAGACATGGGGTGATTCACAAAATTTACCAAGGGGAGGCAGCAATTGCTGACCACTCAGCAGTCGTTTCTGGGGAGGCTAAACTTACAGGAGGTGCTGTCTGGATTCACACCCAGTGCAATGTACAATATTGATGAGACTGGTCTATTTTATAGACTAAGTCTCAGTGCCACTCTTGCCTATACTTCACTGGCAGGAATAAAAAGAAACTTTGCCATCACTTCATTCAGTGTACTGAGAGTGATGTAGATATGAATGTTACAGTACACCAAGCACTGCTGTTCATTGACAGTTCCTGGAGGTCAGTGTCAGAGGAAACAATCAAGAATTGCTGGAGACATGTTCGCATTATGCCACATGCTGATTTTGCCCCATGACATGTAACAACAGCATCAGCAGAGGGCTCCAGTACTGAACTACAAATTCTGATACAGCAAGTACCCCAAGTTGGCACAGCCATGACAGCAGAACAGTATGTAGCAGCTGAGAGGAGGTGGAGACTTCTCCACTATTGACTGATTCAGATATTATGGGCATCATACACCCAAGCATGCCTGAAACTAAGGATGAAGATTCTAACCTTGAGCCAGCAGCATCAACACCTCCAATAACATCATCAGAATCCAAAAAATGTTTAGATCCGATTATATCCTACCTGGAGCAAAACCCATCAGATGAAACACAGAAATTTGTGGATTATGCTCCAGATATCAAAACATTTGTAAATGTAAAAGGGACATGGAATGCTAAACAAAAAGGAAATCATGGATTATTTTAAATGTAACTGAAAATTAACTGAAATGTAAATGAAGAAAAGTAATGTACAGCACACCTGTATTTTGCAAAGTAGTTTAAAAAGTGAAACTTTTTAGTGCAATAAATCTTTTGGAAAAAAATAATCATCTGGTCAATGTCTGGTTACTATGTAGATCTTTATTATGTAACAATTTGGGCTAACACAAATGCTTATGGATTAACCAGGTCTGACTGTAATATGTAAAAATTAAATATACAGCAATTTTTGATTCAAAGTCTTGAGACAACCCACATCATTTAATTACAAATGAAGGCATCAGTCTTACTTGGTTAGACTTGACATAGTTGGAGATGATCACTGGAATTGACATACTAAACAAGACTTTCTACTGGAAAGCACGAGACCAATTTTGCCAGAAGAAATTTATCATGCCAAGTAGCAGGGTAATAGGACTCCTAAGGCAATTTTTAAAATTTGTTTTCAACAATTTGTAAACAGATTTCCATAGATGATGCTACATTACTGTATCATAATTAGAGGTTAGCATATACATGTGTTTGGTGAAATAATTAAGGGGTAAACCAGTTTTATATGACTCATGTCAATTCCAATACTACCACCTGAGAACAATGAATATTAACTTTAATGAATCATATCCTCAACTTCAATGATTATGTTTCCAGAAATTATTTGTTTTCTAAGGATATGTCTGGCATTTTCTAGCTCTAAACACTACCAAACAAAGATGTAGAACACTGTAAGCATGGCTTGCAGTTTACCTGGTTAAAACATTTGTCAATGCCGAACGTTCGCTTGCAGGTATTTGCAGTGGTATTTGGCACTTGGACATGGCTTAAAAAAATCAGTGACAAAGAAGTACAAGCATTTGTCAATGCCGAATGTTGCTTGCTTCTATGTACTGTTTAGGTATTTGGAAGTCATTGGAGTGCAAATATTGAAAAATCGCGAACTTACAAGCGTGCGTAGGAACTGCGCAATGCACGCTTGTAAAACAGTCATTTTTAGGAATTTTTTCACCAAATTTTCAACATAGCCATTTTAAGAGCTCTGCTCATGAACAGTGTCACTGTGTTTTTCTTAATGTGTCCCACATTGATTTCGCACACCAACTGAGCCATTGTGCGCTACATGGGCGGAAACACATTTTGGGCAGGATGTGAAAATGACAGTTGTACTGCTCATGAGGAGTGTGTTAAATAGGCAATGTTGAAAATCTGGAGAAAATATTGAAAATCGCAAACATCTGACGCTGCGTAGGAACTGCAGCAATGCGCTCAGTAAAACAGTCATGTTTAGGAATTTTTCACCAAATTTTCAACATAGCCATTTTAAGACCTCTGCTAATGAACAGTGTCACTGTGATTTTCTTAATGTGTCCCATACATTGATTTCGCACACCGACTGCACCATTGTGTGCTACATGGCGGAAACACGTTTTGGGCAGGATGTGAAAAATGACAGCTGTACTGCTCATAAGGAGGTGTGGTAAAATGGCAATGTTGAAAATCTGTAATGAAAATATTGAAAATTTACGAACTTACGAGCGTGCATAGGAACTTCGCAACGCACACTCGTAAAACAGTCATTTTTAGGAATTTTTTCACCACATGTTCAACACTGCCATTTTAAGACCTCTCTCATGAACAGTGTCACTGTGATTTTCTTAATGTGTCCCATACATTGATTTCACACACCGATTGCGCCATTGTACGCTACATGGGCGGAAACATGTTTTGGGTGAGATGGGAAAAAATGACAGCTGTACTACTCATAAGAAGGTGTGGTAAAATGGCAATGTTGAAAATCTGGAGTGGAAATATTGAAAATTTGCAAACCTATGAGGGTGCGTAGGAACTGCACAATACACACTCATAAAACAGTCATTTTTAGGAATTGTTTCACCAAATTTTCAACATAGCCGATGTGTGCTACATGTGCGGAAACACATTTTGGGCAGGATGTGAATAATGACAGTTATACTACTCATAAGGAGGTGTGGTAAAATGGCAGTGTTGAAAATCTGGAGTGAAAATATTGAAAATATTGAAAATTCACGAACTTACGAGCCTGGTAGGAACTGCGCAACACACGCTCATAAAACAATCATTTTCTGGAATTTTTGCACCACATTTTCAACATGGGGTTTTTGGGACCCCTTCTCATGAATGATGTCACTGTCATGGCATTATTTGGGCCCGAAGGGTGATTTCACGCAGTGACTGCGAAATCACCCTTCAGGCCTGAATAACGCCATGACAGTGACATCATTCATGAGAAGGGGTCCCAAAAACCCCATGTTGAAAAGTTGCTGCAAAAATTCCAAAAAATGCCTGAGATATGCAATAAAGTTGAAAACCCCCTATCTAGCCCATTATACAGCTTACCGGCATTTCCTCAGTTGCCTTATGCACAATCAGGTGTATGGGAGCAGGGGAAATGCCAAGGGACCGCTGGGCATCAGTCCCTGATGGCTGCAGCCTGGCAGGGTGTCAGGTGCAAGTCACCGGTGATCGGCACATGGCATGCAAATGGAGCCATAATGACATGCAAATGGCCCCATTTGTGCCTTGCATGCATAATTGCCTCATTTGCATGCCCAGTGCTGAATATCACAGTTGATGCACCTAGCACAACTGCACTTGCGCATCCCACTGCTCCCATCCTGCCACTTGCACTGGCACAGTGCCACTGCACCATTTGCAGTGCATCCGCCATCAGTGCCATATTCAACGGTGCTGTGTCATGGCACAGCACCATTGAATATCACCTGGTCCATGCCCGGGCGCAGCCCAGTTGCACTGCACCTGGGCTTGCACACCTGCCTGGCTCAGTTTGAATATCCAGCCCATAGTTTCTTGTCACTAGAAAATGTAAAGGTTTTAATTTCTTTGCAAAATGGATGCATATATGTATTTGCATTTAAATATGCTCCTGATTCATTCTCAAGCTGTATAATTAAGTCTTGTATGAATCAAGGAATGTTTATTTTTATCATTTTAACTGGTGAAACAACTTTCCCATAAATTAAAATTTCCCTGCGCTCTCCACTAGTGGTTGGTACACCTTAGCTACATATTCAGTAGCACCCTGCTGGATACCATGAGCTGCTGTATTCAGATGCATAGATGACTGAAAAGTACAATTTGCAATGCATTCATAGAAACTCTGTTACTCAATTAAATCAGTTACTGATGGCACTTTATATATTAGGGGAGGTAATGGAGACATGTCATAACTGAACTACACTTATTTTCTGTATGTCACTTGTACTAGAATAGCCACATTTGATTTGACTAACACATTTTCTATGTATGTTGTATTGCAAATTGCACTTCTCAATCAGCTATGAGTCCAGAGCTGTGATTACCTGCACTCAAGGAAATAGAAGGCAATGTGGCATGCTAGCAAAGTGTGGCCAACCCTATACAAAGCCACAAAGTCTAAAAGGTAAGCGCTCAAAGAAAACCACTGAGATCAATGTTATTAATGAATTGTTGATTTATTTCTCCATGTTGGTGGAGAAATAAGTCAACATTTCATTGGTAACATCGGTCTCTGTGGTTTTTTGGTGCGCTTACGTTTTGGACTTTCAGTCAGCTATCAGCCTGCATAAAGCAGCTCACGGCATACTATCACTTATGTTGTATTTAGGCTTGTTTTATTTTTCAGATTTCAACAGTGTGCTTTTGAATATGTATTTAGGGTGCACAGACACTGGTTGGATTGCGGGGAATTTTTTATTTATGGCAAAGCAGATCGTCAGCAAATAGATTGATCAGCTTTCACTAAGAATGCAAAGGAAAGACACCAACACCATCACATACACCATGCAAGGAAACATTTGGCATTGACAAATGCTTGTTTATTTCTATTTCTTTATGTACATTTTTTTATTCTATACTATTGGTTTGAATGGCCTGGAATGGTGTAACAATGATCATGTTTTCATATACATAGCCTCAGTAATACATAATGGGTAGGAGAAATACAGAGCTAATGCAAAATATAAGCAGAATTCTGTCCAAATATTATTCTCCTGGAGCCGTCAACTGCTTTTTAAGCTAGCTCCCAAACTAGTGCTGGCAAAATTGATAAAAGCTGTTTGTGCACTTTTCATCAAATTGTACCAATTTTGTACAATTCCACAAACTAGAACAGTGCATTCAAAAAAGCAGTTTAGGTTGACACTGCAACTTTTTTTAAAAGTGTGTTGTTAAAAATGAGCAGTTTGGAAAAATGGGTGCTGTTTGCTGAAACTGCACATTTTTAGCAGTCACCTTTTTATTAATGCACAATTTGGGAAAAATTACGCTGTTTGAATTAAAAAGCGATGGGTACCTTATGTCAGAATTTGGCACAATTGTACCAAAAATTGTGTGAATGCGAAATTGGCAATTTCCAGCAATTTTGCAAGAGTAATAAACATTTTACACAACACTTCCCCTAACTTAAGGTGGTGATGCATCTATCATAGTATCATAGTAATGTGTCAGCAGAAAAGGACCATTCTGACCCATCCAGTCTGCCTATCTCCCCTTCCCCTACTTGTCACTGGTACACAAGGAGCCTATCCTCTGTCCTTTAGCCAACCCCATATGTCTAGTCCATGATCTATTGAATTCTTCCACCACTTCAACACCTATCACCTCCTCAGGTAATCTGTTCCAGGGTTTAACCACCCTCTCAGTGAAATAACACCTCCTTACATTACTTTTAAATCTTCCTCCATACATCTGCACACATGCTTTCTAATTTTCCTCAGTTTTTTGTAACATTAGGCTTCATGTGAGTCTATTTGTACTTTTAAATCTTGAACATTGTTCTGTAATAATTTGGCCAATAATAGTATGCTGTCATAAGCCTTGACTACTACTTATACTAAAAAAATCAATGTAATGGCAAGGAAGACTGACCATGTCTTTCTAGTAGGAAATGGCTGTGGATAGCTTCATATTATTCATTGTTCCTACAACATGCTACTGTGTCTACATACTTATTGAGGAGCATGGTTAGTCCAGGACTAGATTCTCCTTGGGTACAGTGCCAGAGGCACATGAAAGCCAATAGATTTAAGAAGGTATATTTGATTGCAATACTATTGACTTGTTTCTGGATGTTGTAACATTGAATGTGTGTTGGGAGAGAAGGACGGATAGGCCCATCCAGTTTGCCCTATTTTCCCTGCCTATTTCTACACCCTGGATCCTACTGGTCACTACAGTCCTTCTCTCCTCCCTTACCTTTGCTTTTTATACCCATGTGCTCATCCCATGCATGCTTGAAGCTCCCCACGGTCTTCAACCCCCACCTCTTTTGGCAGGCTATTCCAGGTGTTTACCACCCTTTCTATGAAGAAGTATTTTCTCACATCCCTTTTAAATTTCCCCTCCAAGCTTCATAGCATGCTCCTGTGTTCTGGTTCTCCTCTTCTTCCTGCTAAAGATACTCTCCCCAGCACCTCATTTACACTAGTGTGGTACTAATACATCTCAGTTAAGTATAATAATCCTATCTTGGTGTGTGTCAGCACTGCATAACCTACCTTCCTAGATAGTTGACTGCCCATGGCTTGGTTGCACCTCATGTCTCCCAACCTACTCAGGGTGTTTAGTTATTACCACACACCCAACTGTGGATTATTCCATATATAATAAAGTCACCTCCACCTTCATTATACAGCTGTTGTTAATGGAACTGCCCAGAAGAGGGTGTGCTTGCATTATTTGTAATTTAAAGGGGAACAGTCAGCACAAATGACCCCACACTCAAGTGTGAGGCTATTCCCAATGTGCACTTTGTGGGCAAAACATTTCAGTTGATTTACTGTTTACTGTACTATTGCTTACATCAGACTAATTTTGTTTAATTGTAGGCTGACATCTTCTTTTACTACAAATCCCAGAATCCCCTGCAGCTGACATCAGAGCAGTAGGCAACAGTGGAACATTCAATAGCCTGCAGTGCATGTTAAGGCTTTTTTTTGTCTCTGATTAGATGCTTTCTAGGACTGCTTTTCTCCAGGGGCTAAGTACAGTCCTCTGTGACTGTGCATAGCCCATGGAGGACAGCAAGACTAGCAAACAAAAGATCAGAGCTTATATAAACTCTAGCATGCCCTGCAGGCTATTGTATCTTTTCATTGCTGCCTACTACTCTGATGTCATCTGCAGGGGATTCTGGAATTTGTAGTAACAGAAGATGTCAGCATTCAACTAAGCAAAATCAGTATGATTCAATCTTCTGTACTACAGTAAACAATAAGTAAATCAACATTTTTCTGCACACAAAGTGTACATTGGGACCAGACCCACACTTGAGTGTTGGTGCTCTTGGTGGTAACTGTTCCCCTTTAAACCTGCACTTTGTGCATTGTACAGTTGGAGATAGCATACCGAATGGGTGGTTTTCAGGAAGAGCAATGCACAGGAGCCATAAAAAAGATGCTATGAGACAAGAAATATTATAAGAGGTGAAGCTGAATGGGGTGAGTATCAGGAAAGAACTAGGAAGGCCAAGAGGACAGTCAAGATCACAAAAGCAGACACAGAACTGCTTACTGTGGAAGGGGTCAAGGGAGGGGAAAAACAGTTTTTAAGATGTGTAAGGGAAAAAAGAAAGATGGGAGTGTCAAGCTAAAGGAGTGGGACATAATAGAGGAAGATGGGCATAAAGCAGCCATGCTGAATGCCTACTTGTACTCGATGTTCGCTACAGACAACAGTGGGCCCATGCCAGAAAGCAACATAAAGGCAGCTGATAGAGGACTCCCAGAAAAGAGTCTTCAGATATATACTAGTGCAAGAGTCAGAAAAGTTTTATCAGTCCTGAAAGTAAACAAGGCCCCGGGGCCAGAGTTGATGACTCCAAGGGTACTGAGGGATCTGGCATCAATGATTGCTGAACACTGCGGCGCTATTTAATAGCTCTTTACAGCAAGGGGTGATTCTCAAGGACTGGAGGATGGCTATGCCAAATATCACAATTAAACCAAGGAAGAATAGGAAAACATGGCAGATCAAGAAGCCTACTAAATTATACCAAAGGCCACCTGGAAAAGAAAGGACTTCAAGACCCTCTTAAAGACCTCCACCAAAGAAGCCACCCATAAAGATCTTAGAAGCCTGTTCCATAGAGTTTGGTTGGCTAGTGTAAACACTCAGTTGCCTACAGATTTTAGCTTCACCCTAGGAACACCTAGGAGGCCACTCTTGCAGGAACGGATGGGACAGAGAGTCAACAGGTCAGGGTAAACAGAGCCCAATCTGTATAGAGCCTCATATGTCAGCAAACCAACCTCAAAGTTGATATGCCACTTAACCTGCAGCCAGTACAGTTTACACAGAACTGGGGTTATGATAGGACCTAGGGAGGCCTGTCAACAATTGGGTCACTGCATTCTGCTGCAGCTGCCAGCATCAAAGGACACATTCATTCACCATGAGGTACACAGCCTTACAGTAATTGAGTCTGGAGGTAACAAATGCATATACCAGTAATGGTAGGTGTTTTGGGGGGGGGGGCAAGGCTTTAACCGAGTAATGTTTCAGAAATGGTAAAAGCCATTCCAGACTACAGACAACACCTGAGCCTCAATTGTCAGTTTCTTATTCAGAATGACCCCAGATTGCTTACCTTAGATGAGGCCAACAACCTACAGGAACCTAGCTACAAGACAGTCCCCTTGTTGGTGGATTCTACATCCCACCTTTAACCAGGCTCAACAACTAGTACCTCTGTCTTGTCTGGGTTGACAAGAGTATCTCCTTAGTTGAAAATGGACTGTGCCAACTGAACTTAGATCTTCAGTTTTATAACTATGTGCATGAGACAACCTCTTATGCTTATAAGAGTAGCTGGAATGTTTAGACATAAAAAATTGTGATTAGCTAAAAATGATGTCATGATTTATAATGCAGTTTAGACATAGCAGTCTCTACTGCCAGAGTGCTTAGAAGGCATACATGACCAAAGATGCAGGGCATAAACATGGTCTGTTGCAAAATCACTGCACCAATGGTGCTGTAACAGTCCCATGTCTGTGACCCCAATTAATCCTCAAAGGGGGTCACAGCCCTTGACAGCAACCACAGAGAGAAAAGCAGGAGATGGCCATATATCATGCCCCAAACAAAGCATGGTGGTATTCTGTAGAGGCAGTCACATCTTTAGTGTCACCCCGTAATGAAGAACTGTTGCAAGCAGTTTTCAGGGGGTGTCACTAAAGAGTGACATGGACCCTAGGAGCCAGCAGGGTATGGCAAAAGAAAGGACTCTAGTCACTGGAGCCATGGACGGAAGACCACAGCAAGGGATAGGAGATCCACTGAAATCCAGGGATATGTACTTGGGCTTAGGTTAGGGCAGGAACCATGTGTGACTTCTGATCCTGCTGACTGTATAATGTGGTCAAGTGGTTAGAGCTTGGGACCCAGGAGACCACAGGTTCAAACCCAGTTAGAGCCAAACACTGTGTGACTTTAGCCAAGTTGTGAAACCTTCCAGTGCTCCAGCCAACCCAGCTATGGAAATTAGTCAAAGGAGGATCCCTCTGGATACAAAATTCTGCATTTCAGCTGGCCTATCCTGGGTAAATAAATTAAAGAGACACATTCATGACCAGTGATGAGGCATTCTGGAGGAGAACGGTAACAAAGTGTGATCTGAGATGGGATTGCACCCACGCAGAACTATGGGTCAGGATGCTGTTGGCAGCAACAGGGGGGGCAGGTGATGGACCAGGCAAAGCAAGCAGCCCCAGTGACCGGGGCCAAAGCGCGCTGGGCTTACAACAGGGCATCATGCACCTGGCCTAGGTGCATGTTCCGGCATGCCTGTGCACATTGCAGGGGCTTGCACCTGGTGACAGGCTGCAGGCAAAGTGGTGACAAAGGCGGGCAGTCGGGGGGACAACCACAGGAACATTCCTTTCAGGGGGGATGGGGAGGATCTGAGATGGGGAAAGGCAGCCCCAGGAGAGGAGGATATGCATCCAACTATGGGTGGAATTAGGTCAGGAGCAAGTGAGGGGTGGTGGGGATATACTCTGGCCCTCACCCCCATCAACTTGGGGATGGTGGAGGCCTGGACGGAGGGTTACCTTCAAAAAGAGGGGGCAGAGCTGTTATGGGTGGGTTTTAAGATGGGTTTTCCACTGGGGTTTGAGGGGGTGTTGGTGGGGATGTGGGTGATGAACTTCAGCTTGGTAAAAGGGAAGGAGGACATAATGCAGAGGAAGATTGCAAAGGAAGTCAGGCCGGGAAGTGTGGAAGGGCTGCTGGCCGGCCCCCCCTGCAAGGAATTCCAGGTGTCACCATTGGGGGTGGTGCCTAAGAAACAAGCTGGTGAATTCTGGCTTATACACCACATGTCATACCTGGATGGGGGGGGGTCAGTGAATGAAACGATCCCAGTGGTATTGATCATGGTATCCTACGCGTTCCTGGATCAGGCGATAGCGTTAATTCGGGCAGGTGAGGGGGCATGGCTGGTGAAGACGGACATTGAGTCCACCTTCCGGCTGCTACCAGTCCGGCCAGGGGACTGGGATTTGTTAAGTTTCCAATTTGAGTATGGTTTGTATTTTGACAAAGCCATGCCCATGGGGTGCTCAGTGGCATGCTCAACTTTTGAGATGTTCAGCTCATGGGTGCAGTGGGTGTTTGGGCATCAATACAGGCATAAGAGAGTGGTCCATTACATGGATGACTTTCTATTGATAGGTGGCAGCCAGGTGGAAGCCCAGCAGATGCTGGATGACTTTCGGGACATGTGCAGGGTTATCAGGATCCCATTGGCAGTGGGGAAGATGGAGGGACCAACCCACAGGCTGGAGTTCCTGGGGATCAAGATAGACACCAAGCAGGAGTGTTTCCACTTGCTGGGGGAAAAAATGTCCCGATTAACAGGTTTGTTAGCACTTGTGGGGGGGAGGAGGAGAAGGGTGCTGGTGGTACAGGTACAGCAGCTGCTGGGGCACCTTAATTTTGCCTGCAAGGCCATAAACCCAGGCAGGGCATTTATGAGGAGGCTGGGCAGGGTCACAGGCAAGGCCAAGATGCCCCATCATTGGGTGGACATCAACAAAGGAATGCAGGTGGATCTTCAGGTTTGGGAGGTCTTTTTGGAGTCATACAATGGGGTGATGTTCTGGAAAGAGGAATGGGTCCACAAAATGGAACTCAAGCTGTACAGAGATGCAGCCAGGAGTTTTGGTTTGGGGGCCTATTTTCAAGGGGAATGGATCTGAGAGGGATGGCCAGTCCAGTGGAAAGAATAGGGATGGACTAATGACATCACGTTTTTGGAAATCTTTCCCATTTGGGTGGCTTTGGAGATCTGCAGAGAGTGAATGGCGGGGTGGCACATTTCATTCTGGTGCAATAATAAGGGAGTAGTAGAGGTGATTAACAGGTAGAGTGGCCAGACAGACTCAGTGGGATGGGTTATGAGGAGCCTAGTGTTGCTGAGGCTGCAATGGAACCTGTTTTTCAGGGCGCAACACATAGAGGGGATTTGGAATGAGTTGGCTGATAGTCTCTCTCATCTTCAGATAAGACGATTCCGGGAGTTGGCACCCCAGGACACACCTACCCAGAGCAAGGTACCAGTTTGGATGTGGGAGGTTGGCATTGTATAGAGGCTCATAGGCGCCCAACACCTTAAGGGACTACAAAGGGGCTTGGAAGAGTTTCCAGGGCTTTTGAGCAGGTTTGGGTTGGGGGACAGGGTAACCAGTGCGGGAAGAACAGGTCATGCAGTACATAGTAAAAAAATGGGAAAAAGGGGTGGCCCACACTACCATGGGGGTACAACTGGCAGGTATCAGCTGGGCTTGCCAGTAATGGGGGTAGTGGGACACCACAAGCAGCTGGGCCATCAAGCGGATGGTCATGGGCTGGCGGAGGGGTCAAGGCAGGAGGCAGGATGGAGGAAGGCCCATACAGGGCCCTCTACTCCTGAAGGTGGTATGGGTACTGGACAATGTATGCCAGTCAGCGAATGAGGCATGTCTGTTCCGGGCCATGCTTGCAGTCATGTTGAGAGGGGCCTTCTGGGTGGGGGAGATGCTGGCGCCCAAATGAAGGGTGACCACAGGGGGGTTTGCAAGAGCATGATGTGCAGTGGGAAACAGATAAGGTTGTCATCAAGCTACGAGGTCTAAGATGGACCGGGGGGAAGGGGCACCACCATTGAGATACACAGACAAGCAGAGGGGGAGGTATGTGCAGTAAGGGCCATGACAGAGTATAGGAGGTTACGGGGCCACCAGAAAGGAGCCTGGTTCCTGCATGAGGATGGATCACTGGCAACGGGATTCTAAGTGGGGGCAGTGCTAAAAAGAGCCATGGCATTTACAGGGGAGGATCCCCATGAGTTTGCCCCCCATTCTTTTAGAGTTGGGGTGGCAATGGAAGTGGTAGCAACAGGGGCAGGGGAAGCCGAGGTCAAAGGAATAGGGAGATGGAAGTCTGATTGCTACAGGAGATATGTGAGGTGTCGACAATGACTAATGGCCCCTTTTCTCTCTCCCCACAGCAGGTTCCAAGTAACAGGTGTAGATCGTGGGGCATTCGTTCATATATTGGGCAGAGCGGTTTGCAGCCACTATGAGGATAGGGCACAACTGCGCCAAGGAACAGAGTACACCAGAGTGAGATGGAAGAGCCTGAGAGGCATGAGGTGGGTGCAACTGCTACCCCTGCTGGAGGAGCTACAGGTGCAGTGGGGCAGACCAGATGGTGTTATAGTACATTTAGGGGCAATGATTTGGGGTCAATACCATGGGGGTCCTTGATGAAGGATATCATTGCAGACTTGGAGAAAGTGAAGAGTTGGTGGCCCCAGGTAGTGATAGGCTGGTCAGAAATCACCTCACAGAGGGTATGGAGAGGAAATAAGGGGCCAAAAGCTATAGAGATGGCATGAAAGTGCTTAAATAGAAAGGTGGCCAGGGCAGTGATCGAGATGGGGGGGGGAGTTCACATTCGACACAGGGACATATCATATGAACAGGAGGCAGTGTACCGGGGGGGCGGGGTTCACCTGACAGAGTTCAGCATGATCCTGTTCCTCTGCCCCTTTGGGGACCTAGTTGGGGACATCAATAAAAAAGGGGTTGAGGGGTTAACCCACAAGGGAGGGACCCCCATCTTCCATTGTAAACTGGAGATGGGGCAGTGGAAGGGGTGGGAGCAAGAAAGGAAAAGGGGTGCAGTTAGGTGGGGAGGGTGGGTAGGTACTGTGTGCTTGGGATAAAGAACCCAGGCATGGGAGTAACGAGGAAGGGGTGAGGGATATAGACCTAGGGGATGGATCGATGTGTTCACACCTAGTGGGGGTGAGTGGTCCAGGTAAGGTGGTACCTGGTTGTGGTGCTAAAAGGGGGGGTCCGGATCAGGGTGTCCAGACCCCAAGAAGCAAGGGTGGAAGAAGAGTGGATCAAGAAGAAGAACCACTTGAGAGGGAAGACAGGACTGCTACGTCCCAGATATGATATGGGAGTGTTATGTCCAAATTGTAAATATGAAATGTTAGAATGAATGGGATGCAATGTATGATTTAAATTATGCTGCCTTACTAATAAATGTTGCCAGTGAGCATCCAAAAAACTTAACAAGCAGTGGCATGAGTTATTTTTGGGTGGGGATCCAGGAACAATGGGCCTTGCCAATAAAAGGCAGGCCAGGTTGTCCTGGAAGACAGCCAGAAATAAAGGTGAAGGAAGGGGGCAGGGCGGGAGAAGGACTATGACCTCAGAGGGAGCTTGGTCACCAGGTTGCTCGCTGGCTACTGGCCAAGGGGGAGGGGCCCAAGGAGGGGCAGGTACTGGGTCTCTGGAGGCTTCTTAAGGGCAGGTAGCCCAGAGATAGCCATTTTTTACTGCTGTAATTCCCCCACCTACCTGCCCAGCTGTAGGTGAAAAGGGGTGTGTGTAATAGGCAATAAGACAGGTGAAGGCACAGGGGTGGCCAGCAAGGGCCAAGTGAGCCACAGAAGGAGCGACAGGAGGGCCTAAAGGCTAGGTGGAGCACCACTGGCACAGGGTAACAAGTGAGAACAAAAAGGGGTGACGGGAAGGGGTAGGAGCAAGAAGGGAAAAGGGGGGCAGTTAGGCGGGAAGTAGGTACCACGTGCTGGGGACAAAGAACTCAGGCGTGGGAGTAACGGGGGAGGGATATAGAACAATGGGGATGAATCTATGTGTTCACACCTAGTAGGGGCGAGTGGTCCGGGTAAGGTGGTACCCGGTTATGGTGCTAAAACAGAGGGGGCCAGATGCCGGATGATGGTGTCTGGACCTCAAGAAGCAAGGGCAGAAGAAGAGTGGATCAAGAAGAAGAACCACTCGAGAGGGAAGACGGGACTGCTATGTCCTAGATGTGATATGGGACTGTTATGTCCAAATTGTAAATATGAAATGTTAGAACAAATGGGATGTAATGTATGATTTAAATTATGCTATCTTACTAATAAATGTTGCCAGCGAGCCTCTAAAAAACTTAACAAGCAGTGGCATGAGTTATTTCTTGGTGAGGATCCAGGGACAACAGCATATTCAAATGTAGTGCTCAATTGCTTATGACATGATTGCAGCCCTCTGTTCATAGTACTATGGTGAGATAGTATTTGGTTATGCCAGGGATAAGATCAGGAGGCATTAACACACACAAAAGGGTGTGGAAATTGCTGTCTGATATTATTTTGTCATAACAACATACAGATGATAGTGGGCCCCAAGATGATATGGTTATCTTGGGGTAACAGCAACAGGCAGCATGATACACTGTAGGGTGTTGTAAATGCTGTCTGATGTTATATAGTGCTACCCACATAGTCAGCTTGTGTGTTAATGCAGCAAAGGACTTGTCTGACCATGTCAACAACTACTTACAAGAACATAGACATATGTAGTTCTGAAATGTTTATCCTGTCAATGTAGGCATTTGGTCATGATACTAAACTGATACACTGTTTCATAATGCTGTCATAACAACGGGAGGGATCAAGATACATGAACGGTGGTAAAACAGCTAAGTGATGTTATTCTGTGATAACTACATATGTGGTAGCATCTGGTCCAAGACTATTTTCTTATGTCGGGGTAACGTCAGGAGGCATTGCCACACACTATAGGGTGGTGTAAATGTTGTCTTATGTTATATGGTCAGAACCACATAGTCATCTTGTTTGTCAAGGTATGAAAGCACTAGTCTCCCCATTTCAAACAATGTCCACAACAGGATATACAAATGCAGTTCTCAATTGTTTATGATATGTCTGCAGCCGTCTGTTCAAAACACTATGGTGAGACAGTATTTGGTTATGGCGAAGTAAGATCAGGAGGCATTAACACACACAAAACGGTGGTGAAAATGCTGTCTGATATTATTCGGTCATAAAAACATACATGGGATAATGGGTGTCAAGATTATATGGCTATGTCGGAGTAACAGTAGCAGGCACTACGATACACTGTAGGGTGGTGTGAATGCTGTCTGATGTTATCCAGTGCTTACCACATAGTCAGCTTGTCTGTTAATGTAGCAAAGGACTTGTCTGATCATGTCAACCACTGCCCACAAGAACATACACATATGCAGTTCTAAAATATTTATGCTGTTAATGTAGACATTTTGTCATAATACCAAACTGATACACTGTTTCATAATGCCGTGGTAACATCAAGAGGCATTAAGAGACATGAACGGTGGTGAAAATGCTAACTGATGTTATCCAGTCATAAGTACATAAGTGGGAGCATGGCACCCAAGATTATTTGGTTATGTCAGTGTAACATAAGGACGCATTAACACACACTAAAGGGTGGTGTAAATGCTGTTTCATGTTATCCGCTCATAACCACATACTCATCTTGGTTGTCAATGTGTGGAAACAGTTGTCTATTCATGTCTACCACTGACCACAACAGCATACACGTATGCAGTATTCAACTATTAATGATGTCACTGCAAGGCTCTGTTCATAAAATGAAAGTGAAACAGTATTTGGTTATGGTGGGGTAACATCAGGGGGCATTTACACACAGTAAACTGTGCTGAAAATGCTGTCTGATATCTTGTCACAAATACATAAGTGGGAGCATGGCGCCCAAGACTATTTCGTTATGTCGGGGTAACATCAGGAGGCATTAACACACACTAAAGGGTGGTGTAAATGCTGTCTCATGTTACACAGTGATAACTACATACTCATCTTGGTTGTCAATGTGTAAAAGCACTTGTCTGTCCATGTCAAGCAATGCCCACAACAGCATATCCGAATGCAGTGCTCAACTGTTTATGACATCACTGCAGGCCTCTGTTCATAATACTATGGTGAGATGGTATTTGGTTATGTCGGAGTAAGACCAGGAGGCATTAACTCGCAAAAAAGGGGGTGAAAATCCTGTCTGATATTATTCCTTCATAACTACATAAGTCCGATAATGGGGCCCAAGATTGTATGGTTATGTTGTAGTAGCAGCAACAGGCATTACAATACAGTGTAGGGTGTTGTGAATGCTGTTTGATGTTATCCAGTGATAACCACATACTGAAGTTGATTGCTTATGTGGAACACCACATGTCTGATAATTCGAATTGATACCCACAACATCACTCTGAGATGCAGTACTGAATAGTTAATTATATCACTGCAGAGCTCTGTTCATAATACAATTGTGAAAGGCTAGTTGTCAATGGTGGTGTAGCACCAGGAAACATTAACGTAGACTATAGCCTCATTAAATGTGTCTCATATTATTTGCTTATAATCATTAAATTCAAGACATGTGCTGCACCGATTTATACCTTACATTGAAACACAGCAGAAACAGAACTAGTAAGACAGTTCTTATTGTTCTTTTAACCATGGTAAACTTATGAGGGGGGTAGTTTGTGGTGCAATTTTCAAGTGGATATTCATGTGGTATTCTTCTCAAGATTCATATTGGTACTTACAGTGAAGGACTCTCTCTCCAAAGTTCAGCTTCCCGGCCTGAAGTCACAGCTGGTATGTTGCCTGATACCAGCCCCGGTCCTTCTTGGGCACCTTCCCTGCTTCCTTCATTTTGTAGAATCTCTGCCACCGCATCTTCCACTTCTCTTTACATGGCACCACTTCTTGTTACTTAGGCTTTTCTCGTAATGCAAATATCTAGCCATGCCCTTCCACATTTCTTCTTGAGGCATGTTCATAGCCCTCATCATGATCTGTGGATCTCCTACTTTCGTTCTAGTCTCCAGCAACATAGGCAGCTGCTCACTACTCTAATATTTGGTCATTTCTGTGTTGTTAAAAAATAAGTAAGTACGGTTATTGGCTAGCTATGTGCATATTCACAGTGCCCCACAGAGTCATAATGACAAATTATGTAGCTTTAACAAGTGGTGATGGTGTGTCACTGAGGATTTGACACTGTGAAGTGGTCCCCCCTTAATTCACTATGCTGATTGATGAACAATTTTTTGAAGCTGTTATTATACTGAGGTACATTGTCTCTGCTTGAAAAAAAACATTGGCTAGTAGCATTGTAATTTTCAGCTGCACAGATTTGTACAGTAGAACATTACTCACATATAATAACTGGCTCTGCCTTTTTCCCACAGGGAAACAGTGGCATAATTTGCCGTTATAAAGGAGCGTGTAAAACGTCAAAAAAGCACACGGTTTCCCCCACTCTGTGCATGCCCTGCTGCACCTTGTCCCTTCCAATCACCGACAGCATGTTTTCCCGCGGAAGACTGAACCACCATTTGGACTCAGCGGTAAGTGGAAATTTAAACATCTTAGACATCTTCTCCTGGGGGAATACTGAGAATTTGTTGCCTGTTTTGTATCAATGATATTAGGCTCAGAGGAGCATCTCTTTTTTTTCCTCTCTTTACCCAAGGTAATGCTGTTCAGGTAATGAGGAGGCTGCCATTGAGCTGTTTTGATTAAGGAGAAGAATAGGAACCCATTGGTTCTGAAGCTGGCAGAAGAATCTGCTAGTAAAGAACTTTAACTCCTGAGACTGTATGGTACAGGTTGATAAATTACTGATAAATTACTGAATTTGCAGCATTTTTCACTACCGGGATGGTACTGCCTTGAATTTACTGGATTCTATCGTTACGTGTGCTTTGGTGAATTACTAATATGAAGCCCTTTTATAAGGGTAACAAAGTTGAAAAACTAATTTAAAAAAGGACTCCTCTGTGTATTTGGAGCTTTGGTGTATACATTTTATAAGAAACAATGTGCTTTTCAGACCTTCTTGCTCCCTTTAAGTAGAGATGCCATCAGCCACCTGACAAGATGATTTGGGAGTTTGTTTCTTTTTTGGTTTTTTTAGAAGGAGTGGAGCTATGCACTAAAGTGGAGTCCTTGAACTTAATGGAATTGGGTTTTTATGAATCCAGGAACCTTTATAGTAGAATCCAGGTATTTTGAGATATGTTCTTAACTGTAAAACGTCCGAACAGCTGTAGTATATATTTTTGAGACTTTTGATGTTGTTTTATTTCAATGTTTTGTGGGTCATTATGTTTTTGTAATTGCAACTTTTTTAAAATGTGTGGGCTCTTGTTTATTATTGTTGCATTTTTAGTCTTGAAATGTTTTCTGATTAGTGCTGTAGTGGCTTTCATGAGATTATGATAGTAGATAGCGATGGGAATCAGTGGATGGACACTCCACTTGGTTCCCGGGGAATCTCTGTACACCTCTAGTTGGCCTGATCTGGTAATGTTAGGTGTTAGTCTGATAGCATTGGACTTAAAAGTGGAAGGACCTGTGGGGGATTTTTCTTGGGAAAAGCCTACATCTTCTAAGACCCACAGCTGGTTAAAGTAGCAGCAGGTATATAATCTTCATTTACCAGGGTGTAGTTGGAGCATGGGACTACATGTGCAGTGGGATGCTCTTTAATAGCTCCCCAATTGGATGGGTGTTACTGATAGCCTTTTACCTAACTTGGATCTGGTAATTGGGCATCCTTGGACAGTTTTCCTACACAGTACCTCTAAGAGTGGCATTGAATATGTGACTGGCCCAGATATGTTGGCTAAATGTTAGGCCTTTCTGGGAGTCGGAGATTGCCCCTTAAGAGAGAGATCACAATTTACTATGTTATGGTTAGCTCACATTTATGATATATTAGGCTGGTACACATGTGATATGTAAGAAATATCAGCCCATACTGTCATTATAGTTTTCCAGCTTGGAAATGTTTCTCAATTACATAGAAACATAGACTTTGTCGGCAGATAAGGACCGCTTGGCCTATCTAGTCTGCCCATTTCCCTACCTACAGGATAGGCCGCAGATCCTAGTTAACCAACAGCCTATTTCTTCCTACCCCCCACAAGAATTGCCTTATGTCTGTCCCATGCATTCTTGAATTCTCCCACAGTTTTAGACCCCACAACCTCCTCAGGAAGGCTGTTCCATGCATCCACTACCCTCTCTGAAATAATACTTCCTCACATTGCCCCTGAACTGCCCTCCTATCTTTAAATTGTGTCTCCTTGTTCTTGCACATCTCTTTTCTGAAAGATGCTACCCTCTTGGACTTTGTTGATTCCACTGGGGTACTTAAAGTTTCTATCATGTCCCCCTCTCCTTCTTTTCTCAGGGTATACATATTAAGCTCCTTTAGTCTCTCCTCTACGGCTTCTCTTGCAGACCCTGCACCATTTTAGTTGCCCTCCTCAGGACTGCCTCTATCCTGTCTATGTCCTTGCAGAGATGAGGTCTCAGAACTGGACACAGTACTCAGATGGGGTCTCACCAACTGTCTGTACAGAGGGATAACAACTTCCTGTTTCTGCTGCTGATGCCTCTCCTACATTCCAGTGTAACCCCAGCCCCCTCCTACTGCCTTCTCACATTGCTTGCTAACCTTAAGGTCATCTGATATGATTACCCCAGGTCCCTTTCTTTTTTTGTTGTTACTACCTCCCCACCCACTGTGTATTCTTCCCCTGGGTTCTTGTTTCCCAGGTGCATTATTTTGCACTTCTTTGCATTGAATCCTAGCTGCCATACTTCTGACCATTCCTCCAACCTTGCCAAGTCCCTTTTCATCCTTTCCACCTCCTTGTGTATCAACCCTGTTGCAGATCTTTGTGTCATCTGCAAAAGGCATACTTTCCTTCCAGTCCCTCTACAATGTCACTGATAGAGACATTAAAAGGACTGGACCAAATACTGAACCCTTCGGTACCCCACTAGTAACCCCTCTTTCTTCAGAGTGGACTCCATTTACAATTACCTTCTGTGTCCTGTTGTGCAGCCAGTGTTTTACCCAGGCTACCACCATGGGACCCACTCCCAGGCTGGTTAATTTTTCTATTAATCTTTTGTGTTGGACAGTGTCAAATGCCTTGCTAAAGTCCAGGTAGGCCATGTCCACAGCTCCTCCCTGGTCTACTACTTTGGTCACCCAGTCAAAGAAACCTATTAAATTCGTCTGACATGACCTTCCCACTGTGAACCCATGCTGCCTTGAGTCCTGTGCTCCACTGGTCTCTAGGTACTCAACTATTCTTTCCTTCAGAAGTGACTCCATCACTTTCCCTACCACAGAGGTCAGACTGACAGGTCTGTAGTTTCCTGCCTCTGTCTTGGTCCCACTTTTGTGAAGGGAAATCACATCTGCCTTCCTCCAGTCCTCGGGTACCACACCATCCTCCCATGATTTATTAAAAAGAGTAGCCAGTGGTTTCACCAGTTCCTCTCTTAATTCTTTTTAGAATTCTGGGTGAATTCCATCAGGACCCATTGCTTTGTCCACCTTCAGTTTTAGGAGTTCTTGCAGAACCCTTTCTTCTAATGAAAGGACTGGGTCGACCCCCTATCAAGTGCTTCTGTTAATTGGATTAGGCACTTCCCCTCCTCTTTTGAATACTGAGCAGAAATATTCATTCAGTATCCCTGCTTTTTCACTGTCCCCTCTGCCCACCCACCGTTCATTCTATTCAGCCTCACTATCCCTCCCTTTGTCTGTCTTTGCTCGCTGATGTACCTATAAAAGATTTTATCCTCTTCTTAACTGAGTTGGCTATCTTTTCCTCAGTTTAGGCCTTTGCTATTCTGACTTCCCTCACTGCTTCCTTCTGCCTTAACTGGTATAGCTCTCTGTCCTGCTCCTTCTGTGTTTCCTTATACTTCCGGAATGCAATCTTTTTCTGCCTGACTTTCACAGCCACCTCTTTTGAGAACCATAATGGATTTTCTTTTGTTTTGATTTGTTTATTTGCTTCACACAAAGGCTTGTTGCCTCTGTGATGGCAGTTTTGATGATTCCCCATTGTTGCTTCACACCTCCTTCTAGCCTGTTTGCTAGTGTTTTTCTGAGGCACTCTCCCATCTTGCCAAAGTCAGCCCTCCTAAAGTCCAGTAACCTCACTATTGTATGGCTTGACTCTGTAGCTGAGTTTAACGTGAACCACACTGTTTGATGGTCACTTGTCCCCAGATGGCAACCCACTTCTAGATCTGAGATCCTCTCACTGCCCCCGTTTGGAAGTATGAGGTCTAAGATTGCTCCCTCATGAGTAGGTTCCAAAACTAGCTGTCTGAGGCCTGCCACCTGTAGGGCATCAAGAATGGCCCTGCTCTTGGATGTGGCTGCAGCAAATGTGCTCCAGTTAACATCTGGCATATTCAGGTCTCCCAACAACAGTATCTCCCCTTTCTCTGCCATTCTAAGAATGCCTTCTATCATATCCTTGTCCATTCCCTCCCTCTGACATGGGGGCCTGTACACAAGCCCTGTACGGATTGTAGTGCCCTTTCCAGTCTCCAAGGTGACCCACAGTGCCTCCTCTCCTCCCTGTTTACTCTTTTGTTCAGTTGCTTTTATCCCTTCCTTTTCACAGAGAGCTACTCCTCCCCCTCTTCTCCCCTGCCTGTCTCTCATGTAGGTTATGTACCCTGGTATGTTAACATCCCAGTCATGGTTCTCTGTGTACCATGTTTCTGTGACTGTTATGATATCCAGGCATCCCTCTTCCATCAAGGCCACCAGCTCAGGGAGCTTGTTGCCCAGACTATGAGCATTGGTACTCATTACCCTCCATTTCCTGATGGCTTTACTCCCTTTTGCCCCATCCTGTCCTTCTTGCCTTTGTCACTTTCTCCATTTACCCCTGCCCTTCTCCCTATTGACACCTCTATGTTGGTGTTTGCCGCACTTACTACCATGATTATTTGGGGGGGGCTAGGATTTCCCTGCTCCTTTCCAGTGCCACCCCCATTGGCTAGTTTCAATGCTTGCCAATGAAGCATTTAAACCTATCACCTAGGATCCTGGTTTCCCTCCCGGACAGATGCAGCCCATCATGCCAGTATAGGCTTGCATCACTCCAGGTGGACCCCCAGTCCCCAATGAAGCCAAATCCCTGAGCTCCACACCAGTTTTTCAACCACTGATTGAATACCATGGTGTGGAACACCTTAGCCTCTCCTATGCCATAGATGGGCAGCACCTCCAAGAAGGTTACCATGCATGCCACTTGATTAAGGCCTCTCCCCAATTCCACAAACTCTTCCTGCACTTCTCTAATCCCTTTCTTAGCCAGGTCATTTGTCCCTAGGTGGACAATGACATCCAGCTCCCTCCCCTGTGCAGCTGCTCCGGCAATCCTGAAGATTCGCTCCCTGACCCTCCAAGCCATGGCGTCAGGTAGGCACCTTACCTCCCTCTCCCCATCCTCCCCCAGTTCTACCTTCTTAACAATGGAGTCCCCCACCAGGAGTTGTTTCCTTCTCCTGCAGGGTCACCTGCCACCCTCCTGTGGGTCTCCTTTGTGGAGGTTCCCAGCATCCTCCTTGGTCTCCACTGCGGGTGCACCCATAGAGGAACCACACTTTGACAGAATGGCATAGGAATTGTGGAGAGGCACAACTGGAGGGATGCACCTCTGTTCCACCACCCTCCCCCTCCCTGAGCCCACTGTTTTCCAACCGCTCCTCTTTCTCGATAACCTCTGAGGCAACAGCAGTGGCACTGGTGGTCCCTGGATGGAAGAGGAGGTCCCACAAATCCTGGCCAACTCAGCCTGGAGTTGTGCAACCTCCTCCCTCAGCCCAGACAGGTGCCTTCAGATGGGACAACACTGCATCCTCCAGAACATCTCCCAGAAGACTGCTGCTCCACAGCCACTGCACTGCACCAGTCCAATCATGTCTTATTTCTGGCCCCTTAACTGTTTGCAATCCTTACTCTTTCCTCTGTTTTCTCTCTCTCTCTCTCTCTCCTTACTTTCTGCCTGAGTGCCCTTTAAGCTCCTGATTGTCCTGTTCTGAGACAAGACTATCCTATATTTCTCAGTAGACCCCTTACTTGCTAAGAGGCAGACCTCCAGCAGCTAGAGGGGGCCGGAGAGCTACTCTTGCCCTTCTAGGATGGTGGGTCTTTGGTGGTTATGTGATCACTCACTTCCTGCTCCCAAACAGGAAGTTCCTGTTGTCAGTCAAATCCTGTGCCTATAAAAATAGAACTAGCTTTGGGTGGGGGTGTGGAGGGGAGGGAAGGAGGGCAATATAGTCCCAGTAGAAAAGTTCAGTCACACAGCAGTCCTTTCTCCTGGTGTCTTCTGCCAAGCTATTAGCAGAATCTTTATAAGGCAGTCTTTAAATTTAGCTTCCTTCTAGCTAAGCCACTCCCACTATTTATTAGATCTTTCTACAAGTAATGTAAACCTCACAGCCATTAAGTCCTTTCAATCACCTGAGATTTACAACTAGATAACTGTTCAGTTAACCATTCAGTTCAGTTAACTCAGACAGACACACACTTTTTTTTTTTGTTTGTTAGTTTTTTTTACCCTAAATTAAAGGTCCAAGTACAAAAGTTCTTCTTCTTTAGTCCCAGTAGAGAAGTTCAGTCACACAGCAGTCCTTTCTCCTGGTGTCTTCTGCCAAGCTATTAGCAGAATCTTTCTAAGGCAGTCTTTAAATGTCGCCTCCTGCTAGCTAAGCCACTCCCACTACTTATTAGATCTTTCTACAATTAATTTAAACCTCACAGCTATTAAGTCCTTTCAATCACCTGAGACTTACACCTAGATAACTGTTCAGTTAACCATTCAGTTCAGTTAACTCAGACAAACACACACTTTTTTTGTTTTGTTTGTTAGTTCTTTTTGCCCGAAATTAGAGGTCCTAGTACAAAAGTTCTTCTTCTTCTTTAGTCCCAGTAGAGAAGTTCAGTCACACAGCAGTCCTTTCTCCTGGTGTCTTCTGCCAAGCTAACAATTAGTGTTGTAATGGTTTTATGGAAATACTATTAACAGATAGGAAATCAGACAGTGGATTTTTTACTTGTTCCTAGGGGAACTGTTGTACTCTTCTAGTTTGCCCAAACTAGCCAACAATGGCAGGAGCTAGTCTCAAAGTATTGGACCCAAAAGTGAAAGGAACTGTGAGGATTTTTCTGGGGGAAAGCCTAAGTCTTTTAAGTCCCAAAAGTGGTTAAAGTACCAGCTGGTATATAATTAATCAATAAAGCATGACAGGGTGTGGTATATCATGGGATATCATCACACCTCGGGTGGTTGGGCATGAGGACACAGGCCGAGTGCATCCAATGACCCGAGAAGTGACAATATCCCATGATATACCACACCCTGGAGTGCATTATTGCTGTTGTGAAGTGGCTTTAAAGTTTTAGTAGAAAAAAACAAGAAAGAAACTTTTAAAACGTTAAAAAAATTGTTTTATTGGGTGTTAGAAGGATATGTTTTCAGAAAACAGGTCCTGATGGGCTCTGAGCAGCAGGTGGCACTGTTGTAGATAGAGTATCTGGAACTCTTGTTGTACTCTGCCAGCACTGCTCAGAGTTTTGAAACTTTTTTTTGACTGCCTGGACTGATATGGGAGTCAGTGAAGATCTGTGTGGATTTATGTTGGGTTTTTTTTTTTTGGTAAAATTCCTGTTTGCTGAGCATCACAATCTGAATGGGAGGAATGCAGGTAGACATCTTCATTGTTTTAGTTGTGCTAATGGGGAAGTAGCGAGCATAGCTGTTGAAAGGGGAGAGCAACAGAATGGGTAAAAATGCTCATGGAGGGCTGTTTCTGCTGAGTCACCCTGGTTCTGTCTTTTTTACTTTCTTTCTTTACTGCTTTCAAATGGGGACTCGGAACATAAGCCACAGTTTTGGTTTGCCGTTAGGAAGAGTGGATGCAGTCTGCAGCGCACAGGGGTTACAGTTGTCGGAGGTTACAGAGACTGTATTTGTGGGCTAGTGGTGGGACATGGTCCAATTGTGTACCAGTGTTGGCAGCAAATAGATTGGGACAGCCGCCTCTAGTGCCTTTTGTTGCGTTGAGCATGCTGCTTTTGAAGTTATGAGTGGCAGCGTGTGAGGAAGAGCTGATGCGAACAAGCGTTACTTCAGTGCAGCTATATTTGTTGTGAGGAGACTGGTGACTGGAGGTTTTCTGAAGCCATGATGATGTAGCCCGATATCATCATGGCTTCAAAAACTTCTCAGCCAATCAGCTTCCTCCATTTACGATCTCCAGTTCATAATTCCTATTATACCAGGGTGTAATTGGAGCATGGGACCACATGCATGGTGGGATGCTCTATAATAACACCCCAATCAGATGGGTGTTATTGGCAGTCTGTTTCCTAACTTGGGTCTGGAGTGTGGGCATCCTTGGATTATTCCCTTATATAGCACCTCTAAGAGTAGAGTTCTATTTGTGACAGGCCCACATATGTCGACCAAGTTGTAGATCTGACTGTGGCTGGGAGACAGTCCCTCAGTAAGGAGCATCAGAGGATGTTATGATCTGTCCTCTTATGAGTGTTAAATCAGATCCTATTGGCTGGAAATAAATGTATTAAATTAATGTCTATTGTTTATAATAGAAACATAGAAACATAGAATTTGATGGCAAATAAGGACCGCTTGGCCCACCTAGTCTGCCCATTTTCCTACCTAACGGATAAGCTGGAGATCCTAGTTAACCAACATCTTACTTCCTTCTACCCTCCACTATGACTGCCTTATGTCTGTCCCATGCATTCTTGAATGCCCCCACTGTTCTTGACTCCATGACCTCCTCAGGAAGGCTGTTCCATGCATCCACAGCCCTCTCCATGAAAAAGCTACTCTCACATTACTTCTGAGCCATCCCCCCCTCTATCTTCAAATTGCACCCCCTTGTTCTTGTGCATCTCTTTTTCTGAAAGATGCTACCCTCTTGGACTTTGTTGATTCCCTTGAGGTACTCAAAAATGTCTATCATGTCCCCTCTCTCCCTTCTTTCCTCAAGGGTATGCATATTAAGCTCCTTTAGTCTTTCTTCATATGTTTTCTAGTGCAGACTGCACCATTTTGGTTGCCCTCCTCTGAACAGCATCCACTCTGTCTATGTCTTTGTGGAGATGGGGTCTCCAGAACTGCACACAGTACTCCAGATGGGGTCTCACCAACTGTCTGTACAGAGGGATAGCAACTTCCTCTTTTCTACTATTGATGCCTCTCCCTATGCATCCCAGTATCCCCCTAGCCTTCCTTACTACCTTCTCACATTGCTTGCCCACCTTTAGATCATCTGATATAATTACCCCCAGGTCCCTTTCCATTTTTTCTGTTGTCAGTATCTCACCCCCCATTGAGTACTCTTCCCCTGGGTTTTTGTTTCCCAGGTGCATTACCTTGCACTTTTTTGCACTGAGCTGCCATACATTTGACCATTCCTCCAACCTTGCCAAGTCCCTTCTCATCCTTTTCACTCCATCTCGTGTATCAACCTTGTTGCAGATCTTTGTGTCATCTGCAAAGAGACATACTTTTCCTTCCAGTTCCTGTGCAATGTCACTTATTAAGACATTAAAAAGGACCAGTCCCAGTACTGAACCCTGTGGTACCACACTAGTAACCCTTCTTTCTTCACTGTGGACTCCATTTACTACTACCCTCTGCATCCTGTTGTCTAGCCAATTTTTTATCCAGGCTACCACCTTGGGACCCACTCCATGGCTGACTAACTTGTGTATTAATCTTTTGTGCGTTACTGTATCAAATGCCTTGCTAAAATCTAGGTAGGCCATGTCTACAGCCCCTCCCTGGTCTACTACTTTGGTCACCCAGTCAAAGAAATCTATTAGATTTGTCTGACACGATCTTCCCATTGTGAATCCATGCTGCCTTGGGTCCTGTGCCCCCCTGGCCTCTAGGTACTCAATAATTCTTTCCTTCAGAAGTGATTCCATCATTTTCCCTACCACTGAGGTCAAACTAACTGGTCTGTAGTTTCCTGTCTCTGTCCTGTGCCAACTTTTGTGAAGAGGAGTCACTTCCACCCTTCCCCATTCCTCAGGTACCACCCCATCCTCCCATGATTTGTTAAAGAGAGTAGTCAGCGGTGTCACTAGTTCTACCATTAGTTCTTTTAGAATTCTGGGGTGAATCCCATCAGGCCCCATTCCTTTGTCCACTTTCAGTTTTAGGAGCTCTTTCAGAATACTTTCTTCTGTGAAAGGTCTGATATTGACCCCCCTATCCAGAGTGCTTCTATTTGCTGGGTTAGGTATCTCCCCCTCCTCTTCCTTTGTGAATACTGAGCAAAAGTATTTGTTCAGTATCCCTTCTTTTTACTGTCCCTCTCTGCCAACTCACCCACCTTTTTATTCAGCCTCACAGTTCCTCCCTTTGTCTTTCTTTACTCCCTAATGTACTTATAAAAGGTTTTATCCTCCTTCTTAATCGAGTTGGCTATCTTTTCCATGGCTTGGGCCTTTGCTATGCTGACTGCCTTCCTAGCTTCCTTTTTGCTTCAACTGGTATAGTTCTCTGTCCTGCTGCTTCTGTGTTTCCTTATACTTCCTGAATGCTATCTTTTTCTCCTTAACTTTCCCCACCACCTATTTTGAGAACCATAGTGTTTTTTTCTTTTGTTTTGATTTACTTATTTGCTTCACACAAAGGCTTGCTGCCTCTGTGATGGCAGTTTTGATGTTTCCACATTGTTGCTCCACCCCTTCTTCTTGCCTGTTTGCTAATGCTTTTCTGAGGCACTCTCCCATTTTGACAAAATCAGCCCTCCTAAAGTCCAGTACCTTCATTTTTTTATGGCTTGACTCTGGAGATGAGTTTATCATGAACCACACTGTTTGGTGGTCACTTGTTCCCAGATGGCTACCCACTTCTAGATCTGAGATCCTCTCTCCTTCCCCATTTGAGAGTACCAGGTCTAAGGTTGCTCCCTTCCGAGTGGGTTCCAACACTAGCTGTCTGAAGCATATCCCTTGTAGGGCATTGAGAATGGCCCTGCTCTTGGATGTGGCTGCAGCAAAGGAACTCCAGTTAACACCTGGCATATTTGGGTCCCCCATCAGCAATATCTTGCCTTTCTCTGCCATCCTAAGGATACCTTCTATCATTTCCTTGTCCATTTCATCCCCCTTAAATGGGGGTCTGTATACAACCCCTGTGCGGATTGTGGTGCCATTTTCAGTCTCCAGGGTGACCCACAGTGCCTCTTCTCTTCCCTTTTTACCCTTTAGTTCCATTGCTTTGATCCCTTCCCTCACATAGAGAGCTACTCCTCCTCCTCCTCCTCTTCCTCCTCCTCTTCTATCCTCCCTGTCCCTCCTCTAGATTGTGTACCCTGGTATGATGACATCCCAGTCATGGTTCTCTGTGTACCATGTTTCTGTGACTGCCATGCTATCCAGGCATCCCTCTTCCATCAAGGCCACCAGCTCAGGGAGCTTGTTACCTAGACTGTGGGCATGGGTACTCTTTATCCTCCATTTTTTGATGGCCTTACCCCTTTTTGTCCAATCTCTGACCTTACTGCCTTTGTCTTTTTCTCCATTTACCTCTGCCCTTCTCCCTATCGACTTCTCGATCTTGGTGTTTATCTCACTAACTACCTTGATTTTTTGGCGTGGGTAGGATTTCCCTTCTCCTTTTTAGTGCCTCCCCCTTTTGCTAGTTTAAATGCTTGCCAATGAATCATTTAAACCTATCACCTAGGATCCTGGTTCCCATCCTGGACAGATGCAGACCATTGTGCCAGTATAGGCCTGCATCTCTCCAGGTGGACCCCCAGTCCCCAATAAAACCAAAACCCTGAGCTCTGCATCAGTTTTTCAACCACTAATTGAATCCCATGGTGCAGAGCACCCTAGCGTCACCCATACCATAGACAGGCAGCACTTCCGAGAAGGTTACCATGCGTGCTACTTGTCTAAGGCCCATCCACAACTCCACAAACTCCTGCACTGCTCTGATCCCTTTCCCAGCCAGGTCATTTGTCCCTAGGTGAAAATGATATCCAGCTTCCTCCCCCATGGAGCTACTGTCATGATACTGAGGATTTGCTTCCTGTCCCTCCAAGCCATGGCACCAGGCAGGGACCTTACCTCCCTCTCCCCTCCCTCCCCCAGTTCTACCTTCCTAATAATGGAGTCCCCCACCAGGTATTGTTTCCTTCCCCTGTGGGGTCCCATGCCACCCTCCTGTGGGTATCCTTTTTGGAGGTTCCCAGCATCCTCCTTGGTCTCCACTACAGGTGCCTCCATAGATAAACTGTACTCTGCAAGAACTGCATATGAATTGTGGAGAGGTACAACTGGAGGGATGCACCACTGTTCCACCATCCTCATCTCCCTGAGACCACTGTGGTCCAACTGCTCCTCTTCCTTGTCAACCTCTGAAGCAGTGGTGGTGGCCCTGGTAGTTCCTGGGTGGGAAAGGAGGTCCCCCTAATCCTGGCTAACTCAGACTGGGGATGAGCAACCTCCTCCCTCAGCCCAGACAGGTGCCTGCAGATGGGACAACACCACATCCTCCAGAATGTCTCCTGGGAGACTGCTACTCTACTGCCACTGTACCACTCCCATCATGTCTTATTTGTGTCCCCTTAACTGTTGTTTTGTATACTTACTCTTTCCTCTCTCTCTTTATTGATTTTTTTAATATATATTTTTTTCTCCCTACTTTCCTACTCCCTCCATTCCCTTAAAGCTCCTGATCTTCCTGTTCTGGGACAGTAAGTTCCTATATTCCTCAGTAGTCTCCTTCTTACTTGTTCAGAGTCAGACCTCCAGCAGCTGATGGGGGGGTGGATAGCTACTCTTTTCCTTCTAGGATGGTGAGTCTTTTGTGCCTCTGTGATCACTCCCTTCCTGATCCCAGACAGGAAGTTCCTTTTGTCAGTCAAATCTTGTGCCTATAAAAGTAGAACCAGCTAAGGGTAGGGGAGTGGAGGGAAGGGGAGGGATGGAGGGCAATATAGTCCCAATAAAGTTCTACCAGCAGCTCCTTCCTCTTGCTGCTTTCAGCCACATGCTCAGTTTTTAAATGCAGACACCTGGCTTTTTTCTGTCTAAGCCACTCCCCCTAATTCACAGTTTCTTTCTCACCCTAGCTAACTGTACAGATAACAACTCCTTCACCCAACTCAGACAAACACACTCTTTTTTGTTGTTGTTCTTTTTACCCTAAATTGAAGTTCCCAGTAGTAGAGTTCTAGTTTTTTAGTCCATATAAGTAGTAAAGTTCTAACAGCAGCTCCTTCCTCTTACTGACTTTGGCTCGCCTTTTTGTAATACTTCTGTGATGCAATTTTCATAGCAGTTGTATGTGATTGAGTTCTGTAATTTGGCCTTGTTTACATCAGAATTGACACTGAATGATTAATTAAACAATTTTCTTAACTTATTTTCTGTCTGCGGTGTTTCTTGAAACTACGTATGAATGTTACATGATTCACCTTTGAAAATATGTGTAAATCAATGTACTGACACTGTAAGTACATGTATATGTGTCAAGAAGCTATAATTTGAGGTGGCAAATTAAGGACTTTATGTCTATTCAATGGCACATGTGCGAGGTATGGTATGATGCCATTGTAGATGTTTTATGTTCTTACTGGAAAACATAATACTTTGGCAGCTCTGTATTTACCTTTATTACAATGTCAAAAAAAAAAGGAAGGAAATGCTTTGCAAAAAACATTGTTAATGTAACAGTTAGGGTTGTTACTACATTGACAAAAGTGAGGAAATTCGACATGAGGGTTTTCAACCCTAACTCTGAATTTTGCTCCCCCCCCCACATACACACATAGAACACACACACAACTGGGCGGATAGTACAAGGCAAGACAACCGATCAAAACAGACACCATAAGGCCACAGAAATAGCATACAACTTTGTAAACATGCCACAACAGGCAGCCATCATCATGTTTTACCAATGGTATCACTTCTGCTGCCATCACAGTGTCTTGGTTGCGTACACCCACATCCTGTACAAGTATGTGAGATGGTCACTGCATAAACTGTGTATGCCATTGTGGGCAGTGGTTGACATGAACAGACACATACTTTAACAATCAACATGCCTATGTGGTTATGACTAAATAACATGAGACAGCATTTACACCACCCTTTAGTGTGTGTTAATGCCTCCTGATGCTACCCCGACATAACCACATAGTCTTTTACTTTACTATTCTGAACAGAGTCCTACAGTGATCTCATAAATAGCTAAGTATTGCATATATGTATACAGTTCTGGACAGAGGTTGGCAAGAAGAGCCACATGTACTGTATATCATTCCGCACAGTTGACCGCCTTGGTCAAAGCATGGGACCCAAAGGGCCCCATGCTACCACTTATGTGATTTTGACTGGATAATATCAGACAACACTTTCACCACTGCTTACTGTGTGTCAGTGCCTCCTGATGTTACCCCACCATAACCAAACAGTCTTTCACTTTAGTATTATGAACATCGGCATGCAGTAATGTCATAAACAGTTGACTACTGCATATGTGTATGCTTTTGTGGGCAGTGGTTGACATGAACAGAGAAGTGGTTTCAAAGATTAACAACAAAGATGAGTATGTGGTTATGACTGGATAACATGACACAGTATTTTCAGCACCCTTTAGTGTGTGTTAATGCATCCTGATGTTACACTGACATAACCAAATAGTTTTGGGCCTCATGCTCCTACTTGTGTAATTTTGACCAAATAATATCAGACAGCATTTTCACAACCCCTTAGTGTATGTTAATGCCCGCTGATGTTACCCTACCATAACCAAATAGTGTTTCACTTTAGTATTCTGAACAAATGCATGCAGTGACATTATACACACTTGAGTACTGCATATGTGTATGGTGCTGCGGGCAGTGGTAAACATGAACAGACAACTGATTTCTGAGATTAAGAAACAAGATGAGTATGTGGTTATGACTGGATAGCATGAGACAGCATTTAAACCAAACTTTAATGTGTGTCAATGCCTCCTGATGTTACCCTGACATAACAAAATAGTCTTGGGCCCCATGCTCCCACTTATGTAGTTATGACTGGATAATATCAGACAACACCGTATACTGTGTGTTAATGCCCCCTGATTTTACCCCACCATAACCAAATACCACTTCACTTTTCATTTTATGAACAGAGGCCTGCAGAGATGTCATAAACAGTTAAGTACTGCAATATGTGTATGCTATGTGTACGTATACATGAACAGACAAGTGTTTCCACACATTGACAACCAAAATAAGTATGTGGGTATGAGTGGATAACATGAGACAGCATTTACACCCCTTTAGTGCGTGTTAATGCATTCTGATGTTAGCTGACATAACCAAATAGTGTTAGTTATGTCGGGGTAGCATCAGGAGGCATTAGCACACACAAAAGGTGGCATAACTGCTGTCTCATGTTATCTGCTCTAATCACATAGGCATCTTGGTTGTTAATCTATTAGAGCATGTGTCTGTTCATGTCAACCACTGCCCACAATGGCATACACAGTTCATGCAGTGGCCATCTCACATGCTTGTACAGGATGTGGGTGTACTTACCCAAGACACTGGGATGGCAACAGAAGTGACACAGTTGGTGAAACATGATGATGGCTGCCTGTTGTGGTATGTTTAAGAACTTATATATTATTTCTGTTGCCTTATGATGTCTGTTTGTGATTCGTTGTCTTGCCTTGTACCGTCCCCCCAGTTGTATGTGTGTTGTGTGTGTGTATGTGTTTAGGTGGGGTGGTGGGGCGCAAAATTTGAAGTTAGGTTTGAAAACACTAACGTTGAATTTCCTCATTTTTGTCACTGTAGTAACAACCCTAATTGTTGCATTAACAAAGTTTTTGCAAATAATATATATATATATATATATATATATATATATATATACACACATATGTATATATATGTGTGTGTGTGTGTATATGTATATATATAGATATAGATATACTCTATACATACATATATATATATATATATATATATATAGGATATATATGGGATATGCTGTGGTTGACTGTGTGATAACTCATTTATCTGCTACAGTTGCTAGGGACCTCAAGCAACCTCATGAATGGCGAAGCCACGAATGATGGTTACAAGAGAGGTCACTGTCAACTGCATCACATAAATGAGTTATCACACAGTCAATCCCACATATTCCATTTATGTAAAAATCAATAGCACCCTATCTGACACATGACCTGTCCATTTATGTAACATACTTTTTTTTGTTTATATCCATTTTCATGAAAACTGAGATATTAATCATTAGCGCTGGATAATGCACACTTTGTGCGACTTAGTACAGAATTTGCTCAACTTGCACAATGTACTACAGAGGAATTTGACTGACTTTATGTGACGTAACTGTGTGGATAAATACATTTATACATACAGTGACTCAGATATATGGATTTATCACACAGTTTATATTTAAATACCTGTTGCACAAATATATATATATATATATTATACTGATGCAGTCACGCCGGTATAGTTAGGGTTGAGTAAGAAATTTAATGTTAAACACCCAATTTTGTACCTTACTAACTTTGCAACCATTCCACAGATTTGCACGACATTTGGAATGTGTGGTCTCGTATGGTAAGTCTCTTGCATTTCGGTCAGACTTACAGTTTACATGAAGCAAAGCACTGAAAAACATATGGCCACACCGTTTGGTATTTTGGTCTGAAATTTTCAGGGTAGAAAAAGGTTTGGTCAAAGAGCAACCCACATTGGTTTTATTGGTTTGATGAAAAAATATTAATCTGTTCCAAAGTTATTTAATTCTGATGTATCGGGTTCTGAGCATGCTCAATTCACTCCAAGATTTATATGTATATTTTGCAAAATGGGATTGGGCTCGCAATCAAGGATTTTGTCAGCTTGCGAATGGGGATTTATAAAATCCCCGTTTGCGAGAAAAATTTCTTCGTTCGTGAGCAAACCATTTTGTTTTTATTTTTTCCCGCAAACAAAATGTTGTAGCTTGCTCCACGGGTGACTTCTTGCTCAAATAAGGCATGGAGTTTGTTCAGGGTGATGCCCTCTACAAAATCTATGCATTTGATTTCCTTCATTTTCACCAAAAAGTGACCATTTTAAATTTAAAAAATCTACATTTGCAACTCGCCTCGGATCCTCATTTGCAAGGTGTCAAAATCCCCATTCATGATCTGATCCTCTTTTGCGAGGTAGCAAAATCCTTGATCATGACTTAGGGACCAGATAGCCCTATTTTGCAATCAAGAATGGCTTGCTAATGGGGATTTTGACAACTCATGAAAGAGGATTGGCTCATGAACAGGGATTTTGTCAGTGTGTTGGGGTTGGGGTCAGAGGCAAAGAGCACAGTGTCATCCACATAGAGGAGGATATTACTTGGGCAGGCCAAGGGGAGGGAGTTGAGGTACAGACTGAAGAGGAGAGAGCCTAAAATGGAGCCCTGGGGAACCTCAGAGTGGACAGGTCATGTGTCAGATAGGGTGCTATTGATTTTTACACACTGAGTTCTGGCAGAAAGGTAGCTGGTGAATCATGCAAGGGAGCCAGGGGAGAAACCAAGGCATCTGAGGGAGTCAAGCAGGAGGGGATGGCAAACCATGTGAAAGGCCTTGGAGAGGTCCATGAACACAGCACCGGCAAGACTTCCAGCATCAAGAGCAGAGTGCAGGATGTTGGAGAATTAAAGTAGCATGGTTGTGGTGCTGTGACCTTCATTAAGCCATGCTGTTCAGGGCACAGGATATTGTGCATGGCCAAGTATTCATCAAGCTGTTTGGCAACTACTTTTTTCAAGGGCCTTAGAGAGTGGGGGAGGATGGAGATAGGTTGATAGTTACCGGGGTTGCTCGACTGCCGCTCTTTAGGATGGGAGTGATGATGGTAGTTTTCTATGTGCTTCAGAACTGCCCCAGGCACAGAGATCAGTTAAGCAGCTCATTAAATGGGACCAGGATAGCATCCAACCATCAGATGAAGTAGCCTGGTGTCCAGTAGGTTGGTGCCGGGCTTGTTACTACTAATCGCTTTTTGCAGAAGGGGTCTAGCCTCCAATGGGGAGATGGTAGAAAGGAGGGTCTCTGGAGAGTGGGCAGTGGTGCTATTGGGATAGGGTCAAGAAGTTACTGGGCAGGACTGAACTCAGGTCTGAGAAAGTGTAGTTTAGGCAGTCTGCAATGGCAAGGGGGTCAGAGCAGACTGTTCCATTAAAGGAGCATCGGGGGGGTGAGGAGCAGGATTTCCCATTCAGCTCCTTTACATTATCCCAAAAGTTTCTAGCTGGCCCCCAGTAGGAGACAAGAGCAGATTGGTAGTACTGGGCTTTGGTCTGTCGAATGGCCCAAGTACACTTATTACGCTCAGCATTGTATGCATGTCTATCAACTGGCTTGCCAGATTCCATGGCAATGTGCCATAGGTTATATCTTATTTTAAGTTTGTGAAGGAGGGAGGGGGTAACCCAGGGTGTGCTTTGCTTTTTGGTGCAACTTCTAGTGAAGGTGGCATTGAGGTCACAGGCAGTGTTAAAAGTGCAAGTGAAAAAATCCAGTGCCTCATCTATGGATGGTGCAAGCCTGACTGGGGACCAATCTAGTTGCAAGAGGTACAGTTTAAGGTGATGCAAGCCATAAGGGACTAGGCGTCATCACTGGGTGGTTTGTGGTGCAGGTTTGCTGCTGGCAGCAGACCAAGAGAATACAACTGGAGAGTGGTCACTAAGTGAGCTGGGAAGTACACTGATATCGAGCACCCTCTGGGGCAGTTGGTAATGGTGATATCCAGGATGGTGCTGGAGTCAGTAGAGAGGTTGAATCTAGCTGGGGTGGTGACAATCTGAGACATGTCAAGGGTGGCAAAGATATCTCTTGTTTGGGAGGCTGTGTCAGAAAGCCAGTTGATATTCAGGTCACCAACAATTATCTGGGCCATTTTGGGAGGTAGGCCAGAGAGGAAGTCAACAAGCACCTAAATGGTGAGGTCTTGCTTTCTAGGGGGAATTTAGGCAACTGTGGGAAAGAGTGGGCCCTTACCAGGGTTGGGGGAGATTTTTAGTGTGAGGGCTTGCACCCCGTTATCAAGCTTGGGTGGTGGAAGTGCATGTCCAAGGAGGGAGTCACACATGTAGACAGCACAACCACCTCCATGCTTACCAACCCGATATTTCCTGAAAAGGGTGTAACCAGGGAGGGAGATGAAGAAGTCAGAGTGGATTAGGATAATCAGGGTTCAACGAGTGCAGCAATGTCTGGTTGGTGCTGAGTAACCCAGCATTGCAATGCAGCAGCCTTCTTAAGGAGGCTGAAAATATTCATAAACTATGTGGGTCATGATATAGACTTGTTCCATAAAGGTTGGAGCATGGGCAGGGTTTGGATGAATGTTACCTGATAGTAATAATAGGAGGGTGATTAGGCACATCAAAGCGTGATAGTGATTGTGGCATCACCCCTTGAGACTGGACATTGGGCCGGGTACTGGAGTGCTAGGGGTGGATAGAGTATGAAGGGTGGGAAAGGCATTGAGAAGAAGAGACCAAGGTATAAGTGGGAAGTAAGAGGTAGCAGGGGTGGAAGTGTGGGGGGTACCTAGGGAGGGAAGTGGTTGAGCATCATGGGGTCTGGTAGAGGTGCTGTAGATAAGAGAGGGGTACTATGAGTAGAGGGTGATGGTCCTAAGTGAGGTGAGGCTAGTGTAGGAAGTAGGAGTAGGACCTTAGTCATTGTCAATGCACTTGATCATGGATGCATTGAGGACGATAAGTTATTTGAGCATGTGAGAGGATCACCCCTTTAAGAAGTTACAGAAAGGAGAGATCCTTTAAGGAGTTGTTGTAATTGACTAGTGTGAGGCCTCAGGGGGCAGGAATCACTAGGAAAGTGCACGTAATAAAGGAGGGAGGAGGGGTGGTGAGGTGGATGAAAAAACTGTCCAGAGAGCAGTACAGCAAGGCAGTGGCTGAGCTGTGTTTTGAAAAAGGTGCATTGTGTGCTTTCTTTCTCAATGGGGATCTGCAGCATCCAATCAGGAAGCAGCCACAGTCTCCAGGAGCCAGTCCAATTATGGGGATTAAAGCCTGATAGCTCCTAGCTATAAGCTGACCAAACGTACTTGCTTACCTTGGTCAGGTGGTGCTGGGCTGGATGCTGAGGTCCAGCTGACAGCAGGTAGCAGTGCCAGGTCCACTTGGCTGAAGTGGAGAGACTGGTTTGGGCTTGTGGCTAAAACAGAGCAGAAAAAAAGGTGGGGCGTTAGTTAAAAAGTCAAGGACAAAGGTCAAGTAAATTGGTGGGAGGGCCCTGGACAATTTAGTGCTCAGGGCCAAAGTATGTGCAAATAGTGGGAGAGAGAATAGTGGGAATAGTGGGAATTTAGCAAAACAAAAGGCTGATTCAGGAGGTTATGGTGAGGCCCTTTGAATGAGATCAGGGAGAGCTGGGAAGGAGGCGTGTGGTGGAGAGGACTCAGGGTAGTCAGGAATGGGTAGAAAAGATGACCCAAAATTCCAGGCAATATTTACAGAATGTGCTGGTTCAGGGGGGTGTCAGGAGAGAGAATCAGGGGTCCAGAAGATGGCAGAGAAACATTGTGGGGAATAGAGAGAAAGAAATACAAAAGGGAAAAAAGGCAAGAGAAAGAGCAAAGTAAAGAAGGCAGTCCAAGGATGAATGAGAGGAACTAGGATGGGAAAAGAATGTGGCAGAAAAAACAGCAGGTAGTGGTTAGTTCTAGCTATTCTACAATATTGGGCAATTAGCAGAAAAAAATCAGTAGTGCAAGCAGTAAGCTATATAGACGTCAGGCAGTCAGTTAAAGTTTGCTACAACTCTGCTATACGCTGCTAGGCAATTCCTACATATACAGTGCAATAGTTTAAAGGTAAAATGTTTGAACAGTAAACAATATTCAGCAGTGCAAGCCATAAGCTATATAGCAGTCAGGCCTAGCTAATACAGAAGGCTAAACAGCAGAAAATTCCAAGAGGAGAGGGGAAAAAAAAATATTTCCACGTGAGCAGTAAATTCAGCAGAAACAAACTGTCCAGAAAGCAGTACAGCAAGGCAGTGGCCGAGCTGTGTTTTAAAAAAGGTGCCTTGTGCACTTTTTTTCTCAATGGGGATCTGCATCATCCAATCGGGAAGCAGTCACAGTCTCCAGGAGCCAGTCCAATTATGGGGATTGAAGCCTGACAGCTCTGAGCTAGGAGCTGACCAAAGGTACCTGCTTTCCTTGGTCAGGGGGTGGTGGGCTGGATGCACAGGTCTGGCCACCAGCAGGCAGCAGTGCCAGGGCCACTCGGCTGAAGTGGAGAGCCTGGTTTGGGCTTGTGGCTGCTTTTCTTGGTCAGAGGGTGGTGGGCTGGATGCAGAGGTCCGGCCACCAGCAGGAAACAGCACCAGGGTCACTCAGCTGAATATGAGGTCTGACTGCATACGTTTAGTTTCTAAGGACATTAGATCGAGTTGTAATAGCTTTTCTTCATAGCTTCATAGCTTCTATCCTACATTCCATCTATACACTTGATGATGTTCCTTTGAACCCTTTCCAGCTTATCTCTTTCATGTTTCTTAAATGGGAATCATAGCTGAGAGGCATACTCTACATGTAGGTGAAGATATGCTCCATAGAGTGGTATTAGTGCATTTTTATCCCTTGAGGCAATATTTCTTTTAATTGTCCAAATTAAATTACTACAAAAAAAAACCCAGAACATGGGGATTTGCATGCATTTCCCATGATGCTTTGCATTATTTAGGTATGCACAATTGTGTTTTCTTCAAATTAAACTATTTGACTTTATGATTTCTTAATTTGTTTGGCCTGTCATACTCAAAGTATTATCTACTATGATCCCCAGGTCCCATTCAGAGATGGATTTACAAAGGGGGAACTCACATAAAGTGTAGTTCTGCATACCATTATACCTGCCAATATGCATCACCCTGCATTTTTCAGTATTAAATTTCCTCTCCCATTTATTAACCAAACTTGAGATTATGTTCAAATCCTGTTGCAGATAGTCTGACTCAGGAGAATTTCAACATGGTCCACCAGTTTTAGCATCATCAGTGTACTTTGTCACCCAACTGTTTAGGTTTGAAGTTAGGTCAGCTATAAATATTTGAAACAGAATCAGGCCCAGCACCGACCTCTGGGTACCCCACTTGTCACCTCCCCAACATCGGAAATGTGTCCATTCACAACCCTCCTTTTGCCTCCTGTCTGACAGCCACTCAGTAATCCAATTCACAAGAGTTTTGTCAGTCTTGATGGTTTCTGATTTTTTTGTGATTTTCCAGTGAAGTGTGACATCAAAGGCTTTGTTAAAGTCTAAGTAATTAATGTCACAAGGAATTGCATTGTCTAATGCAAAGCTAATATTTTCTCATAAAAGCATAGAACATTTCTTGTGGAGCTCTGACCTTTTTTAAATCCATGCTGAGCTCTATCACATTCCTTCATACTGGAGTCTAGTTTGTCTTTGATGAAACCTTTCAAGATCTTATATACTGTACACTATTGGTAAGACTGATTGGTCTATAGTCATCAACTTGTGATTTCTCTCTCTTTTTGTGGATTGGCACAAGATGTGCCATCTTCCAGTTGCATGAAATTAACCCTGGGTCGGTAGATTCTTCACATAACCGAAGAAGAAAACAATGAGGTAGTAACTGAAGGAACCAATAAGGACTGTAATTAACTAAATAGTAATCCAAGAAATGAAAGGCAAAAGCTCAACAGAACTGGAAAAAATTGAGCAACAAATGATACAAGAGAAGTAAAAGGGAAAAGCAATAAAAGGTGGAACTCAGCTATGAGTGTGGAACAGAATGATATGTGGAATAGCAGTCACTCACCAACAAGCATGATGAATTCTAATGTGGTTAAACCCCAGGATTTGAATGGTATATTAAATAGTGTTGAAATGAGCAGATTGGAGGGGTGGAGAATAGTGCTGGATCCTCCATCTCACCAGATTGTAATCTTGTATTACCCCTAAATCCAATGAGTGCCAATAATAGTGTTGAAATGAATAATCAACTTGTTATGGAAAACAGCAACAGCTCTAATGATGATATGGGCACTGATGTGAATGGAGAAGCAATAAATGATACAAAACAGGTGTATGTGTTAGGGGATTCAATTTAGGAGTACGCTGACTGATACACTTCAAGAAGCTGTAAAAAGACTGCAACAACTAGTTATTTTTCAGGGACAACGGTGAGGGATGTGCACAAAATGTTACCAGATATAGTAAAAGAAAAGGATGGTACTGACAAATTGATTCTGCTTCTAGGAGTGAAGAATATAAAAGGCCAACCACTAGAACAGATAAAAGAGGAATATAAAAAAATTGGGGCAGAGGCAAAAAGGCTAAAATGTAAAGTATATTTCTTGGAAATTTTGCCAGTCCCAAGGGAACATATGTATAACAATTGGCTGAGGCAGTGGACCTTGATAGAGGGGTTGGGATGCCTCACACATTGGAAAGACTTTATCAATGTATCTGATTATTTTTGTCAAGATGGATTTTATTTAAGCAAAAAAGGCAGTAGAAAGTTGGGGTTTAAACTTAAGAAAGCAGTATATATTAGTTTAAACTGAATAAAATGGGGAGAAGGGAAAGGTACAATAAGAAGAACTCTGGGGCCCAAGTAGCAGCACTTAATAAAAATGGTAAAAATGTTAATGGACTAAAGTTGTGGTCATTAAATGGTAAAAAGTTGAATGTAAGTAAAAAAGCAAAATTAGAAGCTAAGTTAGTAGCAGAAGGTGTGGATATATGCTTAATTATAGAACCTTGGGAGACAGGAGTCTTGTGGAATTGTATATAGAGGGCTACAAGTCATACTCAGGAGACAGAAAATAAAAAGTGAGCTGGAGTAGCAGTTTATATAAGTAATAACATATATAAACCAAAAAACAAAAACTCAGTAATGGAATTATTCTGGGTGACAGTACAAAGAAGGACAGAAAAACATGTTCATAGGGGTGTTCAACAGACCACCAAATACCAACAATGAGCTCAACTTAAGTATAGAGCAGGAAATTGAAAATATAGCTATAGAAGGAGATGTCATCATAATAGGGGGTTTTAATTATCCAGATATAGACTACACCAACTCCCAAGTGAGAACAACTGCTGCAAATAGGTTTGTGGAATCCCTGGAGATGGCAGGACTACACCAATTAATATATAAACCAACAAGGGACAAAATGTGTTGGGTCTGTTGATTACAAATAGAAATGAGATAATAACAAAAATCAACATTAGAGAGAGCTTATGCAATAGCAACCACAACACTGTTGAATTAATAGTTAATAAGCAGGCCCAAGGCATAAGAGGAAGCATTGTTTCCAAAAATTACAAGAAAGCACATTTTTATGAAATAAAAAAAGGAGCTTAGAGAATGGGACTGCCGAAAAAGTTTTAAAAATAAAGACAAGGAAGAAATATGGGGTGAATTCAAAACTAAATTGTGGGAATTGGGAGATAAATATGTTCCTAATAGGAAGGCATACAATAAAGGAGGAAAAAGACCCCTTTGGTGTACAAAAAACATTATAAAACTATCTGAAGAAAAGAAAAAAGCACATGACAACATAAAACAGAACAGATCCGATGAAACCATACAAGCCTATAAGTGCAAGCTAAAAAATTAAAGAAAATAATATGACAGGAGAGGTGTAAACTAGAATTCAAGATTGCTCATACTAGAGATAATTGAAAATGTTTTTACAGGTATGTAAATGGTCACAAAAGGTCAGACAACCAAATAGGCTCAATAATGGAAGGAGAACGAGAACATACATCACCTAAGGATATGGCAGAGGTGTTTAACGATTATTTTTGCTCTGTTTATGAGGAAAAGGACAAAGAGAGCACAGCTTAGTGATTAGTGAGGTTGAAGTTGAAGAACTATTAAATAAACTAAGGCCAGAGAAATTTGCAGGACCAGACTCAATGCATCCTAGATTTTTGAAGGAACTGAAGGAACATATATCCAAACCATCAGCATGTATGTATAATGCATCCTTTGGGTTGGGGGAAGTGCCAATTGATTGGAGAATAGCTACGGTGGTGCCACTTTTTAAAAAAGGAGAGACATTAAATAAATCTAATTATAGACCAGTAAGTTTAACAGCAGTGTTATGCAAAGTAGCAGAAAGCTTTCTGAAACAAAAGATAAAAGAGAATTTCAATCTAATAAATCATAAAGATACAAAGCAGCATGGTTTCAGGAAAAATAGAGTGTGCATTACAGATCAGCTGTCTTTTTATGAACTTGTTAATAAAGACATGAGTAATAACATCCCAGTAGACATATTTTTCCTAGACTTCCAGAAAGCCTTTGATAAGGTACCACACTGAAATTTAATAAACAAAATGAGTGATATAGGAATAGATAATAGACTACTCCCCAGGATCAATAATTGGTTAGTTGACAAAAAACAAATGGTCAGAGTTCTGGTCTCTTATTCTAGACCAGGCAGTGTTACAACTGTGGTGCCACAGGGCTCAGTTTTATGGCCAGTTCTATTTTCCATATATATTAGCAATCTCCAGTGGGATATAAATAATTGGGTAGTCAAGTTTGCTGACAACATAAAGCTTAGAGGCCGTGCAAGTAACCCAGTAGAAATTGAAACACTAAAATCAGACTTAAATAAAATGAATATTGGTCTATGATAAATAGAATGACATTCAGTATGGATAAGTGCTCAGAGATGCATATGGGAAAAAAATAATACTAATGCTGAGTATAAACTCAATGGGAATGCTTTAAAATCAGTTCAAACAGAGAGAGACTGTGGAATTAAAATTGACAGTGATTTCAATTTTAAACAACAGCATACGGATGTGATACAAAGGCCAGCTTGACAATTCAAAATATAAAAAGACGTTTTGAGAATAGAATTAGTGAATGTATGCTATCATTATCTAGAACATATGTTAGACCACAAGCAGACTATGGATCCTCATTATGGAATCCACATGCTAGGGAAGAAATTAATAGATTGGAGAGAGCTCAGAGGAGTTACGCCAAAATGATTACTGCAGTAAAAGATTATAGTTATAATGACAGATCCAAAAGTTGGTCATATTTTCACTGCAACAGTGAAGAATGAGAAGAGATCTGTTGTTATTGTACAAAATAATGAGAGATGTAGAATTGATGGAGGAATTGAACATCATGGTTTTGGATAAACTTGAGGGGCTAAGGGGACATAAACATCAAATTAAAACAGATAAAATAAATAAAAATAACAGATATAATTTTTATCTCAATAGGACAGGAAGGTTATGGAATCGGTTGCCAAATCAAGTGATATCAAGTGCTACAGTGAGCATCTTTAAGAAAGAGATAGACAAACCTTATCTTAAACAAGAGATTGACATGGACTCACTGATGCTGGGAACAGTGGTAATGGGCATTTCAGTGCCTTCTTCCATTCTACAACAGTATAAGTACCAGTGTAAATTAAATAGTTGGACATGATCTGTAGTATTTTTGCAGATATCCTGTCTGGACCTGTAGATGCATTAAGTTTCAATTTAGTTATTATTTTCTTAATACCCTCAACATCAAATGTGATTCTATAATTGCTATCACACTGCTGTTTATCAGTAGGCTTTCTTTTATTTCTTAATACCTGACAAAATGATTATTTAACAGCATTGCCATTTCAAATTGTCTGTAATAAGAGTATAATAACTGCAGAGCATTTTCTCCCATATTGAAACTGGGTTATAATTCCTTCATTATAACCAGCTAGTTATAGCAACGAGCATGTGCCCGGTTTCTCTACTTTTGAGCATTCGCAGCCATAGTTCAATCACGTTCACTGGCTGCCATTCCCCAGTGATATAAATGTCACTGCATTCCCAAGTTAGTGGTAAGTTCTTTTAAAAAATAAGAAAATAAAGAATTATACAATGGGGTATGAAAGTCCTGTAACCTCATCGGTCAAAACATATCACATGATCATGATAAATTCTCCAGTATACCCACTGTAAAAGTTTTATATCACTATAAAAACAAGAAAACAAGTTGAACATTGTATAATAGCAATGTACCATGACAGGGAGTGGGTACATGGATGCATTTATCACTTCTGGTGTGGTTAAGTCACTTGGCTGCACCTTGTGACCGAACCACACCAGGCGTGGTAACTCCACCAATATACCCACTCTCTGTAATAATATATTGCTTAAATAACTGGGTGAAAAAACTGCAAACTGGAGTATCTAAACAGAAAAACTCACACAAGTATAGTTTTTTTTTTCAAGAACCATGGACTGCATTGAAACCTGACCGGTCCTTGGCTCCCTAGGGAAATCTTTATTTTATATAATTGCTGTGGCAAAAAAATGATCCCCAGCAATTATGTAAAATAAAGGATGGATAGGTGGGCGGAACTCAGATCCATCCTGAGCTCAGCCTCTTTTTTGCCTTTCCAATTTCATTCTTACAGAATTTTTATGCATGTTTTAATGCTCCAAAGGTAGCCATGACATCTGACTTCAAGTGCTGTCTGTATACAGTAGTCTTTTTTTTTTGTTAATCAGTTTTTTGAATTTGTTATCAAGCCACATGGGATGTTTAGAGTTATAATTACTCTTTCCTATTTTAAGGATACATTCTTCACTGGTTATTAATATAATGTTTTTTATTATTACCCACATTTCCCCCACAGATTTCCTATCAAACAATATATCCCAATACATATTACTCAACTTGTGTTCAATCTTATTTATACCTGTCTTGTTATAAACAAAAATTTCAGTACAGCCATTTTGTGCCATAAATTCATATTTAATTAGGAATTTAATGGTTTTATGGTCGCATCAGTTTTCTGTATATTACTGGAACACAACACCCAAAATACTCTTGAGCCGGGTGGGTTCTGTAATATATTGAATTAAATGTGTCCTGTTACAGCAGTCCAAAACGTTTTTGTCCAAAAAACTCCAGCTGCTGTATTTTAATTAATTCACTTAGATTAAGGTCTCCCATTGTTTTAATTTTGCAAATGTGTTTTAAACATTTTTTTTCACATGACTGAGAGGAAATGAGGTTGCTCTCAACTTTTTATGCTGACACTGTGCTTTAGCACATCAGCACATCTTGGATGGTTGCCATACAGGGAGTGATAATTGGAGGATGCAGTGTTTGGACAGAGCAGAGCTATGTAAATATGATACCATCCCCCTCCCCCGAGGGGACTGGCGGTCGCGAGGGCCAGCTCTAAAGCCCTCCCTGCCCGCAGAAGCCCCGAACCCAAGCCACATCAGATACCACCCCCTCCCCCAAGGAGATCGGAGGTCACGAGGACCAGCTTTGAAGCCCTCCCTTCCCGCAGAAGCCCTGAACCCAAGCCACATCAGGCAGCAGTCGTGACTGTTGGGCATCTGGCACCTTTTTCAGCAACGGCTACAAGCTCCCCTTCTCGCCGCATGAATACCAGCCAAAATAGCACCTTGAGTTGCTGCTCAGACTTAAACAGAACAGAACTTTTATTTTTGTGCCTGATTTTCCACAGTTTTAAAATGAGCCTGCACAAATGTCTGTATTTGCCTGTATTGTGTTTAAAAACTTAGAGTTTCTGCAACCTGTGGAATTGTGCTTAACTGAAGTGCCCCCTGTGCAAAACTCATTTGGGGACTGTTTGTTAAGATTTAAAGTGCATTTCCAGCATGCAGTTAGCCCTGCTAGGAACCACCATTTTAGCTTTCTGATTTGGAATCGCAAAGTTACCTGATAGCCCTGTGCTCATTTGCTCTTCTCTCCACACCCAAGTACCTGCCGGCCCCCAACAGTTAATCGCTTTTCCCTCTACTGCCTACTTAATCTCCCCTCTCTCTCCATTCTCCTGCAGATACCAACCCCTCCCCGAGGGGACCGGAGGTTGTGAGGGCCAGCTCAAGCCCTCCTGCCCGCAGAAGCCCCGAACCCAAGCCACATCAGGTAATTCTACCTTGCACCAGGCAGCAGTCACGACCGTTGGGCATCTGGTACCTTTTTCAGCAATGGCTACAAGCTCCCCTTCTCACCGCATGAATACCAGCCAAATAGCACCTCGAGTTGCTGCTCAGGCTTAGCCCTGCCGAACGCTATGAGTTCGGCTCCCCATCGCCTCCACCACCACCCTTGGTCGGCACTCAAATTTATAGCTAGGTTTAGTCAGGTGACCTGCCGAAATAACCTAACAGCCCACTTTTCCAGCTGCAGGTTATACTAACCGAACACTAGTGGCCTCTCACTTACTACGTATACAATGTTATCCCTATTTACAACCCTCCTGATTTCCAGGATCATACACCTAGCTCTACAAAGTCCCCAGAGGCTCCTAAACCTCTCAACTATAACCTTTACACTAATCCTCCAGCTATCAATGAAAAATGCAGACCCAGTTCCTCCAACATCTCCCACTCATGACAAATTGATCCCGATGGCCTATACCCACACACGATCATGTTAACCCTCACACTCACACATGGTAAGCATTGTACCTCAGCTCTCCCCCACTTCAGTCCTCAACCCCCCTCCACCCACATAAGCCCCACTATCGTCCCCCTCACATCCCTTACCCTTCTATCCAGCATCATTCCTAGTCTCCCAGTCCCCACCTCCAACACAAAAAGCCCTACACCCTACCAATCCCAGCATCACTCATCCAAATTCTGCAGGTTGGTTCTCCTGTGGAACACCTTCCTACTTCTCTTATTTTCTGGCAATATCCCCCCCAACCCAGGACCACCCTGCACTAAGGCCTCTCCAAAAATCCCTCAGAGGAGTCTGCTGTTAGCCACCCTTAATATTTGCAGCCTACCTAAAAAACACACCCCTCTCCAAGGCTGGATTACCCAACATGCACCAGACATACTAGCCCTCTCAGAGACCTGGCTCTCTGAAAAAATTCCCAATGATGCTGTCTCCCTCTGTAATTATGCCATCTTCTGGGCAGATAGGACCAGCAAGAGAGGTGGTGGCTGCGCAATTTATGTTAAATCCTCACTCAATGCCACAGAAGTAGGTACCCCGGCACCACAACATGGAGCCCAGACACTAACAGTCAAACTCAGTCTGGGTACCAAAACTCTCCACATCATTTCGGCCTATATCCCCCCAAGAAACCAAAAACTTGCATTTGATTCTATCCTCCACATTATCTCCCACCTACCTAATACTAGTGAAATCATCTTAATGGGTGACTTCAACGTCAACTGGCTATCCCCAGTCTCATCCAGCTTCAAAGACTCTGCCCTGGCATTGGATCTTACCCAACTAGTCACCTCCCTAACCAGAAGGGACAATAGATCCAGGACCTCCACCCTTTTAGACCTCATTTTCACCAACAGGCCATGTAACCTCTCCCATGCAACTGTGCTCCCTGACTCTATCAGTGACCACTCCCCAGAAACATGCTGGTGGTCGGGTAAATTGCACCCTGCCCCTCCAAAAATCTCCTGGCAGCGAAGGCTTAAAAAAGGAGGCCTAGAGAACATCAAATTCCATCTATCTAACAGCAACTGGCTCCCCATTTACAACACGCAGTCAGTTGACCTTGCACTCACCCACTTTATAACCACCTTCAACAAAGCCTGTAATATATTTGCTCCCCTCTCAAAGCAAGTTGTGAAAACCATAACCACCCCCTGGATCACACCCTCACTTCTTAACCTGCTACAACAAGGGGACAACCTTTGACACAAGGCCCTTGACTCCCAATGCACCCAGGATAGACAACTTTACCGGGAGGCGCAGTAGGCTAAAGCTAATTACTACCAGCAAACCCTTACCTCCTCCTGGGGAGATGGAAAAAAATTCTGGAACAACATAAAAGAACTCAGTGGAAAATCATGCTCCCCCACCCCTACCCAACTCAACCTAAATGGGGATGTCACACAGGATCCTGCCACTATCGCTGAAGCCCTTAACTCCTCCTTCTCGGACCTCTCCCATATCCTCCCTCCTTATTTCTTCCACCCGCCCACACCCCCCAAAACCCCATGTAATGTCAACTCGCCTCACTTCCGGCTTTGAGTCATCCCCTGCAGTGAGGCAAAACACTATATTACCAAAGCTATAGCCAATACCCGTTACAGCAATGACTCCCTTGATCTTAAACTCATTCGGCTTACCCTGGATGTCACACTACCCCACCTTACAAAAATCCTCAACCTCTCGCTATGCCTCAGTCAGTTCCCTCAACCTGGAAGAGAACCATAATCACTCCCATTCTGAAGAGTGGTGACTCCACTAACACCAGCAACTATAGACCTATCTCAATACTTCCACCTCTCTCCAAAGCTCTGGAAAAAATAGTCTTGGACCAGATAACAGAACACCTAATTAAACACAACCTTCTCAGCCAGGAACAGCATGGCTTCCGGACTGGCCATAGTACTGTCACTGCACTTTCTGAGTTCACCTCGTTCATCCACGAGGCCCTTGAACAAGGCTCAATCACAGGGGTGATCTTTGTGGATCTGACCAAGGCATTTGACACGGTCAGTCATGAGCTGCTGCTCTGTGTCCTTCCACTATTAAATGTGGTCCCAGAGGCAACTGCCTGGTTCAAGGACTAACTCTCAGGACGGTCACAACAAATCAGGATAAACACCACCATCTCCACCTCCAAAACAGTTTGCTCTGGGGTCCCGCAGGGGTCTATACTAGGCCCTGTGCTTCTCACCCTTTTTTTAAACTTTCTCCCTAAGGTGTGCAGTGGTCATCTACTACTCTACGCTGATGATGCGGTACTGTATTGGAAACACCCTCAACTGTACGCCCTCCAACTGGCCCTTCAGGGTTTCTTCTGGGAGCTAGAGAACTGGTTCTCTGAACATCGCCTGATTATCAACTATAAAAAAACGAAGTCCATGATCTTTGCGCATCGCCAAAGCCCACATAGTCAGTCAGCACTCCTAATTAAGAACTCACTAGGCGTCCCACTGGAACACGTTACAAACTTTAAATACCTGGGCATCACATTAGACACCTCCCTCTCCTACCATAGTCACATCCAACTTCTCTCCTCTGCTGTCTACGCTAGAGTGGGCATCCTCTACAGACTCAAGCACTGCCTACCCACACAGGCTATGTAACTTGCAGTCACCTCCTCCATCCTCTCCCTAGTTGACTATAGGATAGTTATGTATGACTCAGCTGAACCCACCACACTAAGCAGTATAAACACTGCCTTGAATAAAGCCTGCCACCTAGTTACAGGCAGTGACAGACTAACCCACACCTGTGATCTTTATACTTTGTCTGGTTGGCTAAACTTCCAACAAAGACTAAAGTACCACACCTGCATACTCACAAAAAGATACATCTTCAGCTAGCCCCCATCGGCCTACTCCCCATTATCAGTGCAGCCCTCCTCAGGTGCAATACAAGACTCGCAGCAAACCCATCATTTCTGGTTCCCCTTTGTAGAACATACCTAGGGCAAAGATCCTTCCACTACCGTGCCCCTCTCTGGCTCAATACGTTACCACCCCCACTCTCCCAGACCCATAACATTTCACTATTCAAAACAGGTCTCAAAGCTCTACTACTTGAGAGTGCTAGATGTGTCTGTGGCTAACGCTGCCCACTCTATTTGCTCCCAAACCCTCTACATTTCCTGACACAGGGTCTCTCTAGACCCTATGAATCAGCATCCTACTAGTCTCTGTCAAGGGATTCCAAGAATGCTGCCTAATACCTCACTGGTTAAATAAGTTCAAGCCTGGACTGCTCTGTCATTACTGATACTGTAAATACTGCATGTTTATGTTCGTCTTTGACTATATTTGTTTACCCTCCACCCCCTGTAATCGACGTGGAGCCTTTGAAAGAGTCTGTAACTCAAAGGTTTATAATTCTGATTGTATTCAATAAAATAAAAAAAATAAAAATAAAATGTATGGTTCTCATCTGGGGCAGACAGCATATTCACATTGTTGGCGTGAGAGAAGTGCTGGTCACAAGTAAGGAGGTTGTCAGTTGGATGTGTGGAGGGATGCAGACATTGAAAAATAATTCAGGGGTGAGCTTTGGCACTAAACATGTACATTTAAAAAATATATAGTTTGGCATGTACAGTAGTGCTATATCTTTTTGTATTACAAATAGAGAGTTTTCAGTGTGAGTGTCAATTTGAGAGTAAGAGGTGGGGATTCAGAGCTGGCACGAGAGTCAGCTGTGGCTTGGGAAACTAAACATGTGCTGCTTGCACTGCCATTGCACATCTGTTTGTCTGTCTGTCTATCTATCGATCTATCTATCCATCTATCTATCTATCAATCTATCTATCTATCTATCTATCTATCTATCTATCTATCTATCTATCTATCTATCTATCATGTGCATACATATGAAAATGTGTTGTTCATTGGTAAGAACACGAGTTTGTGAATCATAAGAATCACAAGTTCAACTCCACCACAGCTACAATACTCACTTTATGGCTTTGGGTATATAACTTAACCTCCTACTGCTGCAGTCTGTTCAGCTTTGGAAATGGAAAATGGCTCCACTGAACTACTAATTTTACAAAATAAACTGCATCTAAAGTTCTACTGCTGTATTATGATGTGTGTAAGTGTATCCCTGCTTGAACCAGGTACTCACTGTGTTGGCTTGGGCAAGTTATTTAATCTTCTAGTATTATAGTCCACCTAGCTGCAGAAATGTGAAATAACAGGTCCTCACTTGATATGGTTTGTTACATTTCATTTAAACTATCCTGGGTAAATAAAGTGTGAAATAAATACACTATAAATTATTTTATAAAATAGGTGGAGAAAATCGAATCTGATTGACTAAGAACCCCACCAATGTGTGCAATGTTGTCAACTGTAAGGGTATAATTTTATTAAGGGGTTCTGACAACATTTATAGACAGAATAGGTTGGTTGTAGTTTATTTTGCATGCTCGCTGATTCAGTGGATACATTTTTCTGTTTACAGATCAGTGAGATGTACTAGAAGAGAGTAGTGCTGCTCGGATATGTATCTGCTAGTATAGGAATACCAGCGGATACCACTGTTTTGACCAGATGTCAGGTGCCATCAGATATTGATGGCATCCAACCATGGATCTGGTCTCCTCAGATCCCAAGTAGATCTGTTCATGGCACAAATGATTTGCTGGATCTAATGGCCAGATCAGGGATCAGGCTGTCAGATTGCAACACTCTAAGTGGAGGATCAAAAAAATCTGCTGATCCGAGAGTCAGATCAGGGATCTGGTAGTCAGATCACAATAATCCAAGGGATGTATCCAAGTATTTGATTCCATCTGAACCCATCCAGCTCGAGATCCAGCATTCAGTCATGGTCAGATGGGGACCGGATCACACAGCTGGATATCATGGTTATCTGCCAGAGGGTGCTTTGATCCATTAGACTGGTATCCAAGCACATCTAGAGGAGAGTGACTAACATGTTTGCAGATATGGCTGCACATAGGCTGGTTTTCAGTGTTTGTATTCATACTGAATCTGTGTCTGTTTCATTTGTAGTTTTTATTGCTGCTTGCATTTGTTTGCATGTTTGTGTTTACTAAACATAGTTTTTACTCTTTTGCATTTGTTTGTTAATGATAGCAGATGACCAAGGGTTTAAGAGTTATCAGTAAAATATGCAATTTTATCAAGAACAATTGTCATTGCTGATATGAGCAGCAGTAGTCATATTTGGGTCACACCAGCACAGTCAAGGTCTAATAATCCTTTATGTCATTTAAGACAAATACAAATATTGTACACTGATGAAGTTTTCATATTTGCCTTTGTAAAAAAGTACATTGTGTGTATTTATTCTGAATAGTATTTGCATTGCACAGCCATACTGTATCTACAGCTTTTTTTTTTACATAGAGAGAGCTTGCATACCCTTTCTGTAATACAGCAGTAATATCCAGGAGATTATAGTGATATAAATGTTTATTAAGTAGTTATAGTTTAAATTATATCTTGGAATGCTTGTTTTGTGATCATTTGCATCATTGTCTTTTAGTCAAGGAGTCATCATGGGCCTCAGCAAAGCTTATATTTGTTTTCACCAGAACCTTTCTGTGCAGGCAGTCTGGTCTTGAAATTAAAGGATTGAGCTGCTAAGCTGAAGACCATGATTTGATTCCACTCTGCTGCTTTTCAACAAATCTCTTTGCTTGTAAAGAAGGAGGATTTTTTATGGAACTCTATGGAAATTTTCTAATTACTCTGTAGAACTCTGTAGCACTCTCTTTTTGTGGAATTCTTTAGAGGATTATGGACATCTGTAGAAAAATTATTTTCTTTAGCATAACTTAAACTGGAGACAGCAGTGTGGGTGAGTGGCTAACAAAGCAAGTAGAATATTGGCATGCTTCTAAAAAGAAGCTTTCTAAGCAGATAAAAATATATTCTATTTGACCTGCACAGATCACTAGACATAACCCATGTTGAGTATAGTGTACAGTTCAGGTAATTATTTCTCAGGAAATAAATTCACAGGATTTAAAGAGAGCAGAAGAGTAAACAGCCTGGTGGTTGCCAGCTTAAGAAACAAAAGGCTATTCAGGCTGACTGGAAGAACTGAGATTGTTTTCCATGGGAAAGAGATGACTCAGGGGGCACAGTTACATTATACAAATATAAGAAAGTGAAGAGAATAACATCATTCATCCTAATGCAGCTATTCTGGTGTATGTGGATGAAAGGATGAGGGGGTATTCAATGTCTTTAGGAGGAGGAATATTAAAGGGAAACACCAGTAAGAACTTCTTCCCACAATGAGTGATGGACACCTAAAATAGACATGCACAATGAAAGTTGTCATTTGACACTGTCTCTACCTTCAAGGTGAAATTAGGTAATTACCTTTAAGAACAATGGGTTACAGGGCATTTTCACTAAGAAATACAAAATCACACATACCTCCATAATGCATAATTCCCAACAAGGCCTCAGTCCATATACTGTTGGAGCCTAGGTACACATGAATTGAGCATTTGCCTGCCATGAATGTGCCTCCAATGCCAGTTTACACTAGAAGGCATTCTTAGACCTTATCTGCTATAACCCACTGGTGCAGAGCCATGAACAATGGCAGTAAGTAATGGTGGGGGCAGCACTTGTCCAGATCACATGCATTCAGTCAGGTGCCCATACCAGATTGCAAGTAGATCGCTACCTTCACAGGGTGCAGGGGTAGATAGGATATAGCAGTCCTCCAGGACTGCAGTATCTTCACTAGAATCAGGGTAATGTAAGTAAACCCAGCAGCCAATGAAAGTGATGCCCCAAGGCTACCATGGAGGCTAGTGGAATCACAGTAAGCTAGGGGCATCACCAGCCTACCATGAATCTTCCTAGAGCTGAGGAACTGGAGGAGGGAGGGTCGATGGTGCCCAGATTTGACATAAGTGAGCAAGCAAAAGGGCACGGGTAGCTGCTAATGCAATACCTAGGGCTGCTTAGCTTCCCCCCTTAGTGGTGTTCCACACTAGGAAGAATGTATTTAGAATTAGGTGCATACCCATCCATGCCACCTGGCATATCCCCACTCAGCTGCCAGAGTAGCCATACATGCAGCTTGGGATTAGGTGCAGAGGGGATCAACTGATAGGGCTGTGAATGTACAGAGATACCTACAGGTGGGTACCCAGTTAGAAGAGCGCTACATGAATAGCACCAGTTAGTTCAGAAGGTGATAGTTCATGTAGCGCTACCACAGACTGTGAGAAGGGATATACACCGCTTTCAGGAAGCACTCCCCTGGTCGCTGTCCATGGTGCTGGTACACCTCAAAGGCACCAGAATCTGGAAGGCTAGATGAGCTTCTCCTGTGGTGTGGAAGGCTGGGGCATTGAGTAGCTTAACCAGTGGCATTGTAGACCAGGGTTCTAATTCTGGTCTCCAATCATTTTACTCTGATCAGGACTTTGTTTTTTTTTTGCAAGGGGCCATGGAAACAGTATTCTGTGTCCCCAGAAATTTAATTTGCCCCATAATCTGCTCTGCTCAGAGTGGAAATCCTTAAGTCTGGGGGGGTGCAGGGGGCACCCTTATTGCAGTGTGCAGCATGACAATGCTATTCTTGTCGGCTCTGTTTAGACCCAGTGCTCTACATGTGTGATGTGGTACCTCTGAGCACCACATTTCCTCATGAGCCCCCCACCAAGTAAGTGCAGAAGTGTGTGTGTAGGGCTTCTGAGGATCAGGCCAAAATGTTTCAGTATGCAGATGGTCATCTTTCTTTCCTGAAGTCATACTGTATGTTTTAATGTTGGTAAGATTCAGAAATAAAATAGCTCCTGCTTACAGTACACTGGTGAAAATTCACTTTCAATGTTCAATCAATATTTTTAACAAGCAACTCCCCACTAAAATAAAAAGTCTACTACTGGATGTGGAAGAATATGTTCAATTTTAGTGTTGTGTAGGTGTTTTAATTTTATCAAGCTGGTTGTCTACTAAATATTTCCAAAAAGCAATACATACTACATCGAGTCTTTGAAAAAAATATCTGACTATCCCTTTCCCCACCTGACAGTCATTGTTATGGTGAGCACTATAATGTCATAACCAAAGGCACTATGAGATCAGTGGTAGACAGGCAAATTACTTTTATACAGACTTTTTGGATAGGCTACAAAAATGTATGCACACCCTGGAAAGGAAAATTTAAAATAATAAAACTATTTCATGGTAAACAGTAATAGCTGGAACATAAAATTACATGCCAAATTACAGAACTCCAGTGCTGAAAATATGAATGACTATTAAAATGTTGCTGTATGGCGTTTAAGAACTGTGACTAAATCTGAATTTTAAACTGATTGTAAGTCACCAATTTGTTCACATACTAATTAATTTAGCTTCATGAAAATGTTAACAAGAAATAACACAAGGCCATATTTGTACCAGTGCACCACATAAAATACCTCATTGTGTGCCCAAATTTACTAACTTAATCTTCATAACTGTCAGAGTATGAAAAATAACAGCTACATACTTACACAGTCTAACTCTATAGGGATAAAGTTACACGTTTTATGTAACTCAGAATGGAATGCAAATGAATAACAAGAGACTATATTAATGGAAAATAAAGAACTATAAATCATGTTTTAACTGTAAGTATTTCATATGAACCAATAGCAGCAATTTCTCTTCTCAGAGGACTGGAGAGTGTATAGTGTATAATGCCCTTTCCTTTACCCCCTGAAGACCTGGCTTCAAATTATAGTTCAGGGCCAGGCTGCATGAAGGATGAGATTCAGCCCAATTCCAGTACAGTATCATACAATCCATTAACTAAATTGTTTAAAATATATTTTCCAAGAAGAAAACATAGTGAGCAAAATGCTCTAATTTTAAACTATAACTTCAGGACCATAAAATGGTTCCCCACAGTTAACAGTCAATGATGAACAGAAACCTTCAACTTAAATTATGAAGCACACTCAGGTGGCTTTACTACAAAATGTAAATGTCTTGAGATGGCTGAACCTGTTCTGCTATCAATAAGAACAGTTTTTTTACTGCACAGTTTTGCCCTTCCTCCCATCCACTCTCATCAGGTTTGCTTCAGCTGCACCCTTCCTCCAGTCATGCAGGTGGGAGAGCAACTTCCTTTAGAATCCATTCCACTGCATGTCCTTGGCTGGCAATAGAAGGGTTCACATATGCCACATGGCCTGTACGTTTCCTTCCTTGGGATTCTAGTACATCACCTCTCTGATACCTTGCCCCAGTATGGAATTTAAAGGTTTGCATCAGTACCCAGGTCTCTCAGGTAACATCACAAAGTACTTCCTTTGCACCACATGGGCAACTTATTAGTAACAGTTCAAGTAAGAACCTAAAAAGGTTTTTGTTTTTGAACCTGTTGTTTATGCTAGTAATTAATTTACACATTATTCTTATGTTAATCAGATGCTAAATACTAACTTGATTTTCTAACCTCTCTCTGTTTTTTTTGTACAAGCCCTCTCATTGAACTTCTCATTTGGGCCACTGAAGTGTCTCCAATTGATAAACTGGTTCACCTCCTACTGCTGGTCCACACCTGCAGGATCCCCATGGTGCGTGTTACCACTTCAGTTCTGGCATACTCCTACCAGGGTGGGACTCTCTGCTGCCACCACGTAGCTTGCCCTTTTATGTCAGAAGCTACAGTTAGTTGTGGGGGAAATGACCTGAAGGCCTGAGGAGTACTGGGGGACATACAGACCATCATTCAGTGCACTAACAGTATTTTCTGTGTTAGCCTCTCTGTCCACCCACCTCCCACATTAGGGCATAAACACTACTTTGTCATGAAGGGTGTGCAGTCACCCAAACTGCGTAATGTGCTTTTACAGAAAAAAAACACTAGGAGTGGTACACACCAATCCCTCCATCCCAAGGAGGTGAGCATCCATGCTGATGCTCTTCACCCTAGTCACTGTTCTCTGCTACAGTCACCCCAGCTGATGGGAATGAACCTAGGTTCCCAGCATGCCAAGTTAGAAGAGGTTGAAGAAAAAGCTGCCTTACTTCTGCTCAGTCATCACAGTGGAGGGAGGGGGGACAGAGCAGCAGGTACCAGCATGAACAAAGATGGGACTGGACACAAGTCCATTTTCGGAGAAATAAGTCCTGAACAGACTTTTATCTCTGAAGGAAGACAAGGCAACAGGACCTGAATGTATGTACCAGAGGGTACTAAAGGAACTCAGGAAGGTGCTAGCTGCCCCAGGGGCATACAATGTAGCTGGGGAGAGGGATGTGAAGAAGTATTACTTCACTGAAAGGGAGGTTGGTGCCTGGAACAGACTGCCAGTGGAGCAGCAGAGGTGAAAACAGTGGGAGCTACAAGCATGCATGGGATACACATAGTGGAATATTAGCAAACAGGCAGGGTGAATAGCGAGTCATCAGAGACCGGTCTGCACAGAAGGACTAGACAGTGAACATCTGGGTAGACTGGGTGGGCCAAGTGATTCTTCTCTGCTGACAAATTCTAAGTTTCTTTGTTTCTTTGGGTACCTCGCTGCTTGGTACCATGGAGCTAACACAAACTATTTTAGGATTTTTTTTATTGTTGCTCAAAAGTTTTTAAACTGGCCCATTTTTGATGATTTGTTTTAGAACCAGTTTTGCCATCCATAACTGTAACATATTGAAGAAATGACACACAAGGACTTGATGTTTGTTGGCACTGTAGTTTTTTTAAGATGGTGTTTGCAGGAGCCAATTGCATTTGCAATCTGTTTTCATTCTTATTCCTTGAGCACTATAGTTACTGCTGCAGTCATCAATTTCTTATTTTAGTACCACAACAATTATTTTGTAAAAACACAGAGGGCAGGAGCATAAATTCTGGGAATATAAATTTTGCTGAGGAAGTCACAATAAATCTGCTACCTTTCTGCTTCACAACATGTTTGGTTTTGTGCCACACTTCATGACTTCATTAGTAATAAAAAATACAAAAATTGTAAAAACTTAAAAATAAAGCTCCTTCCCACAAAGAACATAACATCCCATCCAACCCTGCTGCACAGCCACTTCAGTAAACAGAAAATCTCATCATCCCCATCCCAAGTAACACCCCGTATCACCATCCTCCCATCCAATCACACTATTACATAAAATTAAAATATTACCCATCACCTGACCCTTATAGCATCCATCTCTCCTTCCTTGTCCCTTCTAGCCACACCAGATGTCAGTTCTCCTTTCTCTCCCTAACCCACATTGCACACCATCTCACACTCCACCCACCTAGCCACACCAGTTGTCAAGTCACTCTCTTCCCCTCTGCTTCATGCATCCCATCCCATCCCAGCTTCCTGCTCAATGGTTTCACACTGCAGAACATTTAAAAAAAAAAGTTTCTCAAGAAAGATTCCTAAGAAAACAGAGATTGACCACATGATGGCATACTTTATTGATATAGCAGTTTATGAGGGTTTCAGTTATTCTGTACATCTCACAACTATTATTTATTAACAAATGTGTTTCTGACTGGGCCTAATTCTTGGTTATTCTTTGTACTAGGATGATTTTACCATTTTGAACTCTTTAACTACATGCTAACCTTTTCTGCCTTCTTAACACTCACTGCGGTTAAAATTGGGTGTCTTTCACTTTTTGTATTCCATACATAATTCTTGGTGTTCATTTGTAGCTTCATCAATTTGTTTGCCTGTTTAGCTTCACTGTATACAAAACAAATTTATTTATTTGTCAAGTGGCGACTGGGAGAGGCACACTGAGACAAGGTTTATTTCCTTGTGCAACCTGGAGGTGGGGATTACAGACAAAATTAGACAAAATGTGAAACAATGCAATACAAATAAGCTAAATGGTAAAAAGCAACAACAGGTTAAATGATTTGACTAAGCTGCAAAAACATAGAGGAGCAGAAAAATAAATGAACTAGACAGACAAATTGAGCAAAACAAATAAAGATGATTACTATATGGACTGTCCAATTAATGTAGGTAGAATACAGTGCAATGACATATAAAATTGAAAAAATAAAAGTCTAAAATGCAGTTCACACATTGTAGGGTGTAGTAAAATTGCACATACACCAACTAACAGTACAGTTTAAATCAGAAACAGGCCAATCTGCTCAGACTTCATGGGGGGCAGGCAATGGAAAGAGGAGAAAGGGATTCAGAGTGGAGTTAGGAGGGATACAGAGGAGAGATGGGAGAAGGAAAGCAGGGGTATTTTTTATGTAAATGATTTTTATTAACTTTCCAAGGTACATAAGCATGACAGAGTACAGTATGCAACAGGCATAAAGCATCGCCTATATAGGATGAGAGAAAAGCCGTACTACACAAATCAAAGAAGACCAGTTTTATGTTGAAAAGTGCATTATTGAAGGATTGTTACCAACAGGAGCAGGATATAAATAGGCATTATGTTCACAGTACTGATCTGGACTTTGTCTCCTCCGGCATATTCGCCCCAACTTTATACCCTTGCCAAACTAACAAGTGAACAGCTAAAAAGCCAGGCAATGAGCTAATATTGTCTCTATCAAGGGTACTATTCAACTATTATGGTTGGCACAACATGCTATCTAATCAAGACAAATATTGCAAGGAAAGCGGGAGTATTAACCTTTTGAAGAGTTTTAACATATAAGATGACTAAATATTTTCAAAGGGTTTTTTTTCACTCAAAGGAGCACAGTATATGTCATTATACAATCAGTATAAATGGCACAATGAGGCTGTGGAACTCCTCATCTAGTTGAAGCACAAGTATTGTGTAAAACATTGGAGTGTTCCACCAGTGATCTTGGAATCTACTGTCTTCAACTTATTCAAAATAAATTAATTGATTTTTGCAGTAATTTACTCATTTTTCCTCTTTCATAAGTACTCTGCCTTTTTGCTTTATGTATTTAGCATGGTACAGAGAAAGGTGAGAAATAAGACATCAGGGAATTGTTAGCATGGGACTAGGTAAGGGATGGGTGCCACTAGACACAAGGGTGTATTTTTCATAAGACTTTGTGAGGGCGGATTAGCCTGTAGACACCAGGGAGTAATTGGTGTGCTGTGGTATGGAATGGGATGAAGGAGGAGATGTCCATGATGTCTGCCTTTCAAGAATCTGCATGCAGTTTGGCTTGAACTACAGATGAGAGTGAAAGTGCATTCACATATCCACTGTGCGAAAGAGTGCACACAGACAAATGCAGAGGTACAACAGAAAATGTACTGTATTCCAAGAAGTGTTCACTTTGCCTTACTTTGCGTTAATGTTCATAGATCACAAAAAAAGTGAAAATGAAGGGAAATTGCAATCAAAAAGATGCATACCATTGTGGTATGTCTGCGTGAAAATCCAATAAAAAAAAAACATCTGTAGTGTAGCTGTACTAAAAGAAAGAAGTCAGAGAGAAAAAAAAAATGTCAGTCAACAATGTCTTTCTTATGTTCTTTCCTGTGTTTTTGATGACAACGTGAAGTGGATTCACGTGCTCCTACTTTTTCTTCCTCTGACGGTCCCTCTGTGGAATCTGTAAACAAACAGGCTATACTAAGAGACTGTACTGTTTAAGGAATTACTCTATACTACTACTACTGTTGTAAAAATGTTAGTTTACAATCTGTTATTGAAGGTTACTGTACTTAAATGAAGTTGCTGTCCATTAAGACAGTTTTCCTGCCTCCACAAATCCATGGATGCCATTATTTTTTTTCCTGTCAGTTAGTTGAAATGCGCCTCCAGCTATTGCACTTGTTTTTCTTTAAGCGTTTTCAGCTTCAGATCCAACATAACATTTGTAATCCCCTCAGACAGCTGTTCAGAAATGACTCCTGCATACTAGTCAATGAAACATTTTTCTAATTCATTCTTAAGCAGTTTATTTACTGGTATGTTCAATGGCAGGAAGAGGTCTGTACAGGAGGCCAGGATGAAAACAAGGATGTAACCTGCAGTTTCAAGCTGTTTGAGCTGACAATAGATGGTGGAGCAGGGGGTTGGGGAGTCAGTTGACCCCTCACTTTCAAAAGTAAGGGTCAGAATGTACATTTTGGCCCCCCACTTCTGATACAAGATTTACAAGAATGTTAACTTAAGTCTGCGGCAAACATCACACACATTCACTGGAAGTCAGTGACAGCTAAGGTCAAATGAGCTCATCGAATTGCTGATTAATTGCCACATACCCTTTCCCAATGGCACAGAAAAACACATTTTTTCAACTTTTCCCTAGGAATGGAATGTGACAAAGACTATAAATTGTCAAGTGCTTAATTGCCTCACTGAAAATTGACACCAAAGAAGGTGTGTGTGTGTGTGTGTGTGTGTGTGTGTGTGCATGTGTGTGCACGCGCGTGTGTATGTGTGTGTTAGATTTTGTTTCTAAACACTAAAACATTCTTTGTAAAAGTTCTGTTTAATAAGTGGCCCTCATTAATCTTACCTCAAAGGACATTTGGCAATCGGCTTTGCCTCATGATCCCATATGGGTACATTAATTAATGGTAACTGTACAGCTGGCTATGCCTTAAAGAAGCATTGCCACTATTGTGCCAATTTTGAAAAAATGTATTTAGATCCAAATCAGGTTATATTTCATATATTGTTTTTAGTTATTATCCATCTTATTTACTGAGGGCATTTGAATGGAAACTGGAGCACTGCCCTAGCTGCTTGTCTATGCATGACATAAACCTTTGAAGGGGTTCTCTATGTTATGTATTTCAAAAGTTTTATCAGGAAAGATAAACGTACATTCAGGGGAAAGGGGAAAACAGTGCAAAACAACAATTCATATAAGGTGCACACATAACTTAAAACAGCAAAGTTACTATACAGAGGAACAAAGGTGTAAGCAGCTGGGTACATACAGGGTTGTGTGCCATTTGGGAAAACATGGTACCTTCATGGATTTTATTGTGAGTACATGCAGTATTTCCATTGCACATTATCACTGAACTGGCTAACAGGAGGGTTGATTGTCCATTCAGTACAGTTACTGACTACTGCATGTGGGTATGTGTCAGTTAAGACTAGCTGCTCTGTACCAGTGCTCAGATATCCTGAGTCATTCCTGAAGAGTCTCTCTCTTGCCTCATGTGCTTGCATGGATTTTAATAATTACAGATATAGTTCTAGAATCCAGTGACCTTATTTAAGAGGAGGGTCTTGTACTAAAGCAGAAATTGTGATCCTCTGCACAACTGACTCCCCCAGTTCTCAGAAGGGATCAGAAAGAATAAAACTGAATATCAGGAAGGGAAAAAAGCTATAGCAACAACAGGAAATAATAACAGAAGGGCAAGAAAATCAAGATTATTCCAAAGTGAACTTAAAAAAGAAATGAAAACACATTAAGGAGATTAAATATGCTACATACATGCCTAGATTTCCTATCATAGTAAACACTGGGAAAGTGCATGTTCTGTTTAAAGTAGTACTATTGGCAGAAGTGAAGCCCTGACCACTGCACAGATTGGGGCTTCACCTCACAGATCCACCCTGCAGACACCATATTAAATCAAGTGTGTTGTTGCCTAATTACTCATAAAAAGTGCTCAGTTCTCCAGTGCAGCCAGCATTTTCAAGTATTGCCCTCACCAACGTGTCTATGATTTTTCACAGGTACATTTTTTTAAAGGTGAACAGTCCACCTGCAGCATGTTGCTTCTTAGATCAATTCAGTTATGTTTTTTTTATTTTTAACAATTGGGCTTAATTTTAAATAAATTAAAGGCCAGTCAGCTTGACATAGGTGGTGAAAAAAAAATAATGGAATCACTGCTGAAGGAAAGGATTATGGAATATCTTGAATCCAGTAGGTTACAAGACCTGAGGCAGCATGGTTTCATGGTGAGGGGGGTGGGTCATGTCAAACAAAGCTGATAGATTTCTTAAACTGGGTGACAAAGGATTTAGATTAGGGTTGAGCAGTGGACATGGTGGCCTACTTAGATTTCAGTAAGGCTTTTGACACTGTTCCAAGTAGGAGACTGGTAAACAAGCTGGGTAGCTTAGGAGTGGGTTCAAACATGGCAAACTGGGTTAGAAATCAATTAGGGGATGGGCAACAGAGGGTGGTGTTAAATGGAGTTCACTCTGAGGCAGGTGTTCAGGAATAAGGGGATATTCTATGAAGCTGGAGTGGGGTGGATTCAGAAAAAAGATGTTAGGCAGTATCTCTTAACAGAAATAGTGGTGGATTCCTGGAATAATCTTCTAGCATAGGTGGTGTGGGTGAAGACAGTGGTGGGGTTCAAGAGTGCATAGGACAGACACAAGAGTATCATAGTGCAAAGGAAGGGGGGAGAAAGTGATAGATCAAGTTTGGTCTGCTGTAACAATGTAGGTAGGGAAAAAAAGGGTATACTAGGTGAGCCAAGTTGTCCTTATCTGCCATCAAATTCTATGTTTCTAGGCTGCATGGAGCAGAGTGAGTATTAACTTCACTGGGCCTGGTTTAAAGGAGCTGGTTGGGTCAGCTGATCATTTGGGTAAGAATAAGAAAACAAAAATGATTCAAAGTCAAAAGAATTGGATTGTGTGCATGCATCTAACTCTCATGGATAAATCCACACCAGACACTTGGGTTAAATCCCAATACTGACACTGTAGTGCAGCATGAGGGGGTTGCTGCACTCCTGAGATGCTATCTTTCTGATGAGGCATTAAACCGCGGTCCCATCTGCCTGTTCTAGTGGTAGTTTAGGTGGATGTTAAAGATCCTGTGGCACTTCATGAAAATAATAGGTGAATTTGTTATTGCAGCTTCAAATTAATTATACAAAACATGTTATTAGGCACAAGAAAATACAAATTATATAAACAGATCTTCAGAAAAATAAAATAAATATTACATTATTTATTCATATTTTAATTTTAAATCATAAATTATCCAACACCTGTACAATGAAAAAACTTTTAGGAAAATAAGTATTAATACATATTCCCTATCTCTCAAATATTATACATATTCAATAAAAATCTAAATTCATAAGTAAACACATTAAACGGCTTATGCACTACCATGCATTAACCCCCACCATCCCTGCTAAAGGAATGGGAAAAAAAAAAGAAATTATTAATTCAGACTATACCCTTTTGGAAATTTTATTTAAGCCTATATCGAGGAACCCCTTAAATAAAAGCAGCAGGTGTAACAAAACATGCTTCTTGCATTTGACCCCCCTTCCTACTAGAAGTAAGAGAATTTATTCTTCTAACTTAAAAATAATTACAAGCAACCTATGTTGCATCACACTGAATCATATCTCTACAAGGACCTGATACCATTATTAAGTATTACAATCCTGCATCCTATTTTTAATTTTTAAAATAAAAAAGAAATCAAATATACATTTCATGTCTTTTTGAAATGAAAATACATAGACCTTGCTACCATAGTTCTTTATCCCAGTACTTAGGATTAACTTCCTTTATCTTTGTAATCTTCTGGTTCTAAAAATTAAATCTTCAACCTGAGCTAGGAAGCTCCCTCTCAATCTACATCCAGTATCCAACCATATTACATTTCTCCACCATAACCAATATAGTTCTGGGGAAGCAGAAGTTGTTTCTTTATTTTGGAGTCTTTCAGTTTCTGACCTCACTGCATAAACTACCTGCTCGACTGACTTATGCTGTTGTCATTAGGTAAGGGCACATCTCGCCTGCCACAGCTGATATTTTATACATAAAAGAATAAAGTGCATTGTACTCCTATTATATTTTCCCCAAGATGCGAAGAAAATACCTAAATACAATATTTCAGGTGTTAAACTAAAAAAAGGAGCCTGTGCCCACAATTTATTTAAATATTGCCAAAAGGAAACTGCAAAGGGGCATACTAAGAAAAGATGGTTCATAGTTTCCAATTTACCCTTACAAACTCCCATTCTAGGACATAATCTTTCATCACTGCCCTTATGTTTCGTGTTATTTTTGACCCTTAATTTCTGGTGTATAAATAGCCACATGAAGTCCCACATATAAACCTGGGTCCTTTTAGATGCTATCATTTTTGCAATAACGTCTTATTTTTTCCAGTGTCTCTCAGTGTACCATGGGAGTTCAATATAGAGGATTTCCACTATCTTCTTGTATAATTCTCTTTTGGATTTTGTAAGGATATCTGTCTTTGTTAGTCCCTAACATTTTAATTTGCTAATAACATTTCCAAAGTAAACTGGTAGGCCTGCCACCTATTTTTGTTGGGGAATCAGGGCATTATCTTCCCAGCTCAAAAGGAGGGGTTCTGTGTTGACAAGGACCCATGGTTCCCATACTTTTCCTATTTGATTTCATGAGGGGAAAAAAGTATGGTATAAAAAAGTACAGTGAAAAAATACTAATGGGTTTACCATTGTTAAACCACCCTTCTCAACTGGTAAATATGTAATATCTGTTTTCAATGGATTCAACTGACTACTCCATACACTTTGAAAAAAAAATTCTAAACAGGGTTGCTTCTAATGAATGGTGTTGGGGGGGAGAATAAACCAAACTCAGAAACAAAAAAATTGAGAGTAAAAACATCTTTATCATAAAGATGTCTTTCTTTATTAACAGCTTTCACTGATTCCATAGTGTTATTTTATCTTTTGCTATTTGGAGTTTTTTCCAAATTATATAAATGGGGATGTCCCCCCCCCCAATTAGATCCCTAAAAGTCTATGCTCAATCATAGTTAATGGTATATTTAAAACCTCTGATAGAGATCTATCCTCCTGAGCTATAGCCATATAAGCACTTTTTTTTGGATTGATGTCTGAACCTGAGATGGATAAGAATTCTACTACAATCTGAATATCAGCTATTCCAGATTGCTTATCTACTACAATTAGAGCTACATCATCTGCATAGGCTGCTGAACATTTTGGAACATCTTCACTACCCTCTGATAACCCCTGAATCTCACTACTCTTATTTAATTTATGTAATAATGGACCAAGTGTAAGGGTATAGAAGAGAGGGCTTAGGGAACAACCCTGTCTTACCCCTCTGTATATCCACCATTTGTTACCTACCTATCCATTAACACAAGGAATAATACTAATTCCTTTTTAGCAAGTTTTTATTCATGAAATAAATAGAGGTGGAAACCAATACTTCCAGCAAACTAACCATAAATATTCTTACTCTGCCCTGTCAAAAGCCTTTGTTTGGTCAAGACTTATTAAATGACCCATTATTTCCCCTGCTTCACCTTTCTGAAAGATTTTACTGAGTAATATTAGTGCATCATGTATTTTCCTTGTAGGCACTCGACTCATCTGAGATGGATGCATTATTTCACGCAAAGAAGCAGAGAGCCTATTACATAAAATGTTCATTAGGATTTTACAACCAGTGTTTAGTAGGGACAGTGGCCTCCAGTTTCTCCGATCACCTTTTTCCCCAGATTTAAATAAGAGAACTAGCACCCCTACATACATGCTACTAGGAAGTTCCTCATTTTCCAAACTTTATTATATAGGCAAACTCATTTTTCTCTTAAAGTGTCAAAAATCTCTTTATAAATTTAATTTGGGAGACCGTCTACACCAGGCATCGTTCCTGCATTTAATGATCAGATGACATCTCGTAATTCCATTTTCATAACTGGGGATGTTAAAATTTTATGCAACTCAGATGGGACTGTTGGGAGATGGCAAGTATTAAGCCATTCTTCCATTTTGCTAGATTAAAATCTGGCTCATAAACATTTGTTTGAAAAAGGCTTCAATTTCTGCCAATATCACTGTTTTACATTTCACAACTTCCTGTTTTCCATCTATGAGATAAAAGATAAAACATTTTGTTCTCTGTTAGCTTTGTAGTTTTCAAAAGGAACTGTGTCCCTTTCTCTCCTAGTCATACAGTACTGCTAGCCCTTCTCTAAACATTTCATTTTTGTTTGTTGACTCTGCATCAGTTCATCTTTTTGTTCCTTTATAGTCTTTGCAAAGTCACCCCCATCTTTTTGTAGTGCCGTAAACATCTGCAGTCGATCTCAAACAATTTGTATTGATCCATTTTTTGCCATCCAGTTAATTTTCCCATTAATTGGAAATTAGATGTGACCACCTGAAAACCCTTTTCTTTCTACATTTGTAATTTTTTTGAAGTAAACAAGTAATCTATTTGTGTAGATCTAGTCCCACATGAATATGTTTTAGGAGCTGGATTATACATTGTGCCCAAAACATCTAACAACCCCATTTCCTTTACTAGCCCTTGTAAACAATTCTCATCACAGAAGGTTTTACTCGTTAGCAAACCTTTATCACTAATTGAAATACTACAATTTAAGTCACCCCTAAAATAATACTTTTTGAAGTGAAAAGGTAAGGTTTCAATTTTTTAAATAACCCCACTCTATCAAACCCAAGTTGAGGTGCATAAATGTTTATAATTTGAAGCTCCAACCCTCTGAGCTTCACATCAAGTACTAAAGCTTGCCCTGACCAGATTTCCTCCATGTTTGTTATATGTACTGCTGAAGCAAAACAAATCCATAGAAACATAGACTTTGATGGCAGATAAGGACCACTAGGCCCATCTAGGCTGCCCATTTCCCTACCTACAGGATAGGCTGCAGATCCTAGTAACCAACAGCCTATTTCTTCCTACCCCCCACAAGAATTGCCTTATGTCTGTCCCATGCATTCTTGAATTCTTCCACAGTTTTAGACCCCACAACCTCCTCAGGAAGGCTGTTCCATGCATCTAGTACCCTCTCTGTGAAATAATACTTCCTCACATTGCCCCTGAACTGCCCTCCTTCTATCTTTAAATTATGCCCCATTGTTCTTGCAAGTCTCTTTTTCTGAAAGATGCTACCCTCTTGGACTTTGTTGATTCCACTGAGGTACTTAAATGTTTCTATCATGTCCCCCCTCTCCCTTCTTTCCTCAAGGGTATACATATTAAGCTCCTTTAGTCTCTCCTGATACGGCATCTCTTGCAGACCCTGCACCATTTTAGTTGCTCTCCTCTGGACTACCTCTGTCCTATGTCCTTGCGGAGATGGGGTCTCCAGAACTGGACACAGTACTCCAGATGGGGTCTCACTGTCTGTACAGAGGGATAACAACTTCCTGTTTTCTGCTGCTGATGCCTCTCCCTATACATCCCAGTATACCCCCAGCCCTCCCTACTGCCTTCTCACATTGTTTGCTAACCTTAAGGTCATCTGATATGATTACCCATTGGTCCTTCCTTTTTGTTGTTGTTACCTCCCACCCATTGTAGTCTTCCTCTGGGTTCTTGTATCCCAGGTGCATTATTTTGCATTTCTTTGCATTGAATCCTAGCTGCCATACTTCTGACCATTCCTCCAACCTTGCCAAGTCCCTTTTCATCCTTTTCACACCTCCTTGTGTATCAACCCTGTTGCAGATCGTTGTGTCATCTGCAAAAAGGCATACTTTTCCTTCTAGTCCCTCTGCAATGTCACTGATAAAGACATTAATAAGGACTGGACCCAATACTGAACCCTGCGGTACCCCACTAGTAACCCTCTTTCTTCAGAGTGGACTCCATTTACAATTACCTTCTGTGTCCTGTTGTGCAGCCAACGTTTTGCAGGCTACCACCCTGGGACCCACTTCCAGGCTGGTTAATTTGACTATTAATCTTTTGTGTGGGACTGTGTCAAATGCCTTGCTAAAGTCTAGGTAGGCCATGTCCACAGCCCTCCCTGGTCTACTACTTTGGTCACCAGTCAAGAAATCTATTAGATTTGTCTGACATGACCTTCCTGCTGTGAACCCGTGCTGCCTTGGGTCCTGTGCTCCACTGGCGCTAGGTACTCAACTATTCTTTCCTTCAGAGTGACTCATCACTTTCCCTACCACAGAGGTCAGACTGACAGGTCTGTAGTTTCCTGCCTCTGTCTTGGTCCCACATTTGTGCAGGGGAATCACATCTGCCCTCCTCCAGTCCTCAGGTATCACACCATCCTCCCATGATTTATTAAAAAGAGTAGCCAGTGGTTTCACTAGTTTCTCCCTTAATTCTTTTAAATTCTGGAGTGAATTCCATCAGGACCCATTGCTTTGTCCACCTTCAGTTTTAGGAGTTCTTGCAGAACCCTTTCTTCTGTGAAAGGACTGGGATCGACCCCTATCAAAGTGCTTCTGTTAATTGGATTAGGCACTCCCCTCCTCTTTGTGAATACTGAGCAGAAATATTCATTCAGTATCCCTGCTTTTTCACTGTCCCCCTCTGCCCACCCACCGTTCATTCTGTTCAGCCTCACTATCCCTCCCTTTGTCTTTTTACGGTCGCTGATGTACCTTTTAAAGGTTTTATCCCCCTTCTTAACTGAGTTGGCTATCTCTTCCTCAGTTTGGGCCTTTGCTATTCTGACTTCCTTCCCTGCTTCCTTCTGTCTTAACTGGCACAGCTCTCTGTCCTGCACCTTCTGTGTTTCCTTATACTTCCAGAATGCTATCTTTTTCTTCCTGACTTTCACAGCCACCTCTTTTGAGAACCATAGTGGCTTTTTCTTTCATTTTGATTTGTTTATTTGATTCACACAAAGGCTTGTTGCCTCTGTGATGGCAGTTTGATGATTCCCATTGTTGCTCCACACCTCCTTCTAACCTGTTTGCTAGTGCTTTTCTGACGCACTCTCCCATCTTGCCAAAGTCAGCTCTCCTAAAGTCCAGTACCCTCACTTTTGTATGGCTTGACTCTGTAGCTGACTTTAACGTGAACCACACTGTTTGATGGTCACTTGTCCCCAGATGGCAACCCACTTCTAGATCTGAGATCCTCTCACTGCCCCTGTTTGAGAGTACGAGGTCTAAGATTGCTCCATCATGAGTGGGTTCCGAAACTAGCTGTCTAATGCCTGCCACCTGTAGGGCATCAAGAATGGCCCTGCTCTTGGATGTGGCAGCAGCAAAGGTGCTCCAGTTAACATCTGGCATATTCAGGTCTCCCATCAACAGTATTCTAAGAATGCCTTCTATCATATCCTTGTCCATTCCCTCACTCTGACATGGGGGTCTGTACACAACTCCTGTGTGGATTGTGGTGCCCTTTCCAGTCTCCAAGGTGACCCACAGTGCCTCCTCTCCTCCCTGTTTACTCTTTTGTTCAGTTGCTTTTATCCCTTCCTTTACATAGAGAGCTACTTCTCCCCCTCTTCTCCCCTGCCTGTCTCTCCTGTGGTTATGTACCCTGGTATGTTAACATCCCAGTCATGGTTCTCTGTGTACCATGTTTCTGTGACTGCTATGATATCCAGGCATCCCTCTTCCATCAAGGCCACCAGCTCAGGGAGCTTGTTGCCCAGACTATGGGCATTGGTACTCATTACCCTCCATTTCCTGATGGTCTTACTCCCTTTTACCTCATCCCTGTCCTTCTTGCCTTTGTCACTTTCTCCATTTACCCCTGCCCTTCTCCCTATCGACATATCTATGTTGGTGTTTGCCGCACTTACTACCATGATTATTTGGGGGGGCTAGGACTTCCCTGTTCCTTTCCAGTGCCTCCCCCCTTGGCTAGTTTAAAAGCTTGCCAATGAAGCATTTAAACCTATCACCTAGGATCCTGGTTTCCCTCCTGGACAGATGCAGCCCATCATGCCAATATAGCCTTGCATCACTCCAGGTGGACCGCCAGTCCCCAATGAAGCCAAATCCCTGAGCTCCACACCAGTTTTTCAACCACTGATTGAATCCCATGGTGTGGAACATCCTAGCCTCTCCTATGCCATAGATGGGCAGCACCCCCGAGAAGGTTACCGTGCGTGCTACTTGACTAAGGCCCCTCCCCAATTCCACAAACTCTTCCTGCACTTCTCTAATCCCTTTCTTAAACAGGTCATTTGTCCCTAGGTGGAAAATGACATCCAGCTCCCTCCCTTGTGCAGCTGCTCAGGAAATCCTGAGGATTCGCTCCCTGTCCCTCCAAGCCATGGTGCCAGGCAGGCAGCTTACCTCCCTCTCCCCTTCCTCCCCCAGTTCTACCTTCCTAACAATGGAGTCCCCCACCAGGAGTTGTTTCCTTCCCCTGCAGGGTCCCCTGCCACCCTCCTGTGGGTCTCCTTTGTGGAGGTTCCCAGCATCCTCCTTGGTCTCCACTGCAGGTGCCTCCATTGAGGAACCACACTTTGCCAGAATGGCATAGGAATTGTGGAGAGGTACAACTGGAGGGATGCACCTCTGTTCCACCACCCTCACCCTCCCTGAGCCCACTGTGGTCCAATCACTCCTCTTTCTTGACAACCTCTGAGACAACAGCAGTGGCACTGGTGGTCCCTGGATGGTAGAGGAGGTCCCACAAATCCTGGCCAACTCAGCCTGGAGATGAGCAACCTCTTCCCTCAGACCAGAGAGGTACCTGCAGATGGGACAACACCGCATCCTCCAGAATGTCTCCCAGAAGACTGCTGCTCCACAGCCACTGCACTGCACCACTCCAATCATGTCTTATTTCTGGCCCTTAACTGTTTGCAATCCTTACTCTTTCCTCTGTTTGTTTTTTTTCTCTCTCTCCTTACTTTCTGCCTGTGTGCCCTTTAAGCTCCTGATTGTCCTGTTCTGAGACAAGAATATCCTATATTTCTCAGTAGACCACTTAGTTGCTCAGAGGCCGACCTCCAGCAGCTAGATGGGGCCGGAGAGCTACTCTTGCCCTTCTAGGTTGGTGGGTCTTTGGTGGTTCTGTGATCCCTGACTTCCTGCTCCCAAACAGGAAGTTCCTGTTGTCAGTCAAATACTGTGTTATAAAAATAGAACTAGCTTTTGGTGGGGGGTGGAGGGGAGGGAAGGAGGGCAATATAGTCCCAGCAGAGAAGTTCAGTCACACAGCAGTCCTTTCTCCTGGTGTCTTCTGCCAAGCTATTAGCAGAATCTTTCTAAGGCAGTCTTTAAATGTAGCCTCCTTCTAGCTAAGCCACTCCCCTACTTACTAGATCTTTCTACAAGTAATTTAAACCTCACAGCAGTTAAGTCCTTTCAATCACCTGCGATTTACACCTAGATAACTGTTCAGATACCCATTCAGTTCAGTTAACCCAGACAAACACACACTTTTTTTTTGTTTTGTATGTTAGTTTTTTTTTACCCTAAATTAGAGGTCCAAGTACAAAAGTTCTTCTACTTTAGTCCCAGCAGTGAAGTCCAGTCACACAGCAGTCCTTTCTCCTGGTGTCTTCTGCCAACCTTACCCCAGAACATGTTTCTGTCCTTGTGGCCACAGACTTTCTCCCCATATCCAACCTTTTCTTGCAGCTTCAAGCACCCCTGGTTTATGCAATTGGACATCCTGAAATAAAACCACATCCACTGTCAGATTTTGAAAAAGAGCATAGGTGCTCAGGTGCTTCCTCTCAAATTGAATGCTATTCACATTTAGGGAAGTGACTATTAAACTGTATTTAGGTTTATCCATTCCGCATTATACACAGGATCTGCTGTTTTTTAACTTTACTGGACGCTCTCATAACTCTACCCACCCATTTGGTTTTTGGCCAGGAATCCTCTACATTCTCTGCATTAGAAAGGGTCCCATTCTGAGAAGACTTGACTGAGGCAGTATCAGATTCCATTTCAGCTTCTGAATCAGCCCGTTGTAAGGCAGAAAGTCCATTGCTTTCAGGTACTAAAATTTCATGTGCCTGTTTAACATGGGGTTTGGCCTTTGCCTTTTTCTCTGTATTTTGAACCAGTTTGAACTCAGGTTCTTTCACAACCTCTGTGTCGAGGGGGGGCATACTATCCTTTTAGAGACTTATCTCAGTGCCCTGCTCTTTTTGTAAGTTCTTCAACCCCTCTTGACCTGAAACTGTCTCTCTTTGGGGGCTATGCTTCTCTTCTCTTCTATGTCTATTTGTTCCAGAAACATTTTGTTTACCAGCTGTCTTAATAAAAAGTCTTGAATTCCAAAGTCAGAGTTGTCATGATTTTTAGATGTCCAGGGACAACTTGTGAAATTGTGACTTAGTTCCTCATGCAAATTACACTTTGGATCTTGAAAGTAATGGGCAATGGAGTGCCCTAATTCCCCACAATGTTCACACTTGAGGATTTCACAGTTTGTGCTGATATGTCTCTTTGATCCACACTTGAAACATGTTTTTGGTTGACCTGGGTAAAATAGAAAACATTTATTGCATCCTATAACAAACAGCTTGGCAGATGAATAGCATCAGTGTCAGTTTGCTGGATCTTAACTTTAATTTTCCAGCCCCCATTCCAAAACTCTTCTTCATCTAGGATAGAGGCTGGATTCCCTTGTATTGAACACCTTTTTCTAGCCAGTACATAATGTCTGTGATGTTAACCCCCCTTATTGTGGAACAAAATCATGATGACATGAAAAGGCTGCTTTGTGAGAGATAGTATCATAAAGTCTGACCAAAGAGGGTGTGTTTTTAAGTTTGAATATTTTATCCAGAATCATTTAAGTATTTTGGTGACCTGAAACTCACATTGTGGGTGGATTCGCTTGGTGCATGAATCAGTGCGTACACCTCCGATGGAGTAAAACCAAGTGATTGCTTAAGTAAATGCTTCCCAATATAAAATCTATTGGGGGTTGCTTCTTTGCTACCCATAAAATGGAACCTCACTGCATTCATCCACTTTGCCATTTCCATAGGCTTATGGAACAAACTGGCAAAGAAAGGCTGAGTTTTAGTATCTTGCCTGTCAGCTTGTGGTGCAGTAGATATATCAGGTTCATCCCTCAGCCTCTCCTGTTCTTCTAAACCTTGTACACAGTTTATACTCATGTTATTGTGATCTAGCCTTGTAGGTTCTGTTGCATATTCACTCACTATATCTTCTTCTCCCAGTCCCAGTATTATAAGTTCTTGTTCTGGAATCCATTCTCCATTTTCAGCTTGTTTCCATCCTTTCTTTTGTAAAGCTGCCTCCAGTGACCATTCCTCATGGCTTACAGCACTTCTTTATTTTTGAGGTGTGGCTCCCAGTGCATTATCTGGGTCTTCAGGCAAATGCTCTGTGGCAAGCAATTTTGAGACTCCCATAGAATCTGAGCAAGTTGATGAATTCAACAAGCATTCTCTTTTTTTCCACTCTTTTAGCTTTTGCATTAGCAATTTGTTGACCTATTCTTTTTAATTCTTCCTCTAAGCATTTCTGCTTTTGTTCCAATGTTAAATCAGTATCATAAAAATTGTTCTCGTTTTCTGAATGGGAAAGGTTTTCAATCTCTGTTGATGCACATCTACCTCTGCTCCCAAAACATTTTGCTGGCCATCCCTTGGATGCATTCCAGCTGCCTCATTGTGTTCTGCAGAAGTCTGCACACAACCACCTTCCAACTTATCCTCCAGCCGACTGCTGGACTCCTCCATCCTGAGACCTAGAACCACCGCCCCCTACCACATGAGTAGGGGAATTTCCCCAGTGCCCTGGCCAAATTTCCCCCATTCACTAAAAATACCACCAACAGCTTATTCTGGTCAAGGTCAGTTGGCATTCATCTTTATCTCCCTCCCCAAGGTTGTGTCTGAAAATAGGCAGAATTTTTCTAGTGCACTTACCCAGTCAACAAAAACTAAATAAATAAATAAAAACAGCTGTTTTCTGTTAGTTTGTTGGAGAGTTGGATGGGGCATTGGGCAGCAAATATAAGTAGATCAATGATTAATAAAAGCATTGTATTTCTGTCTGTATGCAAAGATAGAGGATACCAGCAAGTTTAAGGCAGGAGTACCTTATGCATAGAGTGCCTATTTAATAAAATAAAAAAAAATTGAAGCTTATGCATCTGAGACTGTGTGGCTATTTTTAGTTAGCAATGGGAAGGAGAGGTGTCTGCATTTGGTAGAGCTTTAGTTACATTTTAAAATAAATCAAAAATAAAGCAAACTGATGGGGTGTTAAGGGATGAGAGATCAGTATTAGGGAAGATCTTGATTGTCAAACATATAAATAACATTTTAAGTAGAGGAAATGAGGCAAGTATGGTTTCCAAAGTGGTGTTTTTGTTTGGGGGGGGGCTGGGGTGCTGAATGCTGTTTAGATCTGTGAGTGGAAGGAATAAACCTACATATCTATACACATATATATATATATATATATATATATATATATATATGTACACACATATCTATATATGCTCTTTAATGTTGATACATTACATAACTTGGTTGTTGTAGTAAGATGAACTACAGTATATTACTGACTGGAGTATAACTGGAGGATAAAGGGTCCAGAAGCACAGCTCCTATAAGTATTGATCAGGCTCCTGTGTGTGATCTGATTATAATGGGGACTCTGCTCCCCAACCCTATTTTTCTTAATTTTGGGTAAATATACAGTACCATACCGGGGTCACATTTCCTGTTAAAAGGAAAAAAAATGATCCCATATCCTGAACTACATAAGTACAGTAGTAGGCTCAAAATGCTTCAGACCTGCAATTCTCTGGTCAAACCACTGCATACACCAGTTAAAATCATTGACGATGGATGAACACAAAGTTTTAACAAAGAAAAACATACTCTAAGGGCCACAATGACATGTTTGCCATGTGGGCTGTTATAAGTAATAAAAAAAGAATTTTGTGTTGGGCATAGAATGTGGATAAAGGAATGTCTGTGTATCTGTGACTTGCAATTGTTTCCTCTTTGTGTGTAAGGCAATGAATTATATTGTTTAATCAAACCTGTCTTAATATGATATGATATGAACTTTAGTGGGAGGAGAGGTGCAAAAGATGGGGAGGGTGGAGGTCACAAGGAATGGAGGGGCCCATAGAGGGGTTTTGCACAGGGCCCCACAGTGCTTAAGGCCAGCCTTAGTTCTGACCCCCCAGTTTTTGAACTGCTCCTCTACCTAGCAGCTGTTGTATGTGCTCTAAACAAATCCATATTAGAAGTCCCATCTGTTCACTTGGGAGCCCAAGGCACAGCTTGATTAACTCCAAAAAGAGCATAGGCATGGAGGAGATGTATTCACCTATGGTAAATTAATTTTCCTTGTGGCTGAGTTAATGGTAGATATACCAGCCTTTAGGAAATTTGTGTTGTGGGTGGTAGGTGGAGTTTTACCTTTGTAGATCAGGTGTGACCCAAAACTCCAGCAAGGGTGTAGGCTAGTACAAGTAACACATGGAGTTGGTCTCCTAATCCTGTCACAGCAAATTGTTTGGACCCTGTTGCTGTCATGGTCCTCTTAGACACTAGGACCACACTCATCCCAGTTTCATCAAGATTAATTATTAATTATGTTTGCAGATTTTTGAAAGCAAACCAGACTTAAGATTTTCAAAGTCTATAGGTGTCTTATGTGTGACTTTCGTCCCCTTCCTGCAGCAGAAGCCCATTCTGTTTAAAAAATAAATGCCCATTTTGTTGTAATGCTAATGCTACCACCATTCTCCACTATCATTTGGGGACTATTTGATTTTATGATGCTAAGGGCTACATTATGAACAATCCTTGTATTTATGAAAGCACCCTGTGCTCTGGAACTATAAATAATTTGCTGTAGTGTCCCATCCAAGTCATCTGACAATAACATTGATGTGCCACAGCCCTTAGTCAGCAAAGAGGGTGGTTATTGTATGCAGGCTGGAGTTCCATTAACCAGAACAAAGAGACAGCTTTATATTTCCAAACTTGGGATTTGTTTATGGTGCCGTGGTATTTTGATTGATAAAACTTAACAGCAGCCATAACACCATTGTCAGTAGCATTCTGACCCAGTTCAAAATGGACCTCATCAGAATAGGATACATAAAATGATGAACACCACTTTTTGAATGGAGAGGGATTCAAGCAGACAACTCCATTGCTAGAGCCACTGCTACCTCAGAATCAGTACTAGAGAAGCTTGTTATGCTTTCTGCATCAGTTTCAGAAACATCAAACAGATATTCCTGCTTAACTTGTTACTTGGAATTTACCTAGTTTAGTACAGACATCCTGAAGTGTAGACTGACAGTGTGCCTGACAGTATACCTGACAATGAGGTAAGCACATGTACTGAAAGGGGGTGGTGGTTGGAGGAGCTGAATTTAACCAAATGGTTACTGGGGTACATATTGTCTGATTGCTGCCAATTAGAGATGTAGGGAAGTTTTAATTAGGCAGTGAAGTTGCCTTGAAGTGGTGAAAATTTGCATTCTCAGAGCTAAGCAAAGATTTTCCAGACCTCAGCAACTTTGACTTCACCAGAGTCGCAAAGTTTTCTCCACAAAGTGAAACATTTTGGCCCCAATGTGCAGAATTTCAGTGTGAAGTGTGAAAGTTTGCCCATGAAATTCCACACTTTGTAAGTGTAATTCCACACTTTGTGGCAAAACTTTGCACTTCGCGGACGAATCCATGGTCCACAAATTGCACAAAATTTGTGGATTAATTCACAGAGTGAATTTTGCTGACTTCCATCCTCTCTACTGCCAATGTAACAGTTGACTGTAGTAGCAGCAGTGGTTATCAGCAGTGGTTATCAGACATTTACCATCCGTTAGCTGTCCCAAAGGCTAACATTTACGGCTGATCATCAGCTGCTTGTCAGGTGAAAATGCATGAAAATTACTGGTTGCGAATGTACTATCACTCCTGAAAGCACAAACTTTAAAGGAGTGAATATTTTCTGGAGTGCAGTATGTTGAGAGTATTCTAAATAAGTGAACACTACTGGAAGCAGGGTTTTACATTCGTTGGTAAGATACATAGCTGTTTGAATGCACAGTTGGGTTGGGCATCCAGACAATTTGTTATATAAGGACAGACTTTTTTTGTAGTATTTGTTGTATAGGTTGGCCTGGACAAAGTGGTGTGGTAGGCCCTGAAATGCCACCTATTGTGTTTCAGTGACATGATAAAATAGAGAAACTTGAAAATGTCAGGAAGAGTTGTGACAGTTCTTCTCTTTTCTCTTGCTCTACTGGTAATCAGAAGAAGAGGGCATCCCCAGTATCAAAACAAATATTGCTTCTGAAGAGGTTTGGGCACACTAAAGACCTCCCTCCATGCCTCCCCTCCCCCCCCACACCATTTGTTTGTTTAGATGAGACAATAATGCAGGGTAAGAAGTAGTGTATTGTAACAAATTTAGAAAGCCATCAGAATGATAGAGAGCATTCAGCAGAGAACTGAAAACAAGACAGGGGAATGATATCCTTTATTAAAGCTCAGTGCAAATGAAGTGATATTTTTCAGCCCTATCCACCAAAGATTTTTGTTATTGGTACAGAATAGAAGAAACTGTTTTGTGTATGGAGACCTTAGTCTTCAGCATACATTCTGAATATGAGTGTTTGATCTGTGTTCCAGTTCTTTGTATTAATTACTGTAGTATTCCAAATGAATACACAACTGAATATTAACACAAGTTTCTAGTATTCAGTGTGATATACTTGAATATAATAGAGATTCTGATTTGTAATTACTTAGAGGACAACTCCTTTTGACCGTGTAGGGACTCCATAGATTGTTTTGAATTAAGCTACCAAACTACAGACTTCTGGATTTTTGTGGCAGTTTGGTGCAAGAATGAGAGAGCAGAGTGTGAAGCATTGGGTGTGTTTTGCAGGTCACTGCTTGTACAAAACAGCCTTTCAGAAGGAAAGACACTTCTTATTGTTCATGATGCTGAAGTGCAAGATTTACTAAGGGGTAGGACTTTGTCTGTCAGTGTGTCTAGGGGGGTCTGTAGTCTTGTCACATATACTCTATTTTCATGTAAGATGCATGGGCAAGGATATTCAAAAGTGGCTTGATGTGCAGCATGTCAAGATACACAGCCCAAATAAATGGTCTGGCATAAAAAATGATATATTGAAACAAGATGCGCTATCCCAACAGATCGACCATCCCATTTGAATAAGGCACCACAGGTAGGCTGCCAAAGGGGACAGCCACCAGTGCACTGGTGCATCCCTGGGGATGGGCTGAATACCACCAATGGGGAATGCACTGGAGCATGCCAGATGCACTTGCTCCCAGAGACGATATTCAGCTGTGATATGCAAATTAGTCCATAAGGCACGTAAGGTGCAAAAAGGACATTTGCATGCCCATCATGGGCTCATTTGCATGCCTGCACCCCGCAGGATGCGTTGGGCCAGGTGGGCCCCCCACCACTTCCAATTCCCTTCCCTGTACTGGACTGTGCCTACCACAAAATATGATCATGGTATACATAATGAAAACATATTTCCCTGATCCCTGGTAGTGTAGTGGAATCCCCCTCCAAACTATGAACCCCAATCACGGGTGTCATAATTGGAAATTATTCTCCACAATCCCTGGTAGTCCAGTTGAACCCCCCTCAATTGCCGAACCATGATTGCTGTCGTCACAATACAACAAAAGTATCCTCATGCCCTCATAGTCCAGTTGAACCCTCCCTTCCATCCCTAAACCGCGATCATGGTTGTCATCATACAACAAAAGTATCCTCCATGCCCTGGTAGTCCAGTGGAACCCCCCATCCCCGAACTGTGATCATGGTAACAATGCCCAAGGAACCCCTTTTCCGTAGTGTAGTGGCCCCCCACCCCACCACCCACTCAGGCACCAACATCCCACCCTGCTCCCTCAGTCCCAGCATGGTCAGTCAGCTGGTGAGCAGCACAGCCTTCTGCACACCTCCATAGCTGCTCGCCGACTTAACTGTCAATGAGAGCATACAGTATAGACTACATTCCCATTGGTTGACAGGTCAATCAATGGGCATGTAGTTTATACTGTATGCTTTCATTGACAGTTCAGTCAGTGGACAGCTGTGGAGGTGTCTAGAGGGCTGTTTTGCTTGCCAGCTGACAAGCTATGCTGGGATGGGGGAGCGGGGTGGGATGTAGGTGCCTGAGATGGTGTTGGGAAGAGGGGCCACTACACTATGGAAATTGGGTCCCTTGGGCACTGTTACTGTGATCTTGGTGCAGGGATGGGGGGGTATTCAACTGGACTACCTGGGAATGATGATACTTTTGTTATATCATGACAGCCGTGATCGAGTAGGGGATGGGGGGAGGGTTCAATTGGACTACCAGAGACTGTGGGGAATATTTTCCAATTATGACACCCATGATCAGGGTTCAGGGATGTGAGTGGGGTTACACTACTCTACCAAGTAATGGGGTGGATTATTTATTGTCGTGAACACCATGATCGGGGTTTGTGGCCGGGGCATACCTCTCAACTGTCCCTGGGTTTCAGGGTTGTCCTTGATATAGCTTCATAATTTTCCTCTGTCCCTCATAAATGTTCTGTGTATGTGACTGAACTGTGGAGAATGTAAGCACAAACAAATATTACTCATTACTTCTTACACTACCCCCTTTATTCCATCAGCTTTCTGAGTGTATTATTCCAGGTTTTCAGATGTGTCCCTCATTTTGGGTCTTTCTTTTTTTTTTATGCCTTGTCCCTGTTTTGGGAGGCATGGGCTAGGGTGGGTGTACCACTGGACTACTGGGACAGGTAGGCTGCTGTGCACCTGTCTTCACTACCACAGCCTGCTTGTGGGTGGCCAGAAGTTAGACATTGTTTTTCCATGCCTAGCTTTGCATGACTCATCTCCAGCACTTGGCTGGCCCATCTGCTCTGAATATCCCATTGTGCAGGATATTCATGGGCACGCTCCCTCAACTTGGGCTGCAGACATTAACTTTGGGAAGTGGCCCATCTGGATTTGGGTGGCCCATTTCTCTCCTTTGAATATGGGAGTTCAGATCATCTTTTGAGATGAGCAGCTCATCTCCATTTGTTCCAGAGATGCGCCACTCATCTCTTTTGAAAATGTAAACCATGGTTCCTTTGATATGTGCCTGGTATAAAAACAATGCAAATGTTCTGAAATGAAGTTTCTGTAACTGCTCCATTCACTTGTAAAATGCAGTAGCTCTGATAAATCTAAGAGTCTTGATGTACTCTCTCATGTGATTGATGTTATCATTTTCTTCTTGATCGAGTTCCTTTATAATTTGTTTAAACAGTATTTGTTAGCCATCAAGTCATTTTTTAACAATACTTTATTTCTGACAGAATTTAAATACATCAATTTTTCTTTCCATTTCTTTCATTCCTGTGTATAACTACGTGTTTTAAAGTTTTTGTTAAGTGTTTTTTTCTTTTTCCTCCCCTTTCTGTGGCTTCCTATCTTGCTGGTCAGGCCTATCCATGTTCTTCTGTGTCTCCAGTGCCTGCCACTTTCTCCTGTCTCCATGGGCATACCCCACCTCATGATGACCACAGTCAAGAATTGAACCCCACCTCTCCAGCTACTGCAGTGAGAAAAGCCTCAGTGGGGTTGAAGAAGCTGGTAGTGGAGCGTCGGGCCCAAGCATGCCAGCACCAGGCTTTTTATTGCTTTTCTTGTAAGTTCTCCCCTCTCCCTGGTGTGTAGCCTATGAGCACCCATAGCATCCACCTGGAATCGCGGAACTGCTAAGGCTACCTGGTTTTATGCAATGGGTTACGCCCCACTACTATCCCACATACACATTACAATGTATTCCTGGTCATTAATACTGTGATATTTGCACTTATTTGTAGATGTACATGCCCATCGTTCAAACATGGTTATTAGGAATGTCCTTTTCTGCCAATATATGCTACTGTATATTATGTTTACATCATGTTTATATGTTGTTTTAGTGTTATGATTTATATTTTACATTCATCTTGCATGATACATTATACCCCATTATAATTCATTTACCTAGGTTATGTTTTCTTTTCTGTATTTTGTACACATGTATTCTGACCCATATCTCTGATACGAGGGTCTTTATGGATCGTCAGTGATTGTTATATATTCTTATATTCTCATATAAACATATGTAGTTTGTATCTTATACTTAGGTATCATGCCACATGTATTTCTATATATTCAGCATTTCTCTTTATCTGTGATTTATTGTTGAGAGATTAGTTTCTTTGTTTTAACTTCTTACTCATAAATAATTCTGTTCCCTATGTAACTGCCCAAGGGAGACACCTTGTTTACACCTTATATACCAATGTGTTATGTTCCTCATGTCTGTAACTATGCTGTTATCACTGTAACTATCTTGCCATCACTACTATATAACCTTATGTAAGCCTGTTCCTTATGAACAGAATTATACCTTCCTCGAGGACTGGTGAGAAACTGACTTCCTAGTGATTTTCTCTGTCACATGTTTGGCGTGAGTACTGTAATAAACTTTTCATTATTACTTACTGCCTGTGTGTGTTCTTTGGCTAACACTACAGACATACAAGAAACTGATAGACCTAAAGCTGGACTCTAGATAACAAATCAAGATTTTCTAGATAACAAAATGGCAACCGTGTGCAGTAATGTCTGAGTGGTGGTCAAAGTTACACTTATTTTGCTTGTGGATTTAGACATTGGAGTGAGCAATCCTCCAGTGACAAGCAGCTGTTAGCTTCTACTGTGTAAATTGTCATGGTCTGCCATTCCCCAGTGTATGAAGCTTAGGCACTAGGGACCGCTCTGCAGACTTTTAAATCTGTGCAGTGAGCTTCCTCTTCCCTGTGGGAACACTGAGCTGTAATAGATTCCGTGAAGACAGCTAGAGAGCTTTGAATTTGTGGGGACACTCTTTATAGGCCCCCACATACATCAAAGAGCTGTCTATGTGCTTTCATTTACTGTGATTCGAAACACAGTTCCTGAACCACAAACAGTTAAAGGTTTCTCTGTTTTTTTTTGTCCATGTCTAAAAAAATATGCTCAGTGTTGAGGTTAGAAACCTCACAATACCTCACTAGCCATGGTGGTTTTGAGGATTTTGCTACAGTAGCTAAAAATAAAATTGATCCTGTACAGGCTATCTTTAATCATTATACTGATTTAAAGAATGGTACCAAAACAAATTCTTCCATAGCCTTGTTAGTTGCAACTTTGTTTGCTAGCTTAGAAGCATCATTAAAACAGCTTTATGCTGTGGAGTTGGATTACACTGACTTTAGGTGAGAGATGAGAGTGTTGAATTCTGACTTTGCAGAATGTGCACTCAGCCTGGAATCACAAGTTGAGACACTGAGTCAGTAGAATGATTCCCTGTTATTTGAAACAGCTAACAGTAATGTTCATGAATTACATGCTTTGAGAGATGATTGCAAAAGAGCAAGGCTTGACAGAAAGCAGGTTATACACATGAATGACTTATTGTCTCAGATTAACAATACCTTAAGGAAGGAAATAAGGAGCTGAGGTGGGAGCTGAACCAGGTAAGTTGTAAGCTCAAAAGTAAGATTAGAGACCATGTTGAAATAAACATCATGTACACAGTTTTGCTGAAAGATGTTGTGAGGGGTTTGTTTGTTACCAATTGTAAGATTAATCACATGAAATGCAGAGCAAAGATGGCAAGATTGCACCATCATCGAGAGGTACTGACTGGGCATAGTAAAGCCATGAAGGACTGTCAATACATGCTCATTGACCTTACCTCTTCTGGTGATGAGGAGTCTGATTGTGAGGACTCACAGCATGCTGTGGAGTGGCTAGCCCAATTACTGGCTCCTTTTGTTTTGATCCACAATATGGTGGATTGTTAATGTTTGATTCACAAAATGGTGGATTGTCAACGTCTCAAAATGGTGGAAACACATGTCACCACATTGTTTCACTGATCCCAACCCCACAATCTCAAATCCTTTCCAAAATGGCCACCCATCACATCATGGAGGTGAGCTTATTCAATCACAGAGACCTGTGACTGCTGCCTGAACCAGACAAAACAAACTGGAGGTTTTAGGCATGAATAATAATGTTATCAGTAAGACTGGTATTTCTGAGGAACAGAAGGATCTCCTTAAAAAGGAGGTTGATGTAATTCTAAGACAGGCTGGTACACAGCCTAATGCTATGATGTCAGTGACAGATGGTGCAGCAGCAGCAGTTAAAGGGGCCACTGTTGGGATTTTACTCAACCCAAGAACACCACCAAGCAACCCCATGAAGTCTGCTCATTCAGCCAAGCAGATGACTGACAAGGTTGTTGCCATCCAGCAGCCTTCTGGTGGAGCAACCCACTATGCAGTCAGGAAGGGCACAAGGTAACAACATCGTCAGTCTAGCCCAGTAACAAGCTAGAGCTGCTGCTAACCCTGATTTTAAAAGCCCCATGACTGTGGTATTTTCATCATCATAGACGACGTTGGGGGGAGGGACAGATTTGGTTTATGAACCTGTGCTGCCAGCTGTTCCAGTTTCACCTCCTCTACCCCCAGAGGCAACTGAACCACAAACCATAGCTGGAGCACTATGTGCATTCTGCACACCACTTTTCTCCACTGTGTAGGCACCCCCAAGGTGCCAGCACTACCTGAACCTGCTGCAGGGCCCCCTCCATCGGTGCCACCTCAATCATCCCATACAGTGGCTGCAGTAGCAGGCAAAAGACAGGAACAGTCTTGGTTATTTCCAGCATAGACAATAACAGGCACTTTGGGTGAGAAGATGCAAGATATTTCACATTTTATTGTACTATTGATGTACATCATTGAATATACCACCATTGTGCTGCATTCCAATCACATGCCCACAAACTTTCTGTGTCAGACAGAGTGAAAGATAGCTCCGTCTCCAATGACAGATGTATTTATTTATTTATTTTTTTGTTGACCGGGTAAGTGCACTAGACAAATCCTGCCTATTTTCAGGCACGACCCGGGGGGAGGGGGATACAGATGAATGCCAACTGACCTTGAACCAGATTAAGCTGCTGGTGGTATTTTTAGTGAATGAGGGAAATTTGGCCAGGACACCAGGGAAACTCCCCTACTCTTGCCAGTAGGGGGATCTCTGGTCACCGACATGGAGAACTCAGTTGGTGTTCAGCCTTGCTCAGAGGAGGTCATGGATTGCTTTACCACGCTGCCATCTGTGGTAGCTCCTGTTATGATTTCAGGGACAGAGGAGTCCCATTCTATGCCAGTTGTGGAGGATAGACTGCTTTTTCAGCCTGTGCTACGAGATCCTACCTTGCCTGCATGTCAGTATCATCCTGTGCCTTCTACGGTGATTCCTCTCTCTGAAGTGGAACCAAGTACAGAGACAGCAGCATGTGTTCACAGTGTTCTTCCCCCTACTGCATCCGGCGTGGGGTTCAGGATAGCTAGCGCGGCTCCAGAGTCGCATTTGGGAGTTACCGACTTGCCCTCTACAGCGGTTCCTATGCCATTGATTTCTCAGGCTGCCTCTACTACTGCCACACTGATCAGCATGCACTTTGGTTTGTGGGATACCCTGGAGTTTACTGCACCATCCTGGACTGCCTCGGAAGCACTGTTTCATTTGGGTTGGACATGGACTGCATCGGGCACCTGGACACCGGATTTGTCCTGGGATGAGGACAAACATGGAGTACTGTTTTCCCCACATGGGCCTGCAACGCAAGAGCCCCACTGAGGTACCTAATTCTGGGGACCTTATATCCCCTGCAGACTCTGTTGTTGCTACCACTACTGCTGTTTCTGGGACTAGCTGGGGGAATTTTGTTGATAATGCAGAATTGGTGGATAATATACATGTCTTCACTATGGAGGGGACTGTGGCTTCTCATGTGGGGGTGGATGTTTGCACCACACCTAGAGAAACTGTGGTTTCAATGATTACCCCCTTCTGACCAACCCCCCCAGTTGACTGTGCCTATTAGAGAGTTGCCTGTTTCTTGCTCTGTTTCACCCCCTTCCCCTATAGCTCCTACTATACTGGGTATTGTTCCCCCTGCTGCACCCAGGCAGACTTCTGCTTCCAGCTCCAGTCTACCTACGCCTCTCCCTAATACTGTTCAGGCATCCCTGTCTCCACTGGATGATCCTGGTGAAGGCCCCTCAGCTCTACCTCTGCCCCCAGCGCTACCTCCGCCCTTAGCTCTGCCTCCACCCTCAGGTAGGGGTTCTGTTCTTTCTGATCACTTTAAAAACAAATTGGAGCAGGCTCCCAGACATAATGCTCTCCACCTTCGCTATGGGGGGCTTAATGACTTCCTGGACTGATATTATGTTGCTAGGACTTTATTGAAAGGGTCTATACATTTTCAGGCCTCAGACAGCTATGCATTGATTCACATATCAGGTGAAGAAACCTTTGATATTAGCTTCAAAACTAATGTAGATTTGGACAGGTTTTGGCACAAATATGCAACTTTGAAACACACTCCTTTATGGACACCATTTTATGTGATCCCCTTGACTAAACCCGCGGTACGCACTGTCACCATTATGTTTCGTAATGAAAGTGTGAGTGTTGGTGATATTTACCACTGGTTACAAAATAGGTGTACAGTCTAGTACCCCCCTGAAGCAATTATTGATAAGGAAGGGTTGTGGACTGGTGGATGGAAATTTCATGTTAAACTTTTCCAAGTTAACTCAGAGGTGGTACATCTCCCTAATAGTTTCTTCTTGGGCAAAGACAGAGGCATTTGTTTTTATGGGAGCCAGTGTAGGGCCTGCTACAAGTGCGGTGCTCACACACATCTCAGTAGCACTTGTGATATGTTCAAATGTGGTTTATGTGGGGGATATGGACACCCTAGCATGTCCTGCGACAAAGTTTTTCAATGCAATCTCTGTGACGAGAAGGGACATGCCTACCATCAGTGCCCCTGGGCCAGTAAGAACCGTAGTGAGGGTTGAAATCTTGACATTTTAGTCCAGAAAGCACAAAACAAGGCACAGGAACAGATTACTACCCCTGTCCCTGTTTTGGACCCCACGGAAGCCGCTTCGCCCCCCCAAACTCCTCCCATAGTGACAGTAGCTCCCCAGGTAGAGTTTGAACCCCCTTCTGCCATGGATGCCCCCTTCATACTCAGGATGTGGTGGACTCCACCCCACACCCTACCACCACACAGACCACTAACCCACCTCTTGCGGATTTGGATGGTTTTACACAAAGCAGACAGATTACTAGGGCGACCACTCACAAATCACAAAAAGTTAGCGAGGTGCCCCTTTCCAATGCTTTTGAATGTTTAAAAGGAGGTGGGGAGGACTCAGATGGCAATTCAGAAACCTTTGTTCTACCATCGGATATGGAAGTCAGTGCTTCCAGACCTATGGATGTTGTCCGTAAAAAAATTACCAGAACAAAGAAGGGGAGTAAAAAGCATAAAAACATGGCTGTCACAGATGGGAGTGGCTGATTGATTTTTAACTCTGGCTACCATTCGGCTTTCCTCATTTAATGTATGTAGTCTGAAGAACTACAAAAGATGGATAGCTTTTTTTCATTTTGCTGCCTCCCTCCATACTGATGTTCTCTTACTCCAAGAAACCCGCCTGATGTCTCTTTTTGACATTAAGCAAGTTAAGAGGGGTTGGGTCTGGGGTCCCTCGTTTTGGACTTTTGGGGAGGATCTGGAAGATGGTGTGGCTATCCTGTTTACAGCTACAGCCTTTTCCATCTCACATATTACAGACATTTTTCCAGGTAGAGCTTTGATTCTTGACTGTACTTTTCAAGGCCATTCCCTTCATATTATCAACCTCTATGCTCCTCAAACCAAAGCTGCCAGAATCAGTTTACTTGATCTCATTAAACCTCATCTCTGTACCCATAAACATATTATCTGGGGTGGTGATTTCAACTGCTCAATCGATGTTTCCTGCAGAACAGCAGCGGGAAAAAAAGTATATTGTGACTCCCATGCTTTATGTACTTTGGTGAAAGATGCTAACTTAACTGATGCATATCGTACACTGAAATCTGATGCTGGATATACTTATTATAGATCCATTTACCATACTAGGATTGACTATTTCTTTCCTCACGTTATTGTATCCCGCATCAGATTTCATTTCACCTCACGGACCTTTCGGACCATCACTTGTTAACCGGGACATTTTCTTTGGGATCGGCCCCTCCATTTTCTTTCTCGACCTCGACCCTGTGGAAACTTAGCAATTCCCTGTTTACACATCTTCCTGTTCAGGCACAAGTCCGATCCCTCTTTCGGGCCCGGATTTCTGTCCTCTGTTGTTATGATTCCGTATGGACATGGTGGAAGGATAAAAAATAGACTTACGGATGTTTTTTCAGACTATGGGAAAACGTATGGTCAGGGATAAATATCTTTCATATTTGGATTATAGGAATCAATTATATACATTCTTGTCACATTCCGTTTCCTCCCCTATTGATTATTCCTCACAAATCAAAAAAGTCCGACGCTGCATGTTTGCACATCAATGTAATTGTGCCTGTACGTTAGAATTTTTAATGAGAGTGAGTACTTCAGTTTCCCCCTCTGCAAATCCATTTTTTGCCTATAAAGATCGGATGCATGCTACAGTTATGCAGGGTCTCTATGACCCAGCAGGTAACATTGATTGCTCTATTTCAGGCATGCTCTCCATTGCAACTTCCCATTTAAAGACTCAGTTTTGTAATCCACCCTGTAGTCCGACTGTCTTGTTGGAAGTTTTTACAGCACCTGTTCCACAGGTCTCTGCACATCATGCAAGAGACTTAGTAGTCCTCATTACACAAGAGGAAGTGGCTCGTGCCATTTCTCAACCTAAGTTAGGAGTAGCCCCTGGTCCGGATGGTCTTACCCATGAATTTTATAAAACATTTCGGGATGATTTGGTGGAAACAACCCAAGTATATAATTATGTCTTACAGGGAAGGGATGAGTTTCTGACTTTGGATTGTCCTTTTGAAATTTATATATAAAAAAGGGGATAAATGCTCACTACAGAATTGGAGACCTCTTCACCTTCTTAATACTGACTATAAAACTTTGGCTAAACTACTTGGCACCTGATTGCAACAACTAGCACCTGATATTATTGACCTTTCACAATCTTGTGCTATTCCTGGTCGCTCGATCCAAGCTAATCTGTTCCTGCTCAGGGACATTTTTGAAGCAAAACAGACAAATCACATTACAGGTTTTGTCCTCTGCTTGGATCAAGTGAAAGCATTTGATACAGTGCATCACTCATACTTGTTTCAGATCATGAAGCTGTATGGTATCCAGGACTTCTTTCTCACGTGGCTTGCTCGTATATTTTCCATAGCTAGTTTTGCTCCTTTAATCAATGGATTTTTGGGGGATAATTTGCTCCAGAAAGTTGGGATACGACAGAGTTGTCCATTAAGCCCTTTATTATATACTTTTGCTTTAGACCACCTTTATTAGACAAATTAAATGGGATTCACAAATTGTAGGGTTAGCACCCAGTTCTACTTTATTCCCAGTAAAGATTTCAGCATACGCGGATGATGTTGTTTTATGTGCCCATAATAAAGAGTCCGGGGACTGGGCGGTCCGGATCTTTCAGAATTTTATTTTGGTTTCAGGTGGGAACCTTAACCTCCAGAAGAGTGTATCCATCCCTTTAGATACAGATTCCACATTCACCCCAGAGGTGGGTGGCATTCGGACATGCACCTCTCCACATCGAATATTGGGTATATGGTTCAATGTTGCGGATGCAGCGACATATAATTGGGAAAAGCGACTTCTTATTGGGGAGACTAAGGTACACCTATGGAAAACTTGGAAATTGGGAAAGAAGAAGTGAGTTTTGGTAATCAAGAAATTTTTACTTCCCATTTTCTTATTTCTCAGTTATGTTTATGCCCCCCCAGCATTTAGAGACGAGGCTCTTTAGTATTTTTTTCCAGATGATATGGGACAGTCGACTTAATCCTGTAAAAAGAGACATCACCTACTTACCAGTACAACAAGTGGGGCTTGGGACAGTTCATCCCATGGCTTTTTTTCTTTCTTTCTTTCTTTTTCATCTTTTTCACAGCATACGTTACACAGCCCACACTTGTGATACTTGGGTCAGCAGTGCTATGCACTCAGTTATAGATAAATGGGATATTCTCCCACCCAGACATTCCCATACTTTCAATATCCCATCCTATGCCATAGACAGTTTCCGTAAATTACGATACTGGAAACTGAGCAAATCAACCATCCCGACGCTCACTAGAAGACAGCTCTATAACACCTTTGAAAATGTTATGAAACCAGTGTTACTGTTTGCAGAATGTACCCCTTCTGGTATGGAATATGCTTTATTATTTCTTCGTGACAAATGAATCCCACAGCATATGTGGGATGTCATCTGGCTCCGTTGCCATGGCAGGTTAAATGTCCGAGGAAATTTGAAACATAAGTCCTCTCAAGAACGGTATTGTCCTAAGCCTTCTTGTTCTCCCATAGAAGAAATAATAACTCATTTCTTTTTTGAATGTATGGATGCTCTCTTGTTTTGGAAAATGTTAGCTAACAAGTGGCAATGGCCATTTCTCAGTAGAATCACCTATCAAACACTGATACTAGATGACTTTTCTGGACCATGTAATAGATTTCATCACAGTACTTTATGGGTTATTTTAGCCATATGTAAATATTATCTGTGGCAAGCACAGTGTCAATATGTTTTACAGCAACTTCCAACCTTACCACATTCTATTATACTGCAGATGGAAACAGCTGTGTTGAATATAATGGAATTGGAACACCGACAACTTTCTTTACAACGCTTTCAGTTATTGTGGAAACATATTGATTTTTTGCATTAGTATCATATGTCTACTGTTATACTATGAAGACTGTGTTTCTTTTCTTTTTTTTTTCCCTTTTCTGATTTGTTTACAGTGGATGTATGAATACTGTATGTTTTTGTTGCTATTTTCTTTCTGTTTGACTTGCTTATTTATGCCTGATGTTATGTTTTCTTTGCACAATAAAATTCCCCTACTCTTTTCAAGAAGTGCCATGGGATCTTTAACATCCACCAGAACTACCACCAATCCAGGCAGATGGGACCTCGGTTTAACATCTCATCCGAAAGACAGCACCTCAGAAGTGCAGCACCCCTCTCATGCTGCACTACAGCATCAGTACTGGGATATTAACCCAAGTGCCAGATGTGGGAACTGAACCCACAGTCCTCTGATCTCCCGGCCTCAGAGGTGAATGTGCTATCTACTGAGCCACTGACACTGACATAACGGACTTACACACTGGTCTCTTCTTCTACAGGATTATGACATCACTATCCTGTCTACCAAGACTCCATCTTTGTTGACCATGCCTGTTATTTACAGGAGATGCCCATGATTGTTCACTACAACCCCCTGACCTACCTGGCCCAGGGATCTTCCTGCCAGCATCTCAGGAAGTGTTAAATGACCCTACTATGTGTCATGTTTTTACTGTTTGCTCAGCCTCACATACTAATGAGGGTCGAATAGCAGGGTTTGGAATTCTCATTGTACATCCTAATGTTGACGGAGCATGCATTTACAAGAGGTGTTCAATCATTTCTGCACAGTATGCTAAACTAGCTGCTGTGGCCTATACTATGGAAGTGCTCAAGCAAGGTACTACAGACACTGTCATCATTACAGACTCTGATTGGGTCTCTTCCGCTCTGACTGAATTGCTTCCCTTTTGGGAGCAAACAAACTTTCAGTCTTCTGATGATACTCCTCTCAAATACAGAGACTTGTTTGTGTACATCACAGTTTTAACCAGACAGTTTAAATATAAATTGTGCTTTCATAAGGTTCAAACACACTGTAAAAGTGAACCTTATTTCCCTTTTAGCGACCAAGCCAACTATCTGGTGACAGAAGGTGCTTGAGGAAGGGACAGATGGGAAATGAAAACTTCCCCCTGTCTGAGATACAGCATGCATTACTGCTGTGAATAAAAGAACAACTCCTTTTATGCCCTTAGAGCTAGCATCTGCACAAAAGAAGGACCATCATTTGAGGACAGCATTCAGATTCCTTGACAAAGGGATTGAGGAGGAACTCCCAGCAAACAGCCCCTACAAAAAGGTAAAAGATGACTTTCACCTTTCCAGTGATAACCTACTCATATGGTATCACTGCCCCAACATTTCTGAAAAATTGTGGGTAGTACCTGAGCAAATGAGGATGGGTTTTATCTATCAAGTACATGACACTCCAACTGGTGGACACCTGGGAGTGGAAAAGACCCTAAACAGATTAAAATCCTCAGTCTGGTGGCCCCATATGAGAAGCAATGTACAGCACTACATCAATAACTGTTTGATCTGTGCACAGAACAGTCCCACCCCTGCTAGGAAAAACAACAAATTGTTTCCCCATAGAAACATAGAAAACATAGAATTTGATGGCAGATAAGGACCGCTTGGCCCACCCAGTGTGCCCATTTCCCTACCTAATGGATAAGCTGCAGATCCTAGTTAACCAGCAGCCTACTTCTTTCTACCCCAACCCGCTAGAATTGCCTTATGACTGTCCCATGCATACTTGAATTCAACCAGTTTTTGACTCCACAACCTCCTCCAGAAGGCCGTTCCATGCATCCACAACCCTCTCTGTGAAAAATACTTCCTTACATTACCTCTGCGCCACCCCCCATCTTCAAATTGTGCCCCCTTGTTCTTGCACACCTCTTTTTTAAGATGATACCCTCTTGGACTTTGTTGATTCCCTTGAGGTACTTGAAAGTTTCTATCATGTCCCCCATCTCCCTCCTTTCCTCGAGGCTATACATATTAAGCTCCTTTAGTCTCTCTCCATATGTCTTCTGGTGCAGACCCTGCACCATTTTAGTTGCCCTCCTCTGGACAGCTACCATTTTGTCTATGTTCTTATGGAGACTGGGTCTCCAGAACTGCACACAGTACCCCAGATGGGGTCTCACCAGCTGTCTGTACAGAGGGATAACAACTTCCTGTTTTCTACTGCTGATGCCTTTCCCTATGCATCCCAGTATCCCCCCAGCCCTCCTTACTGCCCTCTCACATTGCTTGCCCACCTTTAAGTCATCTGATTTGACTACCCCCAGGTCCCTTTCCATTTTTGTTGTTGTTAGTATCTCACCCCCCATTGTGTACTCTTCCCCTGGGTTTTTGTTTCCCAGGTGCATTACCTTGCACTTCTCAGCAATAAATCTAAGCTGCCATACATTTGACCATTTCTCTAACCTTGCCAAGTCCCTTCTCATCCTTTCCACCCCACCTTGTGCATCAACTCTGTTGCAGATCTTTGTGTCATCTGCAAAGAGACATACTTTTCCTTCCAGTCCCTCTGCAATGTTGCTTATAAAGACATTAAAGAGGACCGGTCCTAATACTGAACCCTGCGGTACCCCACTAGTAACCCTCCTTTCTTCAGAGTGGACTCCATTTACTATTACCCTCTGTGTCCTATTTTCCAGCCAATTCTTTACCCAGGCTATCATCTTGGGACCCACTCCCAGGCTAGCTAACTTGTATATTAATCTTTTGTGTGGGACTGAGTCAAATGCCTTGCTAAAGTCTAGGTAGGCCATGTCCACAGCCCTCCCTGATCTACTACTTTGGTCACCCAGTCAAAGAAATCTATTAGATTCATCTGGCATGACCTTCCTGCTTTGAATCCATGCTGCCTTGGGTCCTGTGGCCTCTGGCCTCTAGGTATGACAATTCTTTCCTTCAAGTGATTCCATCATTTCCCTATCACTGAGGTTAAACTAACAGGTCTGTAGTTTCCTGCTTCTGCCCTGCTCCCACTTTTGTGAAGGGAGTCACATCTGCCCTCCTCCAGTCCTCAGGTGCCCCCATCCTCCCATGATTTGTTAAAGAGGGTAGTCAGTGGTGTCACTAGTTCTACCCTTAGTTCTTTTAGAATTCTGGGATGAATCCCATCAGGCCCCATTACTTTGTCCACCTTCAGTTTTAAGAGTTCTTTCAGAACCCTTTCTTCTGTAAATGGGCTGGTATCAACTTCTGTATCCAGAGTGTTTCTATTGTTTGTTTTAGGTACCCCCCTCTTCCTTTGTAAATACTGAGCAAATAGGCACTCAGGCCCCTGGAACAACATCCAGATTGATTAAATTGGTCCTTTGCAAAATACTAAGAACAACAAGAAGTTTGCTGTAGTGATCACTGACCTGTTTCTAAAGGGGTCGAGGCATTTCCAACAAAGAACAACACTGCAAAAATGACCGCAATGGTTTTGGAAAACCAACTATTTGCCAGGTGGGGCCTACCCCTAAAGGTGGATTCTGATCAAGGATCCAGCCTCCCAGCTGAACTAATGCAGGAAACTCTGGATTTGCTAGGGGTAAATCAAAAGTTTCACATCCTTTACCACCCTGAGTCATTGGGACAGATGAAAAGGGCTAACAGTGCAGATCAAGCTCATGTTATCCAGATTCATTCAGAACAACCCCAAGGACTGGGATTCATTGTTGCCTTTAGTCCTTATTGCAATAAGGAGGACACCCTCCACAAGTACACAGTTTAACCCATTTGAAGTCATGACCAGACGGTCCATGAGACTACCAGAAGACCTACTTCTGGACCTGTGTGCTCCCACTGCTGATAGAGTATCAGTAGATAAATATGTCAAGCAACTCAAGCAGGACATCCAAAAGATACACCTGTTTGCTGCACAACATATAGACAAGGTCCAACAACAGGCCAAAATAAAATTTGACAAAACTACATATGATGTGGATTGGCATGTTGGGGACTAGGTAATGGTTCTCAGATTTGCAAAACATACTCATGCATTTTAAAACAAATAGTAGAGGCCATACCCCCATTGTAAAAGAGCTCAATGCATTAGTCTACCAAGTCAGACTACCCCAGAACAAGAAACTCACTGAAAAATGGCTACATACCATTCAGATGAGACTGTATAAAGGAGATTGAATTTACTTTTCTTTACCCCTTTGGGTGGAAGAGTACTGAACTAGCTATGTTTTTCTTTTAGGTTCTAGAGAGAGATGGTTGCTTTACACTTATTTTTCTTTTTGGAGTTTTGGTCTTCTTACAAGCCCAACTTCTATATCGTAATGCAGATAAGATACCAGTGACCCCCAAACCCAGCAAGCTTGTTGAGGTAGAGTACCTCACAAGCCCACGGGATATAAAAGCAACCTGTGGAGTCAATATTAATGTCCTAGAAGACACAGTCAGCATTCAGGATGGCAGAGAGGCCCTACTGAATGTTTTGAGTGTCGCTTCAGATCAATCCTGTCTTGAAATTGAGTGGTATGCATTTTATAATAAAGATCCAATACCAGTAGTCTGCCTTTGAAAAGGCACCTTCCAAGGCTGGCCTAATGCCAGGATTTTCCCTGATGGTACCATATCTATCTAGCAGATGCACCTCACACACATTCTGGAATGTACAACCTAAAAGCTAAGACTGATCCGAATTTTTACTTAAAATTTGTTGATAACCAGGAATTTTGCATACAGAATCATATAGCTACTACTGCTATTGTCCTAAGTGTTTTACCATATGATGCCCAAGAATTTGTAGCACCAGATACTGAGTGCCCAAAACAAGAACATTTTCCCCCCAGTGGTCTAATCGCCACTTCTTTACCAGGTGCTCTAGACAATAACATTCAGTTCTTGCACGTCCCAGTGGTTTTAATTCTTCCCCATTGAAATTTGGAGGAATTTGGTTTATGTTCCACAATAAACATTTCCAGATTTTTCAAAATTATGTTATTAGATATTCTGGCAGCTTACCAGGTACGCAATAATGACCTCATATACTGGGGCTGATAGCACCACACATAGAGGATTTTCAAAGCCTAAACCTAGTGGTACATCTAAAAATAGTAAACAATCCAAATGCACAGAACATTTTGTTGCAGAAACAGATTTAGCCTCAGGCTTATTTGGTTCTGGTATGTCTATCTGCAATAGGGCTGATATAGCCAGTATTCAAGCACAAATGTCAAAGGTTCATGATTTTATGAAATATAATATCATACCTCCGCTTTTGCATGGTGCAGATGGTCTTGCTCAAGAAGAGTGATTTACAATTTACAATATGAAGGATATTACAAAAGAATTTGATTTGACAAAGAATAAGATTCATGAATTAATTTCTGTTAACAATAATGAAGCAGAAGAGCATCACATAGCCAGGGAAGTCATTTGTTTAGCATATGGCTAATATGTTCTTACATCCATTAGTAATCTCTTCCAGGATTTGGAACTAGGACATATTCCTGATCACTTACATGATAGATGTATGGGACAGTGCTATTGCCCCAGATGTACTTTTACTGCTTGTGTTAACAAATGCTTGTCTGACACTATTTCTATTTCCTTGACTATGGCAAGGAACCTTGTGTAAGTCACCACACATATGAGAAGTGCTCCATGTTTTGAAACATATTCCAGCACAATCACGGACACCATGTTTGTGACATTCACAGTCTCACTGCCACAGTATGATCCAGCAACTTCCATCATTGATCATTTGGCTACAATCCATTCTATTGATCATCTTAATGGGGACATCTACAGAATTGTGAGAGACTGGAACTACCTCCTTTGTTGGTTTACCACGGTGTCTTGGATGCTTGGTTGGCACCTAATGTGGATTGTTGTAAGTGGAAAGGATGCCATTTCCTGTGCAAATGTGACATCTTTGAACTTGTCAGGCCAATCTGTGGCTATGAGCTGAACAATTGGAATTAGGCTTCATCTTTCAATCTATCCATAAGCAATTTAAATGGATCTAAAATGAACATGATACTTCATTTAACACTGGAAGAAACCTTGGATTTATCCCTCAAACTAATCATGGCTTGTGGATTCTGGACACTGATATTTTGTGCCCTGTTCTACTACGTAAATGGAAAATGCCATCTTCCAAAGTGGTTTATTCTGCTGACAGAGAATACTGTGTGGTGACTACCTATAAGCAGTTCTGGTATGGTTCCAAGTTGTGTGATGTGAACTATCATAATTTTGTTTTTCTCCCTAAACAGCGTGTTCTCATAGAACATACTGTCATCACCACTGTTCCCATCCCAGAACCTGATACCATCAAGTCTAGCCCTGATTATCTTGATGCTCTGATTGAGTTTTTACCTATATTAAATGCTGGTATTGACAACTTGAGTTTGTCTCTCCAGTCTCATCTCAATAGAACAGATACACACCTCATTTACATCAGTAGCAATATTTCAAAGGGTTAGGCTGCACTTGATGATCTAATCAGTAATGATTTTGCAATGATTTTGGATTTTGGAAACCCCCTTTGTCTTATCATTATGGTTTGCTGTCTGAGAAAAACCCTAAAACACCATTGCGACCAGTTTAAGTTCCTTTACCAGGTTCATGCCACGGGCCTGCAAATGAATGGTGCCTAACCATCTATTTTTTGTTGTGTTGTCTCTTCTACCAAGGCAACAAAGAGGGGATTGTTATGTGATGGGTTATGCCCCACTACTATCCCAGAAACACATTACAATGTATTCCTGGTCATTTATACTGTGGTACTGCTATCTGCACTAATATGTAGATGTAGGTACCCATCGTACAAGCATGGGTATTAGGAATGTGCTTTGCTGCTAATATATGCCACTGTATATTATATTTGCATCATTGTTATATGTTGTTTTACTGTTATGATTTATGTTTTACACTCATCATGCATGATACATTATACCTCACTATAATGCATTTACTTAGGTTATGTTTTCTTTTATGTATTTTATACACATGTATTCTAACCCACATCACTGATAAGAGGGCCTTTACCGATCTTCAGTGATTGTTATATATTCTTATATTGTCATATAGTCTTATGTAGTTTGTGTCTTATACTTAGGTATCATGCTACATATATTTCTGTATACTCAGCATTGTTCTTTTCTGTGATTTATTGCTGACAGATTTGTTTCTTTGTTCTAACTTGTTACTCATTAGTAATTGTTTGCTAAGTAACTGCCCAAGGGAGACAAAATGTTTACACCTTATACACCAATGTGTTATGTTCCTGATATCTGTAACTATGCTATCACTCTAACTATGCTGTTATCACTACTATATAACCTTCTGTAAGCCCATTTCTCATGGAGAGGATTTTACCTTCCTCATGGACTGGTGAGAAACTGACTCCCTTGTGATTTCTCTGTCACATGTTTGGCATGAGTATTGTAGTAAACTTTTCATTATTACTTACTGCTTGTGTGTGTTCTTTGGCTAACACTACAGATGTACAAGAACCTGATAGACTTAGAGCTGGACTCTAGATGACAAATCTAGATTTTCTAGATAAAACTGGCCACCCACAGCATCAAGGCAGCTCTCACTTCCCACCTGCAGGTGGTGCTTGTACAGTGGGATGCAGCAGAAACTTGGTCCAGAATTGGCACACTATGCCTCTGCATCATGCAACAGATCCCACTGGCATTGAGTGAGGAGTCTGTCTCGTCTCATGAAAAGAATTTTCCCATGCAGCAGTGTATTACATGATCAACAGGTGCCACCTGGATGGGTGTTTCAAGTTTTTAAAAATTCTTGTTCCCTTGCTATACCCAAAATGAAAAAATGAAGCATCTTGGTGTTGTATGGTGATGTTTACCATTAGAAACATGCTCTTTGGTATAACAATTTGCTAATTAACAAATACTGCTGCTTTATTCCTTTTTACAACTATGACTTGACTATAACAAAACGTCCTACAACTTAACCATGCTGCATTTAAAAAATATTATTATTTAGTCCCTCTGATCCACCACGGCAGAGCATTTGCCAAAATATGGTTTAGTACAGTTGCTTTGGTTATTTGAGAAGGTTTTTCTCACCAGTCAAAGTCTGTGTGTGTGTGTGTGTGTGTGTTGGATGAGGTGGGGTCATAGTCAACATGTCTTTTTTGTACCATGGTGATAGAAAGGTAGTGATGATGTTTGCCAGTTTAGACAGTATGTAGTCAAGTGGTTGTATGCAATGGAGTCACCAGTCAAAATGTGTTTTCTGCAGTCAGGCATGTGTGTGTGAGGGGGACACTAGATGAAAGTATTATTTGTGCTCTAGTAAGTTTAAGAGGCTCACCTGACAAAATGTGTTTTGTGTGGCTGAATGATTGTGTTCATGTGTGGGGTGGGGGGTGGGGATGTCACAGCCAAAATCTGTTGCATGAGGCAGGGAGATTTGGGGTTGGTCACTCAAATTTACCTGAGACACATAAATGGAGGAGGCATGTTGGTTACTATTAAAAATGTGCTGTGTGCTGCTACCAGTTAGGGTTTGGTTTCCATTTGACTTTTTTTTTACATTTTTCCCTTATCTAGTGACACATTAATCTCCTCTTGCACTATATGGCCACTCCTGCCCCATTATCTCCTGCTGGGTACTCTGTTCCAGCCTGCACCAGCCTGGCCAGAACTCTAATCCTTTGCTGTTGCACTATGGACTTGCCCTTCCATAGTAGGATCCATGCTGGACCACACAGAAGCCAATCCAAGATCAACATTTTGCATCTCAGAATTCAGGAGAGTGGGCTGAGATGAGCCCAATTGCATGTCTACAGGGAGCTATTCATATGACAGCCTATGAGGGTGTTGTCCCCTGTTTATGTCTTGCCCACCCACCATCTTTGATGCTAACAAAAGTGCTCATGCTGTCACACCAGCCTAAAGAGCAGGGGCTAACTTTGCATGGTCACCCCCAACATCAAGGCCTCCCTACTACCCGCAGGAAGCTCTGACACAGTTGAAATGGATCACTCTCCCTTTCTGGAGCCTGTGAGAGCTGGTGGGTGAGTTAGCTATGCATATGCAGTTCACCACCATGGGACTGTGATGCACTCCCCCTACATCACTGAGCTGGACTAGTCATCAATTAAAATGTGTTGAGTGGCTAGGTGAGTGTTGGGTTGGTCACTACTTGAAATGTGTTTTGTGCAGCCAAGTGAGATGGAGCAGCAGTTGATATGTGTTGTGTGCAACTGTGTGTGTGTGTGTAGGGAGACGGTCAACACAAGATTTGTTAAATACTACTAAATCAATGGAATTATATGACTACTAACTATACGAGCTACAGTGCTATCCCACAGGAGAAATTCATATTTTAAGTAAAATCTTTCTGACAGGACTGACTGACAGACAGACCCACAGTCAGTTTAGTTTTATTGTTGTTGTTATACAGTAGTTCCTTTCACTCTCCATTTCTCCTTCATTTTTTGCAGTGTCACTTGCAGTAGGGCTGGGTGAAATTGGCATGGGGTCATTCCTCCACATGTCAAAACAGCGTGGCTAAAAATGCTGCAGCTAAACTATGCCAAACAAAAACAGAGTCAGGCAAAACACTGACCAGTTCCATGCACCGTGCCCATTGAAAACAATGGGTCTTCATGTTTTTTTGTGTGGGGGGGCTTCACCCCCACACCTGTCTGAACATATATAACTAACTCTTGGGGGGGGTTCCTCGGGGATGCCGAGAAACTCAGGATGGTGTAGTTTTTTTTTAAATTGTAGCAAAACGTTGTAGTAGGAGAGACCTGGTGGGAACTGAACCACAGCCCCAGGTCTCCCGACTGTACCATGTGCTGGTGCCCTAGCCAGTCCTCCATGGGAGCAGCTCGACCAGGCATCCAGCACACAGTAACTTCTCCACCCTCCCATTCTGTATGTAGTGACGGGGTAGCGGTATTCCCCTACTGCTGTTTCTACCCCAGTCGCTGTAAACCCAAGTGCTCACTATATATTATTATAATGACCGACATGTCACCGTACTGTCTTACATGATTGACCTAGTACTGGTGAAATTTATCTTCCAACAGTGAAATTCTTGTGAAATGCTGGTTTTGCTTCCATGACATTTCATAACATTTCTGTGAAACTTGCAAAATGTTGCCAAAATTGTGATTTCAGTTATTTCCATCTGTTTTACAAAGTATGTGTCCACAATGCACCACATTTGGTATGATGACTTTACCAAAGTCAATACAGAAGTGTACCAAAGTTAAGATTTCTGTATTTATAGGTAGCTGAGTTGTAGGCCTCCAAATTTAAATACATTCTAAAATTACATTTTGCAGTTATGTAACCTACAGAATGTGAAGTCCCTATAACCTTAAAACTAGAGAATGGAATATCACTGAATTTATTAGGTTAATTGACACTGAATATTATCCTTTAAGGCTACTCTGAAAGCCAGCAGCAGAGCATCACACTGCCATGCTGATGACCGGGTTCTGAAGTGAGCCTGGGAAGTCACAGCAAGAGGCAGGCCATGGCTGAGACATCTGCTGCTTGTCAGAACATCTCAGTCAGAGAGGGTTATTGTGGGTTCCACCAACACAATGACCCCTGTAAGCCAGGGAGCTCTCTTCTTCAGCAGGGAAAGCTGTGTGCTGTGCGAGGCTAACAGAGGCATCACTCTACCAGGGGAGATGTGAGGGAAAAAATGTTGGAGAAAAACCCAGTAGCCAACTGAATGATGGTTGCATTCAGCCTGATCAGGGTATATCCTTGTGGACAGGGTATATCCCTAATAGACAAGCTGCTGACCAGCAGAAAGATCAAGATGGGAAAATAAGAGGCTGTGTGTCTACTCTCTAATCTCTTGCTTAAAGGCTGGCTGAGTTATAAGCAGCCAAAGATTCCAAAATAACATCAGTAATTAAAGTTAGACTTCATGAGCTTTTGTAAAATTGTGGAATGTTGTGATACCTTTGTCAAAGCCATGGCCACACATTTTATGCAATCATACACTTGAGTTGCCAGTGCAGATGAAGGTAAAGGCTGGGTAATATGGCAATAAAATAGCATTTGTATGAGTTTCCATAGTAAAAGTACTGTGGCGCCAAGTGGCAGGTAACTATCGTGAGTGATGAACCATGAAGAATAGTTATGGGCATCACTGTGCACTAACCTGAATTCTTGCAATATGCCAGATAACCACTTGAGCTCATTGACTTAATGACTTGTGGAAGCATATTCGTGGACAGCATTATTTCTGTACAATGTTACCTGCTGACTCTTTAACAACCCTGTTGATAACAATGTATATTTTTACTATTTGAAAACAGTGGCAGCAAGTCACACCGAGTCTCACAACTTTACAACTAGTTGCAACTTAGGCCACTGTGACAGAAGTATCTGGATATCTATAGTCATGATGATGCATGATCCTGGGCATCACAGTCACAGGAGTGCTGAAAGGGTATTGCAGGGCCATGATGCTAGTGCAGTATGGTGCTTTAGTGGTGATAAGTGCTTTGTGAAAGTCAAATTTCAAAAGTGGAATTCTAGTGGTATTACCTATTAAGCATCCATTCATTTTTGAGTGAATTTTGTCTATGAGTAATTTCTAAAGTATCCATGATATATTTTTACCTACTAAACTGCATTTATCCGGGGGGTGGGGGCATGGCTAACTATCCAGCTAAGCAGACACACTTCCAGAGAGCTCTCAATACAGCACACTTAATTTAGCCTATTTTTTTGAATTTGTGCCCAGCTTGAAACTTTAAATTATATTTATTTGTTCCCTGGTGTCCAGCTAGTTCTGGGATACCGAATTCACTGGGATGGGGTGGAAAAACACAGACCAGAAAACTAATTTATTTGCCCCATGTGGCGGGGCCTCCAAACCTCCAACTGTGACAGCAAATCTCCCTGCGGGGGATACGGTGGTAGTGGAACCTGGTCAGGTCACATTGGAGTCTCTACATGGTGTCAGCATGGCTCAGTTGGTAGCACATCTGCCTCTGGATCAGAAGGTCTTGGGTTCTCGTCCCACACTGGGATTGAACTTGCACATAAAATGCTGGCATCTGAGTGCAGAATTGGGGGGGTGCTGTACTGCTGGGGTGCACCGTCCTTCAGATAAAACATTAAACCAAGGTCCTTTCTACCCATCTGGGTGGGCATCCAGGTCGAAGTAAAAGAACCCAGAGCACTTTTTGCAAAGAGTAGGGGACATTCCCAGTGTCCTGGCTAACATTCCCCTTCCCATAAACTGGTTCCTGCAGTTGTCCAGGCTGTGTGTGGGTGTTGATGTGCGATATGGCTGCCACTACACATTCAGTCACTTCACTACCAGTCTAGCATTGCTTGTAAAGTGCTTTGTGATACACTGTGTATGAAAAGTGCTATATCAATGTCTTCTTCTGCAATCAGCATTTCTGACTTTGACCAAAACTGTCCAGTGTATAGATGAGAAAATGGACAGGTATAATACCTGATTGCTTCAGGTGGAACAAAAGCTGCACCATTTAACGGAAACTGTGCAAGATGCAGAGAAATCCTCAAACTGGACCCAAACCACGGCCGCCTCCTGTGTGAAGGAGCAGGCTTTGCTCCACTCCAGACTGGAGCATATGGAAAATCTGACCCATGCTGCCAATGTCTGGATCATTGGAGTCCCGGAGGGCACAGAAGGAGAGAATCTTTCCCCTCTATTTGAATGCTTGGTTATTGGATACCCTTGGACTTGATCTACAAGACCAATTGGTCACGCATAGAGGGTTAATATTCAGAGACCAGAGTCTATGGAGGGTTCCAGAACGATCATGCTTATTACCATGTCTGTGGTGGTATGAGACCATATCCTTCAAGCGGTTCAAGCAAGGTGCAACATTGTGGTAGATGGATCTAAAGTCTTATTTTTCCCCTCTCTCTCCTACTCCACCCGCATGAAACAGAAAGGATTCGATGCAGTCAGGAGGTGCCTCAGAGTATTGGAGATTCCTAACAATTTGCTGATGCTGGCCTGACTCCATGTAATGGTGGGAAGAAAGGCATACATCTATACAGACCCTAAAGAAGTCATGAGGATGGTGGAAAAGCTGGAGACCGAGAGGGCAGCCTGGGAGGGAGATCATTCGTCTGATTCAGAGGCTGAGGACACCTGAAAAATAGAATGAGCGAGACATTCAATTTTGTTGTATTAACTCTTTATCTTTCCTGCTTCAGAATGCCCCCCCCCCCCAATATGGTTTTATTACTCTCCTGAAAGCAGGTGTATAGAACACAAGTGGTGATCAATAGATTGGAACAGAAGGGCATGAGATGTTGATTGATCAATTAGTTATATTAACCACTTGGATTCAATCTTCCTCTGCTGATATAATCTACTTCAAGGGAATTTAATGACATGGGGAAGGTAGGGGCACTAGATCAGATTTAGGGTCCAAATAACGGAAACGTTTTGGGAGATGATGTGTTAATATCTAAGTGGATTTTTTTCTTTTGAGTCTTTTAATTACTCTTCTATGTAACGCTATGGGAGCAAACTGGGAGATATAATAGAAACTATAGAATTAAAGGTGTATCTAATAATTAAGGGCATTTATGGCCTGGGGTTTTTCTTCAATGTGCATTAAGTGGTAATTGCCATATTATAAGCTTTTAAAGCAATAGCCAGATGGGATACTTGCACTGATGTACAAGAAAGCTATTTATTTTCTGCTATCTGGAATTCCCCCCAATCTTGTACCTAATGTAATAATGGATCACATATATCATATTTTTAATGTTGCTTTCACTGTGATGTATTACATTGTACAGGAAGTTACATTGCAATATATTTGCATAAACTCTAAAAAGTAAAAAAAAAACTGCATTTATCCAGCTTAATTAGATTCCAGGACATGTTTACCTTGGAATACATGCCAAATATTGAGTGTACACCTTCAATAGTAATGGAGCTATAAACATCCAAATATTCTGATAAAGTTCACACAGTTTAACATATAATTAAATTGTGAAATCTTAAACTCCAGTAATTTAGAATTTACATAACCAATTACCTCTCTATTTGGCAATTTCTATGACTCTTCCAAGAAAATATGCATATACATTTTCAGTTATCAGCTCCAAACAAGACTAAGTCATAAATGTAGAAATAGTTTCAGAAGTTTTCGCATGAAGAAGAAAGTGGCAGACTTCGAGTCCCTATAACTTCCCAGCACTCATTCAAATGTTATGAAACTTTCAATCCTTTTAGGGCCTCTTTGAAATAAGCATGCCGAATGTCAGATCAGCTATAATATTGACTGAGTTTATGACCAATTAAAGAATGACATAAAATTATGAACACTTTTTATGAAATTTCCAGGAGTTTCACCCCAATAGGGCTTCATGAAGCCCTGTTGGAGTGATATGCTGAGGTGCATTTTGCTTTGGGTGTATTGATAACTTTGGACTATGATTTAAAGTGTTTATTATGTACTTTCTAAGTCCTTGTGTTCACATGTGGAGTGCTTTATCTTTTCTAATCCTGCCCTTCGGGTGTCTAGTTTGGTGGATATTTTCCCTGGTCGTGCACTGCTGCTTGACCTCTCCTTCCACACTGAATGATTTCGGTTAATTGCTGTATATGCCCCTCAGACCAAAGCATTGCAGTCTGCTCTCTTTCAAACTATTTAACCATTTTTGCATACTTCTAGACTGATCATTTGGGTCAGGGATTTTAATTGTGGTCTTCATCAGTCTGATAGAGGACTTCAGACATCCAAATTGTTTAGTGACTCTATGACACTGAAGAATGTTTTGTCTATGGCTAAACTTCAGGATGCCCATAGGGTTCTGCACCCCAGGGATGGATATACTTATTTTCGGGGTGCTTGTCACACTAGGATTGATTTTTTTATTTCTTTCCCATACACTTACTGTTCTTGATTGTCGGACTATTGGTAGTGAGTTCTCGGATCATGCGGCTCTGAGGGTTGTATTATCCTGGTCTGACGTTCCCCGGTGTAAAAAGAACAGATGGAGACTCAATGATTCCATTCTTGATGATCCCAAAGTCCAAAAGTTGTGGAGATGAGACTGGGCAGCATGGTTGTCTGTTGCTGACATTTATGAGGATATTTTAGACTGGTGGGAGGACACTAAGGATGGTTGGAGGAAGGTTTTCCAATAGAAAGCCGCTGCAGCTCATACCTGTCAATATAAAAAGTACCTGGCCTTATGTCAACAATTACAGAATTTGATTCCTCTGTCTGATGATAATCATTATGATTTTAGCTCACAGGTTTCTGTTTTGCGTGGTCAGATGAAGGCTCTGCAGTATGACAGGGCTAAATCCTTGGGCTATGAAGCTCGCTTTGGGACTAAAGTACCAAGGTGGCTTCAGCCATTTCAAAGACTGTCAGGATAGGGTGGACTCTGGGGTTATTTATAACTTGGTATCCCTCGGAGATCTGGTTAGTTCCCCGGAGTCCCTGATTCAGGTTGTCGAACATTTTGTTTTAGGCATGTTTGGGACTGAATCTCCCGTCGCTGATGATGATGTTTTTTTTTGCCTCATTATCTTTGCCTTCCCTCACTTTAGCAGAATGTGAGATGCTTTCTGCTGCTATTACTGAGGAGGAGGTATTACAGGCCATTGTTGGTTTGAACCGGGATTCTGCTCCTGGCTCTGATGGACTCACGCAGGATTCTATTCTACTTTTGCACTGATTTGGTTCCTGCTTTTAACTCTTTTGTTTAATGAAATGTTGTCTAAGGCATCATTTTCAAGTCTATGAAAGAGGCAATCTTGGTCCTCATTCATAAGAAGGGGGTGGCTTCTGATATTAATAACTGGAGGCCGTTGAGTTTATTTAATGTGGATAGCAAACTTGTGGCAAAACTTTTGCTCGCTAGACTTGTTCTGGTAGCTCGGTTACTTAGTCCTGGCCAGACATGTGGCATCCCTGGTAGATGCCAATCTGACAATCTGATTTTATTACGTGAACTATTTGCCTTAGGAGACCTGAATTACATTCAGGGTTGGGTGCTGGCAAACGATCAAGAAAAAGCCTTTGATAGAGTTTCCTATACATATTTGTTCTCGGTTTTAGCCAAAATTTGGATTTCCCTCCAAATTTATAGATTGGATTTGAGCTCTTCATTTTCAGGCAGTTCTTCTCCCTAATGTTAATGGTTGGTTGGGACATCCTGTTTTAGTTAAACGGGGGGTGCATCAAGGGTGCCCTTTGAGTCACCTTTTATACGATTTGGAATTGATATTTTGATTAGGGCAATTCTTCATTGCCCTGGGATCATTGGGTTACAAGGGCTGCCCGGCCTCCCTCCTATCAAAGTACTGGCTTATGCAGACGACTTGGTTCTGACTGTGGCATCCCATTCGGATAAGCAGGCTGTACTTGCTGTGTTCCAACAGCATTCCTTAGTGGCAGGATCCCGGATTAATTTTTTGAAAAGTGTTGGGCTCCCGCTAGGATCCCCACTCCTCCTAAGTCCGGTTCCTTTGCTGGCATCCGGCTCTCTTCAGAACCCATTAGGATTCTCGGTCTTTGGTTTGGGCCTGGAGATTTACTGCTGTTGAACTGGACTGGGGCATTGGGAAGGGCTGATAGGCTTTTGACTGGGTGGCGGCAGAAGCAGATTGGGAAAAAAAAGGGTTTATTTACTCAAAACCTTGTTGGTCCCTATTTTTTTGTACCTTTGTTATGTTACCCCCGATGTCATTATTTACAAGACTATATAGTGTTTTCTTTCAGGGCCTTTGGGGTTCTCGGTTGAATCCTATTAAGTGATGTTTCACTTATCGGCCTCTCGGTGAGGGTGGGGTGGGGATGGTACATCCTGTGGCCTTTTTTTTATAGTATTTTTTTTTGTTATAATTTTGGTTGGGCCTTGAAACCTGGTAATAAGGGTTGGAAACCTTTTCTTTGTTCATGGCTTCGGCCTTGTCTCATTCCCTGGGAACAAGGCAAGAGGGGGTCTTTGGCTGAACTTTCAGGCCTCCCGCCTTTTGGTTTGGAGGTTGTGAAACTGGCCATGACTTGGGGTTTACAGCCCTGTGATTTTTGTACACAGAGTAGGAAGTCTGTATATGATCACATTTGGAGACAAGAGGCTCAGGATCCTGTTGTGTTTCCATCCTGTCTGCCTGATCGTCTGTCTTGGATATTGAAGCAACTTCTGAATCCTAGACTCCCTCCTTATGTGTGAGACATGGTCTGGCTCAGTAATTATGGTAGACTTAGTGTTAAAGGGAATCACAAACATAAAATGATGCTTGATAGATACTGTCCTAGGGATTCCTGCCTTTCTATTATAGAATCTCAGGCTCACTTATTCTTTGACTGTCCATTTGCTTCTGATTTTTGGTCTACTATTGCTGTTATGTGGGATGAACTTCTTTTAACTAAGTTGTCATGCTGTTATTATGTTTGGGACTCATTCTGCTTTACATACTAAATATCATGCAGAAACTATATATATTGTACTATGTTTCATGCGTTTTTTTTATGGCAAGCTAGATGTTTGCTAGTTTTGCACCAGAAATGGATCCCTATTTTGGAAATTGTACAGAATGTTGGGAATGGTGTATTTACCTTAAAAAAGTTTGATTTTTCTAGATATTCCAGATCACAATTTCATCATTTTTGGATTAACTGTGATTCTTGGAATTTGACTTGATTTCTTGTAACTTTTTTTTTTTTTTTGCTGTTTTCCTTTGTTTTTTTACCTTTGTCATTTATATTGTTAATCCCTTGTATGTTTGTTGCAATGAAGCCCACTTCTTCTCAATAAAATTCCCCTGCTGTTTTCGATGAGTGCCATGGGATCTTTAACATCCACCTGAACTACCACCAATCCAGGCAGATGGGACCTTGGTTTAACATCTCATCCAAAAGACAGCACCTCAGAAGTGCAGCACCCTTCTCATGCTGCACTACAGTGTCAGTACTGGGATATTAATCCAAGTGCCAGATGTGGGAACTGAACCCACAGCCCTCTGATCTCCTGGTCTCAGAGGCAAGTGTGCTACCTACTGAGCCACTGACACTGTTAGTCTGTTGTCTCGCAACCACTCATGACATTCCCATTAGAGGAATCAGGAGAACTTTACACCATATTGATATTACTGTTCTGTTTGGTCTTATGGTGCTCAGCTGTGGCTTCCTGTTATTCCCATGGTGGGGGACTGTGATGTTGTGGTGGGGCATCTTGGCTCTGAGTAGCAGGAGCATGCTTTATGTAATCTACAGTATATGATTTTACCCTGCTTTCTTGCCTTCATGACTTTCAGTTGTTCATGTATAAATCAGTAACCTCACAGCCTATATAGCTTCAGATGTTCATTGCATTTTATTACTGCACTGTGTGCTCTTTACTGGAATAACCTTTCTCTGCTTTAACGGCATTTAAGGTATGCATGACAATCATATCAATTCACTATTCATGCAATCATATCAATTCACTGTTCATGCTGAAACCATAGCATTAAATGCTTTTATATAATCTATGATTTTCTCTTTTATGGGACTGATTGGCCAAGCATATACATAATTCAGCTTACCTAATATGTGATGCAACATGCTTACCTATGCTGCTACACATTTTATAGCTATACATAGACAGTGTTGGCAGATAAGGGCCTATGGCCCACCCAGTCTGCCCATTTGAGCTTGTAAGTTCAGTTTGTTTTCCTAGAAGTCTGTTGCCCTTTACCCCTGACCTCCAGAATTCCTTTATGTCTATCCCATGCATTCTTAAATCCCGTGATTGTTTCAGCCCCCACCACTTCCTCTGGAAGGGTGTTCCACTTGTCCACCACCCGTTCTGTGAAGAAATTCTTTCTCATGTTTCCTCTGAATCGTCCCCCCTCCAACTTCATCCCATGCCCTCTAGTCCTGCAACATCTTTTTCGCTTAAAAATAGTGTTTTCCTGCACCCTGTTCCTCCCTGTAAGATACTTGTATGTCTCTATCATATCCCCTCTCCCTCCTCTCCTCCAGGGAGTACATGTTCAGTTCCTTCAACCTGTCTTCATAGGATTTGTGATGCAATCCATGCACCATCTTTGTTGCCCTCCTCTGAACCTTCTCTACCCTGTCTATGTCCCTTGTAGGTATGGTCTCCAGAACTGTACACTGTACTCCAGGTGGGGGCCTCACTAGTGTCTTGTATAGCGGAATTATGACCTCCCTTTTCCTGCTGGTGATGCCCCTGCCTATACATCCCAGAATCCTATTTGCTTTACCTGCTGCCTTGTCACACTGTTTCTACTTGAGGTCATCAGAGATGACAACCCCAAGATCCCTTTCCTGCTTGGTGCATGCTATATCCTCACCCTCCAACTGATATATTGTGCCAGGGTTTTTGTGCCCCATATGCATTATCTTGCACTTCTTTGCATTGAATTTCAACTGCCAAACCCCTGACCATTCTTCAAGTTTCTGTAGGTCACTTCTTATTCTGTCTACACCCTCTGGTGTGTCTACTCTGTTACAGAGCTTTGTGTCATCAGCGAACAGTGAAATTCTGCCTTCTAGGTCCTGTGCAATGTCACTGATGAAGATGTTGAATAGGACCGTCCCAGCACTGATCCCTGTGGTACCCCACTGGTCACTCTTCCCTCGGTGAGTGACAGCCATTTACCACCACCTCTGTGTCCTGCCACCCAGCCAGTTACCTACTCACCACACTACTGTCCTGCCCACATCCATATTCCCCAGTTTGTGTAATAGTCTTCTATGTGGCACAGTGTCAAAGGCCTTGCTGAAGTCCAGATAGCCATGTCCACTGCCCTCCCTGATCCACCTCCCTAGTCACCCAGTCAAAAATTCAATGAGGTTGGTCTGACATGACCTCCCCTGGTGAAACCATGCTGCCTTGGGTCCTGTAGTCCATTGACAACTAGATGTTCCACCAACCTCCTCCTTCAGTAGTGCTTCCATGATCTTCCCACTACTGAGGTGAGGCTGACTGGTCTGTAGTTCCCTGCTTCCTCTTTGTTCCCACTTTTGTATAAGGGACTACATCTGCTGTCCTCCAGTCTTTGGGTACCTCCTGTTTCCAGTGATCAGCTAAACAGGATAGCAAGAGGTTCAGCCACCACCTCTCTTAGTTCTTTAAGGACCCTGGGGTGCACCCCATCTGGCTCCATTGCTTTATCAACTCTTATTACTTCCAGTTCCTTCAGGACACTTTTTCGTGTAAAGGGACTTGTGTCCATTTCTGCACCATTCTCACCCCTTGTACTCCCTTCAGACCCATTATCCTCCTCTTCCTCAGTAAAGACTGAGCAGAAATACCTGTTCAATATGTCAGCTTTACTGTTGTCATCCTCCACGCGGCCCCCATCCTCCCCCTTCAGTCTCACTATCCCTCCCTTTGTCTTTCTTTTTTCACTTATGTACCTGTAAAAGGTTTTGTCCCCTCTACCCACTGATTTTGCAATGTGTTCTTCTGTCTGAGCTTTGGCTTCCCTTACTGACCTCCCTGCCTCCCTTTGCTTCTCCTGGTACTTCTCCCTATCCCCTTCTGCCTGTGTCTTTTTGTATTGCTTGAATGCAATCTTTTGGCTTTCATTTCTTTGCTACCTCTTTGGAAAACCATAATGATCTCCTCTTCCTTTTCCTCTTGCTAACCTGCTTAATGCATAATTCTGTTGTTCTTGTAATCCCCATTTTAAATACTGCCCACTGTTCCTCAACCCTGATTCCTGTCCCATTCCCTTAATGCCTCTTTCAAGTATCTCCCATTTTCCCAAAGTCTGCCCCTCAAAATCCAGGATCGTGTTTTTGTATGGTTTGGTTCTGCTCTTTCTGTGATTTCAAACCACAATTCAGTGGTGGTCCTGTTTTCCAGGTGCTCCCCCACTGTTACCCCATCACACTGTCCCTGTTTGTGAGCACAAGGTCCAGTATTGCCTTCTGCTGAGTTGGTTCCATGACCAGTTGCTTAGAGGAAGGCACCCTGAAGGAGTCCAGGATAAATCTGCTCCTAGTTGATGCTGCTGCTGGGATGCTCCAGTCCACGTCTGGAATATTGAAGTCTCCAACCAGTACTACCTCACCCTTGTCTGCCATCCTTTGGATGGCTAGCATCAGCTCCCTATCTGTTTCTTCCTCCTGGGCTGGTGGTCTATAGACCACACCTGTGCGGATGGCTGTTCCAAATGCTGTTCCAAATGCTGTTGCAAATCCTGCTATGTATCTCTTTTCTGATAAACCTCATTGATTCATTTATGTTAAACCTCATTGATTCAGTCACTAGCATCACAGCCTCTCACTGCCTAAACACCCACTTTCTATGTCACCATCAATTCAGCTTACATAATGGACTTGGTTGGCTGGTTTTATACTGGTTGCTACTACTATCAAACCACCAAACACTACCTCACACTGCAGCCTCCTACTTCACCCAGGCCCTGCCTGGTAGTTCTCATGGTTGTAGAGTTTGCTTGCAACCTTTCAATCTCATGATTGCAGAGTTCACTTGCAACCTTTCAAAGGCAGCCTCCTTATCATATATAGCTGCTGGCTTCACCCGGTCTCCTCATCAAAAATCTGCTACCAAATCTGCAACCACTGGCTTTGTCTTGCCTTCTACTATCTAGCACTCAATGCTGATTCACGCTCTCATTAATAAATCGGAGGCATGCCAATGATGTCCATTACCTTTTCTGGGTCAGGGCTTGCCCTGTAAGCTGACGATCTTGTTCTCATTCACAAAGTCCACATCTTGAACATGTGAACCTTGGGGTGGAGTCCTTCTCATCTGATCCATAGTGGGAATGTCCTCAATCCGGGTGGAGCTTTAGCATGCAATTATTTGGTGCAACTCTTGATGCAGAATTTAAGACTTCAACTGCCCAGGGGTGAAGTACTTACAGCCCAAGGGTGCTCCTTTGGCTATGGCATCACTGTGGCACCTTCAAAAGCTATTCTTCTTGTGACCGCCTCCAGTTTACCTGGTTTATTTTAGTTGGTAGCTGGCTGAGTGCTTCAGTGGTCATCACTCTCCTCCTTCCACCTTCAGGGTCCGGTCTTACTACAGAGGTGTCTTGCAACCCCTTACGGCATTCCCATTAGAGGGATCAGGAGAACTTTCCACTATATTGAAATGTTTCCCCTTTTGATTGGGTTTGTAAATTGCATCAGCAGAGCTATCACTAAATAACCTATCCTTGGCCTGAAGGGAAGGAGACCTAGGCCTTGGATCCCCAGAGGTTTCCTCCTGTTAAAAGTTTTTTTTCTCTCCTCAGTGCCAAAGGTCATAAAGTGTAGTTAGTTGTCTATAGTATATTTCCTAGTTTCCTAAGGTAGCTTTCCGCTACTGGATGGAGATGGATGGTGGCTCTATTTATCATCCCTTCTCTCCTTAGGAAGCCCCCTGATGTCATCTGTGCGTTCATTTTATCAGTACAATCCTGACAACCTGTGAATCTTATTTGTGTTTCATCAAGCTGTCTGTTGCTGTCAATCTGCTTCTCTACCTCATAGCCAGTGTTTATTTCTCAATGTTCTTTTTGGAGCTCCTTCCTAAGGTACCTTTAGCCAAAGGACTCTTTTCCATGGCACCTCTAGGAGTGGAACACTCTTTGAGGGTTCCTTTCCTTCAGTACCACTATAGGGTGGTAATTCCTCATGGAATAGATAGTGAGAACAGCCAAACAGTTATTACAGTTGCATAAGAATCACACTGCTCTTGTTGTGTAGGCCTATTGAACTGAAAGGCTATGCCTGTAGTTCAATGGGATAAGCAACCAGCCATTCCCCCTTCCTGATCAATATAAGCAGTTCCCCCAGCCTCATCCTGAAGCACTTTTTCTCAGCACCACCATCCTCCCCTCCTCTTCTAGTGCCATGTCTCTCTCCTTGGGGGTCTGCTTCCTAAGGTACCTTTAGCCAAGGGACTCTTTCCTGTGGAACCTCTAGGGGTGGATCTATCTCTGAGGGTTCCTTGTCTTTGGTACTCCAAAAGGGGGTAATTCTACATGGAATTGAGAGTGTGAATGGCCAAACAGTTATTAAAGTTGCACAAGCATAACACTACTCTGGTTGTATAGGCCCATTAAAATAATACATATTGAACATGATATAGTCATTTTCCTTATTCCTAGCAATTACAATTCTGTTATGGGGGTGAAGCTAAAGCTTGAGGCAGTGTGGGGAGTTATGTAAGTCAGCTATCCATACAAAGGTTTTTATCTAATTAATTACTCTAAGATCTTTCTTTAAACTGCTGATTTTGCCCAGGGCCAGGTAACATCCTGGTGTGACTTGCTAGCACTAGGTTGAAATTGAGTTGGTTTAAGAAAACAATGACTGCATTTACATTATCCTAGGGACAGGGAGAAAACACAGTACCTGTATCGGGGGAACAGGGACAGTATTCTGATAGTGAAGGACATACAGTGATCATATTATGGGAAGTGATGGCTTCATCGGGGGGAGGGGTGCAGTGATGGTATTTTGGTGGGGAAAGATTCAACATGACACAGTTCATTTAAAGCAGCAGTGCTACCAAATCAGGATGTGATCTATCAAAATTCTGCTGTTTGTAAACATGCGGCCAAAGTTCCAGTTTCCATACTTGCAAATATTTTTTTCAGTCATCTTTATTTTTTAGATATTTGGAATTTATTTGAATTGTCGTGGCACTACAATAAATATGGTGGTTGACTAATTTTCAGCTGCACTTTTCCTTCAGGTCGCATCATGTCTTTTGACTGCAGCAGTGGGGCCCTCTGCTGACCATTCCCAATGTCCATGCAAGTCATACACATGTGCAGTTGGCAGCAGAGGGGGTTCCAGTGCAACATGCTTGGTGGCAGAAATGTAAAAAAAAGCAGAGGATAACTCAGCAAATCACTCAGTGATAGAACAATACCCGTGGAAAACAGTACCAGGTATATGATCAGCATGATCAGCACAGCACAGAGAATAAAGTGTCAAAAAAACACAATTTTTTTTGTAGTACTGAGGCTTTATGGAGGGGGCTCACAGTGCCTGTGTCCTGGTCCGTATCTTAGCAGCTGGGGGCACCTTACAAGTCTGGATGTTAAAGAGCAAAGGCAGCAGTATGCTGCATTTGGGCTCAGGGCCATATGATCTACCCACCTAGCTCATTACATGCAGTCCTCTGAAAACCTGGTGATATTTCTGCACCTAATCTTGAACAGAAAGACCAGAACAGGCCAACATGGTGGCTCAGTGGTTATGTGACTACATTGCACATTCATGCAGGAGACCCGATGTAAATTCTCTACCTAACACCTGAATACACACACTCAGACAAAGTAGCACACATACCATCGAGTACAGGGACACACACTTGTATACAGTGATACACTTATACATGCACATCAAAAGAGCACCCACACACCAGTACAAGCACAAGCATACCTTAATATACATACATTGAATGTCTGGGGGGGAACCATAGCATCCCCAACATAAGGTAGGAGGAGAGATGGCATAATAAAATGAGAAACAAAACTAAATAATACATTTGAAAATGGGACAATGGGGTATTTGTGTGCGTGTGTGTGTGTGGGGGGGGCTGCCAGGAATCATTCCAAAAGGAAAATGTTTTACAGTCCTGCTATGTAGGTCAGGCCATACACTAAAGTAAAACACATGTCGTAATGGATCTTTTGAAAGATGCTTCTTGCATCCCAAACAGAAAAAAAATCTCAGCTTTAGATTCTGGTTGTATTAGGACATTTTAATGTGTCCTTCTGTAAAGGATTTTTGTTGGAACATAGGAGAGCAGCCTTTACTGTTATTGTAATGACACTAAATAGAAATGGATGGAATACTCATCCTGAAGGGATAACTTTTCCCTTACAAGAAATGTATTTGGAAAGGACAGGAAAGGCATTACACTTTGTGTGTTTTAGACTACAGAAATGAAATCACAGCTCAGCATAATCCTTTCTTTAACAATTTATACTTTTTGACCCCTTTTTTCAGGAGCTACCCCGATCTGCTAGACTGAGCCACTTGCCTACCCAATGAAATGCATTCTCTGAGACTTCCCCCATTTAACCTATGGTTTATTCCCTGCAGTGGAATCCTTGGGTGGCTGGGAATTCTTTGAGAACATCCTCAGTAGGCTGCGGGGTCTGCAAGCCCACCAGTGGTCTTGCTACTTGAGCTTACTTGATGCATCACTACCTAAGGTCACCCAGGTTGCACCACCTTAATATGCATGGGTACCCTTCCTTCATGGAGAAGATATCCTCCTGTCTTTGCCAGCCTCATGATGCTCTGAGTCAAGATTGCAAACATGAATCATTGGTGCCATGGAGGACATTGTTGCTGCACTGCCAGCTTATGGGAATCCTTTCTCTGTCATAAGGCAGCTGTAATCTAGGAGCTGATCACATACCACACTGCTGCCCAAGAAGCAGAATGGAGAAAATGCTATAAATTATGCAAATAATGGTGATGCAGTTGTGGTGATATTTTCATTGTTAAGGCCAAACTGTAGCCTCATTAGTTCCTGACTGCTGTCTCCATTAAGTGTTTGAATGCAAAGAGGCTGCAGCAGATGCTGCTTGTGGCAGTCTTACACATTCTGGTGGTGGGATGTAGAGGAGAGAGCAGACCACAACCTGCGCACATTCCTGGCCAACGACTAGGGATATATTCTTGTTGCTCTGCATCTTTTTATCTATAGAGGCATGTATATACACACACACACACACACACACACACATTTTATAACTGTCTTCCAGTCTGGTGAAACGGATATGTTGCATGTAAGACAGAAAAAAAAGTAAGTCTTCACGGAGGTACCGAGTGTTGTGACACTAGATGCCACACTTAGCATCACAACTGTGACCCAGGTTCAGGAATGAACTTGGGTCCCAAAGGTGGCTGGGGAAGTGAGAAAATTGATCCTCATTTGAATTGTTCTCCTCTCCCCGAGAGGAGGGTCTCAGCCACACCACATCTAGACTACCACCACATGAAGGTGTGTTATTAGAGCAGAGGGTGCAACACATTGGGGGATGACAGGCAGCTGGGTAAGTGATGCATGCATGCCTACACATACACACACTCACTCACACACCTTGGTGCTTCTTACATTCAGTCAGGTCGGGGAAGAAAAAGGAAGAAGCTGATGATGCCAGACTTGTCCTCTTGCCTATATCATTGCCCCAGGACTCCCTGCAGGGATCTGGATGTGCACTCCAGGGGAAGAACCAATCTCTACCCCACCAAGCGGGACAGTCAGTGGGTGAAGATACCACGGTGAGTCCCTGGGGAAGGAGGTAGTCAGCTGGGGGATGGGCTAGGGCACAGCTGGACTGATTGGCTCAGGAAGAAATGTCTTTGTGGAATTAAAATGATAGAAAGAAGCAGAAATATTTTATCAGAAAAAGACTTATAATGCATCATGTCTGCCCATTTTCATACCTGACTCACACATGGTCATGCCTAAGCTGTATGACCATTGGCAGATTGTCCAGGCCTCCCCAGCTCTCAGTCTTCTTCATTGCCCTACTTTTCACCAGCTACTTTTTGCTCTCCAGAACTCTCTTGAAACCTTTTGACATTTTGGCATTTCCCACCTCCCATGGCACACTGTTCCACCTATCTGCCATCCTTTTCAGGAAGAAATACTTCCTCTTGTCCTTCCTGATTCAAATTCAAGTCCTCTAGTTGCTGATGCCTCACTATACTACAGGTTGACACTCTACCCTGTATATCATTATCAGATATTGAAAGGATTCTTTCATGCCCCCTCTTTTTTGGACTCCTGTGAGCTTATTTTCAGGTGGGACTGATGGTACTCATATGACTTACCCCATTTACTCTGTATCACCTTTGTAGCACACATTTGCACACATTCTATATGGTTTTATCCTTTTTCAGGTGTGGGCTCTGGAACTGGACAAATATTCCATCTATGGCATCACCAGTGATCCACAGATGGGCAACAGCACCTCTTTTCTTCTCATGTAGAACCTTCCTCCTTACACATCCCAGCACCCAGTTTGCCTGAACTACTATGGTACACAGGGCCATTGACTTAAAGCTGTCACTAGCAGTGACTCCCAAGTCCCTTTCTTCTGTGGCCAGACTGATCCCCACACAGAACCAATAATCCATCACAATTCTTCCTTTGCCTCTGTGCATAACTTTGCTCTTCAAGGCATTAAGCTTCATTTGCCATACCTTGGGCTGCCTGGCCAACTTTTCTATGTCCCTCTTTATGTCCCCACCACAGACTTTACTACAGAAAGTGCAAAGAAGCAAAACGTTTCCTAGATTCATTCCCATATGTCAGAAATGAACACAAAAACAGTACTAGTCCCAGTACTGACACCAATGGTACCCCACTTGTTACCTCATTAACTTCTGAATGTACCCCATTTGCTACCACACTTTGGGTCCTTTATTTTGACCATTTTTTTACATACATTGTTAGCTCTGCCCCAAACCTTGATTCCCCAATTTCATTAAAAGCATTCTACGTGGTGCCGCATGGAAGGCTTTACTGAAATCTAGATATAGCACATCAACTCTATCTTGCCCCGTTCCAATGCCCTCATTACATAGATAAAATCTCAGTCAGGTGAGTCTGGTAAGACCTTCCCTTCAGAAAGCCCATTTGTAGCCCATTTATTTTAAGAAATTCCAACAACTGCTCATTGTTGAATTTCCAGGAGGTCACCTACTATGCTCCCTTTTTGACCTAGAGTGCCAGTCTGTCCTCACACTAAAGCTTGCAATGGGTCAAGAGTAAGAAGTCCATGCAGTGAATTTTAAATAGCTAATGAACTAGACAGATAAAATGGGCAGCCTAGGACAAGTGACATTGAGCTCCAAGATAAATTATTGGAATGAACTATCAGTAAAGATTTAGCAGAGACTTTTGAGTAGACAAATCAATGCAAAAAGTGATCTTGGTTGACTAGGATGAAGTAGTGTGGTGGGTGCAAAATGTCGACTGTCTGAGCAAGTGACAAGATCAATTAAAAAAATTAAATTGTACATTTTTAATGGTATTAATACTGTTTTATTTATTCATATTGTACCTGCTTAATGGTCAGAAGTGAGTGAGAGTATCCTAAAACAAAAATAGAGATTGTATCCATAGAGGCATGGATGTCATTGAGCCCTACCCCCCACCCCCACTGCAGCCATTTGATAGTTGGAAAACTGAATTAGGTGAGTCTGGCATAACTTTCTCTTCACAAAACCATGCTGCCTCCTTTCTTGGAGCCATTTATTTCAAGAAATTCCACCAGTTTCTTATTGATGAGTTTCCTGGAGTGTACCTACTGTAGAGGTAAAACAAGCAATCCTATAATTTCCTTCGGCCTCCCTGCTCACACTCTTGTGCAGCAGGACCACATCCAGCAGATCCTCTAGGACTACCCCATTCTCCAGGATGAGGTTGAATCTGATCATTCATAGGCAAATGGGTGGGTGAACATAAGGATGGCCTTTGCATACACTCTGAATGATAACCATCGTGCATTTCCTATTTATAATTCCTATATCCAAAAACATCCTACCACCTGAATGAAAACTGCCATGTCATAACCTGATAACTCTTCTGGTAGAAGGAGTGGGAGCACTAGAAAAGGACTGATCCAGGACAGAGGTATGTGAAGGACCAGGGTATACTGGCGGGGAGTGTTTGTAGCTGAAAGGGTAGTATGGTGGGCAGCATGCTCTCTAAGCAATCTCAAAAAAGTGAGTGTATGAGGGCCAAGGGTAAGAACAAATAAAATCAATCATTCTTACCATCTTTTTAAGTACATCACTACCCCTTTTTTGTGTCCACAACCCATCATATAATTCAAGCCCACTGGTGGACATGATGTACAATGTTCATTAGGATCCAAAGTAAAAGGATCTCATCTCACCCAGCACCACTACCAATGTGCTTTACCGGTCATGGGTAACTTTGCTTTCTAGATTACCAGTCTGTTCCAGGTCAGCATTTATCAGCTGCCGAGCCCTTCACTGTACTGGGATCTCTTGGGACTATCATTGGCATTCAGCACCCATCATATCTGACTGTGATGTGACATTTGTGTTTTTGGTGGGTTCAATTTTCAATCCAGTTTTGCATAAATATGAAAACCAGCTCAGATGAGTTCAGAATCTTCCAGAATACATGGCATTTTCAGTAAAAGACCCATATCAGAACTTTTTTTCAAGTTCTAATCAATTATGAAAAACATTAGTTTTGGAGCATAATATTCAGTGCACTATTCAATAGGTCTTCATTTAGAAAGAAGGATGCTGGTGGTTACAAGCCCCAGAAAGAAGACAGGAGGGAGAGAAATGATACAGTAAGCCAAATTTGTATTAAGTGGCTATAGTAGCAGTGGTGTTAGACAAGGTGTAATACCTGGCTATATGATAAGAATTATAATTGCAGTAGGAGTATGTGAGTAAATAATAGTATTTCCTCAATACCATGAATAACAGGCTATTGATTACACAGTGGAAAAATGAATAATCGGTGCTATTCAGGGCTATTTGGCATTTTACTATTTGGTGTAGAGTTCATGATCTCTCAAGACTTCCTGTCCAATCAGAGGCCACTTTTGAAGCTCAGTGAAGGTAGTTCATGTGACCCAGCACTCACAGAAGCTACAGGCAAGAGAGACAGATATCTGAGCTGCTGTGAAAGAGCAGCCTACTTCTATCCACTTGTTAAAATTAGCCAAAAAGCAGAGATCATGACAGTTTTTGTTCCCTTCCTAAATCTCAAGCTGAGAGGATCAATTGTTTTACATATGCAGTGTGAAAACGAGGCTTTTTCAGGAGGACTGCTAGCCTGAAAACAAAGTGAAACTAAACTAGGGATGTTTACTGTGGGACACAGGCAGGGTCCAGAAAGCAGACACACAGCCCATTTTATGGTAAAACCAAACCAGATTCTTTACCTGCCATGTTTTAAACAGCTTTTTTCTGCTTAATAAAGTAAGGGAGATTTTGATTGGGGTGTATTTAGTGAATAGAAATACAATGTTTTTTGTAACTTAGCCAGACTTGTCTGAAACAAAAAAACAAGGCAAACTAAGGATTTAAATTCATAATAACCCAACTAAAGTGCACAACTGTGCTGAATAAATAAATGTATTTTTTGGGGGTCCAGAGTCAGCTGACACACACCACCACTGCTTCTGGGCAGCTGCCATTTTGTCATGTCCATGTGTGGAGTCGTATATACTGTGCTCACCTATGCACTCAGCTTGTTTGTGGATTTGTGCCAAAGAAGAAATTTAAAAAAGAAATTGTCTTAGTCAGGCTTGACTTTTATTGAGGGGAAAACTGTCAGATCACTGGCATTGGCTCATGGAGTGTATATGCTTCTTAGTAATATAAATTACATTTAATATCAGACATCTTCCTTTGAGGAACCAGGGCTCAGGTCCCTCCATGGCCACTTGTGCAACTGCGAGTACAACACGTTATATAGCTGTTAACTGGTATTGTGGAACTAGCTGGCTGACTTCCACTGCTTCTTGAAAGCGAGCTGTCATTTTGCTTTGTGTGTGCATATAGTGTGCACTCCAAAAAGGCATTGTTCTAAGTTTGTGGATTTGTACAAATGAAGAAATAAAAAAAATATTTTTAGTCATGCTTGACTATTAGTAAGTGCGACTTGCCAGCTAAATGGCATTGCCACAGTGAGTGACTTTACTTCATAATAATATAATTTAAATTGAACATAAGACATCTTCGTGTGAAGAACCTGGACATGAGTCCCTCTACGGCCACTTATGTGACTGCAAGTGCATGGCCATTTATAGCTGTTAGCAGGTAGATTGGGGCTAGTCAGCTGACTCCCACCATTTCTGGGCAGCTAGCTACCATTTGGTTTCTTGAGTGTGCAATGTGCAGTAAAGAAAGTCATTGTTTTAAGTGTGTACTTTCATGTCAAAGAAGAAACTTAAAAAAAAATATTTTTTCCTGAGAATTTATTTACTAGTCAGGCTTGACCGATGAGTGAGACTAAGTTGTCAGCTTACTGGCATTGCTGCAGTGTATAACTACTATTTCATAATATAATTTAAATTTAATGTCAGACATCCTCCTATGAGGAATACAATCATGGCAGACAGAGGACATGCCAGAAAACCTAGCTGGTCCAGCAGCCCCAACAAAGCTGCACTAGGTGTAGAGCAGAAGCAACAGGTGAGGGAAAGCATACTGCATAGTGATGATCAGGGTGCATTTGCTGTGCAAAATTGTATTTTACTCTATGAAAGCCTGCAGTTCCCAGTATCAGTATGGCATCAACTGACACCAGGTTTACTTAATTGTATAAACGGACCAAAAGCATCATGCTGCAAAGCTGGGGTGGGGTGCAGATAAGGGCTGCGTTCCCTGAAAATATCAACAGTGTCCTCCATATGACATAAGTATGGCAGAGAGGCATGTAATTACTTTTTCTTAAAGGACCCTTTACACAACAACATGCCATTAAATTTGACCTCACAGGGACTCGAGTTTGTTTTGAAAAGAAACTACTTTGAATTTAATGGGGACTTTTACCTGCAGAAATGTGAAACTGTAATGGGTCGGCCATGGCCCCCTCCTTTGCAAATTTATTTCTGGGCTACTGGAAGGAAAGGGTTCTGTCTGATGCACACTCAGATCCATTTGGCAAACACATAGTCAAATGGATTCATTTCATAGATGATATATTATGCATCTGACAGGGCACCGAGGAAGAAATAACAGCTTTCATGGAATGGTTAAAAGACAACAACAGGAACTTGAGATTCACATATAAGTGTAGTGACACAGAAATATAATTTCTTGACCTTATTCTCACTAGAGGCCATGACAATCAGATCAGTACTAGAGGTTTAATAAAACCAACTGCTACTAATAATTATTTGCTAGCATCCAGCTCTCATCCTGAGGCACTGAAGGATTCCATCCCATATAGTCAATTTTTCAGACTGCATAGAAACTGCAGTGACTATGACACCTTTTTGTCACAAGCAAATGACTTAAAGAACAGATTTTTAAATAGGGGTATAATCAGGAATTATACAGTGGCAAGAAAGAATCCTGGCTTCTGATTGGTCAGTTGGCCATCACATCAGGGATGTTATCCTGGCATAACATCCCTGTTGATTTATTGTTGGATCTTCATTAGGATAGTCATCCATCTTCTCTTAAGAAACAAACATATTTTTACACAGTAACAAAAACGTTTCAATTTTTTTTTCATTCTGTATAAAACAACAAGCAATTGTATAATAGGAATAATGCCCTCCAGGGTGGGTGTTATGCTGGGATAACATCCCTTCTCGAGTGTTGGACACCCTCGGCTGGTGACCTCAGGCCCAACCACCCGAGGTGGGATGTTATCCCAGCATAACACCCACCCTGTCAGGCATTATTCCTTTAGTATTAGATGGTGCCTTTACTAGAGACAGCAATTTAGATAGGAGTTAACTGTTAGTTCTCAGATTGATAGCTGAGGACCCTGACTGTAACAAAATTAGTTTTGTTACTAAGTATAATACCTTGGCAGGGAAACAAGGAAGTACTGTGACCAAATATTAGCCTATTTTACTGAATGATCCCCTACTGGCTGAGAATATAGGGAGTAGACCCAGGGTCACTTTCTCGAAAGGGAAGAGTCTGAGGGATAGTTTGGTACACAGCCAACTCCAGAAAAATGTATAGACTAATCAGACCAGGGTACCCATTAAACCTCTGGGCATGTACAGGTGTGGGAACTGTAATATATGCGCACACTGCCAGCATGGGAAAACATTTATGTTCCCAACTAACCAAAGAGTGGTACAAATCAGACAGTTTATATCCTGTTTTACCACCTTTATTGTGTATGCTCTATGGTGCCCCTGTCAGATGTTATACATAGGCAGAATTCTATGACGTTTAAAAATTAGAATAGAAGAACACATCGGGGCATTAAAAATGTAGTCCTGACAAGTCCCATGGCCACACATTTCTTTGAATCACATAATAATGATGACCCACCCTGTTTATAGTTTTCTGACATAGAGCAGGTCAAAATAGGTAGGAGAGGAGGTGACCACCTGTATAGGCTAGAACAGAGAGCAATGTTTTGGATTTAAGTTTTGAAAGCATTAACACCAGATGAGTTAAACAGAGAATGGGATCTTAAACCTTATTTGTAAGGATAAAAGACTTCTTGGAATTAATAATCCTGATTAGATACTGATGTGGTGAAATTATTATTATCAAATTCATGCTTCTTCTTTCCTCCCCTTACCTCACCCTACTCCTCTTCTCATTTTCCCATTTTTTTCCTTTTCTCTAATTAGTGTGTGTTATTTGGAAGTATCATGAATCATTAGCTTTAAATTGCTATATATCTTTAATGGTTATGTCTCTACTGCTTATAGTTATTAATATAATTTAAATGTGATGTACTGGAACTAAATCATAATGATGAATATAACTTTTCTATTGCCGAGGTAGAACTTGAACTACAGAATCTTAACATCACCACCAACCCTGGACCAGATAGTATTCACCCAAAACTATTAAAGGCAGCAGCTCATATCTTATCTTATCCACTAACCATAATTTTTAACAAATCTCTGGAAAGTGGGATTGTCCCATACGATTGGAGGACAGCACATGTGACTCCAATTTTCAAAAAGAGCGACAATTGAAAGGTTGAAAATTATAGGCCTATAAGCCTGACATCCATCCTTTGTAAAATCATTCAGAGGCTCTTAAAAAGAGACTAGAAGAAGAATGCATTAATCTAAATATCATAGATAATCTGCAGCATGGGTTCAAACAGGGTGCATCTTGTACTACTAATCTAGTTATTCTTTATGAGCAGATTAGTCAGAGTCTAGATAAGGGATGTCCATCTGATGTTATATTACTAGATTTTTCCAAGGCCTTTGATAAAGTCCCCCATTGTACTTTAGTTAAGAAGCTACTCAACTTAGGTCTTAACCCTATATTGGTGAGATGGGTTAATAACTGGCTAAATGATCAAGTGCAGTATGTGAAAATCAATGGATGATTATCAGACGAACAAAAAGTGACAAGTAGAGTCCCCCGGGGTTCGGTTTTGGGCTCTACACTGTTTAGTCTTTTCATCAGCAATATACAAAAGGGTATAACAAATAATTTGATCAAATTCGCCGATGATATCAAACTTTGTGGACACCTTTGGCAATCATTTGTCCTTGGTTAATGATATAAATAAGTTAACAGAATGGTCTATTCGAAATAGCATACAATTTAAATCCAATAAATGTACTGTCATGCACTTTATTACTAAAAATTGCTCTAATAAATATACTATAAACGGTTCCATTCTGCGTGTTGTTACTTCGGAAATTGATCTTGTGGTCAAAATAAATAATAGACTCACATCATCTGATCACTGCAGACTTGTCACTACCAGAGCTAGAGGCCTTGTGAAAAAAATGAACCGATCCTTTGTTTGTACGTCTGAACAATTTATTATTCCTGCTAATAACAGCTATATTAGGCCTATTCTTGATTACGGCTCTCTTGTTTGGTCCCCATACTTATTAAAAGATAGAAACATGGTTGAAGGTGTCCAAAAAGTGGTTACCAAGCTAATTCATAGGATCAAAAACTTTCCATACCGTACTAGATTAAAGGAAACTGGTTTGTTCTCACTCAAACAAAGGAGGGAAAGAGGTGACCTTTTATTGTTGCAGAAACTGCTACATTCCCAGGAGTTATGCAGCCAGTGTAATTTTTGTGTTCAGTAATTCAGGAAACAATTTAAAGTCACATGATAGGAAATTAGTTGTCCCAAAGTCTATAACATCTAAAAGAGACTATTTCTTTAGTGTCAGAGCTATTAAAGCATGGAATGGCTTACCTAAAGAGATAGCCGAAGTTAAGTTTTATGTAATTTTAAAATAATTTAGATATGACTATCTATTCAAAATCAAATATGGTTTTAGTATAACCCACATGTGTGGAGGATGATCAAGATGGGCCCAGTTGCCCCCTTTCATCCTATTTTCCTTGTAGTAATCCCAGTAGTAATGTTAGACAGCTTCATGTGAGGAATACAATAATGGCAGACAGAGGATGTGCCAGAAAACCTAGCTGGTCCAGCAGCCCCAACAAAGTTGCACTAGGTATAGAGAGCAGATGTAGCAGGTGAGGGAGAGCATACTGTATAGTGACACTCAGGGTTCATTTGCTGTGCAAAATTATATTTTACCCCATGAAAGCCTTGAGTCTCCAGCACCAGTATGGCATCAACTGATACCAGGTTTACTTAACTGTATAGCCTGCATTTCAGCCTCTTTAATATACTTATTCTTCTGTCTCTTATTCTTACAGGTCCAGATCACAGCGTTGATGACAGATCCCATTGCTGTGTAGTTCTAACCTGGATCAGAATTAATGTGGTACATTGCCCAGCATCATGGTGGATTCAAACAGTAACACTGCAGCATACTGAAACAGAACAAAATACAAATAAAACACTGCAAAGGAACCATGGGAGAGAACTCAAGAGTCTGAGAGCGAAGAATTCAAGAATCAGAGCAACAGACATCAGGTTATGGCAAATTTCAATCACCTCCTCTGCCCTGTGTTAGAAATAAAGAAAGTGTAGAACTGAGTCAACAGAAGAAGGTATAACCAACCCATTTGTCTGCCCAGTGGCGGTCTGCCCTTTTTAAATTTATTTTACAATTTTTGGCCAGGGATGGCATACTCAGCTGAAACTAGTTTCACATCTACCCATAGAACAGTTAGGTTACTTGCTCTTCTCAGGGTCACACTGTATGCAAGGTACTACCATTCTACATCATTATGCTTCTAGACCAACATCTTACTTGTGACACTTCCCTGACCACTCTTGTCCACTTCCCCTACCCTCCCCAGGCTGCCATACAGAATAACCAGAATTCCTTTTCATTCTTACTGTTCCAATCTTTATTTTTAGTTAAATTGATCTCTCTCAGTGTGTTACGTCCTGGCACAAGCTCTCCTCATGGATGTGGTCGTGAGGATCACCCTCCCCAGAGCTAGATGGATCCCCAAGCAACAGCCACACAGTTCACAAGATCCCCTCATGGGTGCGGTCGTGAGAGTCACCCTACCCAGAGCTAGACAGATCCCCAAGCAACAGCCACACAGTTCACAAGACCCCTCGTAGGTGTGGTCATGAGTGTCACCTACTCAGAGATACATGGATCCCCAAGCAGCAGGTACAAACTGCAGTGAAATCAGCATCTTAAGCAGACGAGAACTTTGGGCACCATTTTCAAAAGCTAGGACTGCTGTATGCAAGATGCAACCCAGCTAGCTACAAGATTGCCTCTGCCTTTGGTTTTAAAAAGTTGGCACAGTGATGGAGCTAGTTTTATCTGTGCATTTTGGCTAAATTGGGCTGTTTCTCACTTGTCTTGCAGGGTGCTTTAAGAGGAAAAAATATATAAAACCCGCTATGTGCTGCACATTTGAGTGTACCTAGGAATCTGTCTTTGTCAGTAATTAATCTAGTAAAGGTTTCTGTGCCTCACTACATTTTTATTATATGTGCTCCTTTTAATTCGAATTAGCTGCTTGTTAAAGTGTATTTTAGGAAGTAGGAAGTGTTTCCCAGTAACTGAACTAGGCAAGGTTTCCTGTGCCTTACTACATTTAAATCTAAATATAATATGTGCCCTTTGCAATCGAATATGGGTCACTTGTTAAACGTTCTGCAGGGTGCTTAGCATGCCTCAGGAGTATTTTTAATCCATTGTTTGAGGGGCTTAGCCAACTGTTCACTGTTTTTACCCAGAAAAGATTCTACTAATCTGAATTTAGTCGAAGAGCTCTGAGATTGCAAAAGTTGTACTTGCTCCTTGTAAAAGTTGAACTTCTTTTATCTTACACCCCTGCCATCCTCCTCCTTCTCCTCCTCCTCCTCCTCCTCTTACCTGTTTTCTAACTTCATCCTCTGCTCTCTCCACAGCCACACAGTTCACAAGATCTGCTCATGGGTGCAGTCATGATGGTCACCCTCCCCAGAGCTACACAGATCGCCAAGCATCAGGTATGAACTGCAGCAAAATCGGCATCTTAAGAGGATGAGAACTTAGGACGCCATTTTTAAAAGCTAGGACTGCAGTATGCAAGATGCTACCCAGCTAGCTACAAGATTGCCTCTGCCATTAGTGGCCCCACTGACGCAAGTGTCAGCTACCCCACCACCCCCACCACCACCCTTGGTGAACTCATCCTTATATGGAACAAGTCATGTGCTGCTCTGAACCAATCTGAGTACTTTATCATTTGCAGGTTATATGAGCATGCCACTAGTGGCCGCTAACTTCTCAAGTATTTCTGCCACCTCTCCAAAACTGCTCCCTCGGACTACAATGTTAAACCTCCTTCCCCCCTGAGAACCTCAGCCTCTCCTTACTTCAGTTTCTTTACTCCTTTGCTGACACACTAGGCCACCCCCACCTCCTTTACTCCTTACCCCCTAGCCCTGTCATCTGCCAACCCCCCACCCCACACCTCCCCTCTACCAATCCTTCCCGTTGCTGCCACTAGGAGTAACTATTGCACACCCTGTTTCTAGCCTCCTTTCCACACCCCTTGCGCATTTCCCAGCATCCACCCACACTTTCTTTTTTTTTTTGTAATTTAAAGTTTATTCATACATTTTCCACCATAAAAGGCAGCATACAAAGAAACTGATAGAGACTCATTGATACGTAGTAAAAAATGCTGCCCACCCACCTCCCCTTACTGCAGTAACCCATCTCAGTGCCCGTAAATGCCGAGCCTCTAATCAAAAGACCGTATAGAAGCATCAAGCCTAGTATAGGTTTAGTTTGGAGTCAGAGAGATTAGTGAGTGAAGGGGATCCCAAATTCTAGCATAAACTGCCAGTCTGTTATGTAGGCTCGCTATTGCTTTTTCTGTGCACAAATTGGATAATACTTCTCTTACCCATTCCTGGAAAGAAGGGGAGGACCTGTCTTTCCAATGACGGAGAATTATTTTCTTAGCCGGCAAGGCGACCATGGATATGTGAAATTTACGCACCTTGGCTCTAATAGAAGACAGGTCCCCCAACACGCATACCTCAGGGATAAAGTATTCTTGAAGGCCCAACAAGGGGTCTAAGGAAGTTTGGATTGAAACCCAAAAGGTGGAGATACTTGGACAAGACCAAAGCATATGAAAAAGTGTGCCCTCATCTTGCAAACATTTATTGCACTTATTAGAGTCTAAGTAGCCCCACTTATGAAGCTTAACCAGGGAGTAATATAAGTTGTGCAATACATGATATTGTATGAGACGCAATCTATCCTGAGAGATAAATTTATGACATGACTTCCAGAGAGAATACTAATCCAGCTGCAGATGTGGAGAAAGTTACTCCAAAATCTTGATGGCCCAAATGGGCCCCCGAATTTTTTGTGAAACAAAACCTGATATAGTTTAGAGATTACACCAGGAGACCCAGAAAGTGGGAATACCTCGGGTATCCGAGAGGTGATACTCTGAGAGGAAGGAGTACTCCCCAGGGTGATTACCAGTAAATGTCTCAATTGCAAGACTTTGAAGTAAGAAGAAGTCGGGATGAGAAATTTCCTAACCATCTTCTCCATTGATAACCAATGCCCCTCACAATCAGTAAAGGACGAGAGCTTCCCCTCTTCGAATTGAGGCAACCAAAGATGGGAGATTTGATTCTTGTTAATAGTAAATGATGGAGAGTTCCAGATAGACTGGGCCATGTCCAGATGGGGAGAGTACTGCAAAAAAGAACATATCTGTAAGTAGACCTTTAAGGAGGTTCTTATTATGGGACAGTCTACAGCCATGCTTACGTGGGATAACTTAAGGAAAAATAACACGAGAGTGTCCAGATTTTTGGCCCTAATCGCATCCAATTCTATTTTGAGCCAAATGGGTTGCACTTCCTCTGGGCCGGGAGATACCCACCGCGAACATTTCGCAAGGTGACTAGCCCAATGATATATAGCCAGATGGGGGATTCGCAACCCCCCTTCCAGTTTTGGAGCTGCCAGCTTATGGTAAGCCAAGCAGGGATACCTGTCGGCCCAGATGAATTTAGTAAAAATACCATGAACTTTTTTGAACCAGACTAAAGGAACGAAGGCATTGAGAAGGGACAATGGATAAAAAATCCTAGGAACACCCACACTTTCTTACTAGGTGTATGGGCATCACACCCCGGTACTTGAATCTGGTACTATCAGCTCCAAAGCCCACAGCCCTACCACTGCACCATTGTGGCTGACCCTCCTCTGGACAGCAACCTGTCAATCTTATGTTGTGTCGAAACCTCCTTCACCCACAACATGGGTGTCCTGGCCTGCTCCCTTAACCTGGATGCTCTGATCCTGCTAGTGCCTGCCTTCCCCACCCCTACCTTTCATCACTCCCCCCTCTGCAAGGACACCTCCACTCGTTTCATCACTCAGTTGCATCCCCCACCCTGGCCTCCCCACTACCTCCCCACCCCCATCAACTGTCTCTCCCCAGCCTCGTCCCTCCTCAACTGCCCATGGACATCCCTCTTTTCTGCCATCCACACACTTCGAAGCTATGCCAATCCCCTGCTTCTTTCCTACTAGGTCCTCCTCCTCTTCCTCAGTATCAAAAAACAGATGCTACCCTGCCCTGCTCAGAGTTATCTCACTTCTCCTCCTCCTAGCAAGGAACATCCACCCCAACCCCAGTCCAGCATCCCCAAGCCAATCCAGATCTCCACCTGTGACTGGCCTAAGCATTGCATCAGTAAACATCTGCAGTTTACTGAAGAAATCTGCAAACCTACAGTGCTGGATCAGACAGCACCAGCCTGATGTGCTGGCCTTGGTGGAAATCTAGCTTTAAAAATCGACCCCAGATTTCTTTGTCACCCTCCCAGGGTAGCACTCTTTAGAGAAGATCATGTGGGCAAACGTGAAGGTGGCTGTGCCTTTTATATACTCGACACACTGGTGGGCCATTCCCTCCCGGTGCCCAAGCTAGACCACGGGGCACAGGCCATGTCACTCAAAATCACCCCAGACCCCTCTAGGGCTCCCATCATTATTACTGTTGCCTATGTCCCCACATGGAACCAAACCCCAGCCTCTCTGTCTCTGTCTCTCTCTCTCTCTCTCTCTCTCACTGATTATCTTGCCACCCTGCCACATAAATAGAAGCATCTCCTGCTGGGAGACCTCAACATAAATTGGCTCTCCAGCACAACATTCCAAATCAAGGACACCTTTGCTGCCCCTGACATAACCCAGCTTGTCACCCAACTGACTAAGTGTAACCCTTCCACCGGAACTCGCACCCTACTGGATGTAGCCCTCACCAACCACCCCCACAAAATCACAGACATTAAAGTCCTCCCAAACTCACTCAGCGATCATTCCCCAGTTTCTCTCTTATGGTCTGCACAAACCTGCAAATCAGTGTCCAGGACAGTCCTCCACCAGTGCCTTCGCCTCAACAACCTCAATAAACTCAGAGCATACCTAGCCCAATGGGATTGGTCTCCATTAACCATGCTCCAAATATAGACCTCGCCCTAGACTTCTTCACACACTCCTTCATGAAGGCCTGTGACATTTTCGCGCCCCTCACCAAGATCCAAACCAAAAAACTAAATGCGCCTTGGGTAACCCCTTCCCTCATCCAGCAAATGCAAATGAGAGACAACCTGTGGCACCAAGCTATCGGATCTGGCAAGCCAGCAGACAGACTAGCATACAACTCTGAGCTCAGCAAAGGTACCTGGGCCATCCACATGGCCAAGGTAGAGTATTACAGAATAGCTCTCACTTCTTCCTGGGGGACCGCCCGGAAATTCTGGGACAACATAAAAGAGCTAAACAGGAAACCACACTCCCCCCTCCTTCCCAACTCTCCAGCAATGGCACCACAATCCATGATCCACAAAGCATAGCGGTCTACCTCAATACTGCCTTCTTTGATCTCAGTTCAGTCCTCCCCAGCAACGTATTCAATCCAATCCTCTCCTCACAGATGCCCACCCTACATCGCCCTCCTTTCTACCTCTGTACCATTTCTGCTTATGAAGCCAGGCCGTATCTAGCCAAAGCCCTCAACAGCATTAGCTCCTTCAATGACCCCTTAGACACCAGACACCTCTGCCAGGTACTAGATACAGTCCTTATCCCACTCACTGACCTACTTAACTGCTCACTGACTCTTGGTCAGTTCCCACAAGCCTGGAAAACAGCAGTCATCACCCCAGTTCTCAAAGGAAGGGACAGCTCCTCCCCCGGTAACTATAGGCCGATCTCCATTATTCCTCCACTCTCCAAAGCTGCAGAAAGAATAGTAGCAGACCAGCTCACAGATTACCTGGCCAAACATAATATTATGTGCAGGGAGCAGCACGGTTTCTGTGCGAGCCACAGTACCACCACTGCTATCTTGGAATTTTCCAACTTCCTGCACAAAGCCCTAGCCTCAGACTACCTGGTGGGAGCAGTCTTTGTCGACCTCTCTAAGGCCTTTGACATGGTCAGCCACCCCCTCTTACTCAACTCCTTCCCCCAGCTCAGTGTCTCCCAAGGGCCACTATCCTGGTTCAGCAGCTACCTGTCTGACAGATCCCAGTGTGTAAAAATTTAAGAACACCTTGTCCAATATTCAATCAGGTTCACTCTGGCATGCCCTAGGGCTCCATCCTGGGCCCCCTTATCTTCAGCCTCTACCTCAACATGCTACCCAACTCCTGTGCAGGAAAGGCCCTACTCTATGCGGACGATGCTATCCTTTTTGCTTCACACCCTGACCCTGCCTCCCTTCAGGTAGTGCTCCAGCACTCTTTTACCTAGATAGAGCACTGGTTCAGTGACCACAGGTTGGTCACAATCTGAAAAAAACAAAAACTATGCTCTTCACCCACCACCAAAACAAGGCCAGAACCCCCCTTCTAAATACTCCCTAGTATGTAACACACCCTTGAACAAGTATCCTCCTACAGATACCTGAGTATAACCTTCGACTCAGCCCTCACCTTCTACTCGCACATTAGCACCCTTTTCTCCACCATGAATGTGCATATTGGGCTACTATACCATCACAGAGACTGTCTACCTCCCAATGCCCTATGGCTAGCTGTCACCTCCTCTGTTCTGTTCCTCGTGGACTACGGCCTGCCAAACTATGCTGCCACCAACAGCACTGCCCTTAGTAGGGTCCATATGTCTATCAACAATGCCTGCAGACTCCTGACTGGGGCAGACAGACGCACCCACATGTGCTCCCTATACTCACTGGCCAATGTGCTCCACTTTGAGGAAAGGCTGCTCTATCAAACATGCCTGCTGACCAAAAAAAACACTCCTAGGTCTCACGCCCCCTGGAGTGACCTCCACCATCCTCAGTGCCATGTCTCTACTCATAGTGCCAGGATGACCACCCTCAGGGTCCCTAGGTTCAGGACCTCCCTTGCACAGTGGTTCTTCTACTATAAGGCCATGGCCTTGTTCAACTCCCTTCCCCCCACAATCATTGGCCTATCTAAAATCAGTCCCTTCAAAACCACCCTAAGAAACCACATATTTGCCTCTCGCTGCTGCAGTTGTGCTTAACCAGCTGGTCCCCTTACCTGCTGGCTCTACTGCCCTCAGCCCATCTGCCTAGTTTGCTGTTAATGACGACAATGTCCCCTGGGGCAGCTACCGCACCACTGCTACCCATAGCTTGCCTCCACTAAGCAATTGTGTAAATGATTGTACATTGTCAATTGAAACTTGTATCTATGTATAACTATGTATAAAACCTGTGTATCCTGTGCTATGAATCCACTGATTGTATATACACCTGTGTAATCTATGTTAATGTCTTGCTTGTGACAAGGAGCCTTTGGAAACGAGTCTATGACTCAAAGGATTGTAATTCCGATATTTTAAAAAATAAATAAATATATAAAAAAGTGCATCAAGCCTTCAGGCAAGTCAGTTTTGTTTGGTGATAAGGTATACAGAGATATGAGTGAGTATTATTGAGCGGCTGCTCGTACTGACAGCAAGTGGTCAAAGACATCAATATATTCTGTACAGCTAGTGTAGCAGGGAGCTACACTCGCTACATCAGGATACAGGATGTTGTTTGGCCAAGCCCTGCCAAGCTGATCGTTTAGCACCTACATTCAAGAGAGACTTGTCACTCCTCTGCATTTTCTTGCTTGAGCTGTGGGTCTGCTATTCTAATGCTACCCAATTATTTCTTCCTTACTTTGGTGAACCTATGCATCCAACACCTGCAACTGGTGATTCCTATGAACTAGCTGTCTCCCCAGTCTTTTAATTTAAACCCCTTGACTACCTATCCATACTTTTGACAAGTAACTCCTTGCCCTAAAATACAGTTTTGTGTGTTAGGTAAAAAGACCCTCTGTCTTTCAACAGACTCTTAGCAAGAGTTACAGTAGCTTATCTTAAAATGTAATCTCATTCTAGAGGCCAGAGGAGCACAGGACCCAAGGCAGCATGGATTCACAGAAGGAAGGTCATGCCAGACAAATCTGATAGATTTCTTTGATTGGGTGACCAAAGTAGTAGATCAGGGAGGGGCTGTGGACATGGCCTACCTAGACTTTAGCAAGGCATTTGACGCAGTCCCACACAAAAGATTAATATACAAGTTAGCTAGCCTGGGAGTGGGTCCCAAGATGACAGCCTGGGTAAAAATTGGCTGGAAAATAGGATACAGAGAGTAATAGTAAATGGAGTCCACTCTGATGAAAGGGGTTACTAGGGTGCCATGCAGGGTTCAGATTAGGACCAGTCCTCTTCAATGTCTTTATGTTACATTGCAGAGGGACTGAAGGAAAAGTATGTCTCTTTGCAGATGACACAAAGATCTGCAACAGAGTTGATGCACAAGGTGGGGTGGAAAGGATGAAAAGGACTTGGCAAGGTTAGAGGAATGGTCAAATGTATGGCAGCTTAGATTCAATGCTAAGAAGTGCAAGGTAATGCACCTGAAACAAAAACCAGGGAAAGAGTACACAATGGGGTGAGATACTAACAACAACAAAATGGAAAGGGACCTGGGGGTAGTCATATCAGATGACCTAAAGGTGGGCAAGCAATGTGAGAGGGCAGCAATGAGGGTTGGGGAGATATTTGGATGCATAGGGAGGCATCACCAGTAGAAAACAGGAAGTTATTATCCCTCTGTACAGACAGCTGGTCAGACCCCATCTGGAGTACTGTGCAGTTCTGGAGACCCAGTCTTTCAAAGACATAGACAGGATGGAAGCTGTCCAGAGGAGGGCAACTAAAATGGTGCAGGGTCTGCACAGAAGACTATGAAAAGAGACTAAAGGAGCTTAATATGTATAGCCTCTGAGGAAAGGAGGGAGAGGGGGACATGGTAGAAACTTTCAAGTACCTCAAGGAATCAACAAAGTCCAAGAGGGTAGCATCTTTCAAAAAAGAGGTGTGCAAGAACAAGGGACACAATTTGAAGATGGGGGCAGCTCAGAGGTAATTTAAGAAGTATTTTTTCACAGAGAGGGTTGTGGATGCATGGAGCGCCTTCCGGAGGAGGTCGTGGAGTCAAAAACAGTGGTGGGAAGCATGCATGGGACAGTCATAAGGCAATTCTAGGGGATGGGGGTAGGAAGAAGTAGGCTGCTGGTTAACTAGGATCTGCAGCTTATCCAGTAGGCAGGGAAATGGGCAGACTGGGTGGGCCAAGAGGTCCTTATCTGCTGTCAAATTCTATGTTTCTATGTTTCTATTCATTGCAGGCCTCAGGATTGCAAAGATCTGAGAAAGGTCACTCTGATGTTCCTGAGATACAGAGACCTCAAAGTGTAGAGGGACTATCCTGTGTAAACTCTATTCCCTAAATTTCCAGTGTGGTTTGAGTGTGAAGAAAAAAAATCTCATGCTTCCCTCTGTTAGAGTGTGCTACTGTGGAGACAGGCAATTGCCTTTTCACAGACACTGGTATGCCTGGGATACGGGGCCCTCTAAGTGCAGAGCAACTACACTGTAGAAACCAAAGGTTTTAATTTGTTTTTAATAGATACAGATGCCTAGCATGAGCTGCTGTGCCCTGAATCTGTGCTCATTTTATATTTAAGCAATAATGCACTAATAACACTAATAAATGCACTAATAAAACTAAACGATGTAAGAAACCACTATGGTTCTCAAAGGAAGTGGCAGTGAAGGTTCAAGAGAAAAAGAAAGCTTTCAGGAAGTACAAGGAATCACAGAAGGAGCAGGACAGAGAACTGTATCAGTTAAAGCAAAAGGAAGCTGGCAAGGCAGTCAGAACAGCAAAGGCCCAAACCGAGGAAAAGATAGCCAACTCAGTTAAGAAGGGGGATAAAACCTTTTATAGGTACATCAGGGAGCAAAGGAAGACCAAGGGAGGGATAGTGAGGCTTAATAAGGGGGGAGGAGGGGGGGCAGAGGGAGACTGTGAAAAGGCAGAGATACTAAACAAATATTTTTGCTCAGTATTTACAAAGGAAGAGGGGGGGTACCTAGAACAAACAGTAGAAACACACTGGATAAAGAAGTTGATAGCAGCCCATTTACAGAAGAAAGGGTTCTGAAAGAACTCTTAAAACTGAAGGTGGACAAAGCAATGGGGCCTGATGGGATTCATCCCTGAATTCTAAAAGAACTAAGGGTAGAATTAGTGACACCACTGACTACCCTGTTTAACAAATCATGGAGGATGGGGTGGTACCGAGGACTGGAGGAGGGCAGATGTGATTCCCTTCACAAAAGTGGGAGCAAGCCAGAAGCAGGAAACTACAGACCTGTTAGTTTAACCTCAGTGGTAGGGAAAATGATGGAGTCACTTCTGAAGGAAAGAATTGTCAAGTATCTAGAGGCCAGAGGGGCACAGGACCCAAGGCAGCATGGATTCACAGCAGGAAGGTCATGCCAGACAAATCTGATAGATTTCTTTGCCTGGGTGACCAAAGTAGTAGATCAGGGAGGGGCTGTGGACATGGCCTACCTAGACTTTAGCAAGGCATTTGACACAGTCCCACACAAATTATTAATATACAAGTTAGCTAGCCTGGGAGTGGGTCCCAAGATGACAGCCTGGGTAAAAAATTGGCTGGAAAATAGGACACAGAGAGTAATAGTAAATGGAGTCCACTCTGATGAAAGGGGGTTACTAGTGGGCACCGGAGGGTTCAGTTAGATCAGTCCTCTTCAATGTCTTTATAGGTGACATTGCAGAGGGACTGGAAGGAAAAGTCTCTTGCAGATGACACAAAGATCTGCAACAGAGTTGATGCACAAGGTGGGGTGGAAAGGATGAAAAGGGACTTGGCAAGGTTAGAGGAATGGTCAAATGTGGCAGCTTAGATTCAATGCTAAGAAGTTAAGGTAATGCACCTGGGAAACAAAAACCCAGGGGAAGAGTACACAATGGGGTGAGATACTAACGACAACAAAATGGAAAGGGACCTGGGGGTAGTCATATCAGATGACCTAAAGGTGGGCAAGCAATGTGAGGGCAGCAATGAGGGCTGGGGGATATTGGGATGCATAGGGAGAGGCATCACCAGTAGAAAACAGGAAGTTATTATCCCCTGTACAGACAGCTGGTCAGACCCCATCTGGAGTACTGCGTGCAGTTCTGGAGACCCAGTCTTCGCAAAGACATAGACAGGATGGAAGCTGTCCAGAGGAGGGCAACTAAATTCTAAACTAAATGCAATTCTAGGGGATAGGGGTAGGAAGAAGTAGGCTGCTGGTTAACTAGGATCTGCAGCTAATCCAGTAGGCAGGGAAATGGGCAGACTGGGTGGGCCAAGCGGTCCTTATCTGCCGTCAAATTCTATGTTTCTATGTTTCTATGTAATGCACAACAGGTTGTGTGTTGTGCTGGGATAACGTCACTCCTGGGGTGATTAGGCACCAGGCCGCAGGTCGAGTGTGACTAATCACCCCAGAAATGACGTTATCCCAGCACAACACGTACCCTGGAGTGCATTGTTGCAATTATACAATAGCTCGTTTGCAGCCGGGAAAAAAAAAAACCCTGAAAAAGTGCATTTTTTTGACAGTTTTTCACTTTATTTATCACTGTGGAGGAGTAGGAAGGAAAAAAAAAATAGTTCAGTTTTAGCCAGTAGGTAGTGCTGTTGGTAAGTGAGTGGCTTTGTCTGTTCAAATGGATGCCCCCACACACACTTTTCTCATCGTTTATTGCAGGTCTCCTCACAACATTTGTTGTTTTTTATGTCGTCCTCTCACTGCCTTCTCAGATTTTATTTAGTGTTTAAATAGAAAGTACATTAATTTAAACAGTTCCCGTAGTGTGGCTGTGAATGAGGAGCACCCTATTGATCTGTCCTCAAACTTTCAGGATTGCAGTTTCAATGAGGAAGTGAAACCGGCCATTGTGTTTCTTTTAATGTGGAGTGAAATGGATTGAAGAGAAGCTTAGAGGTGTGTTTTTGAATAATTTGATGGGTCATTTTCTTTTTAGCTTGGTGTCCTCAGAGCGAGTGAACGAGGACATTGGTATGCCCTGCACGCTGTTCACTGAAGATGCTCAGTTGGGGGAGAGGACTTTAATGAAAATGAATATTTTTTTCCTTTTTTACATGAACTTTCTTACAGCGGGAAACTACACTAGTGTTTGGAGGTGGGGGTAACATTGATGGCTTCACTGTTTATTTGGCTTGTGTGTGTGGTTCAAAAGTGGGCATAGAGTGGGTAATCACAAGAGCAGGCTCAGTGATTTTGTTAACGGTAGATGCAGTCATTTGTGTGATGGGACCAGACCCGTGATGTTGTACTGGTATAACGTCATGGGTCCTGTCCCAGTCTGACCAATTAGAGGACAGCATTCTTTCTTGCCATTGTATAATTTACAATTATTTCTGTTCGGGGGGGAGGATTGTACTAATGCTTTCAGTCAATTAGGGAGAGACTTCCAGGTGGAGAGGTGTTACCCTGACTGTTTGGAGAGAGACACTTGTAGTTTAAATTGTAAATAACATTTGAACTAATAGACAAAGAAGGTAATTAATCAGGCAAACTAGCCTTGGAACACAGGGTGAAATGTAGAATGTGCAACATGTATGTAGAGGAAAATGGGGAAAAGGACTATCTGTGTACCAAATGCAACTATATAAAAAAACTGATAAACGAACAAAGGAATGTCAAGGGAAAGTTAGCATTGCAAACTGAAATAAGAAACATTGAGCAATTTGTTTATACGAAGGGAGTTTTAATTAATCAAACAAAGGAAAATGTATCAGAAAGTATTAATGGTGACAGTGATCTACAAAGTTGTGAGAAAAGGAAGAGAAATGAGGGCAATGATTCTGAAAGTGAACATAGTATAACATTAGGAAATGACTGGTGTATGGTGTAGGGGAGAGCAAGGAAAAAAGGAGGGAGGGAAGAATAGAACCAATAAGTACCGAAAATAGATTTGAGATCCTGCGAGGCCTGAACACTGAAAGTAATCGCAAACCAACAGAAGTAAACATAGAGGTTAAAACTGTTGAACCTGAAAAAAAACAAAATGAGACAGCTTAACCCACGACTGTAACTACTGAAAACTGCCCTAGGCAAAACAATGTACCTGGGAGGCAGGTTATAACTTCCAAAGATGTAGTTATTATGGGAGATTGAATCATTAAATACACTGACTCTATATTATGTAAAAATAAGAAAGAAAAAACATAACAGCTAGTAACATTTCAGGAGCTGGAGTTCATGGAATATTAGACTATCTAGATGGAATGCTAGAGAAAATGAACACATAGTTGTGGTGCACGTTGGAGCAAATGATGATGGGAAGCAAAGTGAGCTTGATATCCCTGGGTACAACACGCACAAGCAAGACCGTATCAGGAAAAAAGGAGAAGCCTACTTAAACTACACTCGAAACAACTTACATAGAAACATAGAAACATAGAAACATAGAAGTTGACAGCAGATATGGACCGCAAGGCCCAACCAGTCTGTCCATTTCTTTTTCTGCCTTATGAATGTGCCATTGGCCTTTGCTCTGTCAATGGACTATCTATTCATACTCATCTGTATTGATCTCTTATGCCTATCCCATGCCTATTTGGAGCTTTGCACTGTATTCATATCCACCACTTCCTGACGTAGGCCATTCCATGCATCCACCACCCTTTCTGTGAAAAAGAACTTCCTCACATTACCCCTTAATTGACCTCCCTCTAATCTCATGCTGTGTCCTCGTCTCCTGCTATTTTTCTTATATTGAAACATGTTAGACTCTTTCACCTTGTTAATGCCCTAAAGGTGTTTGAATGTTTCGACCATATCACCTCTGTCCCTCCTTTGCTCTAGGGTATACATGTTGAGCTCCATTAATCTGTCCTCATATGTTTTCTGATGCAGTCCCTGCACCATTTTGGTTGCCCATCTCTGGACTGCCTCAGTTTGGTTAATGTCCTTGTGAAGGTGTGACCTCCAGTACTGCACGCAGTACTCCAGATAGGGCCTAACCAGTGTCTTGTAAAGAGGGATTATTATCTCCCTCTCTCTTCCGACTTGTGATACCCCTACTAATACACCCCAACATCCCTCTAGCCTTACCTACTGCTTTAGTGGTCTGCTTGGATGATTTCAGGTCATCGGTGATGATGATGCCCAAGACTCTTTTTTCCCTTGTGACTGCCAGCAACTCCTCTCCCAGACTATAGGTGGCTTCAGGGTTTCTCTTCCCTATGTGCATGATCTTGCACTTATTTGCGTTAAACTACAGTTGCCACTCTTCTGACCATTTTGCTAGTTTATCCAGACCTCTTCTCATTCTGCCCACACCATCTGGATCATCTACTCTGTTGCAGATCTTGGTGTCATCTGCAAACAGACAAACCTTACCCTCCAGTCCATCTGCAATGTCACTGATGAAGAATTTGAAGAGGACTGGCCCCGGGACTGATCCCTGAGGTACCCCACTTGTGACTTGCATCTCTTCTGACTGTATACCACTTACCACCACTCTCTGTTTTCTGCCTGTCAACCAGTTTGCCACCCAGTTGACCAACTTCTGACCCACCTTGAGCCTACCCAGCTTATTAATCAATCTTCTACGTGGACCAGTATTGAAAGCTTTGCTGAAGTCAAGGTAGGTGACATCAACTGCTCCCCCTTGGTCTACCATTCTGATTACCCAGTCAAAGAAATCTATGAGATTAGTTTGACAGGACCTTCCTTTTGTAAACCCATGCTGTCTTGGCTCCTATGCTCCTATGGATTCCAGGTGCTGCAATATCCTTTCCTTAAGGAGTGCCTCCATAATCTTGCCCACTACTGAGGTAAGACTGACTGGTCTGTAGTTCCCTGCCTCCTCCCTGCTACCACTCTTGTGGAGCAGGATCACATGAGCCCTTCTCCAGTCTTCTGCAGAGACAGACTAAACAGTTATGGTAATGGCTCTGCTAGTTCCACCCTTAGCTCCTTTAATACCCTGGGATGTATGCTATCCGATCCCATTGCCTTGTCCACCCTGAGCCTATCGAGCTTTTGTAGGACCCTTTCTTTTGTGATGGGACTAGTGCACACCTCCCTCCCCACTGTGTCCATGGTACTGAGCTGTGGGCCCTGCCCTACCTTCTCTTCAGTAAATACTGAACAGAAGTATCTATTTAGGATAGATGCTTTTACAATGTCCTCCTCATCACATGCCCCCTTATCCCCTTTGATCTTTGCAATACCCCCTCTGGACTTTCTCCTTTCACTAGTGTATCTATAGAAAGTCTTATCACCTTCTTTTACTGTTTGTGCTAGTGTGTCCTTGGTTTGGGCCTTTGCCTGCCTTCCTGCCTTCCCTGCTTCCATTAGGGAAACTTGGTATGCCTCCCTATCTTCATCCTGCTGCGCTCCCTTGTATTTCCTGAAGGCCAGCCTTTTGGCTCTGACCTTTTCTGCTACTGTTTTTGAGAACCAAAGTGGTTTCCTTCTTTTGCACTTCCTTTTCTCTCTAATACAATGGGATGTTGCTTCAAGTATTGCATCTTTAATGCTTGTCCACGTTGCCTGTACCCCCTCACCTATATTTCTTTTTGCCAAGGCTAGCTTAACTCTGTTGGTCATCAAATCAAAGTCAGATCCTCTGAAGTCCCATATGTTTTCCTTGGAATGGGATGATTTAGTTCTAGTGGCCATTGGTGGCTCCACTATCACAGATCCAGGTGCAGTGGCCTCGGTCTTTAACACCTTTTTCACCAGCTGTGCAACCACTCTCATATCCACTGTCCCCAAACTCACTCTATCCCACCTACCTCCACTCTTCACACACCTACTGGCGTCACCTTCTGCATGGTCACCCCCTCAGAAGTGCTAAAAGCCCTGCAGGCTCTTAACCCCAACAAAGGTAAATCTCCCTCAGGTCTGGACTCCAAAATGCTCTATCTTTCTGCCCCAGCCATCGCCTCCCCTCTGACTGCCCTCTTCAATCTCTCATTCTCGCTTGCATCAGTCCCCTCTGATTGGAAAACTGCCACTGCTATCCCCCTTCCGAAAGGGGGTGACCCCTTGGCACTGTGTAACTACCGCCCCATCTCCCTCTTCTCCATCCTGGCCAAAATTCAAGAACGGCTGGTGCTCAAGCAGCTCTCTTCCTTTCTCAATGCCTCTTCCTTCTTCACTCCCTATCAACTGGGATTCGGGAAGACTCATTCCATCGTCACCTCCCTCCTCAGGCTCACCGACACCGTCCTTACGGGCATGAACCTAGGGCACATCACCTCTGCGATTTTTGTTGACCTTGCCAAGGCATTCGACAGTCTCTCATGCCCTTATACTACCCAAACTCCCTAAGGCAGGACATTCGAGTACTTGCACCAACTGGTTCAAATCCTACCTTGAAGGCAGGTCCCAATCCATGCGTATCGGCCATCATACCTCAGCCACCCTCCCTGTAAATGAGAGGGTTCCCCCAAGGCTCAGTACTTCACCCAATTCTGTTCTCCATCTTCCTGAATGATCTGCCCTCCATATGCCTAAACTCTTCCATCCATATGTACGCTGATGACACGGCATTATGCGCATCTAGTCCCTCCACCATAGAAGTGGCCTCCAGACTTCAGGAAGATTTCAGTGCTGTCCAGCATTGGCTTAGATCTAATCAGCTCTTTCTAAATCTGAAAAAAAATACCTCACTTACCTTCAGTACTAGACAGAGGCTCTCCCGGCTCCCCTCGACCCCCTCGTATCTTACTATCGATGGGACTCCATTGCAAGCCCTCACCTCCTTCCATTACCTTGGGGTCTGGCTAGACCAGCACCTCAACTTCTCAGATCATATTGACTCCATCCACAAGAAACTCCACCACAAGCTGGGTGCCGTGTATCGTAACAAGGGTCGCTCACCTCTGGCAACTCACAGACCAATCCTACAGCAAATGATTCTCCCTATTATTGACTATGGTGACATAGTTTACAGTGCTACACCAAAGTCCACCCTTTCAAGACTCGACCCTCTCTTCCATTCCGTCTGCCGCTTTGACCTAGACTGTCCTCCATCAGTGCAACACTGTGATCTTTACAAGCTGCTAGACCTCCCCTCGCTGCACAATCGAAGACTTAGACACTGTGCCAGAACCCTGGCGAAATTCTGGACATGGGCCCTCCCCCTCTACCTTGACTCTGCCCTTATAGTTCAACCCCCCTCTGTGTACTCTCTTAGGAATACTGACTCCCGGTCCCTGTATGTCCCACACATGTCCACAGCCAAAGGCCAAGCGATTTTCAGCTACCGCTTGCCTAAACTTTGGAACTCCTTGCAAGTTGACATTAGGCACACAGACAACCCTCAGCGGGTAAACCAGCTCCTCAAGTCATTCTCCCCCCCACCTGTTCATGCAACCTGCACCTCCGTAATGTTAGCTATCCCAACTCCCACCCCTATCCTTCTCCAATCCTTGAAACATCTCTTCTTGCCTAGCATCTGGCCATTGACTAGAGCCAGGTGCATCCCGGCTGCTATGACCGCCAATCTATGCGTCCGTCTGGATACGTACCTTACTCCTAATGGCCTAATTGCCCTGTTGGTCCATGGACTTATTAGTAGCTCACACTCTGTTAGCCTACTGCCTGGTTGTACTGTTAACTACTGCCAAGATGATGTATCAGCAATCTGCACTGTTGTGTCAAATGTGCTAAGATGTTGTATATGCATTGCGATTATTGTGTTCAAATGATGTACTGTTCTGATTTACCCACTCCCCCAGGACGCATCTGGAATCGAGCGGTACTCCGCTCAGTATGCCTTCCTAGTGAAACTCTTAAATAAATAAATTGAACCATACCATGTGATGGTCACTGGCCCCTAGGTGACCTTCTACCTGGAGATCTGTGATCCTTTCCCTGTTAGTCAGTACTAGATCTAGGATAGCCCTGTCTCTTGTGGATTGTTGTACCAGTTGTTTGAGGCCCTCCCCCTGCAGGGAATCCACCATGTGTCTAGTTCTGGCAGATGTTCCTTCTGGTATTGACCAATCTGTATCGGGCATGTTGAAGTTTCTCATTATCAGAACCTCCCCTTTAGCTGTCGTGTTTTGTATATCTTCTAACAGTAATGTGTCTATGTCCCCCCCCTGGTCTGGAGGCCAGTACACAACCCCCAGTTCATATTACGATGTCACAGAATCCAACTGGTAAATGCCACAAATGGTTTTGAATACCTAATGGTAAAATTCGTGCTAGGTAAGGGGAATAAATGCCTGGTCATCATGACAGTTTACATCCTGCCTGGGTGGCAGCAAACTGAGACAGAAGCCTTTGCCAGCTACTACAAGCAGGCCAGTCAGAACAAGGAAACTATTGTAATGGGTGACTTCAACTGGTCCTCCAGCTCAAGTGCTGGACATAGGAATTTTAGGCCCTATGCATGACGCAAGCACAGGTACATGAAAAAATCACATACCACACCCGCATAGCTGCGCACCCATGGACAGGTGCGCCCATACCAGCATTCATGAACACCGGCCACCTGTCTGTGGCTCTACCCCCCCAGTGTGTAGGATTCTGCAGGGTGGCAGGGGGAGGAGTTGAGGTTCTGAGTGGGCAACCAATGGGATGCCCTGACCGAGACCCAGAGTGGATCTCCCATGTAGTGTGGTGTGGGTCCGGGGTAGTGCATGCCTTCAGCAGGCACCCAGTGGTGGGTAGTGTAACCCCCTCACACTGTCACTACCAGCCCCTTGCCAGAATGGACACTGCCTGCAGAACGTACCCACCGGACAATGCAACAGTGAATGTCAACCACAGCTACCATGTTACCTGCCATCCTGCAGTGGTCTGCAATGCTCTCCCCTGTGTCATGGGACACCTTGCAGTCATGTGTCAGCTGTGTATCTGAGCAGTTAACGGCTGGATACCAGTAAGGGGCGACCCAGTGGGCCATGGCAACATGAGGGAGTCATGGCTATGTTTCACTGTGCACAGTGAGAGGCATCTGTGACAGCCTACACTGGGTTATGCCTGGTCCTGACTGGCATACCTAGTGCCATGCTCTGCACCCATGCAGCCAGCACTATGCAGGTTAGTGAATACTGCATAGTGCTTGTTCACCCATGGAATGCCCCCAGCGTGGTGCGGTCTGTGGCAATGTGGGATTGGGTGTGTTGGGTCGGTGCATCCCATTTGTGCATCCTGCATGGGGGATGCAATGGGTATGTGGTGGCTACGCATCCAAGTTACATGGCTCTTAGCCACTCTGAACCTTTGTGCATAGGGGCCCATGTTGCTGGACTCTACCTAACCCACATAGTCAAAAGTAGCACCAGAAAGAACAATCACAGAGGCACAAGCACACTAATGGACCGGCTATTAACTACACACCCTAAAAGGCTAACTGAGATCAAGGTACTTCCAGATGCACTGAGTGACCACTCACCCATCCTATGTGAATGGTCATCAAAGCAGTTGAAGCTACCCACTAGACTGGTGTGTAACAGGGTAATCAAAAACAGGACAATGGCCAACTTCAAGAACTACCTAGCAGGAAACGACTGGAGTTTTCTGTACTCATGCTTCAATGTTGACACTGCCCTTGAGTTCTTCATCAAACACTTCAATAAGGCAGCAGACAAGTTCACTCCATACCCCACCCTTCTCAGCATGAAGCATCAACAGGATAACCTCTGACACTGGGCCAGAGCCATAGGGTCAATCGTGGATGTCCAGAACTGCAAAGCAGCCCACAACAAGTGCACCTGGGCCATCCGGCAAGTCAAGGCCACATCACACAAGAATTAACATTTAAAACATTGGGATGATGGGAAAAAATTCTGTACCTCAATCAAGAACCTGCTAGGGACTGAAGACAAGACACCATCTCAATGCTAAATCATGACAGTGAAATCATCCTTGAGGACAATACCTTTACTAACATTTTTAACAGGGCATTCATGGAATACAATGCAGTTCTCCCTCACAATGAGGCAGCTATCTCCCGAGTCACAGAACATTTAACCACCTACTGAAGCACGGCACACTGTCTCAACATTTACTTTATGCAGGTGACTACTAGGGAAACTAGTAAATATCTAGCGAGAGTCCTGGGCAAGACAAGGATGGGGGGGTGATGGGATTGACATGAAACTAAGCTCCATCGCATTTAGAGGATATCGATCCCATCACTTAGCTTTTCAACCTGTCACTCCACCTCTCTGATTTCCCTTTGAAATGGAAAACTGCACTGATCACCCCTGTGCTAAAAGGAGGTGACCGGTCACTAGTGTCCAACTATAGGCACAATTCAGTCCTGTCCCCACTCTCCAAAGGACTGGAAAAAATAACTGCCGACCAACTCACAGTCCACCTACATAAATACAACCTTCATTTCTCCCAACAGCATGACTTCTGCAAGATGCACAGCACTAATACTGTCCTAACTGAATTTACTGATTTCATCCACGAGCCACTCGATCAGGGTTATCTGATTGATGTAGTCTTTATTGCTCTAACCAAGGCTTTTGACTTGGTGAATCACCAGCTCCTGCTCCACAGGCTAGGTTGCCTATGCCTCTCTCCCAATAAAGTTAACTGGTTCTGTAGCTATCTGACTGTGCATTCAAAACAAGTTAAAATCAACAGAGACACTTCTGAGACCAGAGAGATCATAGTAGGGAGTAGGAGTTCCACAGGGCTCCATACTGGGCACCCTTCTGTTTAGCCTCTTCATGAACAATCTTCCAGACACATGCCCAACAACAAAAATACTGCTTTATGCAGACAACACTGTACTCTTCTCCCCAGACTCCTACCAGGAAGCAAGCACCAGGAATCTGCAAAACAACTTCAAACAACTACAGGATTGGTTTAAAAATAATGTATTAGTATTCAACAGCAAAAAAACAAAGATGATGCTCTTCACAGGGTGTCAAAAGAGGAAAGAAACACTACCATTCATAATAACAAACAACCCTGGCACCACACTAGAGCAGGTGAACTCCTTCAAATACCTAGGGATCACAATAGATGAGGCTATATCATATAAGGAACACATTGTCAATATTACCTCTGCTGCCAACAGGAAGCTAAGGACTCTATACAGGATTCGGTTCTGCCTCACACCAGAGGCCAGGCTAATGGCTGTCGGTGGGACAATCCTCCCAGTTTTTGACTATGGCAATATGGTCTATGATGTGGCCATGGTATCCACCCTTCAATGAGTCCAGACAACTCTCAACAAGGCATGCAGATTTGCGCTCAATGCAGATCGTTTCTCACACACATGCAACCTTTACTTTAGGACCAACTGGCTTCCCATCCATGATCAAATCAAGTTCCAGACCTGCCTACTAGGGAAGAAGGCTCTACTAGGTCTCATACCTCCATTCATGCAGGCACTATTGCAGCCTACCTCCTCCCTGCATACCACCAAAAGAGTATCAAAGCATGCCCTGTCGGTGCCTTTCTGGAAGACTTCACTGGGCAGGTGAGTCTTCGCAGTTAGGGCCCCTACCTGGCTAAATGATCTCCCCTATGCCATCACAAGCCTTGCACACCTTGGCCACTTCAAAACAGCACTTGGAATTCCCTCACCCCACCAGAACACAGCAATTGTAACTTGATCCCTACCTACTGTCCCCACAACTACTGACAAGACCTGACCCAGGCCACTGCGGGCTAATGCTGTCACTACAGATGGTGCGGATTATGATAGGGCTCCCACTGACAGTTACCCTCCTGTTTGCCCTCCCTGTTACTCTCCTCCTTTCCCTACTACCTCCTCCTCCTCACTGCTTAGACCTCACCAGAAATAACTGAGGGTGCACAGTCTTAATTCTACCCACAGAATTCAGAGGGCTGTGGGTTCAGTTCCCACATCTGGCACTTGGGTTAATATCCCAGTACTGACACTGTAGTGCAGCATGAGAGGGGTGCTGCACTTCTGAGGTGCCGTCTTTCGGATGAGACATTAAACCGAGGTCCCATCTGCCTGAATTGGTGGTAGTTCAGGTGGATGTTAAAGATCCCATGGCACTTATCGAAAAGAGTAGGGGAATTTCCCCGGTGTCCAGGCCAAATTTCCCTCATTCACTGAAAATACCACCAACAGCTTAATCTGGTTCAAGGTCAGTTGGCATTCATCTGTATCCCCTTCCCCCGGGTCGTGCCTGAAAATAGGCAGGATTTGTCTAGTGCACTTACCCGGTCAACAAAAGCTAAATAAATAAATAAATAAATAAATTTGCATATTGTCTATGCTGAGTTTGCAGTAAATGATAGTATTTGCATATTGTACTGCCTATGTTTACCAGACAATGCTTGTTAGCTGCAAATGCCCCCCCATATATTACTATTTGTCTTCCCTTTCACCTTTCTGTGATGAGGAACCTTTGTAAATGAGCTTTTAGCTCAAATGTGTATCTCTGAATTGTTTCTAAATAAATAAATAAAGATGTACAGATGGACTCTGAGGAGCTAGGGAGGTTCCAAAAATAAAGGAAGTGTATGTTCAATATTTCTGAAATACTGCCAGTCCCAAGAGCAGGGAAAGCTAAGATTACAGCTAAAAAGAGTCTAAATGGATGGTTGAGAAGATGGAGTATTAAAGATGTCTTCCACTTTGTTAGACATTGAGACAGAGTCTCATCAGATGAATCACTGTTCACAAGGGATGGGCTACACCTGAGTAGAGTTGGAACAAGATTACTTGCCTGGAGTTTAAATAATGCTATAAATCAGTATTTAAACTAACAGATAAGGAGTGTAGGGGAGGAGGCCCCGTAAATTTCAAGTGAAAGGGAAATACCAAAAATACCAAAACAACAAAGGTCACCCCTGAGAACTTAAAGCCACTACTGATAAATAGGAGCATAGGTAATGAAAATGACAACCTGGAACTTCTGTTGAATACTGAAGACATTCTTATATGCACCATTACAGAGACATGGTGGTTTGATGGCGACTGGAGCAAATAAATTGTTGGATACAACTTATTTCACAAGGATTGCTGTAGTAAAAGAGGTGGCAGAGTGGCACTGAATATTAAAAATAATTTTGAGGCAATTGAAATAGAACAAGTATTTAGCCAATCAAGAGAAGTAGAACAAATAGTTGTGCAAGTCAACCAGAAAAATAATAAAATTCAGTTGGAAGTGTGCTATAGATCTTCTAATTTAAGTATTGAGGAAAGCTATAGATTTATGGAAACTCGGGAAAACACTGATTCAGGATCCAGAATACTTGTCCTGGATGACTTCAACCTCCCCGTCTAGACTGGAATGCACTCAAAGGAGAAATAACCCTTGGTAAAATAAATGTTGGAGATTATGGCTACGCATAACCTTGAACAACTGTTAAAAATAATACAAGAGGCAGAAATATACTGGACCTTGTATTAAGTAACATGGAGGAAGAAATAGTGAACTGCACTGTAAGAGAAACCCTTGGGGAAGCGACCATATTATGGTGTAGTGTATTACATAGAGAATAATGGATGGGTAGGTAGTTATAATGAGGATTTTACACCCTTCCAATTAGTGGGATGCCACTTAAAACCCAAGAGCAAAACTCTAGGGGTTTATTAAGGCATCCCATCCTGAGGGTGTGTGTAAAGTCCGAGTTTTACACACCTACCCTTCCTTTATTTTGTATAATTACTGGGGATCATTTTCTCACCACAGCAATTACACAAAATAAATGTATATGTCTACTGAGTTGAGTTGTCGACTGTTGGAAACCCCAGACTTAAGAGAGTAGATAGTTGTCCCTAAATGGCAGCAATGTTTACTTTTTTTCCTTTTTACCTTGGATGACAATTGTTTGCTGTTCCCAGAGATATTTTTTCCTTTAAAATAAAAAACTTACCGCAGACGACTTCTGTTGGGTTACACTGCAGCACTGAGGCATTGTGACAGATGGCGCAGAAAAGAAAAAGTTTGCGGTAGGTGCAGGCATGGAAGTAGGCAAACCGGGTACATGAATGTCATCATTATAACCAGCTGGTTTCCAGCTAATATGTTGAAATCATGCGTGCATTGTGGGGACATAAGCAATATTTGCATACCTTGCTATCCCAAATGAAGTGAAATGCAAGATATGTAAATATTCCTTATGTTCCCAGAATGCTGTATTGAAGCAGAAATGTAAACGAATGAAACAAGTCAAGACAGCTGTCTAAGTAGCAAAGAAAAGTTCTGTGGCATGTTATATGTTGTGCAATGGTGTTTTTAAACAGGAGTTGTAAACATGAAAAAAACACAAGTCACAATATAAATAGATAGTGACTTCTGAATATGCACGCGCCTGTAGGAAATGGACATCTACTCAGAAAAGTACAGAGTTTAACAGCAGTAAATATTGTATTAAACAATATAATAAGTTGCTCTTCATCTATGTGGCATATTATAGTGGCTTGTAACAGTAGTAAATTAGCACTTGCCATGTTACAAGCACATTAATCCACTCCAAAGTCGGGCTCTACTAGGGAATTAATGCCTGGTTGGTGGTTGGATGCACTCGGCTTGTGGCTTCATGCCCCAACCCCCCAACCAGGCATTAATTCCCTAGTAGAGCCCTCCTTTGCCATGGATTAATGCTTACTTCAAAACTGCAGTACTGTATATGTACATACTTTTGTCCCAGAAAGATCCAAGTATAATAACCATGGGAAAAATCCCCTAATGGTACAATAATAAAGTAAGAACATTAATAAGGAAGAAAAAAAGCATATAAAAAAAGCCAAAAGGAACCCTTCACCTGCTAATTGGCAGGCATATAAAGACAGTGCAAGATGGAGTAACAATCTTATAAAAAAAGCAAAGAGGAAGGAGGAATTGAAGTTGGACATAAAAGCCAAAGACAATAGAAAATCCTTTTATAACTATGTAAATAGTTTAAAATGAGGGCAACAGAGAATAGGGCCTATAAAAATGGGGAAGCACAATATAGCTCAACGTAAAGAAAGATATGGCAGACATTTTTAACAATTACTTTTTGAGTATTTATCAACCAAAAGAACGTATTCCCATATGTACTATAGAAACTGGAAAATCCAGGAATATAGTAATAAACGAAAATGATGTTAAACCAAAACTCAGAAAACTAGATTCAAATAAATTCCCAGGGCCAGAAGGTCATCACCCTAGACTCCTCAAGGGACAGAGGTGAACTAGGTGGGCCCATAGCTATGATATTTTCACATTCCATTTCTGAAGGTAAAGTACTATCAGTGCAGAGTGAAGCACATGTTACTTCTATCCATAAAAGGGTACTAAGGAAGATTATAAAAACTACAGGCCCGTTAAACCTGACCTCAGTACATGAAAAATTTATAGAGGAATTAATAAAGGAGGAAATAGACAGACACACAGCTAATGAAGGGTTAATTGACATTACCCAAGATGGGTTCAGGGCCAAAAGTTCTTACTAGACCAATCCCTTTCAATTTTTTTCACCCATGAGCAAAGCTCTGGATGTTGGGCTCCTGGTAGATGTTGTCTATTTGGAATACACCAAGGCATTTGACACAGTACATTATAAGGAGCTAAATGAGCAACTTATAGAACTAAAATTTGCAACAGGTATCATTGACTGGGTTAAATCATGGTTAACTGCCAGGAAACAAAGAGTGGGTGTCAGAAGTTTATTTGTTTGCTTGTTTTATTTATTGAATTTTGTTGACCCGATAGGCCCACTGAGACTAGAAGTCCCTTTTCAGGGGTGGCCGGCGGGGGGAAACAGATGGTAACCAACTGAAATTGAACCAGGTTAAACTGTTTGGTTGTATTTTTAGCGAATGGTTACCATTCGGACTGGGGATATGTAAGAAGAGGTGTCCCACAGGGGCCGGTGTTATGGCCTACCTTATTTAATATATACATATCCTCAATGCAATCCTCATCAAATGCCTGGACTTGTAATTTCACTGATGATACCAAGATAGGTACAATTGTAGATACCAACAACACAATTGAACAATTCCATAGTGAAATCTATAACCTAGAGCTGTGGCCCAAGACACATAAATTATCCTTCAACTTTGAAAAATGTAGAGTTATGCACTTTAGAAGAAGAAATGAAATAGCAAAACATACACTAAGTTGAAGGGAACTGTTAGTGACAGATTGTGAAAGAGACCTTGTAGTCATCATTACAAATAGGCTGACATTTGATGAGCTTTGCGGGGAAGCAGCAAAAAGGGGCAACAAGATAATGGGATCAGGCTAGAGAAGTTATAGTGCTTTTGTACACAATAAGGACAGGGATGGGGCAAAAAGGGGTAAGGCCATCAAGAAATGGAGGGTAATAAGTACCAATGCCCATAGTCTGGGCAACAAGCTCCTTGAACTGGTAGCCTTGATGGAAGAGGGATGATTGGATATTGTAGTAGTCACAGAAGCATGGTACATAGAGAACCATGACTGGGATGTTAACATACCAGGGTACACAACCTACAGGAGAGACAGGGAGGAGAGAAGAGGGGGAGGAGTACCTCTCTATGTAATGGAAGGAATAAAAGCAACTGAACAAAAGAGTAAACAGGGTGCAGAAGAGGCACTGTGGGTCACCTTAGAGACTGAAAATGACACCACAATCCACATAGGGGTTGTATACAGACCCCCATGTCAGGGGAAGGGAATGGACAAGGATATGATAGAAAGCATCCTTAGGATGGCAGAGAAAGGGGAGATACTGTTGATGGGGGACCTGCATATGCCAGATGTTAACTGGAGCACCTTGGCTGCAACCACACCCAAAAGCAGGGCCATTCTCGATGTCCTTCAGGTGGCATGCCTCAGACAGCTAGTTTTGGAACCCACTCATGAGGGAGCAATCTTAGACCTCACACTCAAATGGGGATGGTGAGAGGATCTCAGATCTAGAAGTGGGTAGCCATCTGGGAACAAGTGACCACCAAACAGTGTGTTTCATGATAAACTCAGCCACAGAGTCAAGCCATACAAAAGTGAGGGTTCTGGACTTCAGGAGGGCTGACTTTGGCAAGATGGGAGAGTGCCTTAGAAAAGCACTAGCAAATAGGCTAGAAGGAGGGGTGGAGCAACAATGGGGAAACATCAAAACTGCCATCACAGAGGCAACAAGCCTTTGTGTGAAGCAAATAAACAAATCAAAATGAATGAAAAAGCCACTATGGTTCTCAAAAGAGGTGGCGGTGAAGGTTAGGGAGAAAAAGATAGCATTTAGGAAGTATAAGGAAACACTGAAGGAGCAAGGCAGAGAACTGTACCAGTTAAGTCAGAAAGAAGCAGGGAGGGTAGTCAGAATAGCAAGGGCCCAAAGTGAGGAAAAGATAGCCAACTCGATTAAGAAGGGGATAAAACCTTTTTATAGGTACATCAGGGAGCATAGAAAGACAAAGGGAGGGATAGTGAGGCTGAATAGAATGGATGGTGGGTGGGCAGAGAGGGACAGTGAAAAAGCAGGGATACTGAATGAATACTTCTGCTCAGTATTCACAAAAGAGGAGGAGGGGGAGGTGCCTAATCCAATTAACAGAAGCACTCTGGATAGGGGGGTCGATCCCAGTCCTTTCACAGAAGAAAGGGTTCTGAAAGAACTCCTAAAACTGAAGGTGGACAAAGCAATGGGGCCTGATGGAATTCACTTTAAAAGAATTAAGGAGAGAACTAGTGATACCACTGACTATCCTTTTTAACAAATCATGGGAGGATGGTGTGGTACCTGAGGACTGAAGAAAGGCGGATGTGATACCCCTTCACAAAAGGGGGGAGCAAGACAGAGGCAGGAAACTACAGACCTGTCAGTTTGACCTCTATGATAAGGAAAGTGATGGAATAACTTCTGAAGGAAAGAATTGTTGAGTACTTAGAGGCCAGTGGGGCACAGGACCCAAGGCAGCATGGGTTCAGAGCAGGAAGGTCATGTCAGACAAATCTAACTGATTTCTTTGACTGGGTGACCAAAGTAGTAGACCAGGAAGGGGCTGTGAACATTGCCTACCTAGACTTTAGCAAGGCATTTGACACAGTCCCACACAAAAGATTAATAGTCAAATTAACCAGCCTGGAAGTGGGTCCCAGGGTGGTAGCCTGGGTAAAACATTGGCTGGACAACAGAACACAGAAGGTAATTGTAAATGGAGCCCACACTGAAGAAAGAGGGGTACCACAGGGTTCAGTACTGGGTCCAGTCCTTTTTAATGTCTTAATAAGTGACATTGCAGAGGGACTGGAAGGAAAAGTATGCCTCTTTGCAGATGACACTAAGATCTGCAATTGGGTTGATACACAAGGAGGCGTGGAAAGGATGAGAAGGGACTTGGCAAGGTTGGAGGAATGGTCAGAAGTATGGCAGCTTGGATTCAATGCAAAGAAGTGCAAAATAATGCACCTGGGAAACAAAAACCCAGGGGAAGATTACACAATGGGGAGGGGTAGTAACAACAACAAAAATGGAAAGGGACCTGAGGGTAATCATATCAGATGACCTTAAGGTAAGCAAGCAATGTGAGAAAGCAGTAGGGAGGGCTGGGAGGATACTGGGATGTATAGGGAGAGGCATCACTAGTGAAAAACAGGAAGTTGTTATCCCTCTGTACAGACAGTTGGTGAGACCCCATCCGGAGTACTGCGTCCAGTTCTGGAGACCCCATCTCCACAAGGACATAGACAGGATGGAGGCCGTCCAGAGGAGGGCAACTAAAATAGTGCAAGGTCTGCAAGAGAAGCCATACAAGGAGAGACTAAAGGAGCTTAATATGTATACCCTTGAGAAAAGAAGGGAGAGGGGGGACATGATAGAACCTTTTAAGTACCTCAGTGGAATCAACAAATTCCAAGAGGGTAGCATCTTTCAGAAAAAGAGTTGTACAAGAACAAGGGGACATAACTTGAAGATAGACGGGAGATGGCTCAGGGGCAATGTGAGGAAGTATTTTTTCACAGAAAGGGTGGTGAACACATGGAACAGCCCTACTGAGGAGGTTGTGGTGTCTAAAACTGTGGGAAAATTCAAGAATGCATGGGACAGACATAAGGCAATTTATGTAGTGGGCAGGAAGAAATAGGCTGTTGGTTAAATAGGATCTGCAGCTTATCCTGTAGGTAGGGAAACGGGTAGACTAGGTGGGCCAAGCGGTCCTTATCTGCCGTCAAAGTCAAAGTTTATGTATGAGGCACTGTTGCAGCCCCATTTGGAGTGTTGTGCCCAGTTTTTGTAGCCCCAAACCAAGGGCAGTATAGATCTGCTGGAGAGGTTCAAGGAAGGGCAAGGAAAAAGATCAATACTTTATCAGAACTATCATACAATGACAGACTGGCAGAGTTAAAAATGTTCCCTCTTGAATACAGAAGGCCTAGGGGGATCTTTGCTTGATATATAGAGTTTTCAGAGAGGATGGTTTACAGGAATGCGTGGAACTAGAAAGAAAAATAATTGAAAGAGATACTAGAATACATACATTATAACGTATAGGAGAATTACATAAAACAAATAAATGGGGTACATAGATAAACCAGAGAGTGGCGACTTATTGGAATAGACTCCCTGGAGCCGGTTCAGTGGTGCTGAGGTGCTAGATGCCACATCTCACCTTACATCGGTGACCTGGGTTCTGGAACAAGCCAGGGTCATCGGGGGTTGGCTGTGAGGTAGGGAGGGAGGAGTTGGATTGAACCATTGTTTGGCAACTCTCCTCTCCTGGGGAAGGTTAGGTACTGTTCTGACTAGCAGATGGTGTCGCAAGGTGGAGGACATCATTAGGCACTTGGAGGCTGTGGTGTCTCAGCACGGTTCCCTGCCTGGACTTCAGTCCTTTATGCTGCCATCCTCTAGGGGTAGGATTAGGGACTATGCAGTTATCTCTGCAACCACATAAAAATCCCAACCCCACTGCCATGTAACATGATCCTCGCAAGGGGAGATGGGCGCTAGGTATCGGCGGTATGCCACCACTGAACTGGTTAAAGTGGCCAAAAATGTGCTATAAAAAATGTATTAGCCTCCCTGATGCTGTGGTGCAAGGCATCTCTATGGACTCCTTCAAAAAGGCACTTGATGAATTTTTTGGGTAATGAACTAACAGTATATATCCACTGAGAAATGGCAAGTCAATTTAGTTAATCCTTTCCGACTAGTATTGTACTATGAATCCTATAAAAATCCTTAGTTCTATAAATGACCTTCTCATGTTCTCAGGACTTGCACTTCCTATGTCATTTATGGAAATGTGGACAACAGTCAGCTACACCCTCTAGCTGCAGTGCTTGTCTATGGAGCATGCTCAAGTGGCCTGTGCAGTTAGAAGGCAAATCACCAGCACAGCAGAAATCACTACCTCCTTGACCGGTACACCAGACAACGCTCCATATGTCACTTGACTGTGATGAATGGGCATGTAATGAATTGAGGCAGCAAGATCCTGCAGCTTGAGATCACTCATCTGAAAAGATGATTATTTTATAATGGCAGTATAATGCTGTATCATGAATGACCATTATCAGTTATGTTCAAAGATCATGTTCAAGAGTCAAAAAACATCATTGTGATCATAATTAACAATAATTAAGCATCAACGTTAAATGGCTGCCAATCAAAAATCATGAAGTTATGGAAATGGTGACTGTGATTAATGATGATCTGATATCATCATAATTTTTCATGATTGCCAATGGTCACAATTACAATGATCAATTAAAAAAATCAGTTTGTCTTTTCTCTATACTTTTGGAATTTATCTTGTATTTCGACATCTTTATTGGAATGATCAGTTATGATACCTCTTCTCTAGAAGCCCACTGCTTTCAGTTATACTTACCCTGATACCTCACATCTTGTTGGAGTTAAAAAGTCTCATTGGTTTATTTATTTATTGAAATTGTTTCACCAGGAAGGCACACTAACCAAAAAGATGCTCGTCTCCTGGTGCGACCTGGGGGTTGGAGGTTCAGTGGGAGATAACTTGCAGGTTATCAAGAGTTACATATAACAAAGATACAGTAGACCAACAGTTGTACAAGTTACAGTAATACAGTAGACTGAGGTTTCTGTTGTACAGTTTGCAGAGGTGGAGTTTCAGGTATACAGTTGCAAGGATACATAGGTAGAGTTATGGTTATACAGTCACATCATGAATAGGGATAAGACATTCAATACAGGTTATATAGCTCCATTAAGTGGTTCTTTTTATTGTTGTGGTGAGTTTTTAAAAGTACCTGGTTTGTGCTCAAAACCTTTTTCTAATAATTTACAAACTAAAACTGTCAATACAAAAGTAATTTAAAAATAGAAAATTATCATTTGTTTGGTCCAAAAGCTGTGCTTTTGAAATATGCAAATTAGGTATGTGAATGTGTATGCTATACCAGACATTGCATGTACTCTTCTTAATGAGATTAAAACTTGACTTTAAATGATTTACCTTATAATTAATAATAAATTTGTCTTTGCTGGTATGTGACATTCATAATTTCATAATTGTAACAAAACGTTAAATATTTTGTCTGTGACTTGAAATCCTATAATACGCAATTAATATAATCATTAATGGTCATCACTTGATCATCCACAGATCATCAACAACCATCATGCTGATTTAAGCTAACAGAAACAATCATCAGTTGGTGGTTTGAAAGTTTATGTTTGATGATTAGCTCATGATCTAGATGATGATCTTAGATCATGATCTCCTTTGATGAGCTTACGGTAACATTTGATGGTTAACGATGATCAGTCATGACTGACCTTTAAAAACCATGACTGATGACTTACCAGTTCGCCAGGGCAGACTTATGAACTTGGAAACCAGTTTCAAATCCCACCAGAGCTACTTAAGTGCTGTGCGACCAATGACAATAGCAAGCCTTTGTAACGCAATATACTCAGTTCAAATAGACTTCCTACATTTCTAATTCCCACACATAGAAGGCTGAAGTGTGTTGTTAATTTCTGAGAAGTCCTTTCTTTAACAGTGTGGCAAGTCCAAATAATGTGATGACAGTGGCACGTATGTTAGGTTTTGGCACAGAATTTAAAAGGCATGTGATGTGCCATTTAGAGCAGCACACATCAACCAAAATAAAATACTCTATTAAAATAATCCTGCTCTATTAGCAGCTTAATATAGTGTACAGCATTGTTATATAACCAGGTTGGATTTTTAGTTTTCTGTCCTTTTCTTTTGTTGGACAATGACAGCAACTGCTGGCTACCTGCTCCATCCAGCAAGAAAATCAAAAGCAAAAACAATGAGGATAATTTGGTATAAAAATGACAACAGGTTTTCAACTTTTTTGAAGCAGTCCACATTCACATGCCCACCTCAATGGTGTGATACAGATGGCTGGACTGAACTATGTTGGCAGTGTTTATGCTGTTCCTCTATCTTATGGGAGATAAGGAGATAGCCCATGATGAGATTCCCATCTCCTGAGTTGGGACAGGGAAAAGACCTCAACATTCAAAAAAATATTTACAGCATCCCCCTCTCATAAGATGGATCAGAAAAAGCTGTCCATGCTGGCAACAGTGTTGTTGTTGGTGTCCTCCACTCCTGAGGAGGACTAGGACATGGTTAGCCACACCAGTGGCAGTATTAATGGTGTCCTCCTTTCCTGAGGCAGACTGAGAAAAGCCCATCATTGGTGGCAGTGTTGATGGTATCCCTCTCTTCTGAGGAGGACTGAGAGATGGCCTGCTGTGCTGATAGCAGTGTTGATAGTGTCTCCTTATTCTGAGAGGGACTAGGAGATCACCACTGTGCTGACAGCAGTGTTGAAGGTGTTTCCTCACTGGTAGAGTGGACTAAGAGATGGCCCATTGTGCTTGCAGCAGTGTTGACGGTATCCCCCTATTCTTGTGAGGCATGGTACATGTTCTACAACACTGACAGCAGTATTTCCAGTCACTGACCCCTGTCAGACGGTTTGCTGTTGCTGTGCTGTATTGTCCAACCTCATCATATCTTCTGCACTACTCTCACAACCCTGACTAGCAGGCAAGGCAAATTTTATTTTTAGGGTGCCTAATCCCTGAGGCTCTGGGCACTTAAAAATATGAGAAATAAAACAACAGTTAAAATCAAGAAATTACAAAAATTTATAAAAATCAGATTTCAGTTTTTATAATCACGTATAATAATTAAAACAGTAGGACGTCAAATCATCCTGTAAAAGCCATGCTGAAAAGGTGGGCTTTTAGCCTCTGCTTGAAAATAACAAGCGAGAGGGCCTTCCAGACTGCAGATGTAAGTGAGTTCCACTGGGTCAGCCCAGAGACACTAAAATCTCATTCACCGGATGTCTTGAGTCAAACCCTGGGAACGTCCAGGAGGCCCCTCAAAGAGGGGCGGAAGGAGTGAGCAGAGGTCGCAGGTGTCAGGAGCTCCGACAGGTAGCCAGGACCCAGTCCTTATAGGGCCTTACAGGTGAGCAAGCCCACCTTGAAAATGACACTCCACATGATCAGCAGCCAGTGCAGAGCATGCAAGACCAGGGTCACATGACAGGACTTGGGCAGGCCCATCAGAAACCAGGCCACTGAATTCTGCACCAGCTGCAGCCTGTGGAGGGTCCCTTCCATGACCCCAAAGTAAAGAATGTTACAGTTGTCAAGCCTAGAGGTAACAAAGGCATGTAGCAGTGTCAGCAGATCCTCAGGTGGAATGAGGGGCTTGATCCTGGCTGTGTTCCACAAGTGGCAAAAAACACTCTTAACTACAGATGAGACCTGATCTTCAAAAATCATCCTGCTGTCCATGATCACACCTAGATTATGCACCCTCGGGGAAGCCACCAATGAAACAGACCCCAGAAAAAGACCTGTGCCCACTCCAGGTTGCAACTCATCATACCCACAACCCGGATCAATCACTAGCACCTCTGTCTTCTCTGAGTTTAGTCTCAACCAGCTGGAAGCCATCCAGTCATTGATTTTAGCCAGACAGATGTTAAGCACATCAACAGCACTGGATGTTCCTGGTGCAAATGACAAGTACAGCTGGGTGTCATCTGCATAACAGTGAAACTCCACGCTGTATTGTCGAATGATCTCAACCAGGGGCACCATGTACACCACGAACAGCATCGGTGGCAAGATCGAGCCCTGTAGAACTCCACATGACAGAGGCATTGGGGAGGAGGAGAATTTCCCCGTCACTACCCGCTGCACCCTATCAGAGAGGTGGGACTCAAACCATCTGATGACAGCGCCAGTGAGTCCACAAAATTCACAGAGCCGATCAAGAAGCACAACGTGGTCCACGGTGTCAAGTGCTGATGAGAGATCAAGGAACACAAGAACTGACCTTTCTCCTCTATCTCTAGCCCTGATTAGGTCATTATGCACCATAAATAGAGCTATTTCTGTGCTGTGTCTAGCCCAAAAACCTGACTGAAATGACTCATTGATGTTGAAGGAAATGAGGTGATCCTCAAGCTGCTGTGCCACCAATTTTTCAACAATCTTGCTCAAAAATGACAGGTTGGAGACTGGATGGTAATTTGTCAGGATATCTGGGTCCAATGAGCCTAAGTGGCTGTTTTAAATGCAAACATACAAATATGTGAAATACCCAGCAGAAGAAGGCCTACAGTCCACCTAGTCTGCTCAATTGTGGAACTCCTACTCAAGAGATTACATTGGGCCCTGGCCCCACCCCCGCCAATCCTGACCTTCCTCTTTACTCTGTCCCCTCTTCTCTTAAACCCTACCACCATCTTTTGAGTGATGACCTCAGCAGGGAGTTTGTTTCATTCTGATCTACTTTCTCTTTAAAGTAGTGCCTCCTGACCTCCTTCCTGAACCTTACTCCCTGCAGTTTAAAACAGTGCCTCCGGAAGGTTTTGTTTTCTTTGAGACAAAGAAGGTCCCCGATACCCACCTTTTTTTTAAACCTCTAAGGTACATGAAAGTCTCAATCATGTCCTCTTTCTCTTCTCTTCTCAAGTGAGTACGTGATATGTTGCCTCAGCTTGCTCTCATATGTCCTGCTGACCTTGAACCATTTTTGTTGCCCTCCTTTGAACTGCCCCTAACTGTTGCTGTACTTTTTAGGGGATCCGTGACTGGTCATCGACAAAAATGTTGAATAACCAGACAGTGAAACCAGCAGGTTGACTGCATCTTGCAACCGGCTGCCTCCTGCAACCCCCCCACTTTGGATTCTCAACTCTTAGTCAGAGCTGATTTGGGGGAGTGCAGGACCCCCAACAGATAGTGTTGGGTTCCAGTGACTTCTCTACAGCAACATGGCACTGTAGTCACTGTAGGAGACCTAGCTGTCAAAAAGTCGCTGAACGTGTGGCATACCCTTTTTAGGTAGGGATTTGAGTATTGCATGCCATACCCCAGGAGAGGTTTTACCAAGAATCTGTACAACAGTAATATAACCTTCTCCCTTCTGCTAGTGAACCCTCTAGTTATACATCCCAGCATTTTATATGCATTGGCTGCTGCTGTTTTACATTGTGTAGCTTGCTAATGGTCACTAATGATAGCTGCAGTGTCCACATGTCCTTCTCCTCACCTAATTCAGTGACCTTGACCCCACAATAGTACTCTGTCCTCAGGTTCCTTCTTCCTGTATGCATAACCTTGCCCTTCTTCACATTAAACCTGAGCTGCTATATGCTAGACTGTCTTTTCAGCTTGACCAGGTCTTCCTTCAGGTCTTATACCCCATTCATATGTGTCCACCCTCTCACAGAGATTGATGTTATGCATAAAAAGGAAGATTTTACTTTTAATGCCTTCACCAATGTCACCAATAAATATATTAAATAACACCAGGCCTATTACTGAACCCCGCGGGACACCACTGGAGACTTCTGCCATATCTGATATATCTCCCCACCATCATCCTTTCTGTTCTACTACTGAACCAATTCATCACACACCTTGATAATTTGCTTTCTGCCCCGAGGCCCTCAAATGTTCTGATTAACCTCTTTTGGGGCACTGAGACAAAAGCCTTTTTTTAAATCCAAGTGTAGAATGTCAGCCACCTTTCCCTTGTCTGATGACTTTGTTATGCAGTCAAAGCAGCTGATCATGTTTGTTCGACAAGAACTGTGTGATATGAAACTTCGCTATCTCTTGTTTTAAAGCCTGTTTGCCTCAAGGAACCCAACCAGACTTTCCTTCAGAATGGCCTCTATCAGTTTACATACAATGGGGGCCAGACTGATCATCCAGTAGCTCCCAGGGTTGTTCCTAGGCCCACTCTCATGCAGTGGTACTACATATGTATGCTTCTCCACTTCTGAGGTACCATTCCTGAATCTAATGAGCTACTATACAGACCTGCCAGTGGACTCACAAGTTTCACCACAATCTCCATCTACACCTTTGGGTGCAGACCATGTAGAACTTGGGATTTCTTTACCTTCAGAGACAGGAGCTCTTTTCTAATCCTGTCTTTTGTTATCCTGACATCATCCATTTCCCTCCTCCCCTTTCACTCCCCTCATCTTCCCTTGCAACATCGATCCATTCTTTTCCTTAGTAAGGATAAAGTAGAAGTATTCATTTAACACTTATGTTTTCTGACTACTGCCTTCCAAACACCTAGCACCACTTTTTATCTTTATTTGCCCACCTTCATGTTCCTTTTTTCACTAATGTACAAGAAGAAGACTTTCCCTCCTTCCTTGATCTCCTCTGTAGTTTGCAGTTCCTCCCTAGCCTTGACCTGTCTGACCAACCTTCTAGCCTGCCTACCTTTTTCCAGTTAGTCCCTCTTATCCTCATCCCTCTGACATTTCCTAAATTTCTATATGCAATCTTCTTTTTCTTCACCACCTGGCTCACCTCTCTATTAAGGCTTGGCCTCCTGGCTTTGTAAATTTTCCCCTTTTGAGTAATACAAGTTTTATTGGCATCTCCTGGATCACTTGATTATTTGGGGAGGGTCTCACATCCATGCACCTGTTTAAATCTGCCACTCTAGTCTCTGCTGATATGTCACTTCACCAGAGGACTACATGGTATATGTATGTATGGTATTTATTTATTCATTCATTCGTTCATTTACTTAAAATCTGGTGATGTGGGTGCTCATTTCCAGTGTCAGCTGAGAGATGGAATACAGCTTGGAGTGAAACAGCAATAACAAAGTGACATCCACAGGTGCATGAACATTAACAATAAAATCACAGTACAGGTAGTTAATTACAGAGGAAGAAAGAAAAAAAAAAACAATGAGAAAAGTATACAAGTACACTAGTTATGGGGTGTCCAGGATAAGAGCTAAGGGAGTGTGATGTTAATCTTGTGATTTGGTAAACATTAGGGGAATGCAAATATGTCAATTTCCTGCTTCCATTTCTTATCAGATTTCTACTTCTTGTGATCACAATAAGCCCTCTGGTGCTATGGTTAGTGGCTGTGACAAGGTGTCAGTAGCTGCTTAAGGCAGTGTCTTGTAGTGGTCTTCAGTTTCCGTTAAGTAGAAACTCTCGCTATAGTAAACTGTGCTGTTTTTCTCCTGACTTTGACATTCTTATCCTTCTTACTTCTTGAAGTAGACTTCATGATTCCCCATTTTTGACTGTGGTGACATTGTTTACTATGCTGCTACCACATCCACCTTAGACAGACTGGACCCCCTTTTTCACTTCTTTTGTTGATCTTCCCTTGGTAGATCCCTGCACACTCACAAATGTTCTTTGTGCAGCTCCCTCTCCTTCCCCTCCCTTGATGTCAGACACCTTGTCCACTGTGCCTCCTTTATCTCCAAATTCTGGTTTAGCTTTTATGTCTTACCTTGCTACTATCCTATGCCCCTTCCCCCAACCTATAGCTCTCTTCTCAACTCTGGTTCTCATTCTCTCACTCTCCCCAATGAAATCATATTCTGATAAATCTCCCTTCTCTTTCTGCTTTACTAAATGCTGGGGCTGTCTCCCCCTTCCATTCACTCAGCTCCTTCCTTTCACACTCTGAACGCTATCCTCCATGATTAGACCACTCACTCCTGTAGCTTCCCCTGACATTGGGTACTGGGCTCGTCCACGGCCATCCACCACACTCTGTCACTAGTACAGCCCCCCAGTTCTCAGCCACTACCGTCTCCCCTTCTTAGTACTGCATTTGTTGCACACTGCATATTGTTTTTCCTCTGCATCTATTGTACTGTACTGCATATTTCTAGCTCCAAAGCATTGCCTGATTTTGATTTGCTCTTATTGTTATGCTTATCTTCATATGATTTGCATATTTCTGAACACTGTAATTTGTATTTGCACTGTAATCCCCCGGATGCATCTGTAAACAACCTGATACCACCCCAGTATGTCTTTTCTGGTAGAACTTTTGAAATAAATAAATAACTAAAGTAAAATGTGTTGTTCAGATTATCCACTGGTGATTCTCAGAAAGAAACCTTAAGTGTTGCACATAATGTCTGGAGTTGTATATAAAATCTACCTTTTGACATAGCAGAAACAGATTAGTCTCATTTTACTGAGTAATTTCTTTACTCAAATTCTATTTCTGCTAAAAAACATGTAACTTAAATATATATAATTTAAAGACAGACTACTGTGTATCATTAACATTCTACACTTGCAGTGGCAGTTCTGTACACTAACTCCCTAAAAGACTATATCCCCTTCCTTTTTCTGGAACAGATCCACTACAGCATTCCTGAACATGCATTAGTACTGTTTTTGAGCACTGAAGCATAGCCGCAGTAATTATATAGTAAATGGTACACAGTGGGCTTCTCATAGCTGAGGCATATTACCTCTCCAGTCTCTGGCGGTTCAATAGCAGCCACAGTTTTAAAGTTGAACATGACTAAAGAGTAGAAAATATTCTTTGTTCTGATGCTTTAGGACTGCATGAAATAGATTCTTGCTGGGGCCAATGCCAGAATCTAAAATAAATTTCAAGTTTATAATGCAAAATATTAGGTGAACATATTTAAAAGGTTTGAAGATGCTGATTTGAGTGCATGTGGTTATCATTCTGTTTCTTTACAGAACCTATATTACATACAGTTCTTTTACATTTTCCATGACACAAGCTGGATACTGTTATCATAAGCAGAGCTGTACCTGTGTAACGGAAGCCATGGGCATCATTTATGCCATGCTATTTCCCATTTTCATGAACACTATGATATTTGGCATGTTTACATAGAAACACAGAAACATAGACTTTGAGGGCAGATAAGGACTGCTTGGCCCACCTAGTCTGCCCATTTCCTATGTATTAGATAAGCTGCAGATTCTAGTTAACCAACAGCCTACTTCCTCCTACCCTTTACTATAATTGCCTTATGTCTGTCCCATGCATTCTTGAATTCCCCACTGTTTTTGACCCCTCAACCTCCTCAGGAAGGTGGTTCCATGTGTCCACCACCCTCTCCATGAAAAAATACTTTCTGACATTACCCCTGAGCCGTCCCCCCTCTATCTTCAAACTGTGCCCCCTTGTTCTTGCACATCTCTTTATCTCAAAGATGCTCCCATCTTGGACTTTGTTGATTCCCTTGAGGTAGTTGAAAGTTTCTATCCTGTCACCGCCTCTCCCTCCTTTCCTCAAGGGTATACTGTAGGTATAAGCTCTTTCAGTCTCTCCTCATATGACTTCTGTTGCAGACACTGCACCATTTTAGTTGCCCTTCTCTGGACTGCCTCCATCCTCTCTATGTCCTTGTGGAGATGGGGTCTCCAGAACTGCATGCAGTACTCCAAATGGGGTCTCACCAACTGTCTGTACAGTGGGATAACAACTTCTTGTTTTCTGCTAGTGATGCCTCTCCCTATGCATCCCAGTATCCCTCCAGCCCTCCTTACTGCCTTCTCACATTGTTTGCCTACCTTAAGGTCATCTGATATGACTACCCTGAGGTCCCTTTCCAATTTTATTGTTGTTAGTACCCCCCCCCCACTGTGCACTCTTCCCCTGGGTTTCTGTTTCCCAGGTGCATTACTTTGCACTTTTTTGCATTGAATCTAAGCTGCCATTCTTTTGACCATTCCTCCAACCTTGCCAAGTCCCTTCCCATCCTTTCCATCCCACCCTTTTGTGTCAACTCTGTTGCAGCTTTTTGTATCTTCTGCAAAGAGGCATATTTTTCCTTCCAGCCCTTCTGCAATGTTTCCTATAAAGCCAGTAAAGAGGACGAGTCCCAGTACTGAACCATGCAGTACCCTACTAGTTACCACCTTTTCTTCAGGGTGTATTCCATTTACTATTACCCTCTGTATCCTGTTGGTCAGCCAATTTGTTACCCAGGCTATCACCCCGGGACCCACTCCCAGGGTGGCTAACTTGTTTATTAATCGTTTGTGTGGGACTGTGTCAAATGCCTTGCTAAAGTCTAGGTAGGCCATATCTACAGCCCCTCCCTGGTCTACTACTTTTGTCACCCAGTCAAAGAAATATAATAGATTCATCTGACATAACCTTTCCGCTGTGAATCCATGTGGCCTTGGGTGCTGTGCCCTGCTGGCCTCTAGGTACTCAACAACATCTTTCTTTCAGAAGTGATTCCATCATTTTCCCTACCACTGATGTTAAACTTACAGATCTGTAGTTCCCTGCCTCTGCCTTGCTCCCACTTTTGTGAAGAGGAATCACATCTGCCCTCCTCCAATCCTCAGGTACCACACCATCCTCCCATGATTTGTTAAAAAGGGTAGTCAGTGATGTCACTAGGTCTCTCCTTAATTCTTTTAGAATTCTGGGGTGAATCCTGTCAGGTCCCATTGCTTTGTCCACCCTGAGTTTTAAGAGTTCTCTCAGGACCCTTTCTTCTGTGAATGGACTGTTATGACCCCCCCTGTCTAGAGTGCTTCTATTGCTTGGTTTAGGTACTTCCCCCTAGTCTTCTTATGTGACCACTGAACAAAAGTATTCATTCAGGATCTCTGCTTTTCCACTGTCATCCTCTGCCCACCACCCTTCCCCTTTGTTAAGCCTCACTATCCCTTCCTTGGTCTTCCTTCACTCTCTGACGTACCTTTAAAAGGTTTTATCCCTCTTCTTAACAGAGTTGGCTATCTTTTTTGTGGTTTGGACCTTTGCTATTCTGACTGCCTTTCCCGCTTCCTTCTGCTTTAACTGGTACAGTTCTGTCCTTCTCATTCTGTGATTATTTATACTTCCTGAATGCTATCTTTTTCTCCCTAACCTTTCCCACCACCTCTTTTGGGAAACATAGTGATTTTTTACTTCATTTTGTTTTGTTTATTTACTTCACACAAAGACTTGTTGCCTCAGTGATGGCAGTTTTGATTTTCTCCCGTTGTTCGTCTACCCCTCCTTCCTGCCCATTTGCTAGTGCATTCCTTTGGTACTCACCCATTTTGCCAAAATCAGCCCTCCTAAAGTCCAGTACTTTTGTCTTTGTATGGCTTGACTCTACAGATGTGTTTATCGTGAACCACACTGTTCGTTGGTTGTTAGTTCCCAGATGGCTACCCACTTCTAATTCTGTGATCCTCTCACCATCTCCATTTAAGAGTACCACGTCTAAGATTGTTCCCTCCAGAGTAGGTTCCATCACTAACTATCTGAGGCATGCCCCCTGCAGAGCATCGAGAATGACCTTGCTCTTGAACGTGGCTGCAACACATGTACTCCAGTTAACATCTGGCATATTCAGGTCCCCCATCAACAAAATCTCCCCTTTTTCTACCATTCTAAGGATGCCTTCTAACATTTCTTTATCCATTTCCTCCCCCTGAGATGGTGGTCTGTATATAACCCCCATGTGGACTGTGGTGCCATTATCAGTATTTTTCATTGGAACATCATGATTTTTAGTGTTTACTAGGAAAATAACATAGCTTTGGTGTTTGGAAAGGACAGAGCCATACCCTGTGCCTTGATCTTAACGTGCTTGGTCCCCACTTTGCCCCAAAGTGGGTTTCTGTGGTTTGCACATAATTTTCAGGTTCCCAGCAAGAAGCACAATGTGCTGACTCCTTTTGCTGGAGTACCCTAACAATCCAAGTTTTAAAACATTTAACTATTTGCTGATGTGCTGTATCAAATTTATGTCAGAATCGAGGTAATTTGTTTAATGCATAATGAGTCCGTGACTTTTCATGACTTTTGCTATGATTTCCATGATTTCTATCATTTTGACCATGATAATGCAATGATTTTCTGCAACATTTACCATGGCAAAAGTAAAGCCCCGTTCTCAAGCAATAAGACACAACATGGTGAGGGCTGTAGGGAGATACCAATAGACTGAATGCCTTCAGCTTCTAGATTTACAGGCATTCCACTACAACGCACACCCTTCAGTGTTTTATTGCTCTTATAAAATGGGTTTTGCGAAAATAAAAATATAAAAAATGGCCGTATTTCAAAGCTAGACTAATTTCTTGTTTTATTAAAATATTGCTATGCCAAGGAAGTAAAATAGCTTACAGGCAGACACGAAAACACATTAAACCTTGTGATACATGGTAGTGGCCACACAAAATGAAAAAAAAAAAGATTATTTGGAGTAGTTAATAAAATTTACAGGGCCACTGAAAGCACAGCTGACTAGGCTGTAGAGGGTAATTCCTGCATTGGCACATTTTGGTTTGGGCTGTTGAGAACAAGCAATTTTTCCACATTTTTTTCCCAGACAAGACACTCTGCTGATGCCTATTCTCGGCTGAAGGTGACCAAAAGCTTTGTAGAATCTTTTCATATGTATACGCTGTGAAAGGGTCCAGAATCAGGAATACCCAGTTTATGCAGGGTCTTTTCTTTTCCTTATTTCCCTCGTATGTCCTTGTAGAAGTCTTTTGCAACAGCACTGTTTGTGTACTGTCTTCCTCTGTTTGTTTCCCTCCTGTTTCTGTTTTTTGTTGGGCTGGCCACCCGCCTCCGTTCATCTCTCAAAATGCCCCAGTATACTTTTGTGTTTCCAACCTGACCTCCCACCCCTCCTGTAAATAAGATCAGAAATATTATAGGACAACTCCTGTGTTAAAATAAAACATGTTTGCCCTATTATTAGCGCTGTCTGAAAATGTAGGAAATTTGTATGGAGAGCTGTTTCCCTGTTTACTGTACGAAATCCCGTTGTTTTTCAACTGCATCCTGCTGCTCTTAAGTGTTGTTTAACATCAGTCATTCTGAAGCCTCACAAATTACTTAAAGTATTTTGGACTTCTGGAAGCATTTTGCTTCAGTGTTTTGGAAAGGAAAGGTTTCTCAACCCGTATTGCTGACCTGATGAGAACCGCTCCAGAGAAGTAAAGGGTTTTACCTTCTCGGCAGTGCGGTTTCTCGGTGTAGGTTCCCCTGTTTCTCCTCTGTGATTGTGCACAGTGTCACAAATGAATGCTCTGGGTACTGCTGTGTATTTAGCAGCGGTTACTCTCAGAGTTGTTTGCAATGAGGAATAAGGGAAGACAAGAGAAACTAGAACCTTAAGAAAGGTGAATGAATACTTACTGCTTTCTTTAGTAAATGCTGCAGCCAAGTATATTTGTTTTTGTTGTTTCTTCATGAGCGTCCATCTGCAGGCTACCATCTCAGAATTCCCTATTGCTATAGAGCCAGCCAGCCTCTTTCTTGCTATATTTATAGTACGGGACTTCTGAGGGTGGAGCTTGCTGACGAACCTCGGCACTAACTCTGGATCCAAAAAGTATAATTATGAGAAAGATGTTTCAGAAGTATAAGATTGATTGTTGCAATCTGTTAAAATATTATGGGGGTTATTTTGTTTTCTGTAAACATTGTTTAAACTAAATGCCTGAAAATGGGTGGAGCTTAACCCACCACATGACTATCTCTTACTATTTATTTGGCACATATTCCTTGTATTCCTCAGTGTGGAGTAAGGTGTTGGAGTTTCAAAACTCTGTCCAGGCCTAGCTGCTACTAGGCTGCTCTTTGGATTTATGCTGATTTTTATTTCTATACATTTCTGTTTATTTTGCCATTCCAGTTTACTTCATTTAGTTCTGCTACAATACATTTTGATTTTCTTTACTGCCATCACTGCTTGTGTGTCCATCTGTTCTCTCACAAGCCTTTCACATATGGTGGCAGTGGTGGGATCAGGTTGGAGCGGTTGTTTTGACTAGAGGGTCTGATACAAGACTCCAGGTGGACACTGTATGCAGCAGGACAAGGTGGACCCATCCAGAGTTTGGGGAGTGGCAACCACAGCCTTGACTAAAAAATACCAGCTACCACTGGTTGTAGGACTAGAAGATGTGAAGAGGAAAATGGCAAAAAGAGAAGTGAGTGATATGGAGGAAGAGAAGGAGGACAGAGCTGCCCAGGTGAGTGGAAGAGTACCTGAGGAAGAATCACCATCTGAGGAAACCCATGAGCTCCTACATTGGTTATGCTTTCGACAGATTGAAATGAAGAGGCAATGGGAGAGGGATAAGAAAGAAAGTGAGGCACAGTGGACTGACACATTACAGGCTATCCCGGTACTGAGCACTAATAGACCTCCACCTACTCCAGGGGGAGGTCCTAAAGACATTACAATGGTAAAACTAACAGACTCAGATGATATAGAAGCCTATATCACTACCTTTGACACAGTGGCTACAGCCTGTGTATGGCTGAGGGACCAGTGGGTGATTAAGTTGGCACCCTATTTAACAGGGAAGACACAATTAGTGTATAGCCACGTGGACAGCACCCATGCCAATAATTATGATAGAGTCAATCAATCTATTCTCAAAAGATATGACATCAATACAGAGAAATATCAGCAAAGATTTAGAACATACAGGTTCCACTCTGCTGATAACCCCCAAGAGGCATATACCCAGTTGAAAGATCTCTCCTTTAAGTGGTTGCAGCCTTCAATGTGGCTATCTAACCAAATACTGGAATCTATCATTTTAGAACAGTTCATTCAGATCCCACCACAGGACATACAACTTTGGGTGAAGGAGCACCACCCAGAAACTTCTGAAGCTGCCATTCAGTTAGCAGAAGACTACCTTGCTGCATGACCTCACTGACAAAAGGGATCTGTTACCACCAGTGCTAACCAAGCTACGGTAAGACCATCTACTATATATACTGTTTCACAAAGTAGTTACAGTCCTGGGACTAATAAAATGAATAATAAAACTGGAAGGGGGTTCAATCCAGATATTATCTGCAGAGAAAGCCACTGTAAAGGACACATAGCTTGCTTTTGCCCCAAATGCAAAACTGAACCCACACAATTGGCTTTGGTGAATTGGGGACAATACCTTGTATCTGTACAGATTGGGGGCAAGACTGTTTCTGGGCTTCTTGGTTCAGGAAGCAAGCAGACACTAGTTAGAGCTGACTTATTACCACAGAAGGACAAACCAGGGCACACAACAGGAGTAACCTGCATACATGGGAATGTGCATTACTATCCTTTGAAAGAGAAACTAATCCAAATATAAGGCAAGGGCCAAACACTGAAGGTTTGTGCTGTACCCCATTTACTGATACTGGTGCTTATTGGTCATGATCACCCATAATTTGAAACTTTAATTTCATCCAGCTTCAGCGCTGTAACCACCAGGGCCAAGGTGAAGCAAAAAGGCTCTTTGGGACATGTGTTTCCTTTTGGCGATGACTTGTATGGGCCAGAAGGTTAAAATAGAAAGACCAAAAGACAGAAGAGACAGGAAAAAGAGCAATGTACTATAAACAATTCTGACTCTGATTTGCAAAATGTTGATGCATTGAAACGTGAGGTGATTGATATAATTAATTTTGGGGTTGCACAGGTTAAAGACTTAACGCTTGTTCCTTTTTTCTCACAGGTGGCTGACACTAATAAGACCAAGAATGAAACATGAAATGGCAAATATGTAATGAGACATGGGTTACTTTATGGGGTGTATACTAACCCTCAGATGGGGAGGTTGTGGAACAGCTAATGGTTCCCCAACAGTATAGGAGGCAACTACTGGAATTGGCTCATGATATTACCCTGGCAGGGCATTTAGGGAGTGATCATTTGCTTAGTCACCTTCTTTATCATTTTGTTTTGCCTGGCATCCATGAACAAGTGGCTGAATATTGTCAGAGTTGTTTGGAATGCCAGAAGGTAGCCAAAATTGGGCAGAAAGATAAGGTGCCCTTACAGCCGATGCCCTTGATCACTACCCCTTTCGAGCAGATAGTCGATGGACATTGCTGGACCACTCCCTAAGAGTACTAAAGGTAATAAATTCATAGTGGCCATTTGCAATTATGCCACAATATACCCTAAGGCCATACCCCTACAGAGCATCACAGCCACTAAAATAGCGGATTAACTGTTAAAATCGTCAGTAGGATGGGCATACCCAGGGAGATACTGACTAATAGGAGCAGCAAGTTTTGTTCCGTGTTGTTGAAATGCTTGTACCAGGCCTTAAGTATAGGGGAAATACATACTTTGCCCTATAACCCACAGACAGACGGGCTGGTCGAGCATTTCAGTCAAATGTTGAAAAAGATGTTGCAGACATTTGTGCAGGATGACAGCACTAAGTGGGACACTTATCTGCCATACCTAATGTTCGCTTACAGTGAGGTCCCTCAGGCCTCTACAGGATTTTCCCCATTCAAGCTATTATATGGGCGTAATCCCAGGGGCCCATTAGATATCATTAAAGAACATTGGGAGGATGGGAAAGCAGAGAAAGGTACCAGCCTCTTAGAGTACCTCACCCACTTACGTCAGAGGTTAAAAAGGTATATACACATGGCCCATCAACAAAACCAAACTAAACAGAAGATTCAGAAAGCGGGATATGACAAAGGTACTGGGCTTAAGGAATTCTTACCAGGTGACAAAGTTCTCTTATTACTACCATCATCGAACAATAAACCACTTATGAAGTGGCAAGGTCCGTATGTAGTAAATAAGAGAACTGGTCCTGTTATGTATGAGTTTGAATTGCCAGATAGAAAACACAAATGGTGCATATACCATGTAAACCTGCTAAAATGATGAGTTGAAAGATCCACCCTGATGTGTGGTTATGTACACCCTGAACAGACAGAAAGCTAATTGTAAGTGGTATATCAGTGGTTAGAAAGCACAGGAGAATTAAAAGATCTCAAGATCAACCATGAGCTAACACCCCAACAGCAGGCTGTGTTAAACACCATATTACAGACCTTTAGGGAGGCCATCACAGGAACTCCTGGGAGAGAGGAAGATGTGGAACACCATATCTCCCTTACTCAGGATGTTCCCATTAGACAGAAGGCCTATTGGTTACCAGAAAGAGCTAGGGAGGAGGTAATCCAGGAAATCAAAAATATGCAGGGATTAGGCATTATCGAACCCTCCCACAGTGAATGGAGCTTTCCCATGGTAGTCGTGGGGAAAAAGAAGGGAGGTGTGAGGATCTGTCTAGATTTTTGGCAGCTGAATGCTATTTCCAAATTTGACAGTTATCATATGCCATGCATAGATGACATCCTAGATAATTTGGGAAACGCACAGAACATCAGTACCTTGGATCTTATAAAGGGATACTGGCAAATCCCATTGGATCCAGCCACCAGAGAAAAGACAGCTTTCAGCATCCCCTTAGGCCTTTTTCAATTCATCACTATGCCATTTGGCTTGCACAGTGCCCCAGCTATATTTTAGAGATTAATAGATAGAATTATAACAGCACATGTTACCTATAGTGTGGCATATCTTGATGACATAGTTGTTTTTAGTCTTTCCTGAGATGACCATATATGTCATCTGTCCTTAGTATTGGTTGCTGTCACTGATGCCAGGTTAACCATTAATCCATCCAAATGTACCTTGGCCATGCAAGAAACCAAGTATTTAGGTTTTCAAATTGGGAAAGGACAGCTGAAACCAGATGTGGGCAAGGTGGATGCTGTGGCCAACAGTCTCAGACCTGACACTAAAAAAGATGTAAGATCCTTTCTGGGTTTACCCGGCTATTACAGATGGTTTATACCAAATTTTTCCAGTATAGCAGGCCCCCTAATGGATCTGATCAACAAGCATAAACCTAATATAGTACAATGGACTCATGATTGTGAGGAGGCATTCTGCTCTATAAAAGCCAGGTTATGTTCCTCTCCTGTTCTTCGAACCCCAGATTTCACACTGCCATTCATTCTGCAAACAGATGCATCAAATTATGGCATGGGGCAGTGTTGACTCAAATCGTGGAAGGAGAAGAACATCCCATAATTTACATCAGCCGAAAATTACATGAAAGAGAAACCGGTCATTCCACCATAGAAAAGGAATGCTTGGCCATCAGGTGGACCATTGAAACCTTACGCTTCTATCTCTGGGGAGGTGGATTTGAATTGTGGACAGACCATAACCCACTTTGTTGGCTTCAGGTTATGAAAGATAAGAATCCAAGGATTATGAGTTGGTATCTTTCATTACAGCCTTACCATTTCTCTATCAAACATCGTTCAGGAGCATCACAGTGTAATGCTGATTATATATCCAGATGTGGGACATTTAGGGAACGGCGCCTATCATCTGACCTCGGGGTAAACAATGAAGATAATGTGGAAGAACATGTTCTTCCACATTATTTTTTTTTTTTTACAATTTAATATACTTTGTTGCTTTTTCATTTTACAACAAGACAAAAATCCAGACAATGGAGGTCAATTCCGAGTACAGCACTTAATGACAGAGAAAGTTCCATTAATCACAGTAATCAACAAGGAACTGTCCAACACATATTTGAAGGTCCTTCAGCCAAATGTCCTGTAAAGACATGCACTGTCTCACATTAGGTACAGGTAAACAAACTACAACCTATCTAAACCTCCAAAACTACAGACTTCCCCACTCTCTTCCCCCCATCCACCTGCCCCCCAATACCCTCTCCTCTGGCCTCTCCCCTGGGGCATGTATTGAGGGGATACAGAGACATAGAATCATACTTAGGTATCAAGGTGAATCCAGAGAAGGCAGGGAAAAATGCAAAATGAAAAGGGTCTCTACCATGACACCTTCTAGTACTGGTGGGTAGAACAGATCACTAGGAGTGGAAGGCATTCTCCTGTTCCCAAGGGTCAGCATTAACAATGAATAAAGCGAGTATCGAGGCCTGCACCTGAGTCCTGTGCTCAGCTTACTGACAAGTAAATAGCAAAAGTTCTTTTAGCCAGCACCAGTAATCCATGACATTGCTTGAACAACAAAAAAGGCAAAACTTGCACTTCCAGTGAAAAAAATGAGCTATAAAGGCACAAACAAGGAAGCCACAAAACAGGAAATGTGTTACCAAAGTTGGAGTTTATCAATGCACAAGGCTTCCACATCCATGTAAGCTGCCCCCTCCTACAGCCATATTCCAAAATTGCACATCCACACTACATTCCAAAGTTGTGTTTCAGTGCCACATTATGAAACTGTGCATCACCACCAAATTCTAAAATTGTACATCACCACCACATTCTGAAACTGAGTGTCACCACCAAATTCGGAAACTGAGCATCACCTCCACATTCCAAAACTGTGCGTCACCACTGCATTCTGAAATTGTATATCACTGCCACATTCTGAAACTGGGTGTCAATGCAACATTCCGAAGTTGTGCATCACTGCCACATTCCCAAATCGTGCATCACCACCACATTCCAAAGTCATACGTCACCACAACATTCCGAAGTCATGCATCACCACCACTTTCTGAAGTCATGCATCACTGCCACATTCCAAAGTCATGCATACCATCACATTCCAAAGATGTGCATCACCACCACATTCTGAAGTTGTGTGTCACCGCTGCATTCTAAAGTTGTGCGTCACCGCTGCATTCCAAAGTTGTGTGTCACTGCCACATTTCGAAGCCATGCATCACCGCCACATTCTGAAGTCATGCATCACACCACATTTCAAAGTTGTGTGTCACCATCCTATTCTGAAGTCATGTGTCACCACCCCATTCTGAAGCCGTGCATCACTGCCCCATTCCGAAGTAGTGCATTACCACCCCATTCTAAAGCTATGCATCACTGCCACATTCTGAAGTTGTGCATCACTGCCTCATTCCATAGTCATGTGTCACTGCCCCATTCTGAAGTCATGCATCACCAACACATTCTGAAGTCATGCATCACTGCCACATTCTGAAGTTGCATGTCACCACCACATTCTGAAGTCATGTGGCACTGTCACGTGAGTGTTCATCACTACCACATCTGAAGCCATGCGAGTGTTCATCACCGCTGCATTTCGAAGTTGCACAAGTGTTCATCTTCACCACATTCTGAAGTTGCATGAGTGTTTGTCACAGCCACATTCTGAAGTTGTATGAGTGTTAGTCACCACCACATTCCAAAGTTGTGCAAGTGTTCATCACCTTCACATTCCCAAGTCGCATGAAAGTTTGTCACTGCCTCATTTAGAAGTCGCGCAAGTGTTCGTCAGTGCCACATTCTGAAATTCAGTGTCAGCGTCACATTCCAAAATTGAGTGTCAGCGCTATATTTAAAAATTGTGCCTGCCTGCCACATTCCAAAATTGTGTGTTAACTTCCATGCCCCAGTACTGCCTGTCATTGTCACATTCTGAAAATGTGCATTCCCACCATATTCTGAAACTGCATATCCCCACCACATTCTGAAGATAAATGTCACTGCCACATTCAAAAATTGCATGCTGAAGTTACATTCTAAAATTATGCACCCCGCCTCATTCTGAAATTCCATATGGCTACCAGACTCTGAAACTGCATCACTGCTACTTTCTAAGATTTTGTATCCATGCTGCTTTCTGAAATTGAATGTTGCCACCACAATCTGAAATCAAGCATACCAGTTACGTTTTGAAATTTTGCATCACTACACCACATGCCAAATTAATCCATCCAATACACATAACCAAATTACATATCCCTACCACCCTCCAGAACTATGTGTCTCCCGCATTTCAAAATTGTGTATCTGCCACATTATAAAACTATATGACACTGCCACATTAGGAATTTTAGCATCGCTACCACTTTTCAGAATTATGTGTCCCACCTGCTTTCTGAGATTGTGCCATTGCTGCATTCCACAATTGCAGTCTGGTGACATTTTGAAATCTCATCCCATTATTATAAAAATTGCACATATTTCTGTCCTTCTAAAGCTATGTTTGCCACTGTATTCCAGCTCCCCCGTCACATTCTTAAGTACTGTACCTTGCATCTGCACATTATGGAAATGCATTCCCTGATTCACCCATTGTTAGCTTTCCATTTCCAGACGTTTAATACCTGCTGCAGTTTTATGTAATGTGGGAGAAATAAGTCTTGTAATGTAGTTTGCAAGAAAGACTAGGCTGTGAGTTCTGGTTGTGACATCATCAGTAGCTCTTTACTGAAACTGGCTTTTCTGAACTGGCAGTAAATTAAGGGTTACAAAATGACTTGTAACTTTTAAACAAAGTAAATTAGAGATCTCATATTTGGCATGCGGCTGACTGGGGATATGGTGATTCAAATTCTGAATTTACTAATGCTGGAAATTTAGTCCAGACTGTCTCTTTAATAAAGAAATAGGGCAGTAATTACATGACAAAAGGATAGATTTAACAGGCTTAGGAAGAACCGTGATTCAGGCTTGGGTGAAGGAGTGGTTGGAGAGGCCTGTGTGGAGCACAGGGCATTAAAAAGTTGAGTTAGAAATGGGGTCAGTATATCCTGAAAGGTTGCATAAAACATGACAGAAAAACCATCCGGGCCCAGGGCCTTTTCCTTGGGGAGTTGAGTTATCACTTGTTTGACCTCTGCAACAGAAATTGGGGCCGCTAAGATTGCTTGCTGTTCAGGGGTAAGAGATAGCAAGGGGACAGAGTCCAGGAATCTGTCTATTTCCAGAACTGTACCTGGATTTAGAGTGTCTGGAGTGTAAAGAGATTCATAGTATTGCTTGAAGATCGCTGCTATGTCTTGGGGCTTAATTACTAGTGGTCCGTGCGATGCAGACCGAAGGCCTTGGACCATAGTCCTGGCTTCCAGCTGCTGAAGCCACAGGGCTAACAGTTTTCCTGCCTTTTCACCCGCTTCCAAATAGTGAAGTTTAACCCACTGTAGAGTTAGATCCGCTTTCTTAGCCAATTGCCCAAAATATTGTGCTTGTAGTACATTAAGTCGGGGCCAGCAGTCCGGGCTGGCTGAAGTAGGGAATTCCTGTTCTAATGCCCATAGCTGGTAGAGTAGATGAAGGGAAGCTTCTTCACTCATTCTCATGGCTCTGACTGCCAGCCTAATACACTCATCCATAATGGTACACTTCGCCGCTCCCCATAGCATGTCTAGCAAAGAAGTTGAGCCCAGATTGTCCGAGAAAAAGTTGTTTATGAAGTATTCTAATGCCTGGATCACAGATTCATCTCATAGGAGGTTCGTGTTGAGTATCCATGTTCTGTCCTGAGCCTCCACCCCCCCCCCCAGATAGTGCTCCATGTAAACTGGAGCATGATCAGAAAGCACCATGGGAAGAATGTTGCACACCGGCAACCTGGGTAGAGTCGACAGAGAGGTCAAAAAGAAATCAATTCAGGAATGGGATTTATGAAGGTTAGAATAAAATGTCTACTGTTTGTCTGAGGGGTGTAATATCCTCCATGGGTCACCTAGCCTCAGGGTATCCGTCAACTCACGAAGGCCCCTTTACGCAGGGGAAAGGCCTCTGAGATGCCCTTCCGATCTGTCAATGTCATTGTGGAAGACAAGGTTCCAGTTTCCTCCTAGAATCAGAACAGTGGCCAGAAGGGAAGAGAGATGAGACAAGAGATTAGCAAAAAAACTGTGATAGTCTGAGTTAGGGCCAGTATTACTTCAGTGAGGCCGAGCTGGCCAAGTAAAAGAAGGAAGTGGCCCTTGGGGTCCCATATCTCATGTATCAGGAGAAACGAGGTGCCTCTGTTAACTAAAATGCCTACACCACATTTTTTACTGCTGGTTCCAGCACCAACAGCTTGGCTGACCCACTGCCAATGAAAAAGGAGGAAATCTTGATTTAGGTGAGTTTCTTGCAAGAACACTCCGTCAGGATGGTATTTATTAAGGTGATGAAGTATCACATAACACTTACATTTAACATTAGCCTTCCTAATGTTCCAGGACAGAAATTTAAATACAGTCCCCATACCAAAGTGGTAGTAGAAAGGGTGAAAAACCAGCCCTCCTGGTGTAGGAGGATTCACTGGGCCAACTACCAGCCCTTCCCATGTCTCTGCATCTCTCTGCCCTCTCCATAGAGTACCAGAACAGTAATAGTAATCCAAACAGATAAAGTCAAACCCAAACAGTCCACATACCCCCCACCTCCCCTCATCCCCCTCCACCCTATCTGCCCCCCCAAACCCCAACTCCCTTCCCCCGTCCCTTACAATACAAACTATGACAGGATAACTACCCCCAGCCCTAAAGGCCGCATGACACCTTTTACTACAGATGTGATGTAGTACACTCTCAGAGCAGGCCCCTCCCCCCGGGCTCTTTCTTTTGTTAGGTAACTCTTGAAAAACAAGAAAAAGGGATTAGGCCCTAACAGTCTAAATAGAGAATGCAACCTAATAGAGCCATAACTTTATCAGCTTACGAACTGCAAAGAAGCTCCTCAAGATACGTAATAGTATCCATTTAAGTAATATAATAGTCCAAAAAAACCCACAGAGCTCAGGACCATCAGATGTAATAACATATCTATGCAGAAACCACTACCATTAACTAAACTACCCAGGCATAGGCACGCGTGTACAAGGCTGTGGAGACACCCGAACACACTGAGACCATCCCAGGTAGGAAGACCTGGGGCCCCACGAACTGACCACCGAGGGTCAGGGACCACCAAGCCCAGTCAGCCCCACATCACCAGGCACACCTGTATCACCGCATATGAGTCAGCAGAAACAATAGGGCTCTGACCTCTTGCTGTTGCAGTATGTCAGTGTCCCCTTTAGCCTCCCGGAGGGCAGCTTTCCACCACAGGAAAGACCAAAACTTAGGAGCTGCCACAACAGTCAATTCGAGAGTCGCACAGTTACAAACGTGGCAAATAGCTCCGCCAAACTTAAGCCTGAGGAGGAGATAAGTGTAGGATCTCAGGGAAGAAGATGGGGGAGCCCCCCCCCAAGACCTGCTGGTTCAACATTTGCTGCAGGGGGGGCAGAAGCACCATCAGAGATAAAATTGGATCCAGCCAAGGGAAGGCCCATGAATTTCTGCCATTACTGCATTGCCCCATGTCCAGGTATATCAACCTAAGAGGGAGGAATGAGAGGAGACTAGCCTCTCCAGGATCTTGCCCTGTTTCCCAGAATAGGCAGGGGCTTGCAGGCATCTGTGACCCAGCATGCCCCGGCAGGAAGGAGGGGAAGCCCACCCAACCAGGAGCCCCGCCCCCAACAATACCACCAGTGGAGCACCTACCTTGCTTCACCCAAGTGACCTCCATGCGTCCTGGCAACCCATCACCTCAGCTGTGCTCCCTCTGAGTGGAAATAGTCGTCTGATGTGGTGGAAACAACACTGATCATCCCAGTAACAACTTCAGCATCCAAGTAGCCTGGGTCTAAAGACTGCCATAAAAGGATCCAGTACTTCGTGAGCTCATGGGGGGGGGTTATAATGCCTGGCAGATCCAAGGGTCCAACAGTGAACGCCTCCTGTAAATCCGGAACAATACAGAACTGGTTCTTAACTAAACTCCCACACATTTAGAGCCCTCCTTGTAAGGAGCCAGATGATTTCAGTCTGGCAGAATAACAGTCATTTATGTACCTGGAACAAGTCCAGGAACAGGGTTGGGAGTTCCAGCCTTGCTTGATCAACAGAGTCGAAAGACCTAGGGGAACCTTGGTATGACACTTTAAGTTTGGCCTGGTAGAGCATCTTAATTCGTATGACAGCCACAATAAGCTTGGAGATAAAGGGGTTGGAGTTTGCCCTTTTCAGATGTACGGAGCGAGGTATATCCTGGGAGATTCTTAATTTATGGCCCTGCCAGATGAGTTCTTTCAAATCCCTGAGCTTGGCCAGAATGTGCATTTTGTCCAAATAATTGAGCAATCTAAAGATTAGTGGACCAGATGGGGCATCTGGAGGGGGCATTGGCTTTAATGCCCTGTGTGCCCTTTCCACAGTGTAGCTTGGGCGATTGGGGAAGGGCCCCGCCACTTTGCTTCAAAATGTTTGGATGAATAGGATTGGGTTCTGGCCCACATCCCCTTCTGATAATCCTATTAACAACAAATTGTTTCTCCTGCTTCAGCCCTCTAGATCTTTGACCTTCACCGCAAGCCTGGCTATTTTCTGGTGCATAGATGTTGCATCACTCACTTGTTTGCCCTGCCACTCCTCCAGGGAGCTAACTCTGATCTCTGCATGCCCCGTCCTTGTCAGAGAATCTGCTATGGCCTGCAGGCCGTAAATTGAGCTGTGATCCCCAGAAGTGCTTCCATAATCTGGGATAACTCCATGAGGAACTTTTCCTTTGTTAGTGGCATTGGTGCAGCAGGCAGCTTAGGAATAGCTGCCCCACTGGTTTTGGTCTTTTTGACTGCTTTCCCCTTTTCCGGCATGTTCGGCAGGGTGTGCACAGGCCCCACAGGTCACATCTCCATCTCCATTCATTGGGGAACAAGGGAGAAGGATTTCATGAGACAGATGCCCCAAAAAAGGAGTCAGAGGCAGCAAAGAGTCACAAGCCAACCGCGGTTTACCGCTGGGCACAAGTCGCAAGTGAATTAGGGCCAAAAATGGTTGTTTTAGGGAGCCGAGGAGCAGAGCTGGAAAAAAGTGTCTCACCCACTCTGACACATCATGTGATCCCCCCATTCTTCCACATATTACTGAAAACATATTAAGGGACCCTGAGGTGGACCCTTAGGAGAGGGTGAGCTATGGCTCTTTCTCTCCCAGTGAGAGATGTGATGATAGGAAAGTCTGGTAATAAAAGTATTAATTGATTAGTGGTACAAAACCCATCTGGTTTTGTGTTAGGTGGGGAGGAGTATGTGAATGGGTCCAGAATCATGAATACCTGGTTTATGTGGGGCCTTTTCTTTACCTTATTTCCCCCTCTGTCCTTCTAGAAGTTTGTTGCAACAGCACTGTTTGTGTATTATCTTGATCTGTTCATTTCCCTCCTGTTTCTGTTTCTTGTTGGGCTGGCTACCTGCCTCCGTTTATCTCTTAGAATGACTCTGTATACTTTGGTGTTTCTGACCTGACCCCTCCCCCTCGTAAATAGGATCGGAAATATTATAGAACAACTCCAGTGTTAAAATAAAACATGTTTACACTATTATTAGTACTGCCTGTAAGTGTAGGAAATTTGTATGGAAAGCTCGTTCCCTGTTTACTGTACAAAATACTGCTGTGTTTTACAACTGCATCATGCTGCTTCTAAGTGTTGTTTAACGTCAGTCAGTCTGAAGCCTCGCAAATTACTTATAGTATTTTGGGCTTCTGGAAGCATTTTGCCTTGGTGTTTTGGAAAGGAAAGGTTTCCCAACCCGTATTGCTGGCCTGATAAGAGCCTCTCCAAAGAAGTAAAGGGTTTTACCTTCTCGGAAGTGAGGCTTCTCAATCTAGGTTTCCCTGTTTCTCCTCTGCGACTGTGCACAGTGTCGCAAAGAAATGCTCTGGGTACTGCTGTGTATTTAGCTGCGGTTCCTCTCAGAGCTGTTCACAATGAGGAATAAGGGAAGACAAGAGAAACTAGAACCTTAAAAAAGGTGAATGAATACTTACTGCTTTCTTTTGTAAATGCTGCAGCCAAGTATATTTGTTTTTGTTGTTTCTTCATGAGCGTCCATCTGCAGGCTACCACCTCAGAATACCCCATTGCTATAGAGCTGTCCAGCCTCTTTCTTGCTATATTTATGGTACAGGACTTCTGAGGGTGGAGCTTGCTGACAAACCACGATGCTAACTCTGGATCCAGAAAGTATAATTATGAGAAAGACATTTCAGAAGTATAAGATTGATTGTTGCAATCTGTTAAAATATTACGGAGGTTATTTAGTTTTCTTTAAACATTGATTAAACTAAAAGCCTGAAAAATGGGTGGAGCTTAACCCATCACATGACTATCTCATACTATTTATTTGGTGCATATTCCTTGTATACCTCAGTGTGGAGTAGGATGTTGGAGTTTCAAGACCCTGTCCAGGCCTAGCTTCTACTAGACTGCTGTTCGGATTTATGCTGATTTTCATTTCTATATAGTTCTCTTTTATTTTGCCATTTCAGTTCGTTTTATTTTGTTCTGCTACAATAAATTTTGATTTTCTTTACTGCCATCACTGCCTATGTGTCCATTTGTTCTCTTACAAGCCTTTCACATACCCCATCACACTCATAATTTCTGTAGACTGCAGCCCTACGTCTGATGATAACTATCTGTACTGCTGTTTCTTGCATTAAGTGATTTGTGTTGCTGCTTGTGAGGTGAGATTCTTCACTTAGTCAATGCATCATGGATCTTAAATATTTTTTTTTTCACACAGGTTCCTTGCAGTAACCTCTTGGTATACAGGTAGAATGATGGGGCATCCAGAGGAATTTTCTGGAGGTATTTTTGGAAACTGCAAACAGGGTACTTGTTTTGTTAGGCCACATAACTCCTTATCCTTGATAAACACATAAAAATCAGCATTGGAGAAAATGGTCACTGTCATACAGTATGTGTATTAACCAATATATTGCATTATTGGAGTGATGTGTGCAGTGGGGAGTCTCACCAAGTCAGTCTCAGAACCTCTGCACCCCTTTCTGAGAGAGGGCTATACACACTTGCATACTGAGGAAGTGATGTGCCTCTCTGAGCTGGAACCCAAACTTCAGTGAGTTGGAGGGCAGTCATATGGCTGGGTGCCACGTGACCATTCCTATCTGATGGTGCTGCACTCACAGAAAAGCCATTGAAGTTTGCCATGATCACCCAAACTGTTTGTCTCATGCCAACTGGGGCAGAAGAGTCCTTCAGAAGGCTTCAACCTTATCCCCTTTTCCGCTTGTACCATCACTGTGAGATACTTTCAATCTGGTCATGGTTACAATAACTGCATCAACTGAAAACTGTCTCTAATCTTGATTAGCCCATTAAAGGAGGAAAAAACCTGGGAAAACTCCTCTGAGGGAAAACCAGGAATTCTCCTCCCCAACTCCTAGAGCAGTTCCACTTGGGAGGGAGCAAAGGATTCCCTCGTTTAACCTGGCCAACCCTAAACCCGGCTTTTACAAGGGTGGGCAGGTGGAAAATCTTTAACTGAGAGGGAAGAGTCACAGAAAGCCACAAGCCTCAGCTTTTTTTAACCTCTCAATGTCCTCCCCCAGTCAGATGCCCCCATCCTGTGGGTGGCCCCAGTGGTTCCTTCACTGGAGGTGGTGCAAGGACACCTCCCCACCCCCATGGATGGAAACTGGCAACATAGAGGCCAGGTTTCAGGGGAGGGGCCAAAAACAATCTGCTGCAAGGCTTTGCAGACTCTTTGTTGTCTTGTTAGGCTCCATAACCCCTTACCCTGGACAAATGCACACCACCCCAGTCTTGGAGAAAAGTGATTTGTGCAGCTTGGAGAGTCTCACCAAGTCGACCTCAGAAACTCTGCCCCCTTCCCCTGAAGGGCCATACCCATGTGTGGACTAAGAGAATGATGTACGTCTCTAATTTGGAACTCACACCTCAGTGAACAGAGAGGTCATATGGAAGGGTGGCAAGTGACCACCCCTGTCTGGTTGTAGTGCACCAACAGGCAAGCAGGATGAGGTTGGCTGTGACCCCCCAAACTAGGAACCAAGTCATGTGGCCCCCCTGCCTCATGCTAACTGGATGAGAAGAGTCCTTTGGAAGATTTTCCCCTTGTACCATCACCCTAAGAGACTCCCAAGCCACCACAGGACAGACAAAGTCCAACCCCCAAGCAACTCTCTACAAGTGCTCCTCCAAGGCCTCATGTAATTAATCCAAAAACAGGTCTCAACCATTGTCTAACAAATGAACACCACCCTTGGCATAATGTCCCTGGCAGGACGTGTTGATGTCGTTGTATCGCACCACGGACCCCCTCCCCCAGTTGATTCCATGGCAGTCCACATCTCTATGTTAGTGCATATACATTCCTTTTTCAAGCTCCGAGGATTCTCTGCATGACATAAGTGATACCTTGGAGTGATCCGCAGCTGAAGATTTTGGTCCCGGATCACATCTCGTGAATGGATCTTGGGTCCTCCTTAATTCTGAGTATCAAACCAACAGCTTTGTAGAGTCCCAGTTCATTTTTTCCCAGGTGAACCAGCAGTATACCTGGTGAGGATCTTTCTCAGGTTTCCACTGTCAGCCTAGGGGGAAGTTCTTCCCAGTGCATGCCCCTCTGACATAGCCAATGAATGTGTACTTTCTGTGGTGGAAATGCCAGGTTCCTCCCCCGGCTGATGCCCCGCTCTCTCCAGTGCCTAATGTATGAAGGAGTGTCCACAGATCCAAACCCTCTTGGAATAATCAGGGGAACCTGAAGAATAACAAAGACAATATCAAAGCATATGTAGCCTTACATATCATAAAAACACTTGGGACCACCACCGGCCAAGGCCAGAATCTGCCCATCAGTAAGCCCTTGGACCCTGGCAGTTGCAGCTGTCCCAATACAAAATTATTTAGGGTTCAGCCCAACCTGTTGCACAGCCAAATCCAATATGTCCCTGAACTGGTAGGCTATGACTGGACCATCTGCATATTGCAGGAAACCTAACCCAGCATGTGGGCGGAGGGTCAAGTATTTCAATGCTATGATCCTCATGTTCCACCTTGACTCCTTAGTACATTGTAGGCTGCACCAGCATTCTACACCTCCTTGGTCAGTCTTGTTCTTGTGGAAACTGTTGAACACACCCTCTGGTGTTACCGCCATGTCTTCTTCTTGCAGGCTGGCAGGGGACCCCACTTTTAAGCAGCTGCATCAGCTCCAAGACCTGACAGACCCCGCAGATGGCCACCAAAAATGCAATCTTTAATAATATGGCTTCAAATGAAGAATGGTAAGCTGCTGGTAAGGCCTCCTACACTCTCTGCACTGTAGTTGAACTAAGGGGGCACAGCTGTTCAGCCTGCTTTGGGGTTCCATTGTTCCAGACTTCAAGGATCTTCCAAACCTTAAAAGTCTAAATGGTGTCTGCAAATTCTAGTACCAGGTTGGGCCATGACAACCCTGCTAGGTATTGTCCTACCACCCACAGTATCAAACACCTCTACTTTGCCTCCAAGATGTAGCCACATAACTGTTCTTCAGTGATCCATCAAATATTTGGCCAACCAGCTCCACTCCTCCGCAATATGCAGCTGTGGTCTGGGGCATAATAGAATTACCTATCCACTCCAGGCCTCAGGTCCTCTGCCTCCCATAGGAAAGGTGAGACTGGCCATGGATCTCAATCAACTACTGGAGCAAGTTCCCTGAATGGCTGCCTCTGTGAATGACATAAAGCATTAGGAATACCATTCTCAACACCAGGGACATGAATAGCTCTAAAATGAATGTTATGTAGCACAAATCAAAGGATGAAACTCTCATAAGGTTGTCTATTGGCACCCTGGCCCCTAGCTGCCCATTGATGTTATGGACCACACCTCTTTTATTAGAGTTAAACATAACTCTTTTCTCTCAGCTGGTGACTGCAAACCAGCAGAACAACCACTTTTGGGAAAACCTCCAGCAGGGTAACCTGCCTTGTGAGTCCCACTGCTATGTAACTTAAGGGCCAACCTAAGGCAAACCTTGCCCCAATAAAGTATGCCCCAAAGCCAAACACACTGGATGCATCTGTAAACAGTCCAGCTCTTGACTGTCCACTGTTGTGGTCTACATGGAGACTCCATAAAAGTAGTGGAGGAAGGCTTACTACACTTCCAGATCTAACCTGTAGCCTTCTGTCATACATATCCACTAGTGGGATTTCTGAGCACTTGACCCCAACTATACCATTCACCGCAACAATGTCCTCCCTATCAGAATGACCACTAGGAAAAGTTAAAGTGACCAACCAGCTGTTGAAGCTCCCTTACGGTGATCTTCATGATTGTCATTGTTCACCCCAGAAGAGCCCTAAAGTCCTCGATCTTGTCCTGGGGCAGGTAACATTTCTGTTCCACTGCATCTGTCTTAATGTCCAGGAATGACATCACAGGTTTCGAGACTTCCACCTTGCCAGGAGCCAATTGAACACCAAAGCTCTGGCAGTTATAGAAAAGGTCTCCATTTTCTTCCCACAGACTGGGAAATGAGCTAGGCAAATAAACTGAAAATCAACCAGATAGTGAATGGTCCCTGTCCACTTTGGCCATAACAGTCTCATGTCCCACAGCATGCACTGCCTCAACTGCCCTGTAAAATGACGCATACTGGACCTACATGTAGGGTGGCTCACTAGGGTCATTCCTGGAATCACCCTCTGGGTATGACAGGTGGCTGATCATGCAGTACTCACCCAGAATCTTTTTGCACAAAGTTAAAAGGGGAGACCAAGAGACCAGAAACTGGCAAAGAGGAACAAGGACCACTGATCCTGTCCATGTTCAGCTTTTTATGTAGTTCTGGACCACCTGCAGCATATCTCTCACCAGCTTCAGGTTCTCTCCTTCAGAACTCTGTCAGGGCCCTCATACAAGATCCTGAAACCAGCCATGGAACCATCTGCCAGCAGAGATCCTGCCTTGTGGTTTTGGTACAGCTTTTGCCAGGGCCTATGCTGGACCCCCCTTATCAGAGTGTAAACTCTTACCATTGTCGGGTTTGGCTTGCTTCCTCCAAAAGGTTAGGTGCCCTTCCTGGATGGACTTGATGCGCTTGCATTAGCTGATGGGGTGCCTCTGGCTACATGCAAAACATTCATGTTGATGACTGCAAGAGGTCTTTCTGCAAGTCCTCCTGTTAAACTCAAAGCACACTTGAGACCAGGACCCACTCAGCTCAGGTCTGTGGGACTGGAACACTCTAATCGGCAATCCACTAGATGTATAAAGGCCCCACATGCATGACCTCTACCAGTAGGGTCATGTCAAGGACCTCCCAGTCCTTGGATGGCTTGTACTGCATACAAAAACCAAATTCCTTGCCATAGTCTAATCAGCCAGTGCCTTTTTTGTCCCTGTGGGCACACATGATTCTTTTCAAATAAATGAAAGGCCAATGCTTCTTTCGGGGGCCATCTGACAAACCATACTGACAAAGATCACATATCCAGCCAACCAGTTTTCAAGTGACCTTGCTACCTTGACCATTTTTCTGTCTTGGTCTTCTCCTTTGTTGTCCTTTATCTCTTCCAACTCTTTGGACTGGTTCAAAAAAAAAACCTTGCCCATATATTTGCACCAATGAATCTGATGGTGAAGTACATCTGACAAGATCTTGCTTCCACTGACTCAGCTACACGGATGTTGTGCCCTGGGACAGGTGCTAGTACAGCCAGTGCTACTCCACTGGAACCCCCCCTTAATTACTGTCTGGATCCTGGCTGATACCTGTTGCTGAGCATAAACTGCCACAGACAGCAAGCCCCACTGCTGCCTCCAGTAGCATGTCCAGCATCTGGTCTGGGTCACAGCCCAGCTCCAGGCTGTGGCAACTTTTGGGAAGACGGTGGCTGAACAGGACTTACCCTTTAAGGATTGACCCAAGAGGGTTGGGAATCCCCTGCCACCATCATGTCAGGCTCAGGCTATTTGTGGTTGGAGACCCTCTTCACCCTGGTATTGAGAAAGGGACAAGTCAGGCAAGGTGTCACTAGGGGCACAGCCCCAAGTACTCTCAAAACCATCTACCTGAACTCCTCATCAGACAATACATTATCACATGAGCTTGCCTTACTTTTCTCCTCAGGCATTTTGGCTACCTTGCTCAGAGGGGCTGCTGGCTCCTTTGCTGGCCACTGCTGGGTTACCTTTCATCACGGGGTCCACATTAGATAGGTGTCCAAACAGGCTCCGCCTTTCTCAGAGTGCATGGTCCTCAGCTGGGCTTCCATTGTTGTGGTTGCTGCTGCCTTGCCAGTTGGTGCCTTTTCTCAAGCACCATGGTGGTTGCAACCTTGGCAGACAGTGCTTTCTTTTGTTTACTGGACATTCTTGTACTGCAACAGCTGAAAATGATGAGAAACTACTACCCTTGAAAAGAAAACAATGTTAATGCTTTTGTCATTATTTGTACTTGTGTGTTAAGCTATCTATGTAACCCCGTACTCCTATCGAGAGGGCCTTGTTGTGGCAGGCCAGCTTTCCACTTAATTGTCCCCCCAAACCATTGTGCACCTATCCTGCTGGGGATCTTCTGTGTTCTTTGTTTTAAATGCATGTGATGAGTTTGGTCATACACACCCTTTCTAAAAATATATCACTTGCTGCCACACCATGGCCCACCACCAGGTGATATCCCCACCTTAAGCAGAATAATGAGAGCAGGGTACACCTTGAAACAGTAATGAGATATACCTGTATGTGATGTAGGAGGCAGATCAATTTGATTTCCACTTGAGGTGCCAGTGCAACATGCTCTTGCATACTGAACCCATAACATGGGTTCTCTTAAGCTTAAATCTCCTCCACTCTATACCTTATCATGTTCCAGTTAATACTAACTGCAACTTGGGTGGCGTTGTGACACTCCTAATTGTCTGTCTATGCCTGCTAGTATAGCAGGATAACCTCCATCTTCTATCTCCTGCTTATCATTTTTCATCCCCTTGTTTTTTTCTTTTTTTGTTTACAACTTTTGTGTTTCCATCCACAGTAAAACAGCAAGAAGCAGGGCAGACTCTGCCATGAGCTGTAGAATCCTGATACGGCCTGTCTGGAAATGCACCAGCCTTGCTGTGTCACTCCTCTCCCAGCAAGTAGCTGACACAGATGTCTGCTGTGCTGCATACCAAGCCTTACATTCCAAAAACAAATCATACCAATATCCCATTATCTAAATGTTGAAAAAAAAATTAAATCCTTTCAAAAAGGGAAGTAGTACCATGGACGACCATTGCTTATGGAGGTTGTGTGCTAGGGAGAGGCTAGCTGATCTTACTGCAGTGTGTGGCTTGTAATGCAAAATCATACGGAACTGAGTATTGGATACAAAAGTGTTTGCTAATAATCTGTTTGAAGTAATGGTTTGAGAATTTTAGCTTCATTTTATTTTCTGAGTGGGCACAAGGCATCTAGATTATCTCCTATATAAGGAAGAACCAGTGAACAAAACAGCTTTGGAAGTCCAATCAAAGCCTTCTCTAGAGACTGCATATACACTTGTAATTATCCTTGTAAAGTATTGGCTACAAAGCATTTGTTAATAATTCTGTTTGAATTAGATGACAAAGAGAAATATATTGATATTAGGAAAACAGAACAAGGCAAAACTGAACTTGGCAACTAAAAAACAAATAGCTTCAGGACTGTTCCCACAGCTGTGGTGAACGGTAACACATGGCTCCAATTGACTCTATCCTTGATCCAAACACACCACTGTTAGCTGGCCCTCTGCCATGGCCCACTGTTCAGCCAGGAAATTACTTGTTTCTTAATTTTTTTTATTTCAATAAAATAAAGGATTTGCTCAATTCCCAAGGCCATGCTGAGCCCCTATGGGCCCAAAGCTTCTGCCCCAATGTCCGACTGGCCCTCGGTATGTGGGGTCACTCCACAACATTCGCCACATGGATGCATGGCATGCTTTCACTATCTCCCTTAGCTCACCATGTCTTAGGGTGCTATAGCCTGTGATAAGCTGTCCAAACAGAAAGCAGAGCCATAAATGAGGTTAGACTGTGTGACTGCACAGGTAAGCAGATGGTGCATGCCTGAACTGTAGGGTTGGGCTGTGAATCTTGGGGTTGGTGAACCATGCTTTAGCAAAAGGGGGCAGAAAAATTTTAAAAGAATCCTGAGAATGTCACTCACTCCTTCCCAGATCCAGTACCTTGGTAGAAAAAGGTGAGAGGACTCTGAATCTATATGACTGCAGCAGGTGATGAAGCTAAAGGCCCCTGTTGAGTCTATAGTCTGGAGTTTACCAGAATACCTGGCAAGCAGCAACACAGTGACAAAAGCAGGTCAATGCTTAAAACTCATATTACCAGAATTCTCAAGGAACACGGTACTTGCATTATTTAAATATTGTGTCTTCTGGTAATCCTGCTGCCAAATTACATCTTAAGCTCAAAGGGAAGAGTGAGAGGAGCCACAGCTCTTTTTGACTCCTCACTTTCCTCCCCCAGCAAGATGGCCCTGCCCTGTGTGGGGCCCCAGTAGTTCCTGCCCTAGGAAGATGCAAGGGCACTTCTCAACCAAAGGGAGGAACCCTACCTGCCTACCTAGAGGCCACACTTCAGTGGATGGTCTGAAGAAATTGGGTTGCATGCTGCAAGACTCTGCAGATTGTTTAATAGGGTTCAGTGGGCATAGGTAGCTTAGTGAGGAGTTATGGCTGTGCAACATGGTTGACAGTCTCAAGATACTGTAGCTGAATGAATGCGTTATTTGACTGTTATATGTGGACACTTTGGCCATTCACACTATCTATCTCATTTGTGACTACCACCCTGTTGGGGTACCCTGAATGCAAAGGAACCATATTGAGGAGGGTTTGACCCCTAGATGTGCCATGAAAATATAATTCCTTCAGGCTAAAGTTACCTTAGGAAGAAGCTCCAAGGGGAGAGAAGTGCCACTGGAGGAAGAGGAGTGTGTGATGGGCAGAGAAACAGTGCTTCTGAATGAAGCTGGTTTCAATAGCTCAGGAAGGGAATTGTGGCTGGTATCTTCCACTCAATGAAATGCAGGCATAGCTTTTGTGTTCACTGGACATACAAAACATAGCAATGAGTTATGCTTGTACAACATTGTTGGTAGTCTGAAGTTGAATAAATGTGTTGTATAGTTGAATGAATGTGTTGTCTGACTGTCATACATGGACACTTTGGCCATTCACAATCTCTATCCAATAGAGGACTACCATACTGTTAGGGTACAGTGAAGGCAAAGAAACCCTCTTCAGCAGGATTCCACCTCTAGAGATGCTGTGGGAACATCATTCCTTTAGGCTAAAAGTACTGCACCTTAGAAAGAAGTTGAAAAGTAGTGTGCAATAGGTGGTGAACACAGAGACTAAGTGAGTACTGACTGACATCAGTTAGTGACGACTGATAACAGACAGAGATTGATTTGAGCAATGACTGACAGTAACTGGTAACTGATAGCAGACGGGGACATGACTTCCCTAATGACAGTAGGAATGGCAAGGTTAAAGCACTAGAGAGCCATCATCCTGCCCCAACTCACCAACTACTATGGTAAATGCTGTACTTAAATTCATATACTACAATATGGCCTTTGACATTCAGGAGAGAGAAAAAAACCTGTTGAGGAAATATCTTGAGATCCATGGCCTTGGCCGCCATCTCTCCTGGCATAAGAATTTATAATTGTGACAGATCAGAAAGGTAATTTGGAGTTTAAAATTCAAGGTAAGTTTTTGAAGGGATAACTCTCGCTTTATCCCTCTATTGAATAATGTTGTGGGGTCCCGTGAATTGATCTCTGCAGCTAAAGGATGTTCCCTGTGAAGGAGACCCACCCGTCAAAGTGTGAAATGAGGAGCGTACTGACTGCTGAAAAGCTATCACCCAGGCTCGAGACCATAAGGAGGCCCATCCTTGAACTGAAACTAATGGAAGGGGATACATAATGGGACTCCAGAGTTCAGTTTGGGCATTGACCTCATAGTAGGTGGGAATTGATAGAATGCCGTTGAAGGCACAATCCAAATAGAACGCTCTAAAACACAAAGGGAAAGTGGTAGGCAAACATGGGGAGAAAATGAGGGGCACAGTCCCAGCAGAGTCTATGGCTGCAGCAAAGAAACTGCTTCTAAATGAGGCTGATGAAGCTGGCTTAAATAGCTAAAGAAGGGGGGTTGGCTGGTAGCTCTCACCCATTGAATTTCATAGACTTTGTGTTACTAGGCTGTGCAAACAGTAAGCCACAATTTCTTTTTTGTTTAGTTTCTGTGGATTTGTATGGTTCTTTCTTGCTTCATGGTAACAAAGACACACATTCAGTTCCTTGTTCAACCTTTTTGACTTTAAAGGTACCTGGCATTAATTCAAAGATGCCCTATGTACCATGCTTGGCCAAAGAGATTTGAATGTCAAACCATACCAACTAGGCCAGGTTCGGTACTGGGAGAGAGAACAGCAACATTTAAGAGGGTACCAATGTCAGGTGCACTCAGTGGAGAGTGGTGGGAGGATTTATCTTTAGTTGTTTTTTCAATATTATTTCATTTCATTACTGAGGTGAAAATGTTGTTTGAAGACATAAATCAGGAATCACCAACATACTGTACAGTGTATGGAAGACCATACACAACAGGGCTGTGTTTCCACTGAGGGATGTGATGATGTCATTCAGACCTCAAGAGTAAATCCTGAGATCTCACTATGATGCAGTCACATCCCTGAGATAGAAACACAGCCTTAGTTGGGTATGGGCACCCATACACTCTTTTATATAGTACATGGTTTCCTCAAAATATTACTGTTACACAGCTTGTCAATATCTGCTCCGTCTCACTCAGGTACCTCGGTCTATGACCATTGTTCTCCAGATGATCAGTCTCTCCTGCTCCCTGCATCAGTCTAAAAATGTAATCCACCCCAGTGTTTAAGAAAAAAAACTGTAGTAATAGTGCTCATGTCCAAACTGTCTTGGTAGCTGCTCTGTGCTTGCTAAATGGTGCTACCTTTTTTCCCTGAATTTTCTTTCAAACTTACATCTTGAATGAATCAGGCGGCATGTCAAGGCTCAAATGTTGTTGTGGTATTGTTGCAATGTCAGAGTGATACCACATCTTTTCATGACTTTTGAACTGTACCACAACACAATTATTCAGTGTATGGAAATCCATACACAGTAGTTGCTAACCATATACTATACTATACTTGCTGGCGATGGCAGGAATGTTTAAGTGTCTGTTAAGCCCCACATGCAAGCCCAGGTAAAGTGTAATTGATCACTCATCTCATGTTATTGTACAGACCTCTGCATAAAACTCCAACAAAACATAATATATTTGTGCTGGTGAGATTGCTTTCCAATCAAGATAAACATTTGCCTGGATTATCCAGTCTTTAAAAACAGTTAGTGCCAATAATGTGTCTTTCTTGTTTGTTTTTTTTTTGCCTCTCTTAATAGTGTCTACCTCGCTAAATGATAAAGTGAGGCGTTTAATACTAATGGTTTATTTTTTTTTCTGTTTTGCTGGTGTCATTCTGTTTGCTATAATACCAAGCTCTTTAGACTTGAAGAAATCTTTGAGCTATATGTCTCACAGTACTGAAAGCTGAATGGATGCAATGTTTAACATTTTTTTTCTATGTAGGTAAAAAAATGGCTACCACTGTGTAAATAAAGGTTCCATCTGGTACAGGGATACCACTTGCCATGGAGCAAAGAGGCATTAGGACTTTTTTGGCACTGGTAGTATTTTACTAAACATATAACATTATAAAAGTCTCAAGAAATCAGAGGCCAGGATTTTCATGAGTTTTTCTAAGTTTGTATTTGTAACTGTTTAAGTGCACATGGAACAGTAAGTAGGTACAATGTATTTGTTCTAGGTTTACTTAAGTGGATAATTTGTGAATTTTCTGTGTGTTCTTTCTACTACTGAAATAGCATTACTGCTGCGTTTGTGCAGACATAGGATCAATATCAGTTGTTTGGAAATTAGAACTATTTTATGACTATTTAATATAAATTTTTTATAACAGCTCTTATTCTGTTATCATATTATTTTGTCAGCATAAGTATGACCCCTGGCTAAGATCCCATAGTAATCATACAATACTGCTTTTAATTCAAATGAATGTGGACAAAGGGTTAATTATCACCATAACTCATTGTCAACCTGCACTAACTGAGTCAGACAAGATGCAGAATCCAATACAAAGTTTAATGAATATTGCCACTCCTGAAATTATAGATCCTCAGAAGGTAATTCTCAAACAGACCATCTCTCTTTGGCTTCCCCAGAAATATTGGCAGGTCTGTTCAGGAACTAATCTTATCCAGTTCAATGTCTGCTCAGACACTGTAAAACATATTTTTCTGATTTGCTTTACTTCTGTTAAGACACTGGACTTTTTGGTCAGTGTGTGAGATGCAAGTGTAAGCATTAATGAGAGTATCTGCTTTTGAGCACAACATGATTTTTGTCTTTGTGAATGAACAAAATCCTTCACTTAAGCGTATTTTCTATCAATGTGAATATTAATAACTACCCCCACCAGCAAGTCAGTTATTTGTAGTTAAGATTTTGATTGCACTGTGTAGCCTACTGGTTAGCTATCAGAGCAGTTAACACAGGCATCTAGGAATGAATCCCACCACTGTTATTTACATTGCTTTAAGTAAGTCGTAACTTCCCTGAGCCTAAGTGCTACTGTGTCTCTCTTCCTATATGCAGTATTTAATCTCCTTCAATCCTACATCCTCCCAGTTCATGTCTTACAGACATTGCAGTTCATCATGGCTTATAAAGCTCCATGTGAAATACATTTCCCAGTTCACAACTGCTAGGCGTGCAGGCACAAAATAGGGTGCGAACAGGTGTCCTATTGTGTCCTCACACCTAATAACTATCGCTGAAGGACCAAAATAGTTTGGGAGAGAAGAATTCAAATGCACAGTACAAATGCAGTTGTGAGACATTAATGGGCATTGATTAACATCTGAGGTGTGACATACATGACCTCCTGTGTATGGCACCAGTACACTGGGGAAATTTCTCTTCAGTTTTCTAGACTTGCCGTTGGATATTTAATGTCCATCTCAACACCTACCAGAACAAACAGGCAGAACCATAATTTCACATTTCATCTAGAAGACAACACCCCATGACAGCACACTGCCCTCCTAACACCCTGCAAAAACATTGGTAGGTTACTTGTAGCAAAGGGGAAGAGTGCACCCTGAGAGGTTACCAACACCACTTCCTGCAGCATCTGTTCTTCACTGGAGTCCCAATGTTAATGCATTATGTGTAGCAACAAAAAGGCATGCAAACAGCATACTGACATACTGTAGTACAGTTTACAAGAGCATTGTGCCCTTCATTAAGTCATTGAAAATCATAAGCAATATGCCTCCCCAAAAATCATTACAACAATTTTACAACACTTCAAGGAAAAAAGTCGAGCACTCACAAATCTCAAGAATCAAGGGTTTTAAGTAGAACAAAAAACTTTGATTTTAAGGCATAAATAGAGGAAATAAAATGACGGATGTGTTTTAGATAATACAATATCCTTTCTCAACATTTGAGAAAGGATACTATATTATCCTAAATTATTTGAAATGCATCAGGCATTTTTATTGCTTCTATGTATGCCTTAAAATAAAAGTGTATTGTTCTACTTGAAGACTGGTGCCCTTGATTCGTATTAAGGTTTGTGAGTGCTCAACTTTTTTCCTTGGTGTATTTTCATAGTTAGTCTGGGAGCACCACTATCCTTAGTGTGAACTCTGGCTTGTTCTTTGTACTTTTACAACACTCCCTAGCAATAAAGCATCCATCGCTAAATCATGTATGCTTATGTCTCAAAATAGCAAGAATTACACAACAGGTATCTACTGTAAGCCAATCAGAATAAAGGAAAACTGCCATTTAATACCCCACAAACTACTACACCCACTTCTTAGTCAACTATGCATAATTTAAGAAATGCCAGCAGTTGTTTATCTAAATCTGACACACTCCAATGATAGTTTATCCACATGTAATGTGTGTCCATAATACTTTATCCACATCTAGTACACAGGCTAAAGGCAAAGATAGATACCTTCCACTTCAATACCACAATGCTATTAAAATCCTGGTTAAAATTCCCAGTTGTATAATAGTAATAACATTCAATTATCCAGAGTAAAATCAGAACAAGCAGCTTTTTGGGTTAATTAAATGCTTCAGCCTTTTGCATCCGCATTTAATAATTATAAGACAGATCAGTGGGTTCTTCCCTTATATACTCCAACAAACTTACAAAGAAACATAGAATTTTATGGCAAATAAGGACTGCTTGACCCACTTGGTCTGCCCATTTTTTCCCTACCTGTGCCACTGCAGACATTACTTGATCGCCGGCTCCACCCCCCTCCCCCCCACACACACACATGCTCTTCTTTCCACTAAGATTCTGTTATGCCTATTCTATGCATTCTTGAACCCACCACTGTTTTCACCTCCAACACCTCTGTTGGAAAACTGAATGTTATCACTTAACTAAAGAACAGTAAAAAACACCAGAAGGAATCAATAAAATACAGACTTGTTTGGTGCCAGCCAACTCTTGTTCTACTTGTATAGTATTATTTGTAACACTAATTATTTGCCACACTAAGGAACAGATCATCTGATCATTCAATTATATTTTGGTCAGTTTGCCTTCATAACTGAAGATGGTCCAAGTAAACACTACAGGTCTCCTACTGTATATAAGACATACATGTTAAAATATGGTTCAGTAAAACAACCCAATCTCCTGATTCAGAGGAAGACTTAGTTAAGCCCTAAGATTGGCAACAACTCAATTGCAATGCAAGGTTTACTACATATCATCAGCATGGGAACAAGCAAGGTGGTTGTATACTCCTATTCTTAAAATTGATGAGAACATCCTAGAATATAATTGGTTAATAGTAGAGATGCGTGAAATTGGAAAATTTCACCCAGCGAAATATTTCACGTAATTACTGCATTTAGTGAAATATCTTGCTGGGTGAAATGTGAAATTTCACCCACAGTTGGGCGTGAAATTTCATCCCCAAGCCAGAGACATTTAATTTCACACCCACAGGTGAAATTTCACCACCCGGCTTGAAATTTCAACACCTACAGGAGTAATGTTGCCTCTCGCAGCAAAATTGTGAGTTCTCCAACTTCTCCCTGGTATCTAGTGGTCCCCCTTGGCCATAAACATTAAATGAGCACTCCCTTCCCAAAGTTATCCTGCAGCCTCCGTTGTTTATTTTAAATATATATATATAGCCTTCACTCTCTGGTGTCTAGTGGTCCCCCCCCAGCCATCATTGGCCATAAACATTAAATAAGCACTCCCCCCCTCAAAGTTACCTTGCTGCCTGAGTTGTTTGTTTAAAAAATATATATATATATATATATATATATATATACTGTATATATATATATATATATATGTATTATATATATATCTTTATAGATATTTATATAACCTTAAGCTCCCTTGTGTCTAGTGGACCCCCACCCCATCAGTACATAGTAGCACCCACCCAGGCCCCCCAGTTCCCCGATCGGGCCACCAGCACAGCCCTCCACTCACCTTCATAGCCGGCAACCTGACTTAGCACCACTGAGAGCTCATTCATTCATTCAAGCACTCAATGGTGCTCAGTCGGGCTGCCAGCCATGGAGGTCAGTGGAGGGCTGTGCCGGTGGCCCAATCAGGGTACTGGTGGGGAGCTTGGTGGATGTTGCAATGTACTGATGGGGTGGTGGTGGTGGGTCCACTAGACACCAGGGAATGAAGGGAATATATTTTGTTTTAAAAAATATATATACTGCCATCTTCTCGGCATTGCGCACACGCTCCCAGCACTGGTGGTTTCTAATTAATTCTAGGAAAAGTTGTTGCCAGTAAATTACAGATGCTAATGATGATGTTTCCCTAACTGATATTTTTTTTTTGTTAAAACAAACAATGGAGGCGGCAAGGTAACTTGGTAGGGAGTGCTTATTTAATGTTTATGGTCAGTGTCGGCTGGGGGGGGACCACTACACACCAGCAAGTGAAGGCTAACATTTGTTTTATGATGCTGACATCCAATTTGTTTGAAGAAGTTGTGTTGTTGATTTCAGCCTACTGGTTGATGTGGCTTTCAAGCTGTCGTTGGGTTTCTGCACGGCAGGCGCCATCACAGTTGTGGGGTGATTTTTCAAATGGAAAACAAATTGACAAACTTTGTGGTACTAATTTTTTTGGTTGAATTTTGTTAGGTAAATAATAAAACTAATGAATAAAACTGGATTTTACTGTTGTCAGTTACATTAACAGGTATTTATCAGGGGTTTTCTGTGACAGTTGACAACTGCTATAAAACTATACTAGCCTTCAATGAAAGACTGAGTTATATTGATATAGAAGAACTGGATTTATTTGAAGAGATGTGGAATCCCTTTATTAGTTACATAGATAGGTTTAATTCCAGCAAAGTTTTTCTTTTCCAGTGTTACTTGATTGAAATAAGACATTATTCAGTACCTACTCAGTACCTGACTGTTTAATAGCAACTGCCTTTTATATTATTCATCGCTCTGTTATGCTCTGTTAATGTTTTTAAACATATGAATAAAAATTATCAAAAAAAAATAGACAAGTCTTAGGGTAAAGAAATAGATTGGAAATAAACAAATAACAAACAAACAACAGCAGCGGCAGGGTAACTTGGGGAAGGTGCTTATTTAATGATTATGGCCAGTGACAGCTGGGGGAGACCAATAGACACCAGGGAGTGGAGGACTTTTTTTTTAAATAAAACAAATAGGGAGGGGGTGCAGGGCAACTTGTGTGTATGTGTGGGGTTCAATTTATGGTTATGGATGGTGGCGATTGGTGAAATTGCAGGTGAAATTGCAAAAGTTCACCTCAATTTCATGAAACATTTCACTCGGTGAAATTGCCTATGTCACAGCAATTTCACAGGTAAAATTTTATTTCGATGCATCTCTAGTTAATAGTGGAACCACTGGAAGTGGAAAAGTGGAAGTGGAAATATTCAATGACTGTTAAATTACAACTAGTACAATCATCATAAACTGCACCACAACAATATCGATGGGATATTCAGACAGTTGCTAATTTATTAGCTTTTGTTTACTGGGTAAACACACTAGACAAGGAATGCCTATTTTCAGGTAATGGTGGTGCAAGCCACATTAGTGATTGCAAATCAGCACCAGTTGGTAAACAATAGTATATTGGAACAATCGCAAACTGACACTGCATTTGCAAAATGTGTACCAAAAGAGGCATTAGTGATGGTTGCAGTTGCTTTCACAAAAGAATCTGCAAAGCCTCCCTTGCAATCTCAAAGGGACACCACAAAACAACTGTGAGCATGAATGGCATACCACAGGTTGTGCCACAAAGCCCCCAACAACAGGATGGGGTACAATAATCATTAGCAATCACTAATATATTAGCAACAGTCACATACAGCCATATAATGGAAGATAATATGAATATGAACCTACTCTAACATTTGATGTGTAAAATTTTTATTTTGCATGTCATTATGCACTAATTAATGCCTCATTATAACAGTGGACCTCCTGCAAGGGTTGCAGTCCTCACTGAAATGTACTGCAGTCTGGAGCAGCAGCTACAGCACTGTGGTAGACAACTAAATGAAAAAGGTAGTTTCAACAATACAACTAACATTTTTGACCTCCTCCATAGGTGCTGTTCACTGTTCAGTTAGTATTTTGTGTTATGCTTTTGTGTTGCAGACTGTTACCATAAACAGGGGGAAGGCTGGCATCATCACCAGGTCCCACTGCCCAGGCCCGGTACACTGTTATTACTTTCGTTCCATGCACTGTGCAGCCTATACCCATGCCATGCCCCCATCCCGGGTCAAGTGAGCTCCACTAGCAAACAATGCAAGGGCATGCTGTGCGTCTGGGGGTGTTTCACACAGTCCTGCCTGCTGTTTCTAGGGCCTTGTACAGGTGTTCTGCATCCCTATGTGGATATCCACCTGGTTGCCACCTGCTTTTCATGGGTGTTCCATTTTTGATCGCACACAAACCTTTTTGCAGATGCAAGGTGCCTTGAATATGTGACTGCGCCTGATATGCATTGCCAGGGAACTCATTTGCACATCAAGTGCACGTGATGAATTAAGTGATTGATGATGGATTTGAACTTACTACACCTGCAGATTCAGTATGGGACAGCGACTGCAAAACAGACACTAATGCCTTTTAGTGTTCGCTACCCACATTTGCGTCTATTTAAACGTTCGATTATACAAGGGCAAGAAAAATTCTGGGTACCTGCTTGGCTGCTGATTCTTAGAGACGGTGATGTTATTAGACAATAACATCACTGTATCTAGGACAGGCACAAAGATTACCACAGTACAGTAAAGCATATCCTTCCCTGCTGAACTATAGTGAAGCCGACATAGCTTGCCTGTACATGTACAAGCCTCTACCAATCCCTGCCTTTTAGCAGGTCACATTGAAATCACAAGCCCTCCCTCCCCAATTTCATTTTATTTTTATAACCCCAACTTCAGCCAAAACCACAAGTAACTTCTACCTCAGCAGCACTGCCTGTGACTTTGTGGTACCACAAGATTACCTGCAACTGCTGCTCCAGCCCAGCTCTACTGTTCACATAATGGACTAATGGATGTTGGCGCTCGGCCGCTCATTTGGCCAAACATCATGTTCAACTTAAAAAAAATAAACATTTTAATTAAAATAAAGCCAACAGTGTAAAAAAAGAGAAACAGCTCTTCCTTCTGCCACTCGGCATCCAGGTCTTGTCCGCGCATTTACACTTTAGAGCTGTAGTGCGCACTTCCCCAGTAACTTGTCAGCCACATAAAAAAAATGGACAGAATTTAAAATAAACAACGAAGTCTGAAACACAGTCCCCTTCAAGCACTGTCCACTACTAGGTGTAAGCCAATGGCCAGGAAGTGCAGACAAGACACTGATATGACACAGCAGAAAAGCTTGGGGGAATCCTCAGGCAAGATCATTGTGGTGGAAGAAATATTCTGGATTTTTTTTTTAAACACATACATACAACCACAAAAATCAAAAAAAATATGGCAAAAATATATTTTTTTTTGTTTTTTTGTTTTTTAAATTCAGCCAGTCAGGTTTTACCAGGAGCAAAGATATCAACATTCATCCATGTGCTAGTGCCATTACTAAGACAGACACAAAGCAGAGCAGACTCTGCAGTGAGCAACATTTTTGTTTATTTACAGGTCAATGAGAATTGATTTTTTTTCTGGGTGCTGTTGGGGGAAGAAGGGTGGTGGGGCAATGGGGAGTGGGTGGAGGGGTCTTCATGTCACTTAGTCTGGTTGGGTGGGGAAGGGGCATTTAATATGATACAAACTTTGAGTGAAGTATTACACACTACACCTGCTGTACATGGCTACCATTAAAACTGGTTTAATACTGATGACTGATAGTGAAATTCACCAGGCAGGATGAGAGGAGGGTGCTAGTGAGGGATGGGAGAGGTTTATGATTCATGAAAGGGTTTGGGATGCAGGTGAGGGTGGCTTTACAACACAGTGGATTGGGGGAGGCATTTTATGCACTGCAGGGACTACAATTCATATACAGCAGCACCAGCCAGGATTCATCGAAGCAATGCTGCAGTATATCACAAAATGCTGCAGTATACTACAGTGAACTGTCCGTTTCATTGACAAAGTGAAAACATTCTCACAACTGAACTACACAAATTGCCTAATTTACCTGGGATATGGCAATTTGCATGATCTCACCTCACAAATTTTAGCCAGTTCACCAGACAAGTGACTATGCAAATTGTGGTTGTCAGTGAAGTGAAGTTGCTAAAACTCTTGAATTTTTTCACAAAGCAGATTTCACCAGCTTCACCAATCTCAATTCACCAGTGACCTCGTTAATAGATGTTCCAACCAAGAATAACTTAAAATCTTCAAACCATTTCCTGACTGGTTGGATCTTACATATCACCATCCACATCACGCTGTACTCTAGATTACTGCCTGACCTACTAATTGACTGTCATATTATTTTCTATTAAGAAAATTTAGTGTTTAAAGGCCACTCCCAAAATCCTGACCATAAAGACCTTCATAACGTTCAGTCTCTAACCTTTCAAGAAAGACTGATGCAACATAAACTGGAATAACCTCACTGTAGCTATAAGTCTGAAGCAAACCTTCAAGTATTTCCGTAATGTATTTGTATCTGTCTGTACCCTTCACTCTCTCTAAAAAAGGTGGTAGTTAGAGGAACATATCATCCCTGGGTCACACCTGACCTACTAGAACTTTTCAGTAACAGAAGCATCATATGAAAACAAAAGTAAATCAAACAGGAAACATCTCTGACTACAAAAGCAACACACATCTTCACTGCAGCTGTAACAGTTGTCTTCATAATTTCACAATGCTATATCTCACTACGTTAGTGATTAACATATCAGTAAAACATTAAACCTTTGTAAATTCAGGAAGACACTGCATGCCTTTTTAATCCTTAACCACTGCTGAGGTACTGAATATCTAAATTAGGAACACAGGAACATAGGAATTGTGTTGGCAGATGGGAACCACATGATCCACATAGTCTGCCCATGTCACTGCTCACCTCCCTATTTAGACTGCACCCTGATGTGTCCACAGTGTCTGTCCCATGTGAGTTTGATCTCATGCACTGTTTTGGAATCCGCCACCAACTAAGGTAGGCTGTTCCATGGATCTATGACCCATTCTGTAAAGAAGTACTTCCTGAGGTTGCTTCTGAACCTGCTTCCCACCAGATGCAAGTTGTGCCACCTTGTATGCTCATCCCTGTTTTGATAAAAGAGATTTCCTGCTTGTGTTGTGTTGATTCCCTTAATATACTTAAAAGTTTCAATAATGTTCCTACTGTTTCTTCTCTGCTCAAGGGTGTACAGATTTAGTTCCCTGAGTCTTGCCTCGTATGGCTCACGATGCAGTTCATGAACCATCTTTGTACCCTTCTCTGTACCATCTCCAGGTGGCCTATGTGTTTTTTGAGGTGGGGCCTCCAAAACTGACCACAGAACTCTAAATGTGGCCTCACCAAGGACCTGTAGAGAGGAATGATAACCTCACTCTTTCTACTTGTAATTCCCCTACCATTGCAGCCAAGGATGCTGCTCACCCTCTGTGCTGCCTTTTCACGTTGTTTTTCAACCTTTAAGTCATCCACAATGTACTCCAAGGTCTTTTTCTGTCTTTGTCACCTCTAACTGATGCCCTCTCCGTGTGTACTTTATCCTTGGGTTTCTTTTTCTTACGTGCATAACCTTGCACTTCTTGGCATTAAACTTCAACTGCCAATCCCTGGACCATTCCACAAAGTTTTTTCAGGTCTGCTTCCATACCTTTTTCTTCATCCTGCATGTCTACTCTGTTGCAGAGATTTGTGTCATCTGCGAACAGGCAAAGATTCCCCTTCAAGTCATTTGCAATATCTCCAATACATATGTTAAAGAGGATAGGTTCCAGCACAGACCCCTGTAAAACATCACTGGTCACTTTGCCTTCCCTTGATAAAGATCCATTGATAAGCACTCTCTGCACCCTATCTTGCAGCCAATTGGTGATCCAGTTCACCATCTTATGACCAACTTCTGTATGCTCTATATTTGTTAGCTAGCCTTCTGTGGGGAACGGTATCGAAGGCTTTGCTGAAGTCCAGTTACACAATGTCCACTGCTCCTCACTGGTTGACTTCTCTGGTGACCCATCTGAAAAAGTCAATCATATTGGTTTGACAACAGCATCCTGCTTTGAAGACATGTTGCCTAGGGTCAGTCTTTCTGCTATCCTCCAGGTACTTCACTATCCTCTCCTTTAGCAATGACTCTATAATTTTTCCTACCACCGAGGTCAAACTGGCTGGTCGGTAGTTTCCTGCCTCCTCCCTGCTTCCATTCTTGTGTAAAGGTACTACTGTTGCCCTTTTCCAGTCCTGAGGCATTATTCTGCTTTCCAGTGACTTGGTGAAAAGCTCAGCCAATGTTGTGGCGAGTTCTCCCTGAAGCTCCTTCAGTACCCTAGGGTGGATGCCATCTGGCCCCATTGCTTTATCTACTTTGAGCCTATTCAGCTCTTCTATGACCCTTTCCCTTGTGAAGGGTCTTGTGTCTGCTTCTGTGGTATTGTGTACTGACCTTCTTAGTGTAGGAGCCATCCCACTGTCTTCTATGGTGAAGACAGAGCAAAAGAAATAATTTAGTAACTCTGCTTTGTCTTTGTCTGTCTCTACCATCTTGCCTTCCTTTGTTGCAAACCTGATTATTCCCCCTTACTCTTTCTTTTGTCCCTTATATATCTGAAGAAGGGTTTCTCTCCCTTCTTGACCCCCTGTGCTATTTTCGCTTCCATCTGCACTTTTGATCTCCTAACTGCCTTTCCTGCCTCACTCAGCTTGATTTTGTATTCTTCTAATTTACTTTTAGTGTGTTTCTATTTAGCAAAAGCCATCCCTTTTTCCTTGATTTTGGTTGCAACTTCCTTGGTGAACCAGACAGTATTTTTCTTTCTTTTGGATTTGGTGATCTACCTAATGCATGTAGCTGTAGCTGTATTTAGAGCAGTTTTTAAGGTCTCCCAACAATCTTCTATATCTTCTGAGTTTCTGCCATCTAGCATGGATGTGACTATATGTTTCATTTCAGGAAAGTTAGCTCTCCTGAAATCTAGAACCTTGGTTTTAGTGTGACTGGTATCTTCTACCTTGTTCATAGTTAACTGGATTGTTCTGTGGTCACTAGTCCCCATATTGACCCCTACTTGCACATCTGAGACTTTTGTGCTGTTTGTGAGCACCAAGTCTAGTACTGCTTTGTCTCTGGTGAGAGAATTCACCCGCTGTTGTAAATCTGCTCCTTGTAGTGCAATCAGGAAATCTTTGCTTCATTCAGAGGATGCTGTGTATGAGGACCAGTCAATATCTGGCAGACTGAAGTCCCCTACCAGCAGCAACTCTCCCGTGTCTGCCATCACCAGGATGGTCTTCATGAGCTCTTTATCTATATTAGTTTCCTGGGATGGGGGTCTGTAGATAACTCCGATCTGGACTGGGGCCTTCTCTCCAGCTCCGAGGGTAATCCAATGTGTCTCTGCCTTGCTTTGCATCCCTTGGATTTATGTTGCATTGATTCTCTCTTTTACACACAATGGTATCCCCCTTTCTTTTTACCTTCTCAATCCTTCCAGAATAGCATGTACCTCGGGATGGTGACATACCATGTGTGGTTCCCGGTGAACCATGTTTACGTAACAACGGCCAAGTCCAATTGCGCTTCTGCCATCATGGCCATGAAATCAGAAATTTTGTTCATCAGGCTACAAGGGTTGACACACATTGCCTTCCAACACTGTTTATTCTGGTTAGTTGATTGCTTACCCTGGCTCTGCTGTGTATGTGTTTTGTGTTGCTTGTTGTGTGTATGATAGGAACATATGCACGCTGAACTAGTTGGTGATGGAGGAGGGGGCAGATAGGTGACCCTTGTGGTGTAAGGGGTGCCTGTGCCACCCCCCACCCACTAGTTTAACTGACCAATATGGATATCAACCTTTTGACCAAAAGTTCATGTGCTTTCTTTAGAGAGGTGCAGGCCGTCAAATTTAAAAAACTCCATTTCCCAGAAGTTCTGCCAATTACAGATATACTGGTGACCTTTTTCCTGGCACCAGTCCCTCAGCCAGGTGTTACATTTGGTGATGTCCTTTTCCCTGATCTTCTGCCTGCTGTCTCCCTTATTCCAGACAAGCAGAATCTCTGAGAAGGTGAGACCAGTCGAAAGAGAAGAAAGTTTGTCACCCAGTCTGGAGATATTTTGTTTTGTTTCCTCCACTGACCTACTGGCTAGGTTATTTGTACCTATGTGGGAAATGACATGAGTATTGTGGTCCACTGCATGTACAATCCCCTTGATGCAGCTTGTGTACCTCCATGCTGATGTCCCTGGGAGGCATCTGACTGCAACTGAAGCATGGTCCTGCTGGAGGTGATTTTCTATACCGCTAATCATGGAGTTCCCTATTATTAGAACAGGTTTCTTCTTTTCTGATTTAGCATGTTTAGTGGTGGGATGCACCTCCTTATGCTGGTTTGGATGTGGAGAGTGTTCAATGCCTGTTACACAAGTTGGAGAATCATCGACATTGTCTATGCAAGTCGATCTGAGAGACAGAGGCGTGTATCTGTTCGATGTCGAAATAGGATTGGTACTCCCATTGGCAGAGGATTTTTTGGTAGTTCTGTAGTTCCTAACTATCTTCCAGCCCCCTGACCTGTTTGTCCTGTGAGGTAGGGGTGCTTGTGCAGCATGTACAGGACCTGCAGGATCTCTGACATTGCCCAGCGGGGCCTGATATATGATACCACAGAGTTATTGTATCTCAGCCCAGGCTACATCCAGCTGAGATTCAAGATCCCTGAATGCTAAGTATGTTGGACAGTGCCCCATTCTGAGGATAAAAGCCTTGTTAAACAGTGTGCCACATCAATTGGAGTTTACAAGATCCATATTGGCTGTATTACTCTGTATTGGCTTTTAGGTGAAAATAGTTGATTGCTTTATAGCAATATTTGGATGAAAAAGAAGTAGATGTTACTTCTGTGTGAGAGCTTTCTATTAACTGACCACTATTTCAGTAGTGGGTACCTCAGTCGGTGAAGATCAGTGAAGCTCAGCAGACAGTAAGGCTACAGGCTGAACCGCTCTTGGCGTATGTCTTCTGAAATACACCCTTTGTGTCTGAGCTGTTGCTTCCTGCTGAGAGTTTTCTATTAGCCAACCACTATTTCAGTAGTTGGTACAGCAGTACAAATGCTGATTTACATACAGCAGTCAGGAATTCTGGGTAAATGTTCCAAATGCTCCTTATGCTGAGGCAACAGCTGCTGGCTGGGTCTGAACAGAGTAAGCAAGGACAGAAGCCATCTCAGAGGATAAAGGAGCCAAGACTGTGCACTCCATGGGGGATTCACCCAGGTAGAACTGCTGTCAAGGACTCCCTGCTTCTGTACCTGTCTGAGTCTGCCATTCCTATGTGATGGGTGTCTCTCCCAGTTGAGTGAAGATCAGTGAAGCTCAGCGGACAGTAAGACTAGGGACTGGACTGCTCTTCGCATATTCCTCCTAGGGTTGCCCTTTGTGTCTGTGCTGTATGTATATATGTCCTGCCTTTGTAATTAAGAGAGGCAGGAAGGGGGTGAGGTAATATAGACCCTATAAAGGAGGCTGACCCAAGGGTGGGTGGGATTAGTGGATAGGGTTGGTGGGCAAAACCTTTGCTTCTGCTACCTGTAAAAGCAATCAGTGATGTTATGCCTTTTAGATGTACCAAGCCCTTATTACATCAACTGCACATAAAACCAAAGTTCACACAGAACTGATGGGATGGAAAGGAAATGTTTTGCTGATAAAGGGCTGTGGAGTAAGTGTTCCAACATCTCCTTATGCTGAGAGATCAGCCACTGGCTGAGTCTGAGCAGAACAAGTGAGGAGAGAAGCTGCCTCAGCTAAGAAAGGCGCCCGGACTGTGCACTCCAAGTGGATTCAGGTAGAACATGTACATGGGCCATCTGTCAAGCTAAAAGCTACTACTTTAGAACTGAGCTTGACAACTTCTGGGGTGACAGCTGTAAATTCTGGGAAAACATAAAGTCCCTAACTAATATAACCAACAAAACTTCATCCACTATGCTAAATATTAATGGTATCACTACACAAGAGCCTAAAGAAATTGCAAACCACTTCAGCAAGGCCTTTACAGACCTTAGTGAAGTGCTCCCCCCCGACTTTCTTACCCCACAAACCAGTTTTGACCAATCTAGCACTAATAATCGAGCTGATAATCCTGCGGCCCTCTTCTACCTCAAGACTGTGCCAAACACTGATATCAAGAAATAGCTTCAACAAGTTCTCAGGAAATCCAAAACATGTAGCATCACATTAGACCTCAAGCTTCTTGCCCGCACACTTGATGAGGTTCTTTCTCCTCTAACCAGGATCCTTAACCTGTCACTCATAACACAAAAATGTCCTCAGTCTTGGAAAGTGGCAGAGGTCACCCCTGTATTCAAAAAAAATGGGGACAGATCTTATCATTCCAACTATTGGCCTATCTCTACTCTCCTGCCACTCTCAAAAGTGCTTGAGAGGATTGTCTATGACCAGCTCATAGACTATCTTGACAAGTATAAGCTTCAATGCTGTGAGCAACACAGTTTCCAGAAGCTTCACAGTATGAATACAGTGCTCATGGAATTCACTGGATATATCCATGAGGCCCTTGACAGAAGGCTCTTGGTGGGGGCTATCTGCATAGACCACACCAAGGCCTTCAACATGGTCAACCACAGACTACTGCTAAGCCAGCTGGTGAATATTGTCTTTTCTCTTGAATCTGTGAAATTGTTCCAGAGCTACCTGACAGGACATGTTCGACAAGTGAGAATACTTTGTATCCTATCTGATCTTTGCTGTGTTACAACTGGGGTCTCCCAAGGGTCAATCCTGTGTCCCCTACTGTTCAGTTTGTTTCTAAATGAACTCCCTAAGGCCTGTTGCAGCAATGTACTGCTGGACGCAGATGATGCTGTACTCTTCTCAAGCCACTCCGACCCCAAAGAACTAGAAAAGCAAATGCAAAATGATTTCTCTGAAATCGAACCTTTGTTCATCAACTCCAAGCTTCTTTTGAATTACAAAAAAGCTAAGACAATGCTTTTTGTCTCAATGCAGAACAGGCAAAGGTTGTACTATCTCAAAGATCTAAACAACCAGGACATTGCACTTGAGATGGTTAACAGGGGGGCATGGCCTATCGGGTGAACAAGATGGCAGCATAATCTGAGAACTTCTTTAATATCCTCTACATTTCTCCTCCATCCTGCATCTTATCTACCAAAACCCCTGCAATATTGGTGGCTGGCAGTCTTCCGATGCCTTCCACGGTGAAATTAGCTAAAAAGCAAGCAGAGTTGTCCTTTAATCCATTGCGAGAACCAGTTGCAGATAAAGGCCCACATTAATCAACTGCTCACAGCATGGCAGAATTGGGAAACTCAGGCAGACATCAGGGCCCAGACAAGCCATCTAATGCAGGTAATCTTTCTCCAGATTTAGCAGCCTGCTCAGCAATGTCAGAAGGGTACCAGGCACTCAAACTCTTGCTTAAAGACCAGAAATATGATCTTGGTACAAAGATGGAGTCTGGATTCAAGAATGTGACTTCTCAGCTTCAGCACATCCAGCAGACCATTAATACCATATCGGAGATGGTTGGCACTCACAAAAACAGGTTGGGAGAGCTGGAGGCTAGGCTGGGGGTTTCAGGAGGATACGACACAACACACCAGATCCGATCTCCAGAGAGCATTAAGAGAGATGTTGAAACAGGCCATTGATGACCATGAAAACAGAGAGAGGTGCTGTAATGTCAGGCTTGTGGGGATGCCTGAGGGGCAAGAGGGAAGGAACTGTGCATCTTTTATTCAAAAGTGGTGAGGCAAACACTACAAATCCCTTAATAAATCTCTCTGGAGATCCAAAGAGCCCACAGATCACCAGGGGCTAAACCTTCACCAGATCAATGACCTGGGAACATCATTATTAAATTCTTAAGGTATCTGGATCACTAATTTGTCTTGAAGGCAACAAGAAAACAGGGCCGAATCATGGTGCAGCAGAGTAGTGTGAGCTCTTTTCCAGATTACTCATGGCAATTGCAGATTCAACATCAGGCCTTCTTTGAGGTGAAGAAGAGTCTTCATGAGCTGGAGTGCTCATTCTTCCTGGTATACCCTGCACGCCTGGTGGTATGTCCTCAGGGCAGCAACCAAAGATCATTCACTAGCCCTGAAGTGGCTATGGAATTTGTCCAGGACTTGGAGAAGCATAAGAGGGGCCAGCCTAATGTTTAAACATTCCTCAGCTAGAGAGAATTTTCTTTGAAAGACCAGAGGTACTGTTTTTTGTCTTCCATGGATGGGTGGATGGGGGTGGTAGTGAGGGGAGCGTTATCTCCCCAACCATAACACCCATGGGGTGGCCTATTAGGGCTGATGTGTAGGGGGGCTCCTCTTCCCCCTTTTCACTGCCAGAAGGTGTCTTTGTGGCTTCAGACTCTAGCCCTTCATGGGCCTGGACAGTGGCTGGTAAATCGCTCCCCACATGTTGAGGGCAAGTTCCATCTAGGGTCCCCGAAACAGTATGAGTCTTGGAGGCATGGACCAGGGCCTACTGTTGAGGTTAAGGACCATTGTGATTATGCTTTTACATACATAAACATTTTAATTCGGTTGCCAGTGACTTATGGGCACGTTGCCTGAAATGTTTTCCTTTCTTGGTTGTTGATGTGTAACTTTTTTCTATATGCTTAATTAGTTAAAAGGGTTTGTTTACTGGGGGGATCTTGGGCAGCTGATCCGTGGAAAATTTCGACTATGGGTATCCTCATTAAATATGTGGATGGATGAGCACAAACATTCAATCTGACTTATGCATTATTTTTGGGAATGTGCATCCCTGCATTTTTCCCAGTGCGGGGATTGGATCACTCCTGGGGGAGCCTTGAACAGTATGTGCTTATTTTGATAGACGCCATCAGACCTGTTTCCAGGTTGGGCTTGGGTTCTCCTCCATGCCTTTTCCTTGCTCTGAGGGGTGGGGAGGTTCTTAGGGCTTCCTCTCCTCCCTGTTGGGGCAAGCTATCCTTGAAGGATGGAGGATATATCATTTTATTTGTGATCATACATTTAAATAGGGGATCCACCACTTGATCCACAAGAAGCAGAGGGTAGACATGTTCAGTATTTTAAGGGAAGGTGGAGGATATGTGGGGGGGTTCACAGACAGAAGCTCTGCTTTTTGATACTCTGTGGGATTTGAGGATAATAAAGGGAAATAGGGGAGTAGGGGTGGGTAGTCCACAAGGTAATGTTGTACATTTCAGTATTTCAATCTTTCTGGAAGGGCGAATATTTTTTGTGGGGGAAGTTCTACATGTTTAAAATTACTGTTCTGTATGGTTTACTGTTAAGAGGTATGGGTGAGGGGGGATTGGGCTGAGGGAAATTGATTTAATCTGTTCATGGGGTATTATTCTTCAAAATCTTTATAGAGCTTATTCATTGTTTAATAGGTCCTCTTTATCTATACGTGAGAGGTTGCTATTTAATACTAACAAATAATTCAGACAAGTCAGCAGACTCAGGACAATGGTATAGAGAAAGACTGTTGGGACCCAAATTAAGAAATTAAAAGGAGACATAATATTCCTGCAGGAGATACACTCAACAGGGGAGGAGGTGGCCAGGTTGGCCGCTTCCTGGGGGGCTCTTTCATTTCTGCCCCATTTACCTCTAAAGCTAGGGGAGTAGTGATTTGGTTTAGACCGGGTCTTCCATTTAAGGTTCTCTCAAAGTAATCTGACCCCAAGGGCCACTTTGTGATTGCAGCAATAGACTATGGAGGTGCTAGGTACACTTTGAGTTCAATTTATGTTCCAAACTTTGATTCTTCATATTTTTTCACCCATCTGGTGGTCACTCTGGCCCTCTACCTAGTTAATTTGATATTGGGGGGACTTTAATATACATACTGGGATACTCAGTTGGACCACTGTGGTCTTAGGACTAGACCCTCCCCTGCCCAGAGTGTTTTGGTGCTCAGTGGTGTGATGGAGGGAAGGGCTACGGAGGAGTCGTGGAGGCATTGTAATACCTAGAGTAGGGAATTCTTGTTCTTCTCTCATGCCCACAAGGAGTACACTCAGCTTGATTATTTATTTATGCCCTCCAGTTTGGTCAGCAAGATGAAAGAGGAAAAGTATGGCCCCATAATTACCTCAGACCATGCCTCCTTGATAGTGACAGTTCTCCCTTCAGAATTCACTTCCCCTACACCCCGATGGCATATGGACCAGGCACTTTTACTAGATAAAAGGTTCATGGCCCAAATAACCATCAGTATTAAAGAATTTTTGACACATAATAACCCAGCAGATACTAACATTGCTAATACCTGGAATATCTTGAAAGCCTTCATAAGAGGTGAAGCCATCTCCTACTTAACATATATTAAAAAAATGACTTGCCAGGGAGGAAGATTTATTAGAAACTAAAATTAAAAAGTTAGAGGGGGATCTGATGGAAGCAATGTGTCCTCTGAAACTTCTAGAACTAAAGACCTTAAAGGGCAGATTACACCAGCTCACAAATAGGGCCATAGAAAGGAATCTCCTCCTCACCAAATTGAACACTTATTTTGACGGGGATAAGGTGGGGAAGTGGATGCCAGGCCTGGTAAAGGGGAAAAAAAGCAGAGAGAACTATTCTCAGAATGGGGAACTCAATTGGGGGAAGCACTCATGATCAGCAGGGGATAAATTATATTCTTAAAGCATTTTACTCAGACCTTTATACTTCAGAATTCCTTACAGGGGCAGATCCGAGGGACTTCCTACAGAAATTTACAGCTTCCAACTATCAGTGAGAGGGATGTGCAGGAGCTAGATTCTCTACTTCAGCTGGAGGAACTTAGGAAGATGGTCTGGAAGGTAAAGAAAGGGAAAGCGCCGGGACCCAATGGGATCCTGGTGGAGTTTTATAAAGTAACCTGGGGGGCACTGGGTCCCTTTATGCTTCAGATGATCACTCATGCCTTGGAAAGTGGCTCTCTGCCACCCTCACTTTACCTAACAACTATCACTGTGTTTCCCAAACCTGGCAAAGACCCCATTAAATGTGCCTCTTATAGGTCTACCTCTCTCCTAAACTCTGACAATAAGATCAATGAGAAATTAATAGCTACCATGTTGGAGGGTATTCTTCCTAAATTAATACACCCTGACCAAGGGGGGTTTGTCAAGGGTAGACAATCCAAGTTGAATATTGGGAAAACAATTAATGTCATGTATAATTGGTCATATGGGAGGGGAGGTGCTGGAGGGTTGTTGGCCATAGATGCCAAAAAGGCATTCGATCGAGTGGAATGGCCTTTTATGTATGCTGTTTTGAAGAAATATGGCTTTGGTGAGAAACTGAGGAGTTGGATACAATCTCTTTACAGAAACCTGCAAGCCCAAATTTTGATGAATAATATGCTCTCTGCCCCTTTTCCTCTTTCCAGAGGTACTAGGCAGGGCTGCCCCATCCCCCCTTCTGTACGTCCTTACTATCGAAACCCTAGTAGAAACTATTAGGTCCCATTCAGACATTATAGGCCTCAGGGTAAAGGGGAAGAACCATGTCATCTCTCTCTTCACTGACGATGTTCTCTTATTTCTCAAAGACCCAGGCAAAGCACTGCCAGCCTTGACTCAAATCTTTGACATCTATGGCCCCTTGTCCGGACATAAAATTAATTGGGGTAAATGTGAATGGATGCCTCTGGGGGGGAGAAACAACCAATGCAGATTTCACAATGTATTATTAGTCCATCCACCAAAATTAAATATTTGGGCATTTATTTGCCCTCTAGACTCTCCTTAATGGTAGAAGTTAACATGTACCAGGTTGTCCGGAAGGTTAGAGATGATTGTTTCTACTGGACAGCCCTGCCCTGACTCTTTTGGGGAGAGTCAATCTCATTAAAATGATCATTCTCCCACAGTTCCTTTACTTTTTTCAAACGGTTCCTATAAATATTCCTAATAAGTACATAAAGGCCCTGGAAGGGGTTATCAAGAAGTTGCTTTGGCAGGGTAGAAGGCCAAAAATAAGTAAAGCAATCCTATGGAGGCCTGTTAAACAGGGAGGTTTGGGGTTGCCGAATGTTAAATTATATTACTTGGCTGCCCAATTGGCTCATGTACAGGATACTTTAAGGGAGGACTCTCAACATCGGGCATAGGTGGAGATGGAAGGCCCTACCCCAACTCCTATATACTACAGTCCCTTGGTGGAAGCTTTGGGGGGCACTCCCTCAGTTAGTTCCAGAAACCCTTGTACCAGGGCATTGTGCAAGGTATGGAAAATGGCTCACGATATCTTACATTATGGCCCCAGTATCTCGCTGGACACTTGCTTGTCTGCTTTTTTGGGGGGGGTTGGGGGCCTCTTTTGGGAAATGGAGGGCCTGAGAAATAGGGGCCTCTTCCTCTTACAATATATTATGGAGGACAGACAGGTTTTACCCTTCTCTGACTCAGTACGACCATTTGGACTGGGAGCCGCACACTTCTTTCCCTATTTGAGATTAAAAGGGAGAATTGAAACTAGGCTGGGTGGATTGGGAGGGGGGTCATTGAAGTGTTCCCCTTTGGAGGAACTTTTCGTGCTCCGATCCTCTGACCCTTCCTTTAAACCCCTAAGAGGTTGTTATAAAATATTGGTTGGCGTGCTCCAAGATCCTTTGGAAGATCTGAAACATAAATGGGAAGTCAACCTGTATCCAGACTCCTTAACTGAGGGAGACTGGAACTTTATTTTTAAGAATGTGTTAAAGTATTCTGTCAATAATTGACTCAGGTCTGTACAATACAGTGTGTTGATGAGGTCCTATTTTACACCAATGTTGGCCCAGACAATAGACCCAGAATCTTCCAACTTATGCCCAAAATGTAAAATACGTGAATGGTCATTTTTTTCACCTGATCTTGGAATGTCAAATGATCAGATTGTTTTGGGAGTGCATCCTTGAACTATTGTCCCACATAGTGGGTAGGCCACTAAAGTTAGACCTGGTAGAGGTCTTGCTGTGGCTGCCTTTGGGAGGGGGCTGGAGCTCCCAAACCCCATTCCACACTCTGGTGCTTGGGATCAGTAATAGGCCTCCGACTCCTGGTTATGTGTCGGAGGTTACATGAAATTCCTGCGGTGGCTGCATCGATTAAGGTTCTGATGGAGAGTCTTAAACTGGAAAAAACTCAATACAGTATCAGAGATCAGTTGAATAGGTATGAGGAGCTTTGGTGCCTGGTAGAGAAAGCCATACAAGCTGACTGATTCCTGTGTTTTGATCTTGGTTGGTATCTCCCAGTTCATTCCAATATGTTGCACTTTTGCTTTGTTTGGTTGTCTGGCTCCCTATCCTAGACCCCTAATATTTAATTGACTTCCCCTTAATAACATTTCCTATTAATAATGAGGTTTATACACTCATTTAATACCTTGATGCTTCCCCCTGGGTCCTTTGATGAATTCCTTAATTGTAACTATAGATGAAACCTAGATGTTTAGTTATGAAAAGAGGAAATTTCCAATGTCCTTCTTTTTAATTTATTTTATACTTGCATCCCTACTGTTGGAAGATTCATGATATTTGACCCTGTTTGACATTTCAGACCTATGCTGTTTGTGTAAAATTAATAAGCACTATCTTAAAAATGAAGTTTACAAAAAAAAAAGAGATGGTTAACAGTTTTAAATATCTCGGCATCACACATGATAGTGTGCCCTCTATTACCAAGAACAATGAGCAGGTAGCCAAGTCCGCAAACTCTTGGATCGGCCAGTTACACAGGCATAGGCACTGCCTTAGTGATATGGCTCTCAAAATTGCTATAACTAGCTCCATACTGTCAGTCATTGACTATGGGCAAGTAGTCTATGGGGCTGCTAATAACTGCACTAAAGAGGATCAAAACCACACTAAATGAAGCTTGCAGGCTAGTGCTAGGTGCACATCAAGTAACCCACACCTGTGAGTTCTAGGCTCAGTCAGGATGGCTAAATCTCCAAAACAGGATCCAATACCTGGTCTGCCTGCTTGGTAAAAAGACCTTTCTGGGCCTATCACCACCTGGGATTTAGAACCTCCTTTGCATAGCCTCTCATCAAAGACATAACAGGGGCACAGACAAAAATACGCTCTTAGTCACCTTCTGCAGAACATCCCTTGGGCAACGGTCATTTGCCTACAGAGCCCCCAAGTGAATTAACTCCCTCAATGCTGACCTACAATCTGTGCAAAAACTTGGTCAATTGAAATCTTGACTGCGAGCTTACCTGATCGCCTCCAGTAAGTGAGACTGTAACACCTAGCACCTAATCTCTGCCCCCTCCTGAGGTTACCATCCAACACCAGCACTTAGTAGCTAATCTCCCTTCCCCTCTTCCCTCCCTCTACACCCTCGACAGCTCCCCATTGTTCCTCTTGTAATATCCTTTACCCCCTCTGTGGCCAATATCCTACACTTTTCCTGATACTGCCATCCTGCATCAGCACTTAGCCACTTACTTGCCCTTCTGTCTCCTCCCACATAACACCATCTCCTCCCTCTTCACTTTACTTAACCCATGCATTATCATAGTCCCTCTTCTGTGGCCAACCCCTCACCCTCACCCCCTCTCTGACCCCCTAATTTCCTCTTGCTTCCCCTATTCCCCTCCCCCTACAGTCCTTCTCTTACTCCCCACCTACTCTCAGGTGGCCCCACCTATCCCCTTTACTTCGACAAGGACCCTTGGGCTGCTCCACCCTCATACATCCCTAATTAGCTGCTCCTTTCTTGTTACTTCTTCTTACAGCTATCCTCAACATGATTCCTACCTTCTCTCACTCCTGCCTACCTCTCTCTGCTTTCACCCCACCTCCCTTCCTCCTCTTACTCCTTACCTTAGTGTAGCAACTATCAATAGCCCTACTGACTCTGTAAGCTATACAACTATGTATTCTGTATCTTTGATGTAACGATCTTGTAATGTTGAATAGCCCTACCAAGCCTATTAGCAATAGTACTATGTATGTTGTAACTTTGTTGTAACAATTTTGAAATGTTATGTAACACCTGTGTCAGTATGTCTAACTTTGATGATGTGGAACCCCTGTAAATGAGCTTTTAGCTCAAAGGTCTTAATGCAAGATGTTAATAAATAAATAAAGTAAATAAATTAAGAACTGTTGTCAAGGAATCCTTGCTTCTGCACCTGTCCAACTCTGCCTTCCCTCCATGATTGTTCTCTCTCCAAGTTGGCAAAGATAAGGGAAGCTCAGCAGAAAGTAAAGCTAGAGGCTGGACAACACTTGATTCTGGGTAAGTGTTTCAACAGCTCCTTTTGCTGATAGAGCAGCCCACTGGTTGGGTCTGAGCAGAATGAGTGAGGCCAGAAGCTGCCTCAGTGGAGAAAGGAGAAATACACCTATCTCCCTTAATCCAAATAGAAGAAGGGAAAGGCTGTTCTGTAGAGAAACCTCTTATCAATTGAAATAATTTTCTATATAAGCAAAAAAGAAGCTTCAACTTGAACAGCATGCTCAGTGGTGCTTGGTCCCAAAGCACAAGTAAAACAGAAAAAGAGTCAGCACTCAGGTACTGCCATAACAATTCAGGTTATTTAAACCATAAAGTGTATACTGTGCGCAGACCCCAAAACTGGGTTACTAACACCCCATGCACATTTAGCTCTCTCTGATACTTCCTCAGGGGGTGGAGCTCCACTTAAGTTCAAGTCATTAAATAGCAGCTGTAATTTGCATAAATTATGTATGTATGTTATCTCTCTGAAAGTTCTAAAAGAGAGGGAAGGGTGGAGGGAAGATTCACTTTGGAGGAGAAGCAATATCCCACTACACCTTTCCCTGTGACACCTGCTTTTTACATTCTTTCAAAAGTTCACAAAGGCCTTGAGAACCCCCTGGGATGTCCAGTTGTCTCTTTCATAGACTGTTTGATGTTGAAACGATGCCAATTTCCTGAAGATAGTGAATAAGTTGCCAGCCTATGTCAAAGATACTATGGATGTCCTGGGGAAGCTAAATAATATTACAGGGAAAATATCTGTTTTATGGTTTACAGTAGATGTGGAAAGTCTATATACCTCTATTAAACACGACTTGGGTCTACACATGATAGAAAAAATGTTTTTACAGATAGATCTTGAAAATATTGTAGATTATGAATTCCTACTTCTGGGCTTAGAATTTGTGCATAAGCACAATTATTTCATGTTTGACAGGGAAATATTACTATCAATGCAGTGGCACCACAATTGGAACAGTACTTGCACCATTCTATACAAATATAGTACTAGCATGGATTGAGCAATAATACATTTTAAACATTAAGAATCCATACTGTGCTAGAATTTTTAAATTGTACAGATATTTGAATGATTATACTTGATATTTGGGATGGAGGAAATAGAATTTGTTAATTGGCTTAATGACAATAGCTGGCATTTAAAATTTACTTTTAATATACATCCAAACCAGGTACACTTTTTAGATTTGTGCTTAGCTAGCACTGCAGAAGGTGCTGTTGAAACATATGGATTTAGAAAACCAACTACAGGAAATAATTTGTTACTACGAAGCAGTGCCCACCCATGAAAGACAATTGAAAATATTCCCTATAGCCAATTTCTACAATTATGGTGTATTTGTAGTAAAATAGACAAATTTCATGAGAAATCCCAAAATTTAATACATCATTTAAAAAAAAAAGTATGACTCAGAGTTATTAATAAAAGCATATAAAAAGTCAGAGAATGTCACAGAAATTAGCTGTTACATCCTAAGAAAAAGGCAAATGTGGGAGAAAATAAAATCGTTTTTATTACAGAATTTAGTCATATTTCTAGTTCTGTGGCAAACATTATCTGCAAAACTGGAAAATTCTTCAAAGAGGCAATCTTTTGAAGCCAATTATTCGTGACAAACCAATTATAGCATATAGCCATACAGCCAACCTAGCAGATTTACTAACTCATAGATACTTTTTAAAGTAAATGTCCAGTATATGTGTTTAAGTATTTGGGCTTCATAGCCCATTACCTTAGTGCAGCAGTAGCTCATTTATTTTAAGAGTTTAATTTTTCAGTAAGTAGTTTTCAGGAAGGAAGGTATTGTAAATAAAACCAAAGACATGGGCAGGCAATCCTTTCCATTTCCTAGTCCGCCAGTTCCACCCCGTTCGCTGACATTTTTTTACATTTAACCAAGGAGAGCATGAAGATGCACCCCAATGAAAACTCTGGGGCTCATTTCCAGAATGTTTTTATAGATGTTTATACAACCTTCAATAAAAATGAAAGCCACCGCTCATCTAATAGGGCCACTATTAGTTGAGCCATGGCTTTCATTTTATCAAAGGTTGCATAAACTTCTGTAAAAGGTTACTGAAAATGAGCCCCAAAGACTTTAATGGGGCATGCCCTTGCACTATCCATGGTTAAAGGTTACAAAAATGTCAGAGTGCAGGGGTGGAGCAGGCAGATTGGGAAGTGGAAGACCCATGGCTTCAAATTTATTTACAGTCCCTTCCTTCCTGAAAACTACTTACTGGAAAATAACAATTCTTGTAGGAATGAGCTACTACTGCCCTAAGGCAATGGGCAATGAAGCCCTCTGCCATATCTTTGAATTTTAATTTAAGCATGCAGCCTGCTAATAATAGCAGGGGAATGTATATCTATATCTATATCTATATCTATATCTATATCTATATCTATATCTATAACTATATATCTATATCTATCTGTATATACATATATATATATGTAATAGATATACCACTCTGAGGTGTGTGGTCGCGCTCTGATATACGCACGCCTTGGTGTGTGTTGTACGCATGGGGCCGCAAGGCCGAGTGCGCCAACCACCAAGGCGTGCGTATATCAGACCGTGACCGCACCTGAGTGGTATATCTATCTTATAAAATGTCAAAATTGTTTTGGGGGTAAAAGTGCAGGTGTGCGGTCAGCGGTCTGATATACACGGTCATGTGATGGTGTTTGTCCAGTGCTGTTGGTGCTGCTGACCATGATTGTCTCAAGCATTTTATAAATATATATATATATATATATATATATATATATATATATATATATATATATATATATAGGGTTGGATATTCAAACTGCACCATTCATAGGCGCAAGCCCTTGCGCTGCACAAAATAATTGTGCGAGGTGTGTTGAGGTGATATTCAAAGGAGTTGCGCTATTGAGCAACTCTTGACTATCACCCAACCAACCACTGTGCGTAGTGCAGTGGAACTTGCGCCACCACAAGTTGACAAAGTGGAGCATTCAACTTGCGGTGGCGCAAGTACCATTGTGCCATGCGCAAAATCCCGATATTCAAAAGGTGACATGCAAATGAGGCTATAATTCATGCAAGGTGCAGGGGGCCATTTGCATCTGATTATGGCCCCATTTGCATGCCATTAGCATGCAGGTGCGCCGATCCCCGAGGACTTGCGCCTGGCACCCTGCCAGGCAGCAGCCATTGGGGAACGAAGCCCCCTGCAGCCCAGTTGTGGGCAAAAGAGCGTAAAAACCACCACCACCACCACCCCCCACTGGCGCGATGGCGGGCATAGCTTAATACCCCTTCTCCACCAGCCCGATCACGGGCAGCAATGTCTCCCCAACACATCCCTGGTGGTCCAGTGGACGATAAGCCCGATCGCGGGCTGGAGTTTTCAAACACACACCCACCTCCCGATCATATCCCTGGTGGTCCAATGGACCAAAAATCCCGATCATGGGATGTGATTGTCAACTCCCCAACACATCCCTGGTGACCTAGTGTCCCCCACCCACCCACCCACAAAGCCCCACCACCCCACTCCCGCAGCCAGTGGGCAGCAGCATCCCACCACCTGCCACCCGCTGCCCGCCGACTGACTGCCGGTGAACTGCTGCACCATTGGTGCAGAGAAAGAGCCAATGGGTGTGCAGCCCATACCGTACCAGGCAGTCCAGTTTTGTGAATGAATCTCGTCCCTTGCTCGCGATGCAAGATTGTGATCAAAGAATCTCATGGTCAAAGAATTTGCAGACTCGTGGTCAAAGAAATTGCATGCTCTTGATCAAAGAATATGAAATGCTGAAACTCAACTTTTGGGCAGAATTGAATGATACCACCACCATGCCTCAATAGAACGAAGCCCCCTGAACAAAACCCATCCTCATTTGTGTTCCTAGGCCACCCCTGAACTGAGAAAAATTTATTTTTACCTTGTGATGCAAGATCGCGATCAAAGAATCTCGCGATCAAAGAATTTGCAGGCTCGCGATCAAAGATCATTAGCGAGCCATGGTCAAAGATTTTAAAACATTATAACTCTATTTTTAGACCATTTTACTTCAAACCAAAGGCATGGGTCAAAATATCGGAGCCCCCTGAGTAAAACCCATCCATGTTTCACTTCAGGAGTGACCCCTGAGCAGAGATATTTTATTTTTTACAATTGGAAATGCAAAAACAAGACAGCAGACTCATGATCAAAGAAGTCTCCATGACAAAGATTCTTTGACCATGAGGCTGCAAATTCTCCGATCGCCAGGTGGGATGAGATGGCCCAAACCCCATTCTTTGTTCGCAAAACAACCATATAAATTTTTCCATTGACTTATAATGGGAGCTTACAAGTGGCATAACATTTGAATGACTTAATATTTTTTCATCAAACAAAAAGCGGTATGTTCAGCCAGCCAAGCTCTTTCAGATGAGCCATCTTGCAGAGCAGCATGCCACACGTTGGCCATGCAGGGCCATGGACAAAATCCCCCAAACAGCCTCCAAAACTGGATAATTTTGCATTTTTCAGCATTTTCATGCGCAAAGACCGTAAGTCTGACTGAAATGAAATTTGACAAATCAAGAGATCTATAATTCCCTACTGCGCATACCAATTTTCAGGCAAATCCTTTTAATGGGTCCAAAGTTATTAACACCCAGATCTTTGACTTTAACATAGAAGTGCCTTCATAACCCTAAATATAGTGGCACGACCGCGCCACTATAAATAGAATAATAGATAGGTTCCTGTGCATTACAATGTAATAATTCCATCGAGAGGTTCTGGGGACATTGGGAACCTCGAGAGCGAAGCTTGAGAGGTTCCATGTCCCCAGAACCTCGAGATGGATTTACTACATTGTAATGCACAGGAACATATTTTTAATTTTTTTTAATATATGGATACGATTTTCGTTTCTCTGAGGCAGTCGGCAGCTGCAGCCTGAACAAGTCTCTCCGTTCTGGTCACGCGCTACACTGTCTCACTGCTCATTTTGTTTTTTGTTTTAGTGAAGGACAGCCTACCTTTTCCATGTCTGGGGAACGCAGGGTCAGCTTGATATCTGTATTTTTCAGGTATTTTTTAAAAAAAGCTGCGAAATGTTACGGTTGGGAAACTCACGGTAAGCGAGACAGTGGCCGCCATGTTTTTTGAACTGTTCTGCCCGCCCTAACAGGAAAAGTGGCCAATTGGAAGGCACGTTTTAAAAGACGTTCGGAACTGGACTAGCGCATGTGCTGTTGTGATTTGGTGATAATACTATCGTTCAGGTACCCAATGATAGTATTATGGCACCTGAACGATGGTATTATCACTCCTGAAGTGTAATATTATCACTTTGGGAGTGATACTATTATGGGGAATTTTTTGTATGCTTTTGTACTATATTATTTTCATGATCCATATATTAAAATATATATATATATATATACACACACATATATATATATATTGCTATGGAACATGTTCAGCCTCTAAATATGCAGTCAAAGCTAAGCAGTCTATCCATCCAACATCAGGGAAAACTGTAGAAATTAAAAATTCCTACAGTTGCAAAAACACATATGTGATCTTCTACGTGGTGCAGCTGTAGCAATGTCTATATTGGGAAAACTGTGAGACAAATTTGAACCAGAATTTTGAAGCATCTAAGGTCCATCACTCAAACAAAATGTGCAGTAGGACAACATTTTAGAAATGTACATAGAGGGAATACATCTTCATTTAGGTTTCTGGTCTTTGATGGTGTGCAACCTCTTCCTAGAGGTGGTGATAAGTGTAAACAATTGGAGCAAATAGAATCTCGATGGAATTTTGTTTTGAAAGTATTAATACTGAAGAGGTTAAATAATAAAATAGACTTTACCACATTTCTATACGCCTTGGGTCATAATTTTTACGTGCCTGTGTACCTTCAGCACTAGTACTAGTTTTATAAATAAGATTTTTGTGCTGCTTGATGAATTCTTTGATGATTTCACTTCTGGAGTCAGCTTTATTTTTATTATCACCTTTTTTACTAAGCTGGAAAAGAATAGATACCAAGTTTAAGGTTAGGAATTTATTGGAGACAATATTGGATAAATTATCATTTTAGAGCAATTTTTCTAAGCAACTGGCTTGTATTAATGGTGGTCCGTCCTTAGTATTTTTTTCTATGGTTTGAATAATGACAGTATAGCATAGCATATTTTAAAGCTCCTTTATACAGTACATAACCATTAGCATGTTAATTATCTAGAGAATTATGTGGTATATAAGGACAGCACTTTGCTTATACGTCATCCTTGACAAAGTGATACTTTAATCATGAAGCACTTGCTGAGCCATTCATCCACCTCTGAAAATTTTCTGCACTCAGAATTTTGAATTAGCATGAATATCTTTGGCTTTACTGCTCCACTATTTCTTGAAGGACTGAATTCAACGGTGTTATCTGGAATTTATGTGGGCTGGTTACAATTCCAGGACTCTGAATAGAAATTGGATGTTGTAAGTTTATTTTTCCTGAATTTCACCATCTGTTGAATTTTACTATTAATAAAGCCAAAAAATCTTTTCTCAAACTCCACGATGTATGTCGAACAGTGATTTGGATACTTAAGGAAGGAAGATTCCCAGCACCACCACACTTCTGCATTAAGGAAACAGTGCACACATCCCCCTCCATAATAATAGCAAATACACTTCCTATTTTAAGTTTTAAGGTCAGGATAGGAACATTGATGCAGACAAACATATATACAAAATGCCCCACCATTAATGCAGCCAACTATTTAAAAACATGAAACCGTAGATGGCAAGACAAAGCTGAAAATCTAGCTATACACTTCATTCTTGAAACAATGCTCTAATTCAATAGAGAAAAGAAGGTTTTTCAAAAACATGCTTCTCAACACATAAGATGTTAAATAAGCAGTAAGACATGACAGGTTTAGACACTATAACGCACGGCTAGGAGGCGTAGTGAGGCACGAGGCCACTGGCCGAGTGCATCCAGCCTCCTAGCTGTGTGTTAAAGTGTCTAACACACAGACTCTGGAGTGGCTTATTGCACTTATTAAATGGCTATCAAAAATACAGATGTATGTGATAGCTAAAGTGTATAGTATTTAAAAGCGAAAAAGTTTAATGTTTGTCTTGATTTTTAATAGAATAGTTCCACCGCCTACTGTTTTTGTTTAACTTAAGGAATTTTGTTCTACAAAGGCTTCTGTAGTTACATCTGGTTGTCATGGCAGTATTCACCCCCCCACACACACAAGCAAAGAAGCAGATTCTGTAGCTAATTGACCTCAGTTATTTAACCCCCCTCGTGCAAGCTGTCTCAGTATGTCCGGCTCTCTGATGAAGCGAGCGAAGATGGACAACGTACTGGAACAGCTGAAGCAGTACACCATGGTGGTAGCCAACATGGGCAATTTCAATGGTGAGAGGCAGTGGGGCGGGCCATGGAATGTATCGGAGTAAAAGGAAGCCAAGTCTGATTTTGGAGGTGGAAAATGTGCCGGGTTTTGGTAGTTAATATTGGTGGGGTTCTTGTGTGGGCTCAGATCTGTGGGGCATTCTGGCTCGACTTTAGATGGTTGTTTGGTTACGGTCTGCAATGGCGTGCAGTTCCGTGACCCATCTCTGCCTTTGCAGGGTGTGTGTGCAATGCAGTTCTCTCAGTAACAAGAAAAATGTCCGGTAAAGCATCTCTACTCATAGCTTGGAAACTGTCCCGTGTTTCTGGGTACGCTGGACTTTGTGATGCAGTATTTTTTCATAATGGGACCAGTTGCAGGTCAGAATACCGGGTTAAACATTGATAGTTTCAGGGTATTGAGTGTCACTGACATGAATGTTATCTGTTGCAGTATTGGGGGGGGATTAGTACAAGACATTTTCACAATTGTACTTTGCATTTAGAGAGTTCACTTTTACAAGAACCAAGTCGCCATGGATTTTTATTGAGTGTTTCCCCTACTATTTGGAGAGCGAGCGAGCGGGCTGGGAGACAGATCCCGGCACTTTGTATTTTTTTTCCACTTTTCTACATGCTACATATATAACAGAAACCCTCAAAGACCAAGGTCAACTAAACAAGAGGCCAGATTTATTAATTTCATTTTTTTACAGTTAGGCTGGCACCACTTCTGCCAGAAACAAGATGGCTGCATTTTCATTTCTCACAGTTCTGAATGGGCAGCATCACCAATATCAATGCCCACTTGCCACAGCTTGGCACAGCCTGATCCTTTTCCCATGGTGTTAGACATATTAGCGTACTCCTAGCAGCCAATCAGAATGCTGCTTTTCTACCACCCATTTCATAATCATCATTTACAATAAACATAATTGGCCCTATGCACGACTGGGTGGGAATTACGTGCTGGAGGCATGTATCCCACCAGTGTAGACCCACACTTGCAGACAAGTGCACACCCAAGAAATGCACGACCGATGCACACCTGTCTATGGCCGTGCCTCCCCAGGACACAGGACTTTGCAGGGCAGCTGGGGGTGGGGTTTCAGTTCCTGTGGGCATCCAGTTGGATGCCTGTCATGGGCTGAAAGTGGATGCCTTGATCATAGAGGCACAGGTCCAGGTGTGTGAATGCCCACCGCAGACACCCAGACCCACTTACACATGCCCCTGTGTCAGGTCATTGGATGGGGAACCCCACCCACCCTCCACACTGCAGGGACACTACCAGTACCAGCAAACCCTACCCCTATGCCCCTGTCAGCAGCAGTCTGACCCCATCCTGGTACCCCTTCTGTTGATGACTGCAATTGCCTATGGTCACCCCAATTAGTATGGCACCTGGCCGGTGTCCCCCCCACAACACCACACACCCACCCCCTGGCCCCTATACCTGTGTGCCGGTGCTGCTTCTGAAACAGCCAGTGGCACAGCCCTCCATGCACCACCATGGCCATCAGCCATCTGATGTACGCAGGAGCGTGCAGCTGATGTGTGCCCGCATATATCAGATGACCAGCAGATGTGACAGTGAGTGGATGGCTGTGCCACTAGCCATCTTAAGTGGAACCAACCAGTAGGTAAAGGGGACAGAGGTGGGATGTTGGTGCCAGGGAGCACACAGACCAACAAATGGGGTGGGGTGCACTGGGTGGGGGGTTGACAATATGTGCCAGCCCATGCCAGACAGCACATGGATGAACAATCATGATGATGCTCCTCTGGGGGGGTTGTACTGGGGATGGGGCTGTGGGGTGGAAGCTCCTTTGGGGTCTGGTTTCTGTGTCTTGGGGGGTTACATGTGTCCTGGTTGTCTGGCCAGAACATGGCACACTGGCACTGGGCACTGTGCCCTGTACTTGGGGCTGGCATCATGTCCGCCACCCTGGCACCACCCCAGTAGCCTACTGGGTTGGGGCAGCATGGCGGCTCATTACCATGTCATGCCATGACAGGCAGGTCATGTTTGTGGGGACACGCAGTGGGTTATGGCAGGGTCAAGGCTGTTGTAGCCTGTGCCATCCTTTGCACTCGTGCGGTCAGCTCTTCACACATTGGAGACTGGTGCATAGAGCTGCCACACCCCTGGCCCACCCCAGAAGTGTTGCTTTCTGTGTGGGCAGGAAATCAGGCATGGATAGTGTTGCACACACCATTGGTGCATGCTGCATGGGTTCTGTTCTATGGGTTATGGATGTAGCAATGCCAAAGAGCCAGAGTTACACAGCATGTTGGCATTGTGCATAGGGCCCAATAAGTTTTTCACAACTGCATTGGGATAAGGTAAATAGCAAATAAAAACAAAGTGTACTATAAACAATACTGGCTCATATCTTCTAAATTAATTCCATTTAATGATATACTGTATAAATGTAAAACAGCCAGTTAACAGAACCCATGGACTATGACATCTAACACCAAGTCCCTGATGCTATTGAAGACAGACTGCATTTTGGGCAGAATCCAAGTTCATATTCCCAAATTTAATCTAAAAAATGGAAACAAATCATTAACATATAGAAACAATTTTATGTATAGTACTTCAGTAAGTCCAGAAGAGACCAAACTTCAAAAATGGAAAATCCTCCAGGATTCATTCCTTAGCAGTTTCTGTAACCTATCCCATCAACTTATCAATCTGGGACATATTCCAAGGCCAGGAACTTTAGACAAGAAGGATTGCTGTTATGCATGCATTTATAGTGTGCCCCTAAGATACTCTTCTCGGAGCCATTTCTAATGGCCCCAAGATATTCCAGCATTGGACATTAAGCTGCCTGGTCATCCTCCCAGCATAAATCTTGTTGCAGGAACATAAGGCAATGTAAATGATGTGATCTATGAAGCAATTTGCAAACTAATACATTTTCACATTTTATTCAAAATTACCAACATTGAACCACTTGCCCTGCACTGCATATGTACATATAGTACACGTCTTATATCAAAAAAAGGCTGTGGACCTATCCTTAAGCCAACACTCAGTTCTTGTTTTCATCATAGTGTCTTTGTGTCAGAATGTTTCTCAGGTCAGAATCCCTAGAGAAGGTGACCCTAGGCCTTTGCCCCACAATCCTTGCCAAATCAGGGACAGGGTCTGTTAATAGACCAATGTTTCAGGATGATTCCTTTAAATTGTTTTGCAAAGTGTTTACATGGAAAGACAAAAGTTACTGGCTGCTTTTTTCTACTGTCCTGTTTGATTTTAGGAAAGAGGAGGGATTTCCTCTGAATACTTTTTGCCCCCTTACAGGCTTGATTTATTACCCTTTTTGAGTACCCCTATTCCTGAACCATTTTTTTCAGATCTCTTGCTTGTATTTCAAATGTCTCCTCTGTGGAGCAGTTCCTTTTAATTCTCATGAACTGTCTCAGATGGATACTATTGATGTGATCATGGGGATGCCCAGTCTCACCACAGAGAAGCGTATTACCTGCACTTGCCTTCATTGAATCTCTTTTTATTCAACCATGCCATAAAATTCTCCACACTCTCCACAGAGCCAGACCAAATCTAAAGGATGTCATCAATAAAGCAGTGACATCTGACCATCCCCTCAGGTATGCATTGCACTCCTTATTGTAAACCACCTGTTCCTTCCACCAGACCAGGTGCACATTTGCATATGAGGGGGCAATAGTGGCCCTTATTGCTGTACCCTGAACCTGGTAGTAAAATTGAGCATCAAAAGAAAAACAGTTGTGGTTGTGAATGTAATCCACAGTCCAGAGGAGAAAGTCAGATGGCATCACTGGTATTTCCCCTGATAATCCATTGTCTGGAGATGAAATGCAACAATGTTTTGATAGGCATGCTTTTTCTGATGGGGACATTAATAATGTTGAGTCAAATATTGACTTTGCTTTAAAAAAAACTGCTATTATTAAATTGAAAAAAACACATGAGTTTATGGTATTTGGTAAATAACTCAAGCTGTTCAGCCTATAAACAGCTTGCAAATTGTATTACGAAATGGATCTCAGCATCTCTGCTTTACTAAAAGTACCTTGGTATTTGGCTACACTAAAATCTGAATTTCTCAACCCACATTGGCAAACTCTCTAAGCTTCACACTAAGCTAAAACCTTTCTGCTGAAACGAAAAAAAAATGAATTTCATCTACAGTATAAAAAAGGACATACTGACAGTATCACATATAATCCTCCCTCTGTTAACTACAGAGACAATGTTTATGGAGCTAGCGCCCTAGCCCCAGCTTGCATTCTTAGATGTGATTTACAGCTCCTTCCTGTCACTTCATATGGTTGCCCTTTCTGTACTTACCACTGCAATATGTTACAACAACTGGAACTTTCCTCCTCAAAACATGAAGTAACTATCATGTTGTAAAATGCACGCACAGATTCTTCACAGGCACACTTCTAGAGATCATATACAAAATAATCTGTCTCAACTGACCTACTATGCTCGGCAAACTCAAACAACTTCCTTAATAAATGTCAGTAATAGGCAGGACAGAAAATCTTCACCTTCAAATGTCATCCAATCTGGAACTGCTACTTATTTATTAAAAAAAAAAGGTTTTACAAGGAAAGAACTGGTGATCTGAAACAGCTATTTTGCAGAATTTACCTGGTGAAGGGTACATGGAAAAAATGTATCACAGAATACAATATTTCAATATTACAAATAATACAAAAAATACAAACAGGCAGAGGTACAGAGCAACAATTATAGATACTGCAAAAAATAGTATTACAGTGCATAATTAAGCAAGCAACCAAGGGCTGAGCTGTGAGCATCACCCCACAGTTAAACATTTACAGCTGGTAAGTAATTAGATAGAAACAGGAACAGACATGAATGGTGTGGACTTGGAATAGGTATTTAGAGCAATGAGGAAAGAGAAAGAGCTGGTAGCAAAGGGGAGGAAAAAACAAAGGCATGGGAGTTGTTATGAGAATGCTGCCTGGTTAGCCAAGGTCTTAGTAAGAGGGAGGAAGAAAAAGTGAGAGTCAGCAGGTTGACAGGAGTATGAAGAAGGTGGCAGGAGAGGAGGGAGATGTGATAACAAGGGAAGCAACTGAACTAGACTTCTATGATGAGAGAAATGCAGAGGGAGAGGCTTTGGCAATTGAGGGAGAGATTAAAGAGATTGGTGTTGGATGCTAGGATGGCTGCAAGGCAAAATGCTAGAAGGAGCAAATAAAAGGGGACCCAGCCTGGTCAGGGTGGATTTTACAGCTTGCTACACACCACACCACCATAGTTAAAGGACGGGATGATCATCTTCAGAGTGATCTGCCTCATTACTGGGACTGGGATATAGGCTTACTGTAGTTCCTATAAAAGCAACACATTTTTGGAGAATCATTTTGTGGATGGCATCAAAATGATAGGAGTAGTCTGGATGACTATCAAGCCAGTCACTCTACTGAGGGTCATACAGATGGTCAGTATGGCATTCAGAGTAATCAGGTTGGCACAAAACCATTTGGAAGCACAACTGAAACTACTATGGAGTTGCACAGCCATGACTGGGTGGGCAAGCACGGCATAGCGCATAGTTTCATCAGCATTCATGTGAATGTATGAGGAGCCACAGCCCATTGCAGGGTCAATTGGAAAAATCATGAACAGGATTATGCTCCAGACAGAGCCTTAAAGAACACCTGACCTGACTAGGAGAGAGGGAGGGCATTATAGGAGGATGACTTAGGAACTGTCTACCATATAAGAGCTGAAAAATTTGAGAGGTCAGAGTCCAGCCACAGAATGCTTGTCTAGTAGGAGGGGTGAGAAACAGTATCAAAAGCCTTAGTCAGGTCTTAAAAATGTTAGTTCCTGATTCATCCCCTTCAGAATAGTGTAATTTAGTCCCATTAGGAATGGCATGGTAAAGTAGGATTTCCTTTATCCAGACTGGTAAAGGCTGAGGAAGACAGATGAGTCAAGGCAGAAGAGAGTGAGCGAGTACCTAATGCACCTGGAGCTTGGCAGAGGCAGGAAGAAGGAAAATAGTCCAGTTGGTTCTTGGTTTAGAGGAGTCACAACCCTTGTAAAGATAGGCTACCTTAGATTTCCTCCCCATCCCAGGGACTGTGCCAATGAATAATAAAGTCTAACAGGCTCAAAGATGGGAGGTTATGGTGGGGGCAATGTGGTAAGAAAGTTTGGAGTAAGGACTATTGAGGTTGTTTCCTTTGATAGGTTGAGAGATACCAGAGCACAGAAAGTAGAAGCAGAAGTGGTAGGGAAGGGAGAAAAGGATGGAGATGAAAGACTGATAGTAGCATGGGGGGGTGTTGAAGTGAAGGAAAGTGGAAGACAGGTGGGGGAGAAGTCATTTAAGAAGGGTGACCTTATGAGGGTTAGAAATACTGGAACTTGTTTGCTTAAGAGAAGGTCTGGGATACTGGGTAGGGGAATTATAAAGTGAGTATAAGACCTTGCAGAAGTTTTAGGGAGCATTAAAATTAGAGTGGAGATTGAAAGCAAAGAATTCTGACTTGGCTAGCCAGGTTGCCTTGATGCATGCACTGAGGACATGTTTATACCTTGATATGTCCTCTGGTGAGCCATATGGCCTCATGACATCACTAAGTGGAGTTTCTGGCAGAGAGGAACATAATGAGCTCAGCAATGATCCAGAGATGGTGACAGCCCTTGACATAGGCCTTTCTGATATGGACATGTCTATCTCAGGCAACAGAGAATTTATACTAGAAATGTGAAAGGCCATCATCTGTATTAGTGGAGGTAGCGATGAAGGACCAATCCATAACATAAAGGACAGAAAGAAATGCAGGCAGGTGAAGCAACCTGTATGCCCATTTGCTGAATGACCTTTTCTGAAATTTTGGGCAATGAATTGCGTGCACATAGTAGACCATGCAGGGAGGATACAAGTTTTTACATGTAGTGAGACTAGCAGGACAGAATGCAGTCAATTAAGGAGTGATTGGAGGAAAAGCCATTAAGCCTAGTAGACCCAGTGATCCTTATTCTGTGTATGTGACAGTGGATACAGCTTTGTACAGCTTGCTGGCAAACAATTCCTGGAAGATTACTTACTTGACTATCTGTAATTACTTACTAGACTGCTTTATGTAGCCTAAAGTATTCATGTAACTTATAGTGTTGGTGGCTCAGTAGGTCACAAGTTGGTCTCTAGCACCAGGAGTTCAGAAAGTCATGGGTTCTAGTCCTACACCAGGAAATTGGTGTAATACTCAGTACTGCCACTCTGCTATAGCACTAGGGGGATACTTCACTGATACGGTGCCATCCCTTATTTATTTATTTATTAGCTTTTGTTTACCGGGTAAGGACACTAGACAAGGAATGCCTTTTTTCAGGTATGACCCAGGAGATTACAAAAGCATAGTTTACAGAACAGTGCAATGGAATTACAACAATGTGAAATACAAGCAATAAGCCAGGTGATACAAATAAACAGGTACAGGATGAACAGATAAACATATACATCAAAGGTAAGAACAAGCAAACAATAGTTACATTTTGTGGAAATAATACAAGTGCAATATGTCCCATTTTGAGGATAGTAAGTGCTGAGGTGAAGGGCATGCAGGGTAAATAATTATTTTTCTAGAGCTCAGAGGGGGCAGGGGAACCAGAGTAGTGGAGGGCACGCAACAGGGTCCAAGCAGGGTTAGGGGATATCAAGCAGTCTTGGAACAGTTACATGCTGAGGCAGACTTCAGGTGCAACCAGAGGGAACTCTTAAAGATGGCATGGGTGGGGTACATCTGATGGTTGCAGGTAGGGTATTCCAGAATCTAGGAGCACAAACAGCAAAGGCATGATCACCTGACAGTGTACACATTTTTGGGACAAGGATGGGTTGCAAGTCAGCTGACCTTAGCCAATATGATGGTAGAACCAGCTGAAGGAGTTTGGACAGGGTAGGTGGGGTGGCATTGTGGATGGTTTTGTCTGTGAAGCAGCCCAAGACAAATGAGTGATAATTATCTGTGGACAATTAGTGTAGTTGATTGTATAAATCACAGTGATGGGTAAGTCAAGCGATGGCAAGGCAAAGCAACAAATATTATTATTGGCAACATCCCATTTAGCAATGCTAGTTTTTGTGGTGAGGGTAAAGATTGTCAGTCCATAGTTGAGAGTGGGAAGGAATAGACCTTTAGCAAGGGAAAGTCATGCAGCAGCAGTAAGGGACCCATGAGCTTGGTATGCAAGTCCAAGCTTGATATTTGTTGCCTTGCAGACATTTTGAATATGTAAGACAGGTATAACTGGGGGTCAAGAGTAATTCCCAGGTATCTAAAGGAGCATGTAGCGCCAATTGGGACACCATCAAGGCTTAAGACATAGAGTGGGACAGGACACTGTTTGAGTTTGGCAGAGGAGTCGAAGAGCATGAGTTGAGTTTTCTTTAACTTCAGCACAAGATTATTTGTCAGGAGACGATGTTGCAGTTTACTGAAGTCAGCTTGTAGGTTGTGATTTATGGCACGAACATCACCTGAACTAGCTAGGAGGACCAGGTTATCAGCATATAGGGTAGTGGTGCTGTGGGTATGGACCACTGGGAAGTCATTGATGAAAAGAGAAAATAGAATAGGGCCCAGAACAGATCCCTGAGGGACATTGATAGTGATAGGAACAAGTTCCAATTGAGCTCTATTGTACTTAATAAGCTGTAGTCTGCTAGTGAGATAGTTGGAAAACCAGTTTAGGGCTGGACCAGAAACACCAATGGAGTGAAGCCTGGTACAGAGTAGGGAGTGATTCACTAGATTGAAGGCCTTTGAGAGGTCCATGAAGATAGCCCCAGTCAGCATATCCCGGTCCATGGCAATCCTTATATCAGATGTAACTTTAGCAAGGGCCATACCAGTGCTATGTCCTTTACGAAATCGGTGCTGATCGGGTGACAGTAAGGTATGTTTAAACAGGTAGTCTGTCAGCTGCCCTTCCACCACCTTTTCTAGTATCTTGCTAACAACAGACAGGATGGCTATAGGACAGTAGTTTTCTATGTATTTCCAGTTGCCCTGCTTGAAAACAGGAACAACCTTTGCTACATTCCAGATTGCAGGAACAATTCTGGTGGTGAGGGAGAGGTTATGAATATGGGATGTTGGGAGCGCATGCAAAAGGGGCCCCAATCTTTAGGAGTTTTGGTTCAAGGTCACCAAGACCAGCACTCATATGAGGAGAAAGGCCAGTGAGAAGCTTGTAGGTTTCCCGCACTGAGAATGTTTTAAGATAGAAAGGTGGGTGAGACAAAGATCCTGGAGGAGAGGAATGGTTAGAGGTAGATGATTCATTATTGTCAGAAGTAAACAGGGAGGTGAATGCCAAGAGATTGGAGAATTGCTTGTTAGAGGCACTGGTGATGGTAGTAGCATTACTGCAATTTCTACCATCGACAATCATATCCGTAGTATCACACCGGCTATAACCCTCAACTACAGTTTTAGTAGTGTGGCAGAAGTATCATGGGCACCTAGCAGAGGATAAGAGGGCAGCCTTGCAGTATTCACTCTTGGTGTTACATATGGCTTTTTTCTAGATGTTGCAGAGCCACCAGTATTCATGGTGGTCAGACAATTGTTTAGAGGCCTTAAATTTACCCATTGCTTATTGCAGGCTTTCATGAGGGAGAGCAAGTCCCCATGCAACCATTTAATGATAGTGCCTCTAACTCTCTTTCTGATGTGAGGTGTATGTTTATCCTGAAGAGAGAGGAGGATGTTTAGAAGCTTGTCAAGAGCACTTGTGACATCTATGGCAGAGAGTACTGTGACCCAATATGTGGTTGCAAGATTCTGAAGAAAGAGAGCAGAGTTAAAGAGGGAGAAGTCTGTCACTTATATAATTTTATAGGGCACTTTGGGAGAGGAGACTCCAAATGCAGTAGATGGGGGAATGGTCAAATATGGAGTCAGGAAGGACTCCAGATGCTGAGATCCTGTCCAGCCTGTTTGTCAGAATCCAGTTGAGGAGTGTTCCTTGACTCCCATTGGGGTGGTTTTGTGTGTGCTCACTGATGAGCTTAGTTAGGTCCAGGGCCCCCAGCAGTATTTCATACTGCTTGACATTGTCACCAGACCAGTTTAGATTGAAGTCATCACTTGTAAGTACCTCATTTTAGGTGATTTTAGAGCTAATGCTATCAAGCAGATAGGAGATCTCCTTGACATCCTGCTTTGGAGGGTTGTATGCGCAGATTATGTGAATTTTTTTGCATTCCCTAGTAGGAGAAGCCCATGAAGGAATTCACATCATGTTTACCATCATGTTTGGTCTACAACGGCACCTTGTGCTGTATACCACGTGGCAACTTATCCTTTAATTGCCTCCGTGATTCCAAGTACCAATACCTCGAACCCTGCCATTGGACCACTCATACCAGTAGTACTTGTAACACTCCCCCACCACAAGGCCCACCTTCCACCACGCAGACTTCTATCTCCTCCCCGCCTATTGTGGTAGGGGTACTAGCTCTTGCTACAACAGATCAACTCTTCTATGGTGGCTACTTTCCAGTCCCTAAAAACATCAGATCTACTAGACGGGAGAAAGGCAGGAATTACAAGCTTATAATTAGCACTCTTAGAAAAATCCTGCTTATCCTCCTGCCATGTTCAGGCAACATAGAACTCAACCCTGGCCCCCCAGAAGCTATTGCTTTGCCAGCAGAACTAGCAAATTTTAAAGGAATAAGCTTCTTGCATATTAACGTATGTAGCCTCCTTAAAAAGATAACCTTAATACAAACCTGGGTAAATCATACCACTCCTGACATACTTGAGATTTCAGAAACTTGGCTGAGACCCAGCACCACTGATAGAGAAGTAAACATACCCAACTATGCCTTGTTCAGAGCTGATAGGCATGCCAGAGGAGGAGGGGTAGATATCTACGTTAAAGACACATTTTCTGCCTTCTGCTTATCCTTGGCATCTGTCGATAGCGAATTCAAATGCCTAATTCTCAAAGTGGAAATTACACAGACTACTGCACTCTGCGTAATAGGATGCTACAGACCACTGTCTGCTGGCCTACAGCTTGTGTCGTATCTAAGTGACAAGTTGGGACAGGGGCTGCCAGAAACTATTATTTTAGGAGACCTCAACTTTGACTGGCTCTCTAACACAGCTGCCCCCCCTTGCATCCTTCGGTGATGAACATGGGCTGACGCAACTTATTACTGAACCAACACGCCCAAACGTGAAGAACCCCAGTAAAAGTACACTTTTGGATGTGCTAATGGTGAGCAAACCTCATCTCTTCTCCCACGCTGATGTCTTCTTCTCAGACGCCAGTGACCATTGTTTTATTGCGGGAGTAAGATCCACCAACAACCCAGCACCCATCAGCAAGTTCTCTATGAAGAGATCCAGGTGCAACTTCAATGAACATGCCTACCTAAACGACCTTAAGTACTCCCCTGAGTGGCAAGATTTCTACCTGGCCAAAATGATTACGTCAGCTTACAATATCTTCCACAACATTCTATCAAGGGCCCTTAATAAATATGCTCCCCTGATTAAAGTTTGAACTAGGACCAAAACCTGTAAATGGTTCACCCCTCAGATCAAGTCCTTGCTTCTAGAAAGAGATAAGCTCTGGAAAAAAGCACGCAGACTTAACACTGCAGAGGATTGGAACCAGTTCAGGAGACTATGAAATTTATGTACCAAAACAATCAGAGAATCGAAGGCCACCTTCTTCAAATCTGAGCTCGACTCAGCCACAAAGAGCCCAATCAAGCTCTGGAACACAATCAATGATCTGCTAGGCCACTCCCCAGGAAATTCACTCCCGACCAAGATTACCTCTGGCAACTTGACTATAACTGAAAAGATGGATATACTTGATGCATTCAATAACCACTTTGCTACAGCAGGCATGGCATTTGATAACTCCCCTGCAAACATACTTCACTCCCAGACTGCCAGCCAACTGTCTGAAACTCTGATAGCTTCGCCACCTTTCTCGCTTCAACCTGCCCCACTGAAAGAGGTAGAGGACCTCTTGCTTCAGTTGGATACTAGAAAAAGTGCTGGGGCTGACACCCTTGACCCTTACTTCCTAAAAATTGCCTACCACGTACTGGCAATACCCGTCACCCACCTTTTTAACTTATCCCTGTCTCAGGGCACCTTACCACCTATATGGAAGACAGCACATGTCATATCACTGTTCAAATCAGGTGACCCTGGTGATCTCAATAACTACAGGCCAATTCTCCTTCCGTCCTGTCCAAGCTCCTAGAGAAAAATTAAATGCACAGCTGAGGACTCACCTTGAGTCTAGGAATCATAACCTATGCAGTCCAGATTCAGAGCTAAACATAGCACTATCTCAGCCCTCACCAAAGTTACTAACGACTGGCAAGCGTAATCTTGAGAGCAAAAACTTTATTTGTGCTATTTCCCTTGATCTAAGCAAGGCTTTTGATACCATCGACCATAGTTTGCTCCTCTCCTCCCTTCAAACCATAGGTGTGGACCCCTCCTCTCTGCGTTGGGTTTACTGACTATCTTACAGGGCGCCTTCAACAAGTTAAAGCCAAAGGAGGCCTGTCCCCCTTAAAAACTCTGCAAAGAGGGGTACCTCAAGGTTCTATATTAGGGCCCTTACTTTTTGCAATCTACATTAATAACATTGACTACTGTATAAAAGAAGCCAACATCCATCTGTTTGCAGATGAAACAGTTCTCTACGTGAGTCGCCAACACCTGAAGCTGCCTGCAATGACCTACAGTCAGAATTCAACCTTTGCAAAGCCAGCTCCTCCAAAAAATCTACTCCTTAATGCCAAAAAAACTAAAGCGATGGTCCTCTCCCCTTTTATCCGTACAGCTAACCCTGTGTCCAGTGGGACAGTTCCCCAAATTACCACAGTTCTAGGTGAAAAACTAGAATTTGTTACAAAATTCAAGTATCTGGGAGTTTGGATAGATCAAAGACTCTCCTTCATTGAACATATCGAGGATTTACTAAAACGATTTCGGCAAAGGCTTGGACTGTTTTTTAGAATCAACCAATTTCTCACCAGAGATGCCAAGAAACAACTGGTCCAATCCATTTTCCTATCATTGGTTGATTACGCTGACTTCCTCTACAGCCAATGCCCCAACTCTTACATGGCTAAACTGGACACACTCTACCATCGAGCACTGAGGTTTATAATGGGACTCCCCTTCAACATGCATCACTGCACCCTATATGCGGCAGTGGGGTGGACATCACTAAAGTTCAGGCGTCACAGAAATGCCGCTCTCTGGACCTATAGAGCCATCTCTAATAAGCTGCCTTACTATATCTCCCGCTGTCTTCTCCTGAGTATAATTGGGAAATACGCGTTAAGAAGTTACTCAGCTATTGCATTTAAAGTACCCAAAGCAAAATCCCGCTTCAGCAGGGCAGCCATAAGCTTCGTGCTACCTACCTTATGGAACGATCTACAAAAAACCCTCAAATTAAGCACTGTAATTGGTATTAATGCCTTCAAGACACTTTATTTCCGTACAATCAGAGAAGTATGTAACTGCTTCACCCACTCAGACCCAGTACCGGTGTTTGCACTGGTATATAGCCACGCCTAGACCCAATTTTAAGTACTGACCCCCCAGCTTGCTCCTCACCAGCCTAATTGTTCTCTCTCTTATCCCCCTGTCTTATCAACACTAGGCCCATCCATCCTCTTATTCTTCCTTTCCCAACCTCAGATAGGAGCTCACTACCCTGGGTTGTGACATCCTACCATGCCCTGTACTTTATAGCATTCAATCCCGGGGCTCACACATACTCCTTTTCTCCATCCACCTTCTCTACATCCTGTTTTACCAACTCCTTTCTGTGCACTGTGCCCTCCTAGCCTTTCTCCCCCTACCTCCCTCCCTTCCCCCCTACCTTCACCTCTACCTGGTGTATATTTTTATTTTAATTTTTTTCTTCCGTTACTTCCTCCTGCAACCTTAACCTGCTTTATCTTCCTATAGACACTTCTATGTATGCAAATACCGTGTAATCTGTACAATATCTGTATAATTCTATGTACATATGAACTTCTTTTTCTTCCTCTCTGTAAAGAGTATTATCTGTATTGCCTTGTAAATACCTGTGTTGACCTGTATATACAATTGTTCATGCTCCACCCAGGTCCATCTTGCAAATGAGTTTCTGCTCAACGATGAACGCCTGGTTAAATAAAATAAAGACTTGATAAAGGGGAGGGAGCCAAGTTGTACTGGATTAGGGATATGTTAAGGTGAATTTTGTAGTATATCAGTAGACCACCCCTACACTCCAAGTGATTGTGGCACAAGAGGCTAACACTGGGGAGCACGAGGGTTGAGTAGGGGTGTCAGGTTTCAACCACGTTTCCATGAGACACAGAACATCAGGGTTATAGTGGTCAACCCAGGCAGACAGTTCAACATGATTGTGGATGAGTCTATGAACACTGAGATGTGCAATTTTAAGACCCTTAAGAGTGGACCAGGAGGGGGTGTTAAAGGTCCTTTGTGAGGCAGGTCCAGGGTTCAGTTCAACATCTCCAGCAAGGAGAATAAGGAGAGTAGATAAACAGAGGAGGTGGCACAGCCAGGTCCTCCTCTAAGGTATTTTATGAGGATGGTATTGTGAGCATTCAAGCAGTCTAAACACAATTCTTATAGAATTTGGTGGGAAGAATGTTTGCTTGCCAGGAGGCTATAAGATTGGAGTAAGAATAGTCAACAGTGTGGTGCATCTCCAGAGGGCCTATGTATGGTGGGAGATAGACAGTAGTGAAGTACAAGGACCACAGGGAACAGAATAGGCAGGCCAGGAAGAACATTGTGGCTGTTTTAATAGCAGACACCTCGGGAAGGAAGTATTTGTTAATGCCTAGTTAAGTGGCAGGTCTAGAGAAGGTAGAGTAGAAGCCATAAGTAGAACCTAGTTAGGGTGGAGCTGAGGCAGTAAAAATGAAGTAGGCAAGGGCAGCACAATTTCATTTTGACAGCCTGTAAGATTTAAAGTTAGGTGATGTGTCAGAAAGATAGAAAGATACTTGCCCTTTGAGTAGTGCTGGCTTCGGAACAGTGCCCTCAAGTGGCAAAGATGTATAACATGCAAAGGGGAAGTTTTAGACCCAATCTTTCCCATGTTTCATCCTTTGCATCACTTCTCACCTTGTACCATTGACATAAACTGCTGTACAGTAGCTGGCTTCATTATGTCTAAATGTGTCTTGCTGCTACTGCCACAACGTCAGTGGCTCAGTAGGTAGCACACTCACCTCTGAGGCCAGGAGATCAGAGGGCTGTGGGTTCAGTGGGTTCCTGCATCTGGCACTTGGGTTAATATCCCAGTACTGACACTGTAGTGCAGCATGAGAGGGGTGCTGCACTTCTGAGGTGTCATCTTTCGGATGAGACGTTAAACTGAGGTCCCAGCTGCCTGGATTGGTGGTAGTTCAGATGGATGTTAACGATCCCATGGCACTTATCGAAAAGAGTAGGGGCAACTTTTATTATAATAAACACATAAATACAATTACACAAAAGACATTGCATGATAAACAAAATACCGGCAGAAAGTAATCCAATCCTATGGAAACAAAAGATCTCTCAAACTAGCTCTACACATTGTTAACTTAAAAGTCCCATAATAGATGTCCCAAAGAAAAACATAGTGTACCACAAGAGCTCCAAAAGGATAGAAAATCAAAATAAGAAAATCAGAGAAAAAAAAAAAAAACTCCCTTTATTCAAAAAAAATATTCATAACCCAATCCCTCCTTCCCCCAGACTCTGTAAATAATTACCAACTCATTTCCCACCACCTAATGCCCTTAACACCTCAACTAAAGAGAGAAAAAAAGGTCAGGGGTTAGGTGGGAAAACTGTTACACTACCTGCTATTTATATTTAATAATATGTGAAAACCCCTTCCACCATATCCTAACTTTATCCACATTGTACAGTTGCATATCTGATAAAAAAACTTTACTCAAAACATTAGTCACATAACATCTAAATCCTTCTAAGGTGGGTTTCCTTTAATATAATACCCATTGGCATCTTGTTTGCCATAGGCGATACCTCAACCTTGCAAAAAATACTCTCAAAGTACCCTTCTCATACCGTTGCAAGGATGGGGGGAAAACTCCCAATCACCAAAATATCATAATTTAACTTGGCCAACCAAGGTAGATCCCATAATTTTGCTAAATAATCTCACAATTTAATCAGAAGAGAGCACTGTAAAAAGAAATGTTTCATTGTTTCCTCCTGGTTTATACATTCCAAATAAGGACAAGACCTCTCTTCCTTTGCTTTATATTCGCCATTCCCAAACATTTAATCTTCCATACATCATAAGCCATTGAACCTCCACATATAAACTGGCAGCCTGGGATTATTCAGTTGTTCCAATACGTCCGAATTCCGCCTATAGGGCAATTTTGAAGCTTGGCTCAGAAGGATAAGTCAAAGTCATAAAATCATTATATAATGTCCTCGAAGAACTCCTTATAATTTGGTTTTTGGTTACTTTCCATTTATATAATTTCTGTGCTGCAGGCTTAAAATATTCCGGCAAAGATAAGTGTGGGGATAATTTATATGTGCAATGCAACCAAGTTGTTAGATAACGCTTCATTAAATTTTTAAAGAAGAAAATCTCCTGAAATCCTGAAGAGCCTAAAACATATTTTAATGAAAAGGAAAAGAATAACGAAAAACAAAAAACAACTGGGTCTACCATCCCCAAACCTCCCCATTTCCTATCCAAATAAGTGAAACCTCTTTTAATGGGGTTCAATCTGTTGCCCCATAACAACTGGAAACAAATACTATAAAGCCTAGTCTCGTACTGAGCAGGCAAGGGGTAAATAACCGCTAAGTACTGTAGGCTTGGCAAAATAAATTGCTTTAAAACTTGAATTCGTTTAATTTTAGCAAATTTAAACCTTTTCCATCTATTTACTTTAGCTTCTATTTTATCCAAAACCAATTTCCAATTATCCTCTGGGCGGTTCTGGGGCCCAAAAATTACCCCTAAAATTGTCAAAGGCTCAGTGGCCATCAATATAGAATTAAAATACACTGGGTCTTGATGGGACATACCCAATAATAAACCTTTAAATTTATTTAAATTAATCTTTGCATTAGATAAGCTTGCATATATGTCAAACACAGAAAAAAAAACCTTTTTTTGTGAGTATTTGGAAAAAAAAAGGCATACATCATTAGCATATGCCTGAATGGTAATAAACGACTTTGTACCAGGAATGCTCACCCCGACCACAAAGGAGGCAGCTCACTACTCTAAGCAGCGGTTCCAAAGAGAAATTATAAAGAAGGGGCTTAAGTGGAATCCTATGCATACCACATTTCATTTAAAACCTCTCCCAATTCTCCTTTGATAAGTGGGAACACCGAGCAGAGGCATATAATCCTTTAATTAAATTCAATAACTCCCCGGGACCTTAAAAATTCTAAAGTGGCAAACAAGAAAAATGACTAACTCTATCAAAAGCCTTTTCTAAGTCCAACGACAATATATACCCTTTCTCCCTAAATCATTCACCTGTTCAATTATGTCCCTAATAAGACACAGAACTGACTGGATTCTCCTATTGGGTATACCACAATGCTGAACCGGAGTAAACATAACCTCAGACATGACTTTCAGTCTATTGTTGATCAAAGTAGTAAGATTTTATAATCCGAGTTCAGCAAGGTAATTGGCCTCAATTCTGAAACTCCCTATCCTGACTTAAATATATATATCTGCAAACCCTCTGAAAAGGACTGTGGACTCACCGCCTCCTCCAAAAAATAATTAAAGACCAAAACCAAACAATTCAATACTTCTGACTGAAACATTTTATAAAATAAATTAGAGAGTCCATCTAAACCTGGGGATACATTGGATTTCAGAGTATTTATAACCTCCTTAATCTCAGCGTAAGAAAAGGGTTGCTTAATACTTTTAAGAATCTCAGGATCCAATTCATTTACTATAGGAGGGCCCAAAAACTGCTTAACCTGTCGTAAAGTAGGAGCATAATGGGAATCCAGCTCCCTAAAATGCTCTGTAATCTTATCCCCTATAGCCTGGGCTGTACACTCTTTCCCAATCCCTTGATTTAAAGAATCTAAAGAGACATGATCTTTTAAAGATTTACAAAGCTCAAAGGGGTCTCCAACCACAGATTTTGTCATATGATTAGAAATCACAGCTTGTAAGGTTTTTGTACGATCATATTGTAACACCCTCATTTGTGCTTTAATTGATGCAATTTGTATCGAAAAATCCTCACCAGAGGAATTTGCCAATGTAAGTACTCGTTGTAATTGATTCCTTAATTTTAAATAGTCAAAAAACTCAGTTTTCTGATGCTTCTTCCCATACTTTTGAACCATGAAATGCAATCCTCCTTTGTTTCCTGCACCATTTCCCCAAATCGGATACAAAAACTCACCGATAATCTAGCTTGTAAAATCAGTCTAATAGAATTCAGAACTACTTTTTCTTGTAGGATGGAGGTGTTTAATTTCCACCTAGTCCGCTGTCTACCATATCCCTCTAATTCTCCTACCTTTACCTGCAAAAGAGCATGATCCGAAAATTCAACCGGAATAATCTGTGGACTAGATGTCGGAATTTTTTTGGAAATAAATAGGTAATCAATTGTAAAGCTTTTCCCACCTTTAAAGAAGGTACCCCTAGGACCAGTAGTCCTGTTATCATTGCAGGACACTAACTCTGCTGTTTTAATAATCTCTCTTAAACAGTGTATGTCACAATATATTTTTTTCCCGTTCCCCCCTCCTCTCCCTGGCCCTCCTATGCTACAGTTGAAATCCCCTCGCCAAAGGATGGGGATAGTCATCACTAAGAAAGGTTGGATCCCTTTCAAACAGGATACCCTTTCTGACTTTGTCTGGGGGTTATAAATATTAATCAATCGTAGAGTGTGAGTATACCAATTCCCCTCTACAATCAGTATTCTGCCCGGACTTAAATCTATTAATTTGTGCAAAACAAAATTATAAGAATTAAAAAGAATCCCTACCCCATCCGCTCTATCTTCTCCGAATGACCAAAAGGACAGTCCCCATGGCCAATCCTTAGTAAAAGCAGCAATCTGGTTTTTGGAGAACATCCATGTTTCTTGTAGGAAACAAACAGAAATTTGCAGATCATGTATTAACTGAAACACCGCTTGTCTCTTCTGTACCTTTAAAAGACTATGGGTGTTTAATGTAGTCCATAACAAAACCATTACAAGTAACCCAACCACTTAGCAACTCCTACACTTCTGTTCATTTTTTCCTTCTTTTTTTCTTCTTTCCCTTATACTCCTCCCTAGGAGGCGCCAAGGCATCCTGTACTGACACTTGTGAATCTGTATCCCCAATGTCCATTTCCAAATCCCCCCAAAATAAAGCTGCATAGGAGTTTTTAGTTTCAATGGCCTCTGGTTCCAGAGGCAAAAGTGACTTAGAAGACCTGCTTGACCTTCTAGGGGGCAATGGTGGTTGCAAAGGTGGAACTGAAGCAACCGCTAAATCCTCATTTGGGGCTATGTAACACACTGGCTGCAGAAGATCAGAAACTTCCTCTACCAATTCCTTTTTCAGCACTTTAGGCGGAGCAGTTGTAGCCCCACTAGCCCCTACTTTTACCTGAGGTTCTACAGTGCTCTGCGGTACCGAAGGGTCCTTTGCGATATTCCCCACCCCCTGCTGAGCTTCTCTGGCATCTTGTGCTTTTTGGATGATCACATCTGAATTCCCACAGCTGGTCTTATTCTGTGCCGCCCATGGACAATCCCTAAAAGCATGGTTCTGTTCTTCACAAAGATCGCATTTTACTGAGTTTACACAAAACATGGTTACATGACCCACTTCCCCACAATTATCACACTTGGGCTGGTCACATGTACTGGATAAGTCGTCCAGGCTCCACATTTATAACATGCCCTGGGCTGCCCGCTATAAAACAGACCCCTATCCCTTCCCAACAAGAAGGAGTTTGGGATATGCTCAACCCCCAAGGCTGTTTGCCGTAATTTGACTTTAAATTTCCACCCTCCTGTCCAAAACTGCTCAGAATCCAAAATTGGCCTGGATCACTCTGAACTTCACATTTCTGTGAGAGCCAGAATACAATATCTTCTACATGTACCCCCTCATTTCTAAACATTACCGTCACATACTTAATTGAAGGCTTTGATAGAGGGATAACCAAAAAGGGGGACCACAAAGAAGAGAACTTTACTTGATTATACCTCTCCCAAAAAACCTCCAACAAAGCAGGGGAACGAAAACTAATATCATAGTTATCCTCTCCTGATATGTTTATAAAAGCAAAAACATCCCGAGGGGAAAACATCAAAGACTCCTTTATCAACGTTTTGCCTACAAAATACCTATTAGGCCTTTCCTTTAATCCACCCTTATATCTAATGCGAACTGCATTCCTCCGGGGTGCAGCTTCCCTCTTACTCTGTGCAAATAAACTAGACATAAGAGGTTTCTCAGGAGTAGGCCTTGACACATCATTGCTGTTTCCAGTACTTAGGTTTTGTAATGCAGCCTTGTCACCCTGTTTTACTATAATATCCACATTTTCCCCTTTGCTATTCTCTATTTCTGCTCTACTTTCCATAGGTTTTATTTTAATCTTCACCCTTCCAGGTTGCCATTCTGGCGATGATTTTTCTAAATCTAAAGAAGTGTCCCATGCCAAATCCGGCGTCCATATCCCCTGCCCTAATTTCTTCCACCCTGCTGCAACCAAAGCTGATTGTAGGGACCAATTTTCATCATGCACCAAAGGCTGCAGGTTAAATCAGTTTTCCTTTAAAATTTACAGGGCAACAATTATAAGCCTCCTCAGCCAGTTGCAACTCGCTTTGTCTCTGCTGATCAGATTTTTTAAAACTAAATTCCGTCACCCCATCTTGCATTTCAGCTTTGGTCTGATAAGTCACTGGGGTCTTTGCTTCTACTCCCACCACACCCGTTTTATCGGGTTTAAACACAAACCCAGTCTCTTTGTTAATGTGAAAGGTGGGGAAGCCATCTTTGGGCCATACAGTACTCATGGCCCTTTGGATGGGTATCCTCTCCTTAACCGCAACAGTCTCAGGCTTTTTCCGCATCAATTGTCTTTAAATCGCCATATGTCCTCTTTCCGCCGCCTCCCCTGCTTCCTTCTTCAGCTCCACCGAAAAGTTTCCAACTCGTTGTTCCTTCGTTAGCTCCAGAGCCGCCCACGAAATCACCGATAACCGGACAACCTCTTTCCAGCTCGACCGCACTTCCGCCTTCCCAAGAACCAGCGCAGCCTCGCCAGCTGGTTTTAAAGGCACAGCGCTTTGTGAGATCTGTAAATGTGCCCAGGGATCCTCCGCATACACAGCATTAAAAGAACTCCCTGCTCCATACGCTGAACCATCCTTCTCCATTGCCTCCATTGTAGTCATAGCATCATGAAAAGATTCATTCACCTCCGATTCCACTCCGTCTCTCGTACTTGCCTCCGCTTGCCGTTTCACTTTCGTCTTCGTGTCCGTAGTCGACACAACCTCCTCCTCCTCAGCCACAGTGGCCATCTTGGCAACAGCAACAAACTCCCCTACTGGCCACCGAGCGCCAGCAGCATAGGGGAATTTCCCCGGTGTCCTGGCCAAATTTCCCTTATTCACTAAAAATACCACCAACAGCTTAATCTGATTCAAGATCAGTTGGCATTCATCTGTATCCCCTTCCCCCAGGTCATGTCTGAAAATAGGCAGGATTAGTCTAGTGCACTGCACTTAACCGGTCAACAAAAACTAAATAAATAAATAAATAAAATGTCCTCAGTTCCAACTAGTTGTAATGCTTGGTGTCACTTGGTGTCACTGCTTTAAAATGATATACACTGTTGTCTGCAGAGCTGTTAAAGTGTCAACAGGTGATAATGTATAGAAACAGAGCCCTTGAACCTGCAAACTCAGCTGACAAATTGAAATAAGACAGGTAAGTGCAACGTGATATGGTTGACTATTCTTGATGGGTATTTGCTCAAGATACTAACTTATGTGACTAGACATGAGAGAACCTGATTCTAGGCACCAGTTTCATTCTATCCATTCCAATCAATATACTGCTGCTTTTCTCCTTCTCAACAAATCTGCTGTATCAGACCTTAATATAATTGGTTGTAAGAGCAGCTTCCCTCACCCTCAACCCCTAGTATCCCTTTAATCCACATCCAGAATGCAAACTATATTAATATCTAGCCAGTACAATCCTCAACTACCTGTCCTGCTCTTCAATCTATATAACATGTGCACACCTCTGACCTGAATTCATTAATGGGAAATCCTTTTGTTCCATAAAAATATTCATGACAAATCCTTTGATGCTTCCTGAATAACTAAAACATGGTACCCTCCTACTAATTTAGCTACCTCCCTATTATGTACTTTTCTACCAAGCAGGAATGCAATACTGGATATGGGGTAGATATTGCTACTGTCATCAGGTCACACTTAAAATCCCCCATAAAAAAACTTTCTTATTCATCCTTTGAACATCTCACCTTTACCTCCCCACCTCTGAATCTCAAACTCTGTCATTTATCTTCCTCCTAAATCTGACTGCTGTATTCTTGTGCAGTTTTCAGATCATCTCGCCTGTCAGCTTTTCTTCCTCTGATATAATTCTCACTGGTGACTTCAGCATTAATGCAGATAATCCCACTGATGCACTTGCTTTAAATTTCCTCTCAGCACTTGACATCTTTAATCTTCTTCAAATCTGTCAAGCTACCAAATACAGTCATGACCTCAGTCTTAATACTATTACTAGCAACTTACCAGCACTTCTTATGCATTTTGTCCTTCACCTTACCTTCATTGACTACTCGCATTCCTTTAGATTTTTTCTATATAGACTTTTTTCTCAAAACATTCCTTATCATATTGAGTACTCAAACAACTTAACACTATTACATTCTCCAATCATATTAGCTTTCTTAATCCATCTTTTTGTGTCCCTCATCTAGTGCTCCCCCTGTAAATACAAACACTGTGGTACTTTCAAATGCATTTAACCACATAAACCTTCAAAGATGCCCACAGATTCAAACATCCCAATGCCCCACAGTTTACTGGTCAACTTGGAGTTCTCAAGTCTTTAGGTCTTGGCCTAAAAATTTTTAAGCCCACCTCTCATCTCAAAATTCATTTTGTGGATCAGCAGAATTACATGTATGTGTATCATAGTGGCATTTTATAGAGTAAAATCTTATTTCTAGTCAAATGTTATCACTAAAGGCACTGAAAATTCTTGCATCCTATTTCAGACAATTAGTCATCTTTTACATCACCTCAATTTTACTTTACTCCTCATCTTTCCAAGTGCAAAATTTAAATAATCTGCATCATTCTTTACCAATAAATATTTAATATCTGTACCTCTCTTCTTTATTTTCTCTCTACATGCCTGATTTTAATAACCTCCATCACAGTCTATCTTCATTCCTCTCCAACTTTCACCAAATGAAATATTTGGCATTATTATTCTGATAAACAAAAAGGCCTCCTGCAGACTTGATCCTTTTCTTTTGCCCCTTTTCATTCTGTCTCCACGTTCCCATCCCTTATAGTGCAGATATTATAACCTTTCCTTTACAAGACAAATTGAATGTTGCCTTTTGCATGCAAAATTCTGCCATTCATGGGCAAAATGCTGCCATTCATGGGTAAAATTCCACTATTCATGGCATAATTCTGCAAAAAAATGGTGAAGTCACATAGGCTAATTTTGAGGCTAATAGAAAAATTTAATGGCTTGTTCTGTGGGGATAAATTTGCCAACTTCACCAGAACTATGTTGGTGAATTAAAACTTTGTAACAGCTCTAATGTTAGCCATTCTATATGACATTATCATCTTGAGCAATTTATTGGTGTCAGTGATCCAATATTTTTACAGTGGTTCCCACTGTTGGGTTCCTTATTCTCTAGTCATATCAATTAACACCCTTGGACAAGAACTGATAAGAATAGATGTAGCCATCACTGTTAATTGCCAAACTGATACATGGTTCTGATCATTATAGCTAGCTATTACTGAGAACATCATAACAGTAATGTCATGACATGACTAGACAAGGAGGCACGTGCCACTGGGCACCAATATAACTGTCATTTTATATTTACTTCTGGTAGTTGTTCTTCCTCATCTCATCCCCATTCTAAGCAGTGTGCCTCAGCATTTTTTTGCTGAGACATCTTTTATAATCCCTCATCATCCTTTTGGTCATCTAGTCTTTCATTATGACCTGAGCTATCATTTCTGGAATGATGATACCCAGATTTACATATCTTTTGGCTTCAGTAATATTTATCTACAGAATATCAACAATCTTCTCCTTTCTCTCACAAATCAAATGCTGACTAAGCTCTTACTTCCCATAATTCTCCCTCACCCATATTCTAAACCACTCCTTATGCCAGGGGAAATTCCCCATCCGGTGGAAATCTGCCTCCATTACTCCCATATTTAAAAGTGGGTACCTTACCATCATCAACAACTACTGCCCCATCTCCATTCTCCCTCCCCTATCCAAGGCCCTAGAGTGGAGCATCACTGACCACCTCAACAAATACAACCTACTCTGCAAGCAGCAACATGGCCTTTGGAAAGGGCACAGTACTACTACTGCTGCCCTCCTGGGACTCACCACACACATCTACTCTGCCTTAGACAGAGGTCATATCACTGGTGCTGTCTTCATTGATCTCACTAAGGCGTTTGACACAGTCAGCCACTCCCTCTTACTAACCACATTTTCCAACATGGGTTTCTCTTGGGATGCCCTTTGCTGGTTCACTGAGTACCTGTCTAACCATTTCCAACAGGTCAAAATTGATAACACCTTATCGAATAGGCTACCTGTCCTCTCTGGAGTCCTGCAGGGGTCTGTCCTCAGACCACTACTGTTCAGCCTCTTCCTTAACTCCCTCCCCATGTCTTGCTCTGGCAACCTACTACTCTCCGCATATGATGCTGTCCTATATACCTCCAACTGTGACCCCATTCAACTCCACCTTTCCCTTCAATCCTCCTTTAGTGGCACTGAAAATTGGTTCTTAACACAGCGCCTTAACCTCAACTATAACAAGACCAAAGTTATGTTCTTTTCACACACCCTGAACTCCCGGAGGGAGCTTTGCCCCCAAGTACGAACTGCCAACCTGACCCCTCTTGAGCAAGTGGACTCCTTTAAATACCTGGGCATCATTTTAGACCCAGCACTTACTTTCCACCAACATATCCACCTTCTGTCTACTGCCCTCAATGTTCAACTCGGGCTACTATATTGCTTCAAACATTGTCTTACTCCAGATGCCCTCAAGCTCGCTGTCTCCTCCTTGGTCCTCTCCCTGCTTGACTATGGTTTACATATCCATAGTGCAGCAAACACCTTGGCCCTTCATAGACTCCATCTGTCCCTAAATAAAGCCTGTCACCTCACCCTTGGCTGTGACCGTCTCACCCACACATGCTTTCTTTATAATGCTACCAACTGGCTTAACCTCGACAATAGAATTAGGTTCCACACCTGCCTTATGGCCAAAAAGATTGCCGTAGGCCTCTGCCACCCTAGGCTTGCACCCCTGATCTGCCTGGCTCTGACACTTAAGCATACCCATAGCTCTGGTAAGCAGTTCCTCTCTGTTTCCCACTGCTGAACCTCCCAACTCCAAAGGTCCTTTAGTTGCAGAACCCCTTCTTAGGTGAACAGTCTACCCACCCCACTTGTAAATGAGAACAGACTTGGGCCCTTTAAAACTTATCTCAAGGACCATCTCCAGTCCTAAAATCACTGTGACTGCCACTGAAACTGCTCCCCCCTTCCCTGACTAAGGCCTCTGGCTGGCTTATTCCCCCCTCCTTGTGCCAACTAACCCGAGTCCACCAGGCTTAGCTCTATATCTGAGTACATATATGTATTGCTTATGATATGCACTAATTAATTCTAGTATCTGACTGTTAGCCTTTCATTGGTATTTGTAACAACCTGATTGTGTCCTGCTGGACAATTATGTAATGTTTGTTTTGTATATAATTTCTGTGACGTGGAACCTTTGTAAAGGAGTCTCTGACTCAAAGGTACATTCCAAAAAGATTAATATGCAAGTTAGTCAGTCTTGGAGTGGGTCCCAAGGTGGTAGCCTGGATACAAAAATGGCTGGACAACAGGAAGCAAAAGGTAATAGTAAATGGAGTCCACAGTGAAGAAAGGAGGGTAACTAGAGGGGTACCGCAGGGTTCGGTACTGGGTCCTCTTTAATGTCTTTACAAGTGACATTGGAGAGCACCTGGAAGGAAAAGTATGTCTCTTTGCAGATGACACAAAGATCTGCAATAGGGTCGATACACAAGATGGGGTGGAAAGGATGAAAAGGGTCTTGGCAAGGTTGGAGGAATGGTCAAATATATGGTAGCTCAGATTCAATGCAAAGAAGTGCAAGGTACTGCATCTGGGAAACAAAAACCCAGGGGAAGAGAACACAATGGGGGGTGAGTTAATAACAACAACAAAAATCGAAAGAGACCTAAGAGTAATTATATCAGATGACCTAAAGGTGGGCAAGCAATGTGAGAAGGCATTAAGGAGGGCCTGGGGGGATACTGGGATGCATAGGGAGAGGCATCAACAGTAGAAAACAGGAAGTTATTATCCCTTTGTACAGACAGTTTGTGAGACCCCATCTGGAGTACTGCGTGCTATTCTGGAGACCCCATCTCTAGCAAAAACATAGACAAGGTGGAGACTGTTCAGAAGAGGGCAACCAAAATGGTTCAGGGTCTGCAACAGAAGACATATGAGGAGAGACTAAAGCAGCTTAATATGTATACCCTTGAGGAAAGGAGGGAGAGGGGGTACATGATAAAAACTTTCAAGTATCTCAAGGGAATTAACAAAGTACAAGAGGGTGGCATCTTTCAGAAGAAGAGATGTGCAAGAACAAGGGGGCACAATTTGAAGATAGAGGGGGGATGGCTCAGAGGCAATGCTACAAAGTATTTTTTCACAGAGAGGGTTGTGGATGCATGGGACAACTTTCCTGAGGAGGTTATGGAGTCAGGAACAGTGGGAGAATTCAAGAATGCATGGGACAGACATAAGGCAAATCTAGTGGGGAGGTAGGAGGAAGTAAGCTGTTGATTAACTAGAATCTGCAGCTTATCCATCAGGTAGGGAAATGGGCAGACTAGGTGGGCCAAGCGGTCCTTATCTGCCATCAAATTCTATGTTTCTATTGATTGGTTGTATGGATAGTGGTTCCTATCCACATCACTGCCCTTCGTACAATATAATGATTCAGAAAAAAATCAAGAAAGAAGCACCCTCAAGTATCCATAGGAGCTACTGCCCAGCCACAAAAAGGAACCCCAGATAAAACAAAAAAAGATATTGTGCAAACAAGATGGTCAAACATAATTGTAAGCTGTTTATTTAAGAAATGTCAACTAGCCACAGGACAAAACAACATGTCACCAAAGTTTAAATAAAGAAATAAAGGGATTCATAATACATTTTTGTGCTTAGCATGACATAATGGCTGCCTGTTATTTGGTAAATAAACCTTTTTGCAACATTTGCAACATTTTCTAGCTTGCATGCATTGTAATTTTTGTATAATGAGTTAGCATTTCTTCATCTTCAAAGACCATCCAGCCTGAGGTAAGTGCTTGATGTGAAGCCTTAGGACCTGTACACACTGTTAGTGTTTAAAAAAATGTTTTTTAAAAATGTTAGACAAATGGTGTTAAATCTCAGGTATTGGAACAACTATTCTTTGCTCTGACACTGTGCTAGCCCAAGCATGTTCCCAGGCATCATTGAAGCACCAGCGCAAGGCATTGCATATACCACACTGCATGCGAAGATGCTCGGGATTGGACAAGGAACAAAATAAAAAAAACAGAAACCAGCATTTTAATAATTAGGTCACTGAAAGCTCCGTGATCTGATTAACGTGCTGTCTTTCGGCTATGAACAGCACAAAACTACATTGCATATCATGCATTCCAACAAAGCAAAAATGTCGGGCTACACAGTTGACTTAAAAACTATTCATCTCACACATTAGGTGTCGATAAAAAACACATAATTTATTGATGACAGATAAAAAGAACACACAGCAAATCCTTCCTATTCGTACACCAACGTTTCACATTTCTCTTAATGCTTTTTCAAGGCGTAGCTTACTAATCATAGGTATTACTATTTAAAACACTGTCTTAAAGTCACAGCAGTTCTTTTGTAAGATAGACATAGTAGCCACTATACAAAGAAGAATGCCCCCCAAAATACACATATACATAAATACATTTGCAGAGACTACTAAAAATGTACATTATAAATAATATAGCAATTACAAGACATATCTAAATTCATTTCTTTTGTTTCAAAAAAGGTACTAAACTAAAAGCCAACATAGTAGTCACTATACAAAGAATACCCCCCAAAATATACATATAAACATGGAACATTGGCGTACAAGTAGGGAGGATATGCTGTGTGCCCTTTTTATCTGCAATCAATAAATTATGTGTTTTCTATTGACACCTAACGTCTGATACGGATAGTTTTTAAGTAAGCTATGTAGCACGACTTTTTTGCTTTTTTGAATTTGTGTTCTACATCATGGCTCTAGCACCTCTCTGGTAGCCACCTATTTGGAGTGTATGTCACGCATTCCTTCTTTAATCCAAGTAACAGCAGCACTCATGTCAACACTGCTATGTTAACTCAAGTTAAAAGAGTAGTACATTCAAAATTTGCAAAACCATATGTTGTGCAGAGTATTTTGATTTGTATGTGTAGTCCTAGTGTGTCCATCCCTTGTTTGCTAGTAAGAGTTTTTTTTTCTAAATTATCCTGCTAGTTATATGGTAGTTGTATGGTCCCAGAGAGTCTCCATCTTACCAAGTTTTATTGCTCTGTTTTGTCCTACAATGCCTCCATTTCCATGTGACAGTGATGCATTCAAGATCACTGATTCAGCAAGTACTAGAGATAGGAGCCTTATGGTCTGGTCTCCACTAAATAGCTCTAATTCAATATTTTTGTTTTCTATGCATGTGTCAGGTCTAGTCAGCAGGAGTAAATGTTTTGCTTTTTAAACGTTTCCTTTCATCAAACTACACACAGCCACAAAAGGCAAACAAATCTTTCCAGATCATCAATGCTAGAATTAGTAAGGACTCTGTTTTTTTACAGACCAACCCACTCTTTTAGCCCTTAAGTATTTGCTAAACTGTAAATGCAGCCATTAGTGCTCACTGGATAAGGAAAGTTATTTAATATCACAGCTCTGCTGTTGTAAATTAACTCTAAATCAGTGCTTGCTGAATTCACAGTCCTGCATACCTCACTGTCACATGGGACAGAAGGTGTTGTGGGAACATGAAGTGCAATAAACCATGCTGAGCTGGGAATCCCAAGGGGTCATAAAACTATTGTAAAACTTGAAGGCTAATTTAGAAAAACACTCCTAATAGCAGGCAAAGGGAAGGACTCAAAGAACACAGCTTGAATGTACTAATAGATTGCCGTTGAATCTGGTACTGTTACAACAAAAGTTCCAGGAAAACAAAAACAAAGTAGCGAATGTGGAGATAGTGAAACTTCAAATACAAGTGTTTATTTGAACAGCCAAAAGTGATTCCCAGGTGCTTCGAGGGAACAGTCCCTCTTCATGGCGGGGGAGGGCCTGGAAGGGCAGGACTCACTAGGACTACACACACAAATCAAAACAATCTGCACAACATATGTGTGCAAATTCTGACTCTGCTACTCCTTTAAGTTGAATCTACTGCTCTAAATCAATGCTATAGCCTACCTCTAAGCAGGGTTAGAGTACAGTTTTAATACAGGGATTACAGAATATTTTTTAGGTAAAGCAAAGCAAGCCAAGTTTACATTTACTGCACCCAATCCACGCATCTCTGAGCACCTTATAAAAATAACAAAAGCAACAAACATCCATTAAAAACTATAAACAATAAAGTATATGGGCCCAGATATTCAGACTGTGCAAGACAGTGGTGCAAGCCTGGGGCGCAGTGCAACTGGGATGCTCCGGGGCCAAGACCAGGTGATATTCAACAGTGATGCACCATGGCACAGCACCATTGAATATGGCACAGACTGCACACAGCGCAGTGGCACTGTGACAGTGAAAGCCAGGGATAGGGAGCATGCGGATACACCAGCACAGCTACAGTTGTGATAGGTACATAACCCGTGATATTGAGCGGAGGGCATGCAAATGAAGCCATAATATATGCAAGGTGCAAATGGGGCCATTTGCATGTCATTATGGCCCCATTTTCATGCCTTGTACAGGGTAGTCTGGCAACTTGCATCTGGCACCCTGCATAGCATGATGTGTGCACAGTGAGGTTCCCGGGGCATCCTCCGCCCCATAGCCATGATCATGGTAAACCTCCATAACACACATCCATGGTAGCCTAGTGGTACCCCTCTCCCACCCAATTCCCTGAGAAATGTATGTTAACCCATTTCCCTGGTAGTCCAGTGGACCCCCCTCCCTTCCGATTCTCTGATCACCGGTGTATGTATAGTAAGACATTCCCTGGTAGTCTAGTGGACCCCCTCTGGCCCAAATCCCCAATCGTGGAAAATTGCTGTAACATACTTCCTCAGGATTCAGTAGCACCCTCCCACCCACACAGGCTCCCTTGCCCACCCCGCCTCCCATCATCAGCAGCTGCAACCCACCCTCATACTGCCTGGCTGCCCATTGAATGACAGGTACAGTATAGTTGTAAGACCATTGGTCCACAATGTGGACCAATGGGCATGCAGAGCATACTGTATGAGACAGTCCCAAATATGTGAATGAAGTCCATACTGCACCTGTCATTCAGCGGGCAGCCGGGCAGTATATGGGTGGGTTGCAGCCACCTGCCAAAGATGGGGAGGTTGGGGTGGACAAGGGGAATTGTGTGTATGGGAGGGGTGGGGGTTGCCACTGGGTCACCAGGGACATATGTTATGGTGAGTTACTGTAATCGGGGAATTGCGCGGGAGGGGGGGTCCACTAGACTACCAGGGAATGTCTACTGATACATATACCATCTATCTGGGAATCAGGTGGGAGGGGATCCACTAGACTACCAGGGAGTGTCTACTGATACATATACCATCGATCTGGGAAATCAGGTGGGAGGGGGTCCACTAGACTACCAGGGAATGTCTACTGATACATATAACAGTGATCAGGGATTTGGGAGAGAAGGGGGTACCACTGGACTACCAGGGTACCATGTGTGCTTGTGGATGGTGTTCTGGGTGGTTGAGGAGCCACCCATGGCTGGCTGCTGCGTGTTGTGCTCTGAAATACAGCAGCCCACCTATGGGTGGCCAGGAGTTGTTCTCACTCTTCATGGGCTCAACTTTGAGACCCCCTATTTGGTGCAATGCAGAGTTGTGCCAGCATATGCACCACACATCCCGGACTGAATATCGGGAATGTGCCACATATGCATGGGCACGCTCCCTTCATCTGCACTGCATACATTATCATTGTACCCTGGCACATCAGGATTTGCGCTGTGCCGGGCAGCCTTTTCAATATCCCACCAGGGCGCAATGTGGGGTTGTGCCGGTGCAACTCTGTTACCCCTTTGAATATCTGAGTCCTTGTTTACTACCTAAAATCATAGAAAGCTAATTTAAAAAATGTGTATTGTAAGTGCTTTTAAAAACAATCCACAGAGGGGACAGTTCAAGTCACAACTGGGAGGATATTCAAGAGTAAAGGACTGGTAAAGGACTGGTAAGATCAAAAGCTCTGTCTCAAGAAATCTTCAATCTGGAACATAAGATGGAAAGCAAACCCACCACGGTGGAATGGAGGGGATAGACAGGACTTAGGAGTGTATGATATCAGGGATCTTTAAGATAGCTGGGGCCTATATCTTGCAGGGTGCTGTAAACCAGCAATCCTACCTTGTCATTGCTACACCACTGAATAGTAAGCTAGAGCAGTGTTTGGAGCAGTAGGGTGACATGCTGTGACTGGATGATAGGTACCAGCTGTCGGCCAAAAAGCCACTCTCTGAACCAGCTGCAGGTGGCATATCAACTCCCCATATAATCCATAGTGTAGAGCATTGCACTAATCCATCACAGATGTCACAAAAGCATGCACAATCACAATCAGTCCTCTGGCAGTACATAAGGCTTAATCCAGGTGATGTACAGATGAGGAAAGTCACTATAGACTAGAGCTGTCACATGATGTTCAAGTGTCAACTTGTAGTCAACAGTGACTCCTGGATATTTACCATGCTGTAATTTAGAAGCAAACCTTGTAAACCATTTTAACATTGTAAGAATGGTTTAAAAGTCCTAGTGTATACAGGCACTTAATTACCACAGGTAATGGGGAATGCCTACTAAAAGTGACAAAAGGGAGGGAGGGAGAAACTGAGGATTGCTGAACTAGTACGGTCCTAACACAATCAAAATTAGACAGTAGGGCTAGGCAGACTCTACAGGCTGCATGGCATTTTTCTGCTAACAGTATCTAGGTTTTTATGTGTTCATCTCTCTATGTTACTGTTAAGCAGTGTAATGCTATTATAAACAGTTTAACATGTTATAATTACTGTTTTGAATCTGCTAAAGGTTTAGAATTCTTGAGAAGTCTTGCTGGGCTAACTTCCCAGCACAGTAAACCTCCTCAGCCAACAAGGAAACATGACTGGAGACTATACATCTTGTAATTATAACATTATTGAACAATAATCATGATAAGTCCAGCAGACTTTGTTCTCATATAATTTATGTACCTCCTTCTTCTAAATGCAAATGAGCCAAATCAATGAAGCAGTGTTCAATTAATATACAAAGGTTCGAATCAGTTATGACATTGCCAGTTCTGAGTTCAGGATGTTCATACATTCTAGGACACATCTAAAAGCAAACTACTTATAGCTTATTCTGTTTTTCTCTAGACCAAAATTTCAAATAAATAGTTCAATGGAGCTACAGCATACTGTACTTCTCATAAGTTATTACTGTAGCTCTTACTTTTGTTGTTACCAATTATCAAGTCACATTACACACAGTAACTTACAGTATGTGATTTACATACTTGTATAACCATGTTAAATTTAAACATCCCAGTAAAGTCTCACTTTGGAATAATCGCACTTTCATACATGTGATTCTTCTGTGATAAATGCTTGATGTCTCAATGCCCTTGCCACAAGTGAAACAATTCACTCATAGAGATACATAGATATATGGATACAGTATACAGTTGGTATAGGACAGAAAAATGTTAAAAGTTCATCAAGACTTCCTTGTTTTCCTAACTCAGATTCCTTAACCCTTCAGAGCTCTTTGAGTCTCCACCTCCACTTTGCCTTAAATTGTCCCATGTAAATGTACAACTGGGTTTTGAACCTGAGATCATTGTAGGATCAATCACATTATCGTGTATATTGTTCCAGACATCCAACACTCTCTGTGTAAGAAACTATCTCTTTAAGTAATTTTTGAACTTCTCCCACTAAATTGAGTTTGTATGATCATTTTACTTTTTAAGTTAAAATAAATCTGAGGAATCCAGGATGGTGTGTTCCTGCATGTAGCATGAGAGAAATTGTATTTATTTAGTTAACCAATGCTAAGTAATGTAATTGTGATCATAACAAGTTAAACTTGCCTCACTGCACCTCAGCAATGACTCAAAGGGACACGGAGAACCCTTCCCCCATTCCTCAAACTGATCCTTGTTTAAAAGACACATTTTATAATTGTTCATATTTTGTAGAATGTGTTGATGTAGCTAGTAGTTTGATTCTTATACCTTTTTTCTTTTTAAAAAAGTAAAAAATAGACTGCCCACCATACTGGTATTACCACAGCAAAATGTGTTTGTTTACATTCTTTGATCAACTCCCACTGCATCTTTCCAAGACTTGGGAACACCCCTGACATAGTCTATGCACTCAAGATGCAGTGGGAAGAGAGGAATCTACTGCATCATAAGTGATTACTCTGTTTGAGGGTGCTCCTCATGTTCAGTGTGTATGCAATAAAGTAGGCCAAGGATTTGAAACAAAACAAGGTTGGGTATAATGTCACCATTCACATGCATTTCAGTTCTACTATGAAAGGATGCAGATTAAACAATCAGCAACATCAAGGGATTTTTATGGCACAGCCCACCACTCACCACCATGGCCAGTCAACTACTGAGCTCTGAATGAGTGCATACTGTGTACAGTACACGCTCAGTGACAGCTGTCAATCATCGAGTGTGTGCTGTATACTGTATACTGTATATACATTCAGAGCTCAGTCGATGGCTGGCCATGATTGTGAGCAGTGGGCTATGCCAGTTGCTGGCTCGTTTTGGGGATGGGAAGGCAGGGTGGTGGGACACTGCCTGCCGAAGTGGGAGGCCACTATACCAGCAATGATTTCATAATATGGCATAACAGTGGATCAGGACTTTGAGGGGGGGGCACAAGATCACCAGGGAATTTGAATACATTATTAGATCTTGGGGACATTGGTGATCAGGGAGGGGAGTCCTCTAGACCACTAGGGACTTATGATAATTAATTAATTCCTAGGGACATCAGGGTGGGGGGTCCACAAGTCCACCAGGTAGGGGGTTTAGGTTGCTATATATTTATATCGGGTAATTGGGGATCAGAGGTCCACTAGACCACCAGGGATGTATACTAAAAACCTATTTCTTGGGGACATTGTGGGGGGCAACCGCAGCAGTACTAGGCCAGCTCTCTTGGTGGAGAAATTTCTATGTACCCTTAGACAAGTCCAGGCTGGTCTAATGGTACTTAGAAATGTGCCTTCTGAAGGAGTTTTGTGAATCCTGATTCAGAGGATTTGGCAGCTTGCATCTGCTGCAAGCCCCTGGCACCATGCCACAGCTCATTTTGTGGCGCAAGGGCAGTGCAAGCCCTGTTTGGTGCAAGCTGCCTCCCTTTGATGCAGACTGCCTTTGCAAATCGCTCCCTGCACATTGTTTTGCACAAGGGGCACTTTGCACCATTCATTGTGCCACAGACCCCTTGTGCTGTGCTGGGAGCTTTGAGAATCAGGCTCTTAAGGTTTGTCATTATTTGGAGGTGGGTCATAGAGGTGGGGGTGGTGGTGAATTGTTGCATATGTCTTGTTGTTGTTCATTGGTTTTGTACTGTTATTTCACTTAGTTCAAAAGCAAATAAAGTGTATTTAATAAAAAAAAGATACTGTAGAACTTGAAATTTTCACTATAAAATAATTTTGCTATTTTCGTTGAAGTACCAATTTGCATGAAAATAAATTTGCACTAATTAGCACTTTTAGCATTTTTCCTTTATAGTGAATGTGGTGATAGTGGCTTACCACTAAAATAAATTTACACAGTTATGGTTGCATTTATGTTTGTTCTAAATTTACTTTGCATGAAAATAACTAGTTTTACAGGATTCTGAATGAACATGCATTAGTATTTTTGTTTCTTTCAAACATGAACCCTAGTATTGTGGCATTAATGTTGTATATAAAGCCTTGTGCCACATTTGTCATTAGCTCAGCAGTGTTTATCATGGAATCCCCTTCATTGAAATATTTCACACTAGACTCATCTTCATTGGGTGCTCAGCTGGCTAATTTATTGCCCACATAAATCAAATCAAAATCACATCAAATCAGCTTTATTTATAAAAAAGCGTCTTTCAAAAACCAAGGTTCTTGTACAAAGTTCATTAAAAATCAAATAATTAATAAAACCATAATACACATATTAAAACCCACGGCGGCAACACTAAATATTACTAAATATACATGATATTATACCATTTTGTTCATTGAATTCCATATAGGATTATCCACATCTTTATTATCCATTGCATTTATTTACATCTTCCAATAATTTACTTCTTTTAAATTCTGATACCATGAATCAACTATTTTCATTGTTCATATTTATTGTAGTCATGGCCCTCTGGGTGCAAATCCCAAGTTGCCTACCCACGCCTAGTTGCACATCCAGAGCGTGCTCCTTCTTCTTCCTGGCCCAGTACCCCCTGGGCCCTCTCTTTCTTTATTCTGCTCCCTTTCTCTCCCTCTCTCCTCCCACCTTCTTCTCCCCCCCCCTTCCCAGGGACCAGTCCCACTCTTCTCCTTACCAGGAGTTTACTCTCAAGACCCCTACCTTGGGGTTATCCACTGTCCTTACCGGGACTCCCTTTCTTTCCCCTACTTCGGGGTTGCCCCTGTCCATACCTGTATTTTCCATTTCGCCTACCTCCAGGTTTTTCATATAGAAACTTCCCCTTTTCTCCCCTATCACTGGGATATCACCATCCATACCCAGATTTTCCACTTTCATCTCTACCTTCCATAATATCCCCCCAAACTGGGGGGGGGGGGGCTCTTTCCCCCTTGGGAGACTACCTCGCTTACCTGAAAGACCCCATGATACATCATCATAAACACCACCCCAAATAGCCAGGCCTCCTGCTGTAAATAATAAACCTTCCCCAAAGCCTCTACCAGCCTTCCTAATAGTCTCTCCAATGTCAGATGCCTGGTATCCTGGTGTCACCCTTGCAACCTCTGCCACCCTTGTAACATTCTTTGAATTACCAAGGCCTTACACAGTTCCTCCAACCCCCTTAAACTACACATCTGACTTATTGCCACTAGGTGTACCCCCATGGTGGCATGTGCCAACCCCTATCTCCATTTTTGTGCCATAAAAACCGTTACTTGCCCCTTAGCAACCGGACCACTTACCTCCATCCTGGTCACTGCCTGGAAGGCCTGAATCACCTACCAGGAACTTTAGTAATCTTTTAACATGCTATCTGACCAGGAGCTCTGCAAGAATAACTGCGTCCTTAGCCCAAGCTCCCATACTTGCCTTGGAACCACTATCCTTGTCCATTTTCCCCTGGCACCATGGCCCAAAACCTGTACTACTGAAAATGGGAAAGGCTATCAGTCACAGCATTCTGAGCCGCTTCTATGTGTCTTGCCCTAAAGGACAAATTCAAGCACAGTCCCTGCAGCACTAGCTGTCTCAAAACCCTCGTCACCCCCTGAGTAATCACCCTTTTCCTGTTCAAGACCTCGACCACTGCCTTGTTGTCACACCAGAAGATTACATTGTTGTTCTGTAATTGCTCACCCCATACCAGTGTTGCTACCCATATATGGTAGATTTCCAACAACATCATGTCCTTTGTGACACCTGCCTGTATCCACCAACCAAGGTTCCGAAAAGCATCGGCTCCTGAAATATGCCCCCATGACTAAGCCCCCTGCTGTGTCCATATATAATTCAAAATCCATGTTATACAACCAGTCATCCTGCCAATATGTTATCCAGTTGTGGTCCCTCAAAAAATCCGTGCAAATCTCCAAATCTTCCCTTACCCTATGTGAAATGTCCACCCAGTAATAGGGCCTCTATGCTTTCATAGTCGCCCTTTCCAAATGCCTTGGAAATGCCCAGCCTGGTGCCACCATTCAACAAGCAAAGTTTAAATGACCCGACAACTTCTGTACTACCTCTAATAGTACCCTCCTTTCACCCATTACCTGCATGATGAGTTCCCTCAACCTTTTTACCTTTCCTTCGGGCAACCTAAAGCTGTCCTGCTCAGTATCTAACTCTATGTCAAGGAATTCCAGCCTGTGACCCATGTCTTCAGTTATTTCCTCAGTCAAACAGTACTCCTAGTGTTATACACATTTCATGGAATTTCTACATCTTTGATGTCCCCTCCCACCCTGGACCTACCAATAAGAAGTTGTCCAAGTAGAGTTGAAGTGTGCTTTGTACTCCGAACTCTGTCGCCGCTCGTAGGTGGTTGGGATATTGTGCAGGATTAACATGAAGCCCCCTGTGTGCTGGATGCTGGTAATTTGGTGTGTTCTCTAGATTGCATGACCTGTACAGTGTGAGAGGCTGTGCAGCAGGTCTGTGCATTTGTTATTCATTGCCAGAAGTGTTTCGGGGGGAGCTAGGACCTGTGTGTCCTGGGGACGGGGACTCTACCTCTTCAAAATTGCTGCGCCGCTCGCGCAAGCAGCTAGTTGAAGTGTGCTTTGTACTCCAAACTGTGTCACTGCTCGTAGGCAGTTGGGATATTGTGCAGGATTAACAAGAAGCCCCCTGTGTGCTGGACGCTGATAATTTGGTGTGTTCTCTGGATTGCATGACCTGTACAGTGTGAGAGGTTGTGCAGCAGGTCTGTGCATTTGTTATTCATTGCCAGAAGTGTTTCAGGGGAAGCTAGGACCTGTGTGTCCTGGGGGTGGGGACTCTACCTCTTCAAAATTCCCGCTCCGCTCGCAAGCGCGAGCGTTGTGAGTGGCGCGAATGCCACTCGGTACTGAAATTTCTTAGCTGATGTAGAAGGAAAGGCTATGCCCTTTATTGTGTGCCTTTATAAGTAATATTATAGCTTAGAAGTTTATATTTATTGTTGCACACTACTAGTGAGGCTGAGAATTATAGTTTGAGGGTACTATCATTAAGTAGGCTGTTATGACTTTAAATGCTTGTAATGTATGTATGGTAATCGAATAGGCTAGGCGGGATTTTTTAGGTTATAAAAAAAAAATTTGTTTATTGTTTATAAGTTAGATAATTAAGAATCATCTGTTGCTTTAGATGTATATGGGCTATATGGGAGGACTAAAGGGGGCTAGAATTATCTATGACAGTCTAATGCTACATGACCTACGCCCTTTCATCCCCCTCCCAGTATCAGACACTATTGTCAGACGCTGCTGGGAGGTGGGAATTGGAAGGGATGGTGTGGATCGTGGATTGTGGAGCAACCCATGTATTGGTGGCGGGAGGATTGAGGTTGTCAGGTCCAGAAGGCGCCTTGGACTGCGACGGACACATGGGAGAGGCCAGGTGTGGCTGGTGCCCATCCCCAGGGAGTCCACCAGACTGAGTGGCCAGTTAACCTGTGGGGCTGCACCACCCCCAAATCCCCTGACGGCAGTGCTCTGTAATGCCAGATCGATCAGAAACAAGACAGCAATTATTGCTGCCTTGATTTCATCGGTCGATCTGGCTTTTATCACGGAGACTTGGGTGGGGGACGATGCGGGCCCAATTTTTGAGGCTGCAGTCCCCGCTGGGTACACCGTAGTGCACTGCCCCAGAGTGGAATGCAGGGGTGGGGGTGTAGCCATCTGTTTTAGATCCAGCCTGACCTTCACCGTGCACCTGGTGAGAGCCCCGGGTTCTTTTGAATGTGTGGCCATCCGGGGAGGACCTGATGCGGGCTGCAGGATTTTTCTCATTTATCGCCTCCTGGGTCGATGGGAAATTTCCTGCAGGAGATCGCAGATTTCATTGCTGTTGCATCATTGGAATCCCCCAGATGTGTTTTTCTGGGGGATTTCAATGTTTGGTTCGACAATGTGAATCATAGACATAGCAATGAATTTATTCAGATTATGTCCTCCTTGGGTCTGATGCAGGCAGTTACTTCACCGACCCATCGAGATGGCCATATGTTGGACCTGGTGTTCTCACTGGGACTTGATATTAATGACCTTAAGATCAATCCGGTCCTTTGGTCTGATCATTGCACTGTGCAGTTCACGCTTGGGGCTCCTGCCATAAGCCCTTCCCCTGTTGAGATGATTTGCTGTTGCCCTTTACGGGGTTTGACCCCTGAGGGTTTTTTGGCAGCAGCAAATTTGTCTAGAGTGGGTGATGCATGCATGGGAGGTGTTGTGGTTGGGGTTAACGCCTCTAATGGGGTGTTATCCGGCACTATTAACTCCCTCACACCTGTCCGTGTATAACCCAGAACTTCGTACCTAAGATCGCCATGGTTTGATGGCGAGCTCAGGGATATGAAGAGGATGGGTCGGAGATTGGAGCGCTGCTGGAGGAGATCCCGCCTGGACGTGGACAAACTGGCCCTACGTGCCCATTATGCTGGGTACCAGGAGGCAATCAACTGTAAGAAAACAGCGTTTTTGTCTAAAGAGATTGCTACCGAAGGAACCGACCGCCTCACTTTTCTGGACTGTCGATGAGACTTTTACATCCAGTATGTCACGGCTCGGAGGTTTCCTTCTAATATTGATTGTGAGGATTTCGCTCGGTTCTTTTGGACAGGGTGTCCGCGATCCGCGGGTGGCTCCTTCAGTCAGCAATGACATAGCTGGCAGTGATGCGCGGATGTGCTCTGAGTGCACTCCGTCTGGTTGGGGAGAGTTTAGACCAGTGGAGGTTAGTGAGGTTATTGAGGTAGCAACCAACGTGAAGCATACCTTTGTGAACTGGACCCGGTGCCAGTCGTTTTAATGAGATGCGCTGACTCTGTTGGCCCGGTGTTTGCCTTGATTATGCGGTGCTCCTTTTTGAGGTGTCTTTCCGGATGCCTTGAAGAGGCTCTGGTGAGACCCCTCTTAAAGCCATCTTTGGACCCGGAGATCGGGGCAAATTACCATCCAATCTCTAACCTTCCATTTTTGGGAAAGGTTATTGAGAAGGTGGTAGTGCTTCAGTTGGAAGAGCACCTCATATCTCATGAGTTGTATGAACCCTTCCAGTCGGCCTTTCGTGCCAGACATAGCACTGAAACTGCACTTGTTCGGTGCAGAATAATCTTCTCAGGGCTAGAGACCGGGGAGACAAGATAATTCTTGTTCTCCTCGATCTCTCCTCAGCATTTGACACTGTGAACCATCGTGTGCTGCTTGCTCGCCTTGGGGACCTATGTGGACTCACCGGGTAATGTCATCAAATGGTTTGAGTCCTTTCTTACTAACGGGAGGCAGCGGGTCATAATGGGTAATTTCTCATCTACACCCAGCCTACTTCTTTGTGGAGTTCCTCAGGGATCAGTATTGGCTCCAGTGCTGTTTGCAGTGTATATGCTGACTTTGGGTGGGATCATTAGGAAATACGGCTTGAGCTTTCATTGCTATGCTGATGACACTCAGCTGTATTTTTCCTTTGCCCCAGGAACATGAAATGCAGTGGATGTGCTTAATATCTGTCTGGCTGAGATAAACGACTGGATGGCCTCCAGCTGGTTGCGGCTGAACCCCGATAAGACGGAGGTATTAGTAGTGGAGTCGAACAGAGTTCGTGATAGGATGACCTCTGACACAGAAACTGGGCTTGTCCTAGGATCTGTGCCATTGAAGGCCTCCTCTTGGGTGCGAAATCTTGGCGTGATTCTGGACAAAGATCTAACCATGGAGGCTCAAATATCCTCCGTGGTTCGTACCTGTTTTTACCATCTCAGAAACATTGCCAGGATTAAGTCCCTTGTTCCGCCTCTGGACCTCCCTACTATGATACATGCCTTAGTCACATCTAGGCTTGATTACTGTGATGCGCTCTATCTCGGGGTCACGGGAGGATCTCTCCACAGATTGCAGCTGGTGCAAGCAGACTGCCGGTTGTTGACCGGGCAGCAAAGGTTTGCCATATTACACCGGTTTTATGGGAATTGCACTGGCTGCCAGTCAGGTGGAGAGTCCTCTTAAGGTGGGTCTTCTCACCTATAAGGCCCTATACGGGCAGGGCCCTGGTTACCTGTTAGACCTTCTGTTACTTGCCTTCTCCTCATGCCCTCTTCGTTCCTCCAATGAATGCTTCCTGACCATTCCCAGAACTAGGCTGAAATCTGCCAGCGATAGAGCATTTAGCGCCGCGGCCCCTGTTCTGTGGAATTCCTTACCAACTATGGTCAGAGAAGCCTCGTCAGTGGATGTTTTTAAAGCCCAGCTTAAGGCCTTTTTCTTTTCTAAAGCATTTAATGTTTAGATGAATATTTATAGCTATGGCTTGATTCTTTTCTTTTTGCAAGATTTGTATTCTTATGTGTAATGTTTATATTTATTATATTTAAATGCCTGTTTTAATGTTTGTACAGCACCCAGAGCCTCTGGGATTGGGCGTCTTTTAAATAAATTTTGCCTTGACTTGCCTTGCCTTGCCTAGTGCACCACAGTATCATACCCATACAACTCCTTTAACACCCATGGCAGCCATGTGCTGAACATCTCAAAAGTGGTGCATGCCACTGAACAGCCCATGGGCATCACCATATCAAAGAACTACACCACCCCCTATCTTGAAACCCAGTAGTTCCCAATCTTCTGTCCTAACTGGCAGTAGCTGGAACACCCCCTCAGTATCCATTTTGCCCAGCCAGGCTTCCCTCACTGCCCTGATAACCTCTACTACTTGATCTAATGTTGTGTAAGACACTCCCCACTCTGCTCTGCACTAATAAACACACTAACTGAGTACCCTTCCAGGTAAGCAAATGATGCATTACCCTGAATTCCCTGGGCTGTTTTCTGGGGACCAGGCCCAATGGTGACACCAACAAATTGGCCAATGTCGGTGTCCTGAATGGGCCTTCCACCCTCCCTGCAACTTTTTCCTTCTGGATTTTTTCTGCTAGGATATCCTCCATACCTCTCACTGACCCTAGATTGTTAGCCTGCATCCTCCTCTTGTGACCCATGTACTGTAGGCTGAGACCTGCTGAAAAAAATGCCCTCCAATATCCTGGTTACTCCCTCTTCAGGGTACCCTTTTACTGATTCCCTTAACACTCTCAGTTTGATGGGTGTCTTTGCTATGGGAAAACTGTTTTCCCCAATCTGCCCCCTACCTCTTTATCTTCCACCTGCTAGCAACCCCCAGTTACCTCCAGCACCGAAACCTCAACCTTTTTCCCTGTGGGACCATCCCCCTCAGGTTCTCCCCCAAACAGTCCCCGAAAGGGCTGACTACTTGCACAATGACCCCTGGCTTTTTCCCCATGCACGCCACGTTTGATTGTTTGTTTATTTATAATATTGCAGAGAAAACTCCTACCAAGGTGGGGGCAACTGAAGTTATGCATACCATTTCATAACAAGAATACAAAAATTACAAAAACATAATAAAATTACTCCTTAAAACCAAGGTTAAAAACAATAAACATTTGTTTACACAGAGGATGCACACATTAATAATATTAACAATCATTTAAAAATTTCATAAAAAATGAAGTCTGGTATTTAATTGCTTTAAACACTTACAATTGCAATAATCAATCCCCAGGTCCTGGTAGCTAGTGGTCTCCCCCCCCCCATTCGATGTGTCCTGGTATATTAAGTAAAATAATCATGCCCCAGGTCCTGTGTTGAACAAAGGATTGGGGCCTCTGCATTTCAAGCAGGCATGCTTAACCTGCAGTTTGGCCATGTGCAATGTATTTTATTGAAGCTCCAGCAATATCTCTGTTGGCCTCGATTCATACCTGTACCCCTACCCCCCCATCTGAACTGTCATGGTTTCTAACCAAATATCAGGGTCTCTCTGCATGACGTCATCCCTTGCCAGAATGTTTCTTCATACTGGAGCCACCCATTACTCCCTGTCCTCTTTTGAGCATTTGTTACAATCAAAGAGTAGGCTAGTAGCCAATGCTGACTGCTTTTGTAGGACAATGGCACTGTAATAGGTAAAAACACTGTCATCCAGGGGTCTGTACTCCTTCCCTTCCAAGTCTTGTCCTCCTGGTTTTCTTCCCAGGAGGGCTAATGCTGAGGTCATTTCTGTTTTCCCAATGCATTCTTTCTCCTTGTATTTTTTCATTTTAGCTATGTCTTTATGTACTAAAGTGAACATACCAACATACCAGGCTCGATTCTCAAAGAGGTTTAGAATGGCGCAACCTGTGGCTGATAATAGCTTGTGCCGAAGCCCCATATGCCAGGGACCCTGTGCCTGATTCTCTATCAGACAAGGTCCCACTGACAAAGTCCTGCTGCTTGTGGCAGACCTGGCGGATCGCCAAACAGGCCATGCATCAGGAGGGTATGCAGCAGGCTCTGGGGTGGCCATGCGCTGCTCTAGCCCATCCCTGGTAGTCCAGAGCCTTCCATCCTGATGTCCCCCATTGTAATAATATGTCACAGTGCCCCCGGTCCTGGTAGGCAGCAGTTTCCCCACTCCAATGTGTCCTGGAATATTAATTAAAATAGTCACGCCCCAGGTCCTGGTAGTCAGCTGTCCCCCCCCCCACCCCCAATGTGTTCTTGTATATTAATTACAATAATCATGCCCCAGGTCCTGATAGGCAGTGGTCCCCCCAGGACATGATTATTTTAATTAATATATCGGGAAACATCTGGGTGGGGGACCTCTGACTACCAGGATCAGGGGCATGATTATTGTAATTAATATACCGGGACACATCGGGGTGAGGGGCCGCTGACTACAAGGACCTGGGACATGAATATTTTAATTTGGGGGGGGAGAGAGTTTGCTACTAATTTATCCTCTTGCACTGTTGGCCATCAATCTGGAGGGAGCCCCAGTCCCATCCCTCGACGTCCACCAGCCAACACTGTCTATCTTCCAACAGGGTTTGCCCCCCCAAGCTGGGTGGACGGTGGTACCCCAAGCCCCAACGAAGACCGGATTCAGTCCAGAATGGCACCGTGGCTATTCGGGGGCAGGACCTGAGAGCTCCCTTCATCATCCAACCGGGAGTGTCATTTTTCCCTCCTTTTTCTTCCTCAGGGGTGAGGCGTGCAATGACACCAGTGATGGAGCCTCACATCCTGTCAGGTGTCTTTTCCGCCTCTGCCCACGTCAGCAGTGTTGGTGTGCCAGCTCCCAGCCTCCGCTAGGGGCCAGGCATGCACCGACAACTGATCGCCCCCTCCCCAGAGAAGTAGAGCTGTCCCTGGGATGCTCGATCCTTCTCCTCCCTGGCAGACCCCCAGTGGCCTGCTTGCACTGTGAACATGGGTTGCCAGCATCACAGGAGGTAAGGCATGATGCCTCAACATGCCACTAGGCCTGCTTGATCATTATTTTGCTTACTATACCAGGGCACATCGGGTGTGGGGACCACTGACTACCAGGACCTGGGGCATGATTATTGTAATTAATATACTGGGACACATCAGGGTGGGGGGGACCACTGCCTATCAGATATGTGGACACTGTTATGGTTTAATATTCTGGGACACCTGGGGATGGGGATGGGGGATGCAGCACATCATTGCTGCCCACATGTAACTCTACAGGAAGGAGAATGTTCTAAGTACCCTTAGACTAGTCCTGGCTGGTCAAAGGGTTCTTAGTAATTCTCCCTTGTGGAGAGCTATGAGAATCCTGCATTGGGAATGTGGCAGCTTGTGCCTGCCGCATGCCCTCTAACGCCATGCCTCATTTGTGGCAGGCAGCCTGTAGTTGATGCAGGCTGCTTTTGTGAATAGCACAGGGGGCAGTTTCTGATGCAAGGTGCCACTTGTGCCTTTTATGTTTGGTGCAGGAACCTTGTGTCAGTTTCAGGGCTTTGAAAATCAAGCCCACCCTCTTTTCCAGATTATTTCATTAACTGCCAATGGCACATGGTCACTTGTAGTGACCCCCATGCTAATTTCAGCCCCATTGTGCCAGACTCCCATTTCTTCCACTCCTGGATCCTCCTGCTGTTAGCCCTTTTTGACCCCTTCCCTTCAAAATCCCACAGGAGCTTATGTAATTCCCTTAGGCCCGCCCCAGGCTGCCCCTTGCAGCCCCCAAGTTGTTCATTTTTGTTTTTATAATACATATACAATATATATATATATATATATTATTTTTTTAGACTAGATTTCCATGAAAATCTCTGTAACTATCCCACCATCCTTTGGCAATTCAAGTATTGCCCATCTGTTACAAAGCCTGGAAAGCTCTGCATGTCTTATGCATATAGTTTCCCTTAGTAGCAAAGTGTACCCCAATTAAATGTACTCTTTCCTCTCTGCTTTACAATTGATTAAAAGGCATAGAATTTATTAACCCCAAATGAACTTTGCTTTTGCCCCAAGATTCCCATTTGGTTTGTCTGTTATTCAGAGATTATTGAAATAATCTATTTCCTGTTGAAGGCCTATTTGGAAGGAGTCCCAGAGTATCATGTCCTAAGTATAAGCTATCACCAAGTAAATATGTAACTTTATGTTCTGTGAAGACACATAGACCCACCTATATGTAGTAACACTTCATTTATTTATTTATTTACATCTAGGATTGAATACCTTTGAGCCATAGGCTCGTTTACAAAGGTTCCGTGTTAGAATACATAGGCAGGGTCAAAATAACACTACTAGGAAAAGGTAAAAAAGCGGAAAAAAAAGGAAATGTGATGAGCATGATATAAAGGTGAGCATAAAACAAGTCGAGATGCAGCACAGGTACAGTAGCAGTGTTGGTTTACAGTACACTGAGATTATAGTAGACATAATTCAAATAACTGCACATTTAAAAATTGCGCATTTTGAGTCTGTAGCAGCTAGGTTAGGACCCAACAGTAGAGGGTAAAAGTAGATGAGAGCAAGGAAAGGGGAAAGATAGTATGGGGGAAGAAGTGGATGCAGGCTAGGTAAGAAGTAAATGTTATAGAATATAGTGGGGCTAAAGGGTGGGGGTACCTTATAACTGAAGGCTGGTCAACCAGGGTTCCATGTCAAGGAGGAGAAAAGATGTGGTTGCTGGAGGCAGTTAGATTAAAGGGATATAGGGAGGTAAGTGATGAGGAGCAAGGAAGGAGAGAAGAGGAGAGATAGAGGCTTGAATGAGAACTGGGCAGGGGCACTTGATATAACAAATGGGAGACAAAGGGGTAGGGGGTCAAACAGGAGTTGGGGAGGGAGAGAGATGAGGAGAGGAAGAGGGGTGTGGAAGCAAGGTCAGGGAGAGTGGAGAGTGGAGAGGCTGGGGGTAGAAGTTAGGTAAAGTACGGCGGGGCCAAGTGGGAACAGTCACAGAAGTTAAGGGTGGAGAGGTGCTGCCACAATTTGGATTTGAAAGAGGCAAGCTTTGACTCTCCAGAAATCTCAGGAGGAAGGGCATTAATCCAGGAGGGATCTGTGAAGCTGAAAGAGTGCTGGGCTTGGGAGGTCTAGCAGAAAGGGATGAGATAGGGCAGCTTGCTAGCACTATGTGTGTGATGCCGGGTGGTGGTGGGCACCAAAAATGCATGAGTGGAGGAGAGGGTAAGGTTAAGGCTAATATTATTAGTGAAGAGGCTAGTCTGGCACAAGATACTACAGGAGAGATTAAGCCACCTGTTCTTTTCATAGAGTTCACATGTATGGTTATGCTTCTGTGTTCTGGTGACATGCCAGCAGCAGTCATTTATAGCAACTTTAATTCTTTTTAGGGTAGAGTCAGAAGCGGACCCATAGATAATTAGCCCATAGTCGATAATTGACAGGACTTGACTGGTAACAGCAATTCTCAGAGCCTCTAGTGTCAGGCAATGGAGGAAGTGATAGAGTATCAATAGTCTGGTGTTATTCTCCTTAGAGATAAGGCTGACATGGAGGTGGAAAGACAGTGAGCTGTCAAGAGTAACCCCAAATATTTAAAGTCATGAACTTGGTTGAGCGGTGGGTTTTGTTTACTAAGGATAATAAGGTAAGCAGTTCTGTACCTACTGTGAGGGCCTGAGAACAGCATGGCCTTGATTTTCTTGTACTTCATTAGCAAATTATGGTGGACAAACCAGTTCTCTACCAAGCAGAAAGCTGACTGCAAGTCAGAGGTAAGAGGGAGCAGATCAGTTTGGGTAGTGTAAATAACTGCATCATTGGCATAGAGGAGCATATGGTTGTTGCAATCATTGGGGAGGTTATTGATAAAGAGGCTGAATAGCAGCAGGCCTAGTATGGACCCTTGATCGATGCCTGAGAACACAGAGAGGCTGCTGGAGAGTGAATCAGACATTTTATCACATTGGGATCTACCCTCAAGGCAACTACCAAACCATCAGATGACCTAATTAGAGAGGCCAAGGGCAGGGACAGAGTGGAGAAGGAGCTGGTGGTTAATGATATCAAAGACCTTAGCAAGGTCTATGAAAGTTGTACTGAGTAATTGACTATTATCCAAGGTCTTGTGGATGTGTTCAGAGAAAGTGAGGAGAGCAGTGGTTGTACTATGTGCAATACCAAGACCATGTTGCTGCAGACACTGAATGTGATACTTGTCCAAATATTCAGACAGCTGGTCCGACACAATACATTGTAAGGCCTTAGAAAGTAAAGGAAGAATTGATATAAGGTGGTAGTTGGAGAGCTGAGACTTGTCACCACTTTTGTGAATGGGTGTAACAATGGCCGCTTTCCATTGTTCGGGGAACTATCTAATGGTGAGCGATAGAGATTGAAAAGTTTGGACAGAGCTAACAACACTGATTCTAGAGAGTGGATCAGAAGCTTTAGATCAAGGGAGTCACACTGAATTTGATGGTACAGAGTATCTTGCAGAGATATTTCCTAGTGCCCACTAATGAGACTCTCTTGAAGTAGAAAGGCAAATGGGGGAGATGGTTATGATGGCATTTTTGGGAGGAGTGGATTCACTGAAAAAGTCAGGGTGAAGTAACTCATTCAGATCCACAGTGAATGCATGGTTGAAGGCATCTGCTATAAGTTCATGATCCTGAAGGGTGGACCCATTAACCTCAATCATAGATGGAGAGGTTTTATTTGGCTTGCTGTATTAGGATACCATATGGAACACTGGTACCGAGAATCAAACCACTTTTTATCCAGCAGTGAGCACTAAATGAATCTGCACTTCCACAAACTACTTTTTAGTTGGTGCTCCCTTCCCCCACATGGCCATTCAGGCTATTCGGCCATCCTAAGATGGGGTTCTACATGGCCTGTCCCTCCTCTCCGCCCCAGAGATAACAAAAAAACTGCCCCAGCCTCTTGTTTATTTCATTCTTTTTCCTTTGCTTTTACTTGTCACTGTTCCCCACTTTCTTCACTTCTTTGTTTTATTACACTCCTCTGCCCAATTTTCAAGGATGGAGCCACCACCATCTTCTCTGCCTTCCCCCCAACATGGCATCTCCTCCGTGATGTCAGATGCTGACCCGCATGGTTCAAACACAAATCAGTACCCGCTGCACAGCAACGTGGATAGTTACACTACAAAATCTTCTTGCCTTCCAGGACTGAACTGGTTCCTAATTTGTTCAAGCTGAGCCACTACCAGTTCGCCTCACCTGCAAACCCCTGTTGAATGGCTCCAAAACTAATTCACACACCAAGGTGCATCCCCTACAAACCTGTCTGGTCCACTCATTCTCCTAACACTGCACATAAAACTGAGCATGAACTGCAAACTTCACTCTATTAAATAAGTCTCCCCTCTCTTAATATTTATTTTGAATGAATCGGGTAAAAACTGGTGCACTCCTCTTGCCCACAATCTGCCATAACTTGCCACTCAACCCACTTCTGACAAAACTTTCCTGCCTGCTAATGTCTTCCTGTGCAAATGTGTACACCTTTGCATGTTTATGCCTCCCATGTCTGCTGCTCAACCAGAAAGGTGGATATTTTCTTTCTAATTCACCCATGCTTACCCTTGTCAACCCTAGGCAATTCCAGTCTTGCTCCCATTCAATTTCTCTGTGTAAATTACTCACCTACTTGTCTTCCAAGTCAAACCTAATAGAAATGTGAACAGAAGCTCTGCAACTTCCCAGTCCAGCCAACCAATGAGCTAGCCTCATTTTTTCTAGAAAAAGAAGGCGGAATTCTTTGCAGCTCACCTTTTTAAGTCCTCAGCACTTTTGTTCCATGTCTTCCAATCAGCTGCTCTGTCCTCTTAGCCCCTCTCCCTCTGTACAACTCACTCATTCTTCCGGCACTCTTTGTTTTGGTCTCTATCTCGCCTTCCCACAAACCCCTTCCTCTCTATCTCCCCCCCCACTCCCTCTCCTTGCCTAACTACCTTTCAGGTCAGGTGACCCCTGACAACAAAGACTGCCTTTAAACAGGCAATCCCCTTTTCTTAAATGCACAATAATCACAATGTAATGTCACGTATAACATGAACCAGATGATCTCACATTCAATTCAGTTGCTGGAGCAATTTTGGAAACACTTTTTTGGTAGAAAACTGGTTATCTGGAAAATAAATAGTTTTTATATACTGTAGCAACATTCATACAAAATGCAACCCAAAGCACTTTACAGTTCAGAAGACAGAGACAGAGAATGTTGCTGCCATTTACAGAACACGGGGAGAGTGCTATGATGGATAAGAAAAAGGGATTACAGAGAAAGTTTAGTTGATTTGCTTAAGATTACACAGTGAATAATGGCACTTGTGTGATTCAAAACCAAGTCTTTAGGTTCCCAGCTTTGCATTCTAACTAAAAGGTCAAAATACATTCCTCTAGTTGCCAGGGATGTCTCCACCATTTATAGCTATTTTAAATGATGGCGATGTCCCTAGACGTTCTGAGTAAACAGATTTCTGCAAACAAATTTTTTTTTATTTTTGCTGGAGCAACACATTGCATGTGCAAATGTTATTAACCTTTGACCCCACTCAAGTTTACACTGATTGATGGTAGAGGTAGGTTGAACTTTCATTCACTTTGGGAAGAGAAGAAATGTGAAAAAGTTTGAATTAATCCAGTTAATCACAGAACGTGGCTTTTCATCCAGCACCCCTCAATGATATTGCTAGCAACTTCTTTTGCAGGAAAGATGTACAATACTTATAGTGCTGGTTAGCAACACACCTGAGTCACTTATAGTACTACAATAACATCCTGAAGTAGATGTGACATGATGGTGACTTTACATTTCTCTGTGCTGCACCATGCCATATCTCAATAAGGAATTTCAATTTCAAATGCAGACAATCAGCTCCATTACGTAATTATTATTAGTAGTAAAACAACCCATGAGCATGGAGCTCAAATACAATGCATGAACATGATGAGGATTTGTGCAAGGTTAGTCTCATTTTCTGACTAAATAAAATGAAAAGAGATACAGTAGTTTTTTTTCCTTTCTTGCATTTTAGTATGCCACTAAACTGCTTTTGGCATAGCTGCAAAGGCTGAACATTCATACTTCTTTTGGTGCAATATGTTATTCTCAAAATGATTGCAGTTTTTCTATACAAGTTCTAAATACTTTTTGCAGAGAATAGACTATCACTCAGACACATCTGAAACAATGATAGCATTATTGTAAAGGCAAGCAGAAAGAGTGGCAAAACAGCTATGATAGTTAACATCATGAGATGCAGCTAGAGATTATGGTAGTAAATTTAGAACAGTGTAATAACTTTTCAGGGTGCCTGACGTATCCCTGAAGTCTGTCATAATGTGTAGCTTCTTATTCTTTATTGCTTTAATATTACCCTGGTAGCTGCTTCAAATCACTTAAATGTATTGTAACGAAAACAGCTTTGATGGAAATGTTGCCAAGATAATGATAAAATAATATTTGTACTAGACTTAATGATATATTCCTTGGGCTACAGATGAACACTTGTGTCTGTTTTGCATTTATTCAGCTGAAGATCCAAAAAAGGTCAATCATCTTGGCCAAGAATTAAAGAAAAAAATGCTTGTAACTTTTTAAATGCTGTAATTTTAAACTCTTGCTATCAGTGCCTTGGGGAGGAATTGAAATTCTATCTGTGCACCATTCTAAAATAGCACATTATAAACAGCAATAAGTGTTTATATCTATGGGACTATGCGATGTTCCATGCATAATCATAATCTGTATATTCTGGTGTGTAATTGCTGAGCTTGTTGTTTGTTAGACTGGAGACAGGCTGGAATGCTAAATAGGTTAAGAAGGATATAAAATCTGTGAAAGGTGCAATGAACCATGGAAAGGCATTGGAAAATAATTCTGCTTCTGCTGCAAAAACATTCAGAAATAATGCTGGAGTTATGAAATTACAGAGTTACGACCACATAAAAGTGAAATTGCAGAATGTGTGTGCTCCAGAAAGACAGATACTATCTGATAGACAATCTATGCTACCAGAAACAGTTTTTTTTTTACTTTTTATTAAGTTTGAAATTTTAGATAGTTTGCTATCATACCTACTCATATACACTGCTCTGTCAACTTTAGGAGAATTTTTAAAGTGTGAACCCATTCATTTTTGGACCAGAAAAACAAAAGTTGCATCAGAGCCAGACTGATAGAAGGGGTGAAATATGAGTATATGTCCAAACATTTATTAATGAATTTCAACTGTGAAGAGGCTTTAGAGGGTATTTCTAGATACACAGAGACAGAAACCAAAGGTAGGGTTCCATCATTTGAATTCATCCTTGAACCCACAGAAATGGTTTTAAAGATGAATGGTTTCTAATACAAAGGAATTTATTTTTTTCAAACCAAAGGAAAGGCACTGGTAGTAGAAACTTCACCCCGTTATGTCAATTTGTACAAAGTCTCCTTACCTACAGTAGTGCAGTCTGTCAAACCTCATCCTGGGTATTTATTGTTCACATTTTACTTTTCTGTTACCCCCTTGAACATACTCTATTACTGGCTGAAGTATGGAAGGCAGTTTCTGAATGTGGAACAAAAACCACATTGTTTACCTCCTTCTGACATCACATGGGATTCAGAAGGACTGTTGAATACCCTAGCATATAGAGCTATCATCCATCTATCTATCTATCTATCTATCTATCTATCTATCTATCTATCTATCTATCTATCAATCTATGTATTTATCTAGTTGGAGTTTGCTCACTAGAGATGTGCGAAGTCTGTGAAATTTGTTCCACGATTTAATTCACGGAGGTCGTGAAATTTGCCGCAGATAGCACGAACTTCACTGTGAAGTGCAAAATTCCATTCCTGAATTTTGCACTTCATGGTTAAGGATGCCTAATTTTGCCCAAAACTTTGAAATAAACGGGCAAAGTGAATTTCAAGGATCCAGACAAAACTACACGAATTCTGCAAAGTGCAAACTTTTGGTGCCTCGTGCGGAATTCACAGACAAAGTTGGACTTTGCAACATCTCTACTGCTGACAAATTACCTCTGATTTACCTAAAAATGAAAATTTGCTAAATCACGAGTGACAAAAGCAAAATTAAATTTATCCTTTCATCAAATAGCTTTTGTGACATATGAAAATGCTTTCATAAGGTACTTTTGCATTTGTTAGTGTTTTCCAAAGTAGTTTTTGAAAATGTTTACTGATTTCTTGCAACAGGCCTAATGCCTACCCCCTCTCCACTGCCCATGCCTTATAACCTATAAATAAGCTATAGATCTGAGGCATGCAGCTACTGTGTAAAGGAACACAGTAATGATCTTTTTTATGGCTGTGGGTGGAGCCTACAGCCTTTTTGCTATCTGTAGCTTGAAAATGGAGTTTCGTGGAACACATTTTTTTAACTTTTCAATGTATCCTTCTGCATCTACAAATCACTATGACAACTAAAATAAAATAATCCCTTCTTTCTGTTTAGAATATAGAAGACATAACTCCAAGCTGCTTATCTGATGGCCATTAGGAAACTGAAACAGCTTGTTAAATATTGGCTGCCTCTTAAACTGGAGATTTGTTTACCCCTTCAAAATGCAACAGCTTGCACATTTAAATGATAAGCATTTAAACATTGTTTGCTACTAACTTCAGTTGGGGATGAATATTTTTCAAGAAAGATTCATACCTTCTAAATGTTACCCTTTCCCAGCAAATTTTGTAAAGATTTACACTGTTTTTAACCTCTCAAGGCCTATCTGATAAAATGCCAGGGCCTGGATATTCAGATTGCACCAAGCTGTGGCGCAAGCCTGGGGGCAGCGCAATTTGGCTGCGCAGGGGCGTTGACAGGGTGATAGTCAATGGAGCTGTGCCATGGCACAGCATTGCTCAATATCGTACCCTGGCCACCCGCAGTGTGCATGGTGCAGTGGCACTGTGCCAGAACAAGTGGCCAGAGTGGAGCAGGTGGATGCACTAGCGCAAGTTCCATTGCACTAGGTGCAACAACCTCAATATTCAAAAGTGCAAATGCAAATGGGACCATGATGCATGCAAGGTGCAAAGGGGGCCATTTGCATGTCATTATGGCCCCATTTGCATGCAGGTGCACCAATCCCCGGTGACTTGCGTCTGGTGCCCTGCCAGGCTGCAGCCATCGGGCACTGACACTCCCTGCACATCGTGGAAAAGTGAACCACTGCCCGATAGTGGTCATATGTACAATATCGTAAATGTCCAATATCTTGAGGAACCAGTGGATGCTTCATGCCTGATCATGGGCTTAACTATAACTGTAATCATCCAATAGCCTTTCAGTCCAGTGGACCACCCAGAGCCCTAATCGGGCGCCAGTAGAAAATAATGTCACTCTAGAATATCCCTGGTGATTAGTCAGCCTTCTCTCCACTGAGGCCACTGCCCCATTTCTCAGTCAGCAGTCTCAACCACTTTCACACCACGCCCACCAACTGACACTGTACAGTGGGGCATGCACCATTGCGCACAGCGTGAGCCAATGGGTGTGCAGCTTGGCGCATACCACACAGTCCAGATGTGTGAAAGGATCCATTCACATATCTGGACTGTGTAGTAGGATAGGCTGCATGCCCATTGTCTCACACTGTGGACCAATGGGTGCACAGCCCTACTGTATGGTGTCAGTCGGTGGGCAGAGGGGCATCAAGCGGGTGGGGAGCTGCTGACCGGGGACAGTGGGGCAGTGGGGCTCAGTGGGAGGATGGGTAGGGGGGTACCGCTAGTCCACCAAGTTTGTTTTGGGTTGAATTCTTTCTACTGATGCCTGTGATCAGGCTGTGAGTGGTCCACTGGACCACCAGGGATATTGGATGATTAATCTTATACTTAAGTCTGTGATCGGGCTACAAGCAGTCCACTGGACCACAAGGGATTTAGGGCTATTATTGGTATACATATGCCCATGATCTGGCATGGGGGGGCACCACCAGAAAGTGCAGCTGGAGCTCGGGTGGCCACCCACAGGTGGCAGCTGCAATGTTGCACCCTGCAATACAGCAGCTCACCTGTGGGTGGCCAGCTGTTGCTCCTTTATTTTTTGGCTCACCTGTGTGCAGCACAAGTAGGGGTTGTGCATGCATGGGCTCAGCACATCCCAGGCTGAATATCGGGATGTGCGGAGTATGCATGGGCATGCCCCCCCACCTGCACCGCATTCATTACTGATGCTCTCTGGCACATCAGGATTTGTGCCAGGCTCAATTCCCATTTGAATATCACACAGAGGTGCATCAGTGGGTTGTGCGTGGTGCAACAGTGTTGCACCATGGGCAACCCTTCTGAATATCCGGGTCCAGGTCTTCAGTGAATTATCCAGACTAAATACACAAATTTCTTTTTGGCAGAAAGGACTGTCACCTGCTTAACAAACATAATAGAGAAGAGCTACTGAGATCTCCTATAGTAGGCGAGAGAGTATGTATATGTGTGCATGTGTGTGTGTGTGTGTGCGTGTGTTTGTGGGACAGGTGGAGAAACAGTCAAACTCTGGCAAGGGAGCCCTCATCTAATGAATTAACTGCTGACAAACCATGACTGATACAGAAGCTAATGATCTGATACCTTTTATTGGACCAACATAGATGTAACAAAAATAACATACCATTTATAAAATTCTGGATCAAACAACTGCAAACAGAAGACTGTTTTTTTGTCATTTTATAATATGATACACTGAGAGTGTGTTTACTAAGTTGCTGGATCAGGGCCTTGATAAAACAACAACATTTACTTAACTCATTCAAGATTCCATCAGGTGGACACAAAAAAGTCTATAAGAATTTGTCTGAAAACTAACAACCATAAGATGCAAAAATAGCATTTGTGTATATATGTGTATGTGTGTGTATATGTCTCTATTTGCAATACATTTGTTTACAAGCATAACTAGTATCTTTTGCAAGATTGTCTGACTTGTGATTACTAATTTTGAGTATAGTTCATGAAATAATGAGCTTGATATTTGTTATATCATATAGTTCCCCACTATGCCTTATGCATAACATACAAATACAAATTATTCCAAGGCCATTGTGACATATAATATTAATACTGAGCAGCAAACCAGAGCTCTTTACCTGATAACATGCTGCTGATATAATAAATGAAGAACAAAGTCATAAATAAGGAACCAGTGGCTTATGGAAAAATCTACAGGGATTTATACAGGGAATTGATTCTGCCTTTGTGGGGGGAAAACACAGGGAAAATGAAGGTTTCTTACAGAGTAATGGTTATTTGGATCTGGGAGCACTGAATATTTTTTATCATATATTTTGTATCCTATACAGGGCAGAGGAGATGGTACATCTCATTGTCACATGGATGTTCATTTATGTATTTTTGCACTGTATTTACTCAGGCTGTCCCAGATTATATGCAATATCTTGTTTTCAGTGGGGTCATGATTTTGCCATTTTTATAATGTATTTATTCAGGCTACCTAGTCCAGGGTCCCCGTATTCAAGGGAGATACACAGTGCATCCCAGTGGAAAAGGGAGATGAGGTGCACAACTCCAACAACGTTCAGCAGTGTGATATTCAAATGTGTGGGATGTGCAGGCCACAAGAGAATGGGCCAGGGCACACACAAATGGTATGCCATTCAAGTCGAGGGGGAAATCCCATGCATATGCCGAGCTGCAGCATATTCAGTGGGAATGTGCCCCTCACAGTCCAGAGCACCACGGCCCACAGTTAGGCCATGAGTAGCTGGCCTAACCTGGCCAGCCACCCACAGGCAGGCCGCAGCTGTGTACCCAGATGCACAGCAGCCTGGCAGTCCAGGTGGACTAGAGGTACCCCCTTTCCATCCCCAATCTAGCCAACTCCATCCCTGAAGAGCTCCATAGTGTAGGGCCCCCCAGACCCAATTGCACCAGAGGAAACCATGGTCCATATCCATAGTGTAGAGGACTCCCATCCACTGCCCCATACACAGACACCCTCACTACCCCCATACCCAACCTGTTGCAAAGATTGGCACTGCCCTCCACACCCTGCCATGGCCAGCCATTGACTGCACTGAACCTGGGCTGGGGACCTACATTCTGGAATGACCCAACTAGCTGTACTGTGCATTGGGGCACCATGCCTGCTGCAGATCCACCAGTGTATGCAGATGTGTGTACATCCCTGGCAAACTGAAAAGGGGACTGACATACCTCCTATACATGCCTTGCCAATACTGCATCTTTCTGCTGTCATACACCACTACAAGTCCACACTCCCCCCATTTCCATGAGTGACATGCTACCCTCCGGACTGCTGAAATATCCCGGTTGCCATGGGGTGCAGTATCCTGTAATGCCCTTTGCAGTGTATGGTTCAGGCTATAGATAATAATAATAAATAATAATAATACATTTATTTATAAAGTGCCTTTCAACTTACCAAGGCGCTGAACACATTAAAACAATAGCATCAAATATAAATCCAATAATACATATAAATAAAATCATTACATAAAATATAAAGTCAAATCTCAACACAGTAACAATTACACTATGAATAACCATCCAAGAAAGCCATTCGCCAGAAATAAGTTTTCAAATTAGTTCATCTGCAGTTCCCAAATTGTATGAATGAATGGGAGATCAGCTGTAACATGCCTGTTTTGGGACCTGTGTGAGTGGGTACAGCATCGGCCATCACCCACACTGAGCAGTGCAAGTGCACACGGGTGAGGATCTGCATGCCAGTGCCTTAGGAGTATTGCCACTGGGTGTTATCCCTCACATTCCAGCATCCTACTGCAAGTGCTCTGCCACCCACCAAGGGAGTGGTACAATCCCATTACAGAGTCAGTCATCACAATGGGATGGACAGGGGGACAGAGAAGGGGTGTCTGTGCACCATTGAGGGGGAGCAGGGCCACTACACTATGGACATGGACTATAGGTGTATTCAGGTGTAATTAGGGATGGCATTGGGGTCCCTACAATATGGACCCAATAAAGCCTGAATTCTGATACGATCAGGGCTGGTGGAATGGGTGGGGGGGTGCCACTATGCCACCAGAGACTTCAGGACTTCAGGACCTGTCCCGTGTGGGAGCAGTTAAGGTCAGGGCTTTGGGGGCAAGAGCTGCTCCAGCGCATTCATTGCCATGCCAACAAGCAAGTTGGCTGATAATGAGCATGCATAAGGCCCCTTTGCATCCCGCATGCTCAATTAGTTCAGTTGCATTCCTGGGCTGAATATTGCCCATGGGGGCAGCAGTGCATACTGGTACAGTATGTGCCACGCATTTCCCCTGGAAGGTATTCAGTTGGCGTCACCCTGGATGCACCTGACTTAGCAGCCACCTGCACCGCGACTCCCATCCAGGGTCACATTTTCAATAGGAAAGATGAAGCCCACCAGGATGAAGTGCAGTGTCACAGGTTTACTGCATGACAAAAGGGATTAACTCCCTTTGAAACTGCATTGTTTGCTGCAGTAACTCTACTGCAGAATTCTGCAGTGCTGCACTTTATCCTGGTGGGCTTCACTGTATGCACACCCTGTACTGGTGGTGCAATCACACACAACCAGCAGCAGGTAACAGGAACAACATACAACTATCTAAACCACAAAACCACACACCCATGCTTCCATGGCATGGGGTCATCACTGCTGTCATCCTGGACATTTCACGCACTGCTGAATACATATTGTGCTATGACACTTTCGTGTTTGCGACAGTATTTTGGGAAAGTATGCTCCTAATGACTGCACATCTTTGCCATCATCCTGCAAGCAAACTGTTGGGTCCTTTGGGCTGACATTTGCAGGTTGGCAAAACCTGGTCCCGCAGATGTGCTTTTTCCTGCTATTGTGCTACATACTTAAGGATTACAAAGTTACACAGTTCCAAAATTGAGCAATTTGTCATAGACTTACATTGCGGCACCCATGATGCCTTTTGCCACCCATATGTTGAAAATGAAGCGAGGTACACCATTTTCACTACTGCCAGCTTGGTTCACCTTTAGATGAACTAACCTTGAAGAAAAACTTTGTAACTAATGTATCATATCTCAAGTTGGATTTCTCCACTTCCTACAGTGACACAGGTATACACCTCCTGCTGGATGTGTGTGATTGGTTGTGTTGCCTTGGTCCTTCCCCTACTTTCATGTATAGTGTGTGTGTGTGTGTGTGTGTGTGTGTGTGTGTGTGTGTGTGTGTGTGTGTGTGTGTGGTGGTGGTGAGGGTGGGGGAATGCGCAGTTAGGGTTTTCAAACCTAACATCGAATTTCCTCACTTTTGTCGCTGTGAAATAACCCTAACTGATGCATCAAACAGGGTTTTTTTGCCATGAATATATGCATATATATATTCTTTGCAAAAACTTTGCTAATACACTAGTTATGGTTAAAGTGACAAAAGTAGTGAAATGTGCTGCTAGGGTTTCCAACCCTAACATCCCACTCTCACCCATCAGAAAGCAATAGGAAAAATCATTACTTGTTTCACCTATCCTGTATCTTCGCTAATCAGGCATGGGGTGTGCCTTGGTGTTGTCAACACTAAGTCTCACCCCATTTGACCATGAAAGAAGCTGAGATATGTAGAGTATATGTGAACTGGGTGAGCATTAGCATTGACAACCCCAAGGCACACTCCATGCCTGAGTAGTGAAGACATAGGACAGGTGAAAAAGTAATGTTGTTTCCTGTTGCAGTCTGGTGGGTTGGGGTGTTAGGGTTGGAAACCCTAACATCATGTTTCCCTACTTTTGCTGCTTCAACCCTAACTAGTGCATTAATGACGTTTTTACAAAGAATTTGCTTACTTTTTGATATAGTATAATTGTATCTTCATTTGTCTGGCCTTGTGCTCCCATCCCTCCTTAGATGTGTACATATATGCTGCTGTGGAAGCACAGGGCCCAGAGGGCCCTGCACTTGCATTTGTAATAAAACAGGGATGTAATTGTCAGCATAGCCTTCTCATTACCCCACCTCATGAACCCAGTAATGAAAATTTTGAAATTCATGCCAAAATGAGATTCTGTGCCACCGAATGGCCACTGTGTGCCACAGATGCAAAAACACAGTTTGGTCAGGGTTTGAAAAATGACCACTGTCACATTCGTGAAGTGGTGAAAAAAGATGTCCATGTTGAAAATTTCAAGTCAAAATATTTAAAATTGACATCGTCATGAGTGAGCATATCAAAATGTCAATGTATGTGCATAACTTTGGCATTATTACATATTTTGACCCCCAGATCTCAACATTGCCAACTTATGATCCCACCTGATGAGCAAGGGTAATGAAAATGTTCAAATCCCGCCTGAAAGGTGATCTTGCCAAACGACTATAAAATCACATTTCCAGCTGGATTTATATACTTCCACTGATATTTTTCATGAGGTGGTGTCTTATAAAGGCCATGTTGAAAATTTGGTGTAAAAATATAAAAATATGGAAAAGTTATGCACAAAAGTTGAAAACCCCATTGAAATACACTGATTCGCCATATGTCCCCATATGAAAAAAGATCTTGATTCTTGACCTGTTTATACAAAACAAGAATCTTGTTTTGTTTCATGCTATACAAAAGATTTATAATGTTAAAACAAATATATATATTTTAAGGGCATTTCTGTAACAGTTAAGTGCAGAATCCAGCTAATGGGGTGATAAGCCATCTACATGTGTTTGTTTTTCCCCAGAATATCATTTTTGGGGGTTTCCAAATCTGAATTTTGAGGAAAAAATGAAAACAAGATATCAGCCAAACAAAGAAGGATTTTCCTCAAATGAAAAAGGATGATGTCAGTATGACAAAATAATTATTTTTTCATTTCATACAGCTATCTTGAAGTGCTTACTGAGCATGCTCAGAACACATTTATGAACATTTTAAATTGGAATAATTTTGAAACAAATACATTTTTTTTTACCAAATCATCAAAAGGCAGATCTATGGGTCAGCCCCTTTCTGTCCTGAAACTTTCAGACCAAATTTCCAAACTGTTTGGACTGTAGCCAAATTCAAAGAAATGCCATTCAAACCAATGTAAAAAAAACTACAAAAAATTCACTTTTTCACTCTCCAGATCTCAGAAAACACACATCCAACCATTATGAAACTTGGTACTTTCAGAGATGTATCATACCAGACCATGCATGAAAAATGTTGTGCAAATCTGTTCAACAGGTGTGAAGATATTAAAGTGTAAAATCTGGAGTTTAACATAGAAACCCCACTTCAACCCTAACTATAGTGGTGCTACCACACCACTATAACATATATGTGTATATATATATATATATATATATATATATATATATCCCTCTGTCGCTCTTGAATTCTTAACCCCCATCACTGCCCTGTCTCACTCTGGGGAGCTTTGCATTCTAGGTGACTTCAAATTAAATTGGCTGTCACCTAAAAGTACGAAAACATGAAATGAAACTGGAGCCCTTAACCTCTTCAAGCTTATCTCTGAACCCACCTGCCCCAACCATAAGACAGAAAAACATTCTCTATTTGACTGGGCCCTTACCTCCCACCCTTAGAGAATCATCAACTCTGGCATCCTTCCTGATGTGCTCAGTGACCACAACTCAGTATTCGTAGTCAGGAAGGTACACAGACCTAAATCCCCACATAAAACCTTGCAATTATTATCTTTCAAATCCTTAGAGCTGGAAACTCCTGCACAATATTGCCCTTTCTGACTGGTCTCCCCTAGCTTCCATCCCCCTCTGTTGACAAGGCCCTTGCTTACTTTAAAGAAATATTCCTGGAGAACTGGAATACCTTTGCCCCATTCAAACAAACCAGGGTTAGGGGTAATCACCTACCTTGGATAATTCCTGAACTTTTGGCCTGCCTCAGAGCTGGAGAATGTGTCTGGAAGTGCTACAAAGCAACTCAGCTTTCTAGTGACCTCATGTCCTACCGCAAGCTCCAAAACACCTAAACAAGGGCTACAAGGCTAGCCAAGTCTGAGTATTTCAAATCTGTCTTCCTCACAAACATTAATTCCTCCTTTAAGTTATGGAGGGTGGTCCATTACCTCTTTACCCTGCCATCCGCCTACCCTCCCGTGCTTAAAATAAACAACACCCTTGTGGCCAACCCATCTGCCGTAGCTGCAGAATTTAACTCCTATTACATAGAAACATAGACTTTGATGGCTGATAAGGACCACATGGCTCACCTAGTCTGCTGATTTCCCTACGTACTGGATAAGCTGCAGATCCTAGTTAACCAACAGCCTATTTCTTTCTACCCCCCACAAAAAATGCCTTATGTCTGTCCCATGCATTCTTGAATTCTCCCACTGTTTCTGATCCCACAACCTCTTCAGGAAGGCTATTCCATGCATCTACCACCCTCTCTGTGAAAAAGTATTTCCAAACATTGCCCCAAACCATCCCCGCTCTATCTTCAAATTGTGTCTCCTTCTTCTTGCACATCTCTTTTTCTGAAAGATGCTACCCTCTTGGACTTTGTTGATTCCCTTAAGGTACTTAAAAGTTTCTTATCATGTCCCCCCTCTCCCTCCTTTCCTCAAGGGTATACATATTAAGCTCCTTTAGTCTCTCCTCATATGGCTTCTGTTGCAGACCCTGCACCATTTTAGTTGCCCTCCTCTGGACTGCCACCATCCTGTCTATGTCCTTGCAGAGATGGGGTCTCCAGAACTGGATGTAGTACTCCAGATGGGGTCTCACCAACTGTCTGTACAGAGGGATAACAACTTCTTGTTTTCTACTGGTGATGCCTCTCCCTATACATCCCAGTATCCCCCCAGCCATCCCTACTGCCTTCTCACATTGCTTGCTAACCTTTAGGTCATCTGATATAATTACTCCCAGGTCCCTTTCCATTTTTGTTGTTGTTACTACCCCCTTCATTGTGTACTCTTCTCCCAGGTTTTTGTTTCCCAGAAGCATTACTTTGCAGTTCTTTGCATTGAATCCAAGCTGCCATACTTTTGATCATTCCTCCAACCTTGCCAAGTCCATTCTCATCCTTTCCACCCCCACCTTGGGTATCAACCCTGTTGCAGATCTTTGTGTCATCTGCAAAGATGCCTACTTTTCCTTCCAGTCTCTCTGCAATATAACTTATAAAGGCATTAAAAAGGACTGGACCCATTACTGAACCCTGCGGTACCCTACTAATAGCCCCCCTTTCTTCAGAGTGGACTCCGTTTATTATTACCTTCTGTTTCTGTTGTCCAGCCAATGTTTTACCCAGGCTACCACCCTGAGACCCACTCCCAGGCTAGCTAATTTGTTTATTAATCTTTTGTGCGGGACTGTGTCAAATGTCTTGCTAACTTCTATGTAAGCCATGTCCACATCCCCTCCCTGATCTACTACTTTGGTCACCCAATCAAATAAATTGATTAGATTCATCTGACATGACCTTCCCACTGTGAATCCATGCTGTCTTCAGTCCTATGCCCCACTGGTCTCTAGGTACTCAACAATTTTTCCCTTCAGAATTGATTCCATCATTGTCCCTACCACGGAGGTCAAACAGACAGGTCTGTAGTTTCCTGCATCTGTCTTGCTCCCACTTTTGTGAAGGGGAATCACATCCACCCTCATCCAGTCCTCAGGTACCACACCATCCTCCCATGATTTGTTAAAAAGGGTAGTCACTGGTGTCACTAGTTCTCCCCTTAATTCTTTTAGAATTCTGGGGTGAATCAGGCCCTATTAGCATCCACCTTCAGTTTCAGGAATTCTTTCAGAACCCTTTCTTCTGTGAAAGGACTGGGATCGACCCCCCTTATCCAGAGTGTTTCTATTGACTGGATTAGGTACCTCCACCTCCTCTTCTTTTGTGAATACTGAGCAGAAGTATTCATTCAGTATCCCTGCTTTTTCACTGTCCCTCTCTGTCCACCCACCATCCCCTTTATTCAGCCTCACTATTCCTTCCTTTGTCTTTCTTCACTCTGTAATGTACCTATACATTGTTTTAGCCCCCTTCTTAAATGAGTTACCTATCTTTTCCTCAGTTTAGGCCTTTGCTATTCTGACTGCCTTCCCTGCTTCCTTCTGCTTTAATTGCTACAGTTCTCTGTCCTGCTTTTTCTGTGTTTCCTTATACTTACTAAATGCTATCTTTTTCTCCCTAACCTTCCCCACCACCTCTTTTGAGAACCATAGTGTTTTTTTCTTTCATTTTGATTTGTTTATTTGCTTCACACAGTCCGCTAGGGATTCCAGCTCAGCCACTCTCCACAAGGACCTCTGCACCCAGGCGGACGGCGCTTCCCAAGCCACCGCCCGAGACCTCCTCCTCGGACTCCACTGCTAGAGAGCTGAGAACCCACTAGGGATTCCAGCTCAGCCACTCTCCGTGAGGACTGCATCCACCAGGCGGACGGTGCTTCTGAAGCCACTGCTCAAGACCTCCTCCTCAGACTCCACCACTAGAGAGGTATGGTAAAGACACCAGCCAATCAGAGAGCAAGCACCTTTTCTCTGGCCCGCTCCGATTGGTCTGCTTTACTTCCCATTGACTTCACTATCAGAAACTGGGCAAAAAGAGCTGTTTTGTACTGAAAATTGTGATTTAAGTGCCTGAATTGTGTTTAATATGCCAAATTCTGTGTAATTGCCTGAAATTTTGCTCCCAGCAACCAAGTGAATTAGCCCCTTCGTGTCGTTGTAACTCCTTCCAGACTGCAAGGTGCCAAGGAAATTGCTGGTCTTTCCACTTGCTAATTTGTTGTCCTCTCCCTGTTTGCTGGCCTTTGTGCAGCCTCAGTATTAATTCTGGCTCCTCTCTCTTCTCCTTTAGCCGAGAACCCGCTAGGGATTCCAGCTCAGCCACTCTCCGTGAAGACCTCATCCACTGGGCGGACAGCACTTCCAAAGTTGCCAAACGAGACCTCCTCCTCAGTCTCCACCACTAGAGAGGAATGGCAAAGCTGCCAGCCAATCATAGAGAAAGCGCCTTTTCTCTGGGCTGCTCCGATTGGTGCACTTTACTCCCCATTGACTTCACTATCAAAAACTGGGCAAAAAAGAGCTGTTTTGTACTGAAAATTGTGATTTAAGTGCCTGAATTGTGTTTAATATGCCTAATTCTGTGTAATTGCCTGAAATTTTGCTCCCAGCAACCAAGTGAACTAGTCCCATCGTGCCGTTGTAACTCCTTCCAGACTGCAAGGCGCCAAGGATATCACTGGTCTTTTCACTTGCTAATTTGTTGTCCTCTCCCTGATTGCTGGCCTTTTTGCAGCCCCAGTATTAATTTTGGCTCCTCTCTCCTCTCCTTTAGCTGGGAATCTGCTAGGGATTCCAGCTCAGCCACTCTCTCCATAAGGACCCGTGGGCCACAGGAGGATCGGCGCATCCAAGTAAGTAGCCTGAGACCTCCTCCTCTGACTCCACCACTAGAGAGGTAGAGGCAAGCAGTCACAATTTACACCCACCCACCCATCCCCTCCTGTGCATAATTATATAGACCTAGAGCGCCGCCCACTGCTGTCCTTGACGTATCCCTTGCTCTCTCACTCGGCGCCTTAAACACTCTCCCTAAAAAAATCATGCTACACTCAGGCCGTGAGTCCCAAGTGAAATCCATCTCCTTAATTTAATCTGATCTCACCTGTGGTCCACTAGGGGAAATCTTCTCCCAGCAGCTGGTGAGTCATCCGTGCCAATATAATTTTACTTAATTACCCTCACAACTGCAACAATGGCATGCATGTGGCAGCTCTCCTTCCTCACTGCCCTTTGCACCATGTCCCTTACAGGCTACATCCCTGTCAAGTCCAACACTTGGGGTACATCATATCCACCTCCCCCAGACTGTTCTCCAACCCAGACTCCACATAACCCTTGCAATGCTCCTGCTCCTTGTCAGCTGACTCAAGTGGACTATCTACCTTGAAGTGTGACCAGCGCACTGTCTCACACGCCACCCCCCTTATCTCCTTCTACTTTAAAATACTCCCCTTGGTACCACTCAGCCAGAGTGTTAGCCTATGTGTCCCTAGGCTTGAACAAATTAAAAAATAAAGCCTTGCATTCTGGCTCCTCCTTCACACCTAGCCTGGAAAAGGCCTTGAGTATTCTGCCTCTCACTTGCATTTCTAAGAAAACGTATACTCCTCCTCTTACTTTGCTCTGGCAATGTTGAGCTCAACCCTGGTCCTATGAATATACTTTCCTCCCCTTGAGAGCCTAAAACTCTCAAAGGAATCAGTTTCATGCACATCAACGTGTGCAGCCTTCTGAAAAAACTCACCCTAATCCTGGCATGGACTGTTCATATGGTGCCAGATGTGCTTGTGATCTCAGAATCATGGTACGACCTTCTATGCCAGACAGTGAGATTAATATACCTAACTACCAGATATTCAGATATGACAGACAATCCAGAGGTGGTGAGGTCGCCATCTATGTCAAAGACAAATTTGTAGTATCAACCCTTAATTCGAGCTCACTGGCAGAGGGATTTGAATGCCTGGGTATCAAAATTGAACTATCTTCATCGCTGGCACTCTGAGTCCTTGGATGTTATAGACCACCATCCGCTGGCCCACAGCTACTGTCCTACCTCACATCCATCATGGACACCAGCCCCTTGGAAACAATTATCCTAGGGGATCTTAATTATGACTGGCTGTTGGTAGCCGGACACCACCTTAAATCATTCTGCGACTTCCATGGTTTCACTCTACTCAATGAAGAACCCACTCATATTAACGACACAAATCCAGCTAAAAGCACACTCCTGGATGTCCTGCTGGTGCATAAGCCCCACTCCTTCTCCCACGTTGGAACCTTTGATGCTGATGTTAGTGACCATCGTCTAGTAGCTGGGGTATGGGCAGTTCATAAAGTGCCAGCCACTGCCAAATTCTCCACCAAAAGGTCAACCAGGTCCTTTGAACTGAGGGCATACATCTTTGACCTAAAAACCTCCCCACTGTGACAGAGCTTTTACCTAGCAAAATCAGTAGAAACAGCATGTTCCACTCTTCAGGAAATTATAACTTGTGCCCTGAGCCTTCATGCGCCTCTGACAAAATTACAAATAAAAGCTAGGAAATGCCCCTGGTTCACCAACAATCCCAAGGCTGCACTACTGTCCAGGGATAAGCTTTAGAAAATGGCCTGCAAATCCCCAAAAGAGGAAGACTGGTGCCTCTTTAGAACAGCCAGGAACCGCTGCACCAAGATGATTAGGGAAACCAAAGCTAGATTCTACCAAGCAGAACTAGACTATACATCCAATTATCCCTCCAAATTCTGGCCACACTAAAAGAACTGTTGGGGTAAATGTCACAAAACACACTTCCCACAAAAATCATCTCTGACAATGCAGAAATCAATGATAAAAAAGAGATACTGCAGGCATTCAACACACACTTCACCACAGCAGGCCTAGCCTTTGACAACTCGCCTGCATGTAACTTGCGCACCCAGCTTGACATGACCCCCCCCAAATTCTGGTTCTGCAAGCCAGTCCTTCTCTTTCACACCTGTTTCCCTCAAGGAAGTGGAAGACCTTCTTCTCCAACTGGATACTAAGAAACACGCTGGCACAGATACACTCGACCCCTACTTCCTAAAGATAGCATGTCATGTACTGGCTACTCCTATCACCCATTTATTTAACCTGTCCCTATTACAAGGTAACCTCCCTCAAATATGGAAAATTGCACACGTTATTCCCTTATTCAAATCTGGAGACCCCGTGACCTAAATAATTACAGGCCGATCTCTCTCCTCCCCACACTCTCGAAACTCTTGGAAAAAATCATGAATGGCCAATTGAGATCCTTCATTGACAGTGATAAACTACTAACCCCCCTACAATCTGGCCTCAGAGCCAACCATAGCACGGTCTTGGCATTAGCCAAGGTAACCAATGATTGGCAACAAGAGCTGGAGCTCAAAAAGTCTGTCTGTGCTGTGTTTCTTGACCTAAGCAAAGCATTTGACACAGTCAACCACAGCCTGTTCCTCGCCTCTCTGAAATCGATAGGGCTGGATTCTACCTCTCTAAACTGGTTCTGTGAATACATGACTGATAGATACAAGCAGGTAAAGGCTGATGGTGAACTTTCTGCCCCCAAACTGTTACAAAGAGGTGTCCCCCAGGGATCTATTTTGGGACCCCTCCTGTTCACCATATACATCAACAATATAGATGTGGAAATCAAGGAGGCAAGTATTCATCTATTCATGGATGATACAGTGCTTTACCTGAGTCACCAAACACCTGAAGAGGCATGAGCTGGTCTACAAAAAGACTTCAACCTCCTGCAACTTCAACTAATCAACAACATTTTTTTATTAAATGCCAAGAAAACAAAAGCCATGTTATTTTCCCCTGCCATCCATCTGGCTCACCCAGTTACAATGGCCCCCCCCCATCACCATGATCCTGGGATAGTACCTAAAGTATGTTTCGAAATTCAAATACTTGGGGGTTTGGATAGACTGCAAACTTTCCTTCACTGACCACCTGGATGACCTGTTGAAGAAACTAAGGCAAAGACTTGGCCTTTTCTGTAGGATGAAATGGTTCCTAACTACAGACGCAAAGAAATGGCTAGTCCAAGCTACATTTCTGTCCTTAATTGACTATGCAGACTTCATATATAGTAGCTGTGCTGCCTCATACCTTGGAAAACTGGATACGCTTTACCACAGAGCTATATGCTTCATCACCGACCTCCCCGTCTCTACCCATCATTGCTCACTTTATGCCACCATGGGCTGGACCTCCCTTCAATATAGGCGCAACATGAATGTGGCACTCTGGACACTCAGAGCCATTAGTGGCAAACTCCCCCAATATATAGTTGACTGTCTGACTCTGATTGTGGCTAGAAACTATACCCTCAGAAGCTGCTCCCTGATCTCGCTATACATACCTAGGGCTCACACACGCTTCGGGACAGCCGCCATTGGCTTCTCACTCCTCTCACTCTTGAACAAAATTCAAAAATCCCTAAAGCTGAGGTCTCCAGTTAGTATTTGCTTGGTAAAAACTCTTTACCATGATGGCATAACTGCAACTGCTTTGCTCGGCGCTAGCTAACCACCTTCCCCCTAGATGGCAGCACCCTCACTATATTTTTACTCTCTCTTGTGCTCCTGCCTCAAGTTATTCGTATGTCTACCAATCCTCCTGCAGCTCCCACCGCCAACCTGCTCTACCCCAACCAGTCAAGCACAGCAACCCTGCAGCTTATACCCCCCCCCGATGCTGCAATGGGTATCAGTCAGCTGGTATTCTCTCCCCCCTGACAGTTCTTTGTTTACCCCTCTTTCTTTCTATCCCAACTTTCAGCCCGCTATACCCAGTTCACCTTGACTACCTGCCCCTCTGATATTATACAGTACCTGACTCTTTTTATCCCGAGTGCCTACCAATTCCTTAACAAATCCTCTCATAATTGCACAGTTTTGGGCACGGATCCAGCACAAGCACTATACTAATGACTGTCTTCTGAATTATGAATGATGTCCATTATCTGTATATGCATATTATTACTGTAAAAGCTAGCTTATTTACTGCTTCATATGACTGTAACTTGTTCAACTGTATTATTTTGTACGACCACAGGTCCACCTTGTAAATGAGCTTGCTCAATGATGTCCACCTGAATAAAGATATTGATTGATTGATTGATTGATTGATTGAAAGGTTTGTTGCCTCTGCAATGGCAGTTTTGATGTTTCCCCTTTGTTGCCCCACTCCTCCTTCTTGCCTGTTTGCTAGTGCTTTTCTGAGGCACTCTCACATTTTGACAAAATCAGCTCTCCTGAAGTCCAGTACCCTCACTTTTGTATGGCTTGACTCTGCAGCTGAGTTTATCGTGAACCACACTGTTTGGTGGTCACTTGTTCCCAGATGGCTACCCACTTCTAGATCTGAGATCCTCTCTCCATCCCCATTTGAGAGTACCAGGTCTAAGATTGCTCCCTCCCAATTGGGTTTCAACATTAGCTGTCTGAGGCATGCCCCCTGTAGGGCATCAAGAATGGCCCTGCTCTTGGATGTGGCTGCAGCAAAGGTGCTCCAGGTAACATCTGGCATATTCTGGTTCTCCATCAACAAGCAGCTCTCCCCTTTCTCTACCATCCTAAGGATACCTTCTATCATTTCCTTGTCCAGTTCCTCCCCCTTAGGCCTCCTGTGCCACTGATCTACTGAAGTCACTCCCTACCTACCCCCTCTCCACTCCACCCTCCACCGAAGCAACCCTCCTCTCACCCCTCCTTCTTCTTCACTATAATCTCCCCAAATGATACTCTAAAAGCCCTCATCACTATCAACACCTTACAAGGCTCCTGATGGTCTTGACCCTAAACTCCTCTTTCTCTCTCTCTCTCTCTTAGCCCCACACACTGCCCATCCCCTCTCCCTAATTCTAAATCTCTCATTCTTAACCACCTCAGTTCCTACCCCATGGAAACACTCTGTGGTCCTCCCTCTACCCAAAGGCAGAGACCCCTCATCCCCTGGCAACTATTGCCCCATTTCTCTCATCCCTACCATAGCTAAACTACAAGAACACCTTGTCCTCTCCCAGCTTACCTCATTTCCATATGACACCTCCTTCTTCACCCCTTTTCAGTCTGGTTTCAGGAAAAACTACTCCACCACAACCTCCCTACTTCAGCTCACTGATTCTATCCTTACCGGGATGGACAATGGCCAAATCACCTCAGCCATTTTTATTGACCTTGCCAAGGCATTCAACACTGTCTCCCATTCCCTTCTTCTCAACTCACTCTCATCAGCTGGTCTGTTTACTTCAGCCACTAGCTGATTCAAGGCTTACCTTAGTGGCAGAACCCAATCTGTTAATATCTCTAATGCTATTTCCCCCCTTCTCCCGATTAGTACTGGTGTCCCTCAGGGCTCAGTGCTAGGGCCCTTATTATTCTCCATCTTCCTAAATAACCTTCTATCTGTCTGCTCCCCCTCCTCTGTCATACACATGTATGCCAATGATACGGTCCTGTATTCATCTGGTTCATGTCCAGTCAAGGTTATATCCAGCTTCCAGCAAGACTTTGACAAGATTTAGCTCTGGTTTGCTAACCACCAATTATTCCTCAATGCCAAGAAGACTGTCTCCATGACATTTGATGCAAGGCAAAGATTCTCTAGGCTTCCCTTCCTGCCCATTTTCCACACCCTCGATGGGACTTTATTGGAGAACACATCCTCCTTTAGATACCTTGGTGTCTGGCTAGATCAACACCTCAGCTTCTCTGGACATACTGACACCATCCTAAAAAAATTGCACCCCAAGCTTGGTGCCCTGTTCAGGAACCATAGCTGCATCCCTCCTGTGGTTAGGCATGAACTTGTCCAGAAGATGATCCTACCCATTTTTGACTACTGCGATGTAGTCTACGGTACTGCTCCTAAGTCCTCCTTGACTAGATTGGACACCCTCTTCAACTCCTTCAGTCACTTTGCCCTTGATGTTCCCTCTCACACCCACCACTGTGATCTTTTTTAGGCCCTATCCTTCCCTTCTCTTACAAATAGGCACCTTTCTCACTGTGCTAAATTTACCTCCAAGCACTGGTTGTGTGAACTCCCATCCTACCTATTCTCCTCATTTATAAACCTCCCCCTCATTCCCTTAGATCTGCCAAATACTGTACACTGGCTATCCCCCACAGATCCACCCTCATCAGTCAGTCTGGCTACTCCTATCACTTACCAAAACTATGGAACTCCTTCCCCCTCAAATTTGCCACTCTTCCTTCCTCTTTCTACTCCATCAGCACTGCTCTTCATAACTACCTTACACCTAGCTGTTCCTGCTACAACCCTCCTTAATTGTGTCTCCTAAACTCCTACAAATCCTCGCCCCCATTCTGCACTCATACGTTGGCCCTCCCTGATGAAACTCTGTGAGGGTACTTTGCACCATGCAGTTTAATGAATGGTTGAAAAAATGGTGTGGAGCACAGGGGTTTGGCTTCACTGGGGACTGGGGTTCCACCTGGAGGGACACCAGCCTATACTGGCAGGATGGTCTGCATCTGTCCAGGAAGGGAATAAATCTTTTGGGCAATTGGTTTAAATGCTTCATTGGCAAGCTTTTAAACTAGCCAAGGGGGGAGGCACTGATAAGCAGCAGGAAAATCCCAGCCTCCCCCTACAAAACAGGGTACTAAATGAAAAAAAGACCACGGTAGAAAGGTCAGTGGGGGATGCTGCTACAGAAGGTAAAGCCATCAAAAAATGGAGAGCAATGATTACCAATGCCCATAGTCTTGGTAACAAGCTTCCTGAATTAGTGGCCTTGATGGAGGAGGAACATCTGGATATCATGGCAGTCACAGAAACATGGCACACACAGAAACCATGACTGGGACATAAACATACCAGGATACACTATCTACAGGAGGGACAGGGAGGGTAAAAGAGGAGGAGGAGGAGTAGCTCTCTAGATAAGGGAAGGAATCAAAGCAACAGAACAAAAGGGTAAACAGGGAGGAGAAGAAGCACTGTGGGTCAATTTGGAGGCAGAAAATGGCACCACAATCAGCACAGGGGTTGTATACAGACCCCCCTCTCAGGGGGAGGAAATGGACAAGGAAATGATAGAAAGTATACTTAGAATGGTAGATAAAGGGGAGATACTGCTGATGGGTGATCTGAATATGCCAGATGTTAACTGGAGTGCAGTTGCAGCAGCCACTTCTAAGAGTGGAGTTATTCTAGATGCCCTACAGGGGGCATGCCTTAGACAACTAGTACTGGAACCCACTCGAGAGGGAGAAATCTTAGACCTGGTTCTCTCAAATGGAGATGGAGAAAGGATAACAGATGTAGAAGTGGGTAGCCATCTGGGAACTAGTGACCATTGAAAGTATGGTTCACAATAAACACAGCAATAGAGTCAAGCCATACAAAGGCAAAAGTACTGGACTTCAGGAGGGCTGACTTTGCCAAAATGGGTGAGTCCCTAAGGAATGCACTAGCAAATGGGCAAGAAGGAGGGATGGGAGAACAATGGGGAATAATAAAAACTGCCATCACAGAGGTAACAAGCCTTTGTGTGAAGCAAATAAACAAAACAAAATGATGTAAGAAACCACTATGGTTCTCAAAGGAGGTAGCAGTGAAGGTTCAAGAGAAAAAGAAAGCATTCCGAAAGTACAAGGAATCACAGAAGGAGCAGGACAGAGAATTGTAGCAGTTGAAAAAAAGGAAGCTGGGAAGGCAGTCAGAACAGCAAAGGCCCGAACCGTGGAAAAAGATAGCCAACTCAGTTAAGAAGGGGGACAGAACCTTTTTTAGGTACATCAGGGAGCGAAGGAAGACTAAGGGAGGGATAGTGAGGCTTAATAAAGGGAAGGGGGTGGGTAGAGGGTGACGGTGAAAAGGCAGAGATACTAAACAAATATTTTTGCTCAGTATTTACAAATGAAGAGGGGGAGATACCTAAAACAAACAATAGAAACACTCTGAATACAGAAGTTGATACCAACCCATTTACAGAAGAAAGGGTTCTGAAAGAACTCTTAAAACTGAAGGTGGACAAAGCAATGGGGCCCAATGGGATTCATCCCAGAATTCTAAAAGAACTAAGGGTAGAACTAGTGACACCACTGACTACCCTCTTTAACAAATCATGGGAGGATGGGGTGGTACCCGAGGACTGGAGGAGGGCAGATATGATTCCCCTTCACAAAAGTGGGAGCAGGGCAGAAGCAGGAAACTACAGACCTGTTAGTTTAACCTCTTTGATAGGGAAAATGATGGAATCACTTCTGAAGGAAAGAATTGTCAAGTACCTAGAGGCCAGAGGGGCACAGGACCCAAGGCAGCATGGATTCACAGCAGGAAGGTCATGCCAGATGAATCTAATAGATTTCTTTGACTGGGTGACCAAAGTAGTAGATCAGGGAGGGGCTGTAGACATGGCTACCTGGACTTTAACAAGGCATTTGACTCAGTCCCACACAAAGATTAATATACAAGTTAGCCAGCCTGGGAGTGGGTCCCAAGATGATAGCCTGGGTAAAGAATTGGCTGGAGAATAGGACACAGAGGGTAATAGTAAATGGAGTCCACTCTGAAGAAGGGGAGGTTACTAGTGGGGTACCGCAGGGTTCAGTATTAGGACCGGTCCTCTTCAATGTCTTTATAAGTGACATTGCAGAGGGACTGGAAGGAAAAGTATGTTTCTTTGTGGATGACACAAAGATCTGCAACAGAGTTGATGCACAAGTTGGGGTGGAAAGGATGAGAAGGGACTTGGCAAGGTTAGAGAAATGGTCAAATGTATGGCAGCTTAGATTCAATGCTAAGAATTGCAAGGTAATGCACCTGGGAAACAAAAACCCAGGGGAAGAGTACACAATGGGGGTTGAGATAATAATAACAACAAAAATGGAAAGGGGCCTGGGGGTAGTCATATCAGATGACTTAAAGGTGGGCAAGCAATGTGAGAGGGCAGTAACGAGGGCTGGGGGGATACTGGGATGCATAGGGAGAGGCATCACCAGTAGAAAACAGGAAGTTGTTATCCTTCTGTACAGACAGCTGGTGAGATCCCATCTGGATTACTGTGTGTAGTTCTGGAGACCCAATCTCCGCAAGGACATGGATAAGATGGAAGCTGTCCAGAGGAGGGCAACTAAAATGGTGCAGGGTCTGCACCAGAAGACCTATCAAGAGAGACGAAAGGAGCTTAATATGTATAGCCTCGAGGAAAAGAGGGTGAGGGGTGACATGATAGAAACTTTCAAGTACCTCAAGGGAATCAACAAAGTCCAAGAGGGTAGCATCTTTCAAAAAAAGAGGTGTGCAAGAACAAGGGGGCACAATTTGAAGATAGAGAGGCGGCTCAGAAGTAATGTAAGGAAGTATTTTTTCACAGAGAGGATTGTGGATGCATGGAACGGCCTTCCGGAGGAGGTTGTGGAGTCAAAAACAGTGGTTGAATTCAAGCATGCATGGGACAGTCATAAGGCAATTCTAGGGGGTGGGGGTAGAAAGAAGTAGGCTGCTGGTTAACTAGGATCTGCAGCTTTTCCATTAGGTATGGAAATGGGCAGACTAGGTGGGCCAAGCGGTCCTTATCTGCGGTCAAATTCTATGTTTCTATGTTTCTACCCTCTCCTCCTCAAATTACAACACTCCTTCTCTTTCCCTCTTCTCCCCCCTGGCTAGCCCTCCCTGCACTCATAATGTAATTCCCAGTATCCTGAAGTTGTCTCATGGACTTGGACCAGGCCTCTCCTGGTTTTAAGCTCTCCCTTCCTCCCTCTCCATATTTCTACAGCAATCTCTTCCCTTCCATTCCCTTTAGCCCTCTCAGTCTTCTTGCAGTGTTCTTTGCATCCTGAAGGGGTGCTTTGGGTTGGTCCTAAGCATCTCCTAGTTGTTAACCCTCATTTTGTGCCCTCTCTCCCTACCCTCTCTAAAGTCTTTATGTCCTCTCCCCTCCCTTTTCACTTTTGCTCTCTCAGTCCCCTTGCAGGATTCTCAGCATCCTGAAGAGGTTCTCCTGGGATTAGGCTTCCCTTTCTCTCCCACCTTCAATCACCTCTACTGGCCTTCCTCACCCCTTGCAGGGTTATCAGCATCCTGAAGGGTTCTTTTGGGTTATTCCAAGGTGTCTCCTAGTTGTTAACCCTCACTGCATGCCCTTTCTCCCTACCATCTCTAAAGTCTTTCTGCCTTCTCCCCCTTTTTCACTCTAGCACTCTCAGTCCCCTCACAGGGTTCTCAGCATCCTGAAGGGGTCCCTCAGGGACTAGGCTTCTCTCGTCCTCCTCAATTCACCCTTTCCTCCTCAGATCTGAGCTTTGATACTTACTTCTTTTTCCCGATATTAACATTTTATTTTGTCTACACAAACTTAGATCCACCTGTTCCTCTTGCACTAATTGTACCTTTTTAATCTTCTTTGTATGATCTCCAACATGCTGCCTCTCTCTGCTTTGTCTTTTCTTCCTTTTCATAATAGCTAAACTCTCCCTTTACTTACTTTTCCATGTCCATTCGTGTTTGTGTTGACCCTTCCCCGTACCTGCCCTTGCACTTATATTCGTTTTTTCAAATTAACCTTATTGTATGTTACACTGTATATATCACCGGTCTTATGCAAATGCCTGTTCTGTCAATGCATCTTATTGTATGGTACACTCTATATTCACCTGCCTTATGCAAATGTATGTAAATGTTTACTTATGTAACTTGAATGTATGTATTACTGCTCCATCCTCATTGTACCCCTTCCTCCCCAGGTCGCACTGGAGATGAATAACTTGTTGCTCAGTGTGCCTTCCTGGTGAAACATTTATTTAAATATATATATATATATATATATATATATATATATATATATATATATATAATTAATCTAAGACATGTGATGGCTGGCTGTTGAATACACTATTTATCTGAATGAGTGGAGAGTAACCTCGGATAACCTCACAAGTGGCGGAGCATAGCAGCGCCATGAATGACGGTTCCCGAGGTCACTCTCTACAAGTTCTGGTAAACAGTGTATTCAATGGCTAGCCATTATGTTTTCAATTTCTGCATTAGGGCCCCCTATTGTGGGGAGGGGGGTCACACAAAAGTTGACCTTTAACATGGTACAGCGCAGATTGCATGGTCACGCAATGCATGTTGTTCAATGGCATTCTATTGTGCTCTACTGCTCCAACAGCAATGTTTTGCATGACCTGTTAAATACATTTTGTTTATTTAATGGCTGTGAAGATTAATTTAATGGCTATGAAGATACATAGATTTATACAATTGATCAGCTCAACCCTATTGTGTGTGTGTGTGTGTGTGTGTGTATATATATATATATATATATATATATATATATATATATGTATATCAATGCAAAAACTACATTACTGTACCAGTTAGGGTTCAACTTAATGCCACAAAAGTTGGGAAATGTGGTGTTAGGGTGTCCAACCCTAACTCCCACCCTCAAGCAGCAAAAGGACAAGACCACACAAGCTACCACAGATGGCCATCATTTGGTAAGACAAACAACATACAACTGTTTCCAGATCACACAAAATACATCCATCATCATGGTCCAGTGCTTCTGCAGCCATGGATAAACATGCACACTTCAATGCATACACACTACACACCCCTTTCTGGTTGCAGATAAAAATGCACAACACCCAACAAAGATGTCAAAAGTATGTGTGTATGTTTTATAGCAAGCAGCTATACATGTGGCTACAGAAATGCAGACCCCATAGGTGCCTGTGCTTCTGCAAACAGGTGCAGTTTTAATTTGGGCACTGTATCTGTGACAATAGAAGCACACATTGTGTAGCTGTCTGAGTTTTCACAGAGTCAAGTCTGCATATCTTACAATGTGCAATTGCATCTGTGTTGACAGAATTCAAGGCTCCAGAGGGGCCTGCACTTCAGATGACAGAAATACTTTTCAATTTTGGTTATCTTGGATTTGTATATGTGGCTGCAGAAGTGCAGGTCCCTCAGTGACCTGCACTTTCACAGCTAAAGGTGGGTGTGTATGTCTTACACTATACAAGTGTATCTATGTCTATGTCTATAGAATTGCAGGCTACACATGGGCCAGTACTTCTGCAGAAATAAGTATGTGTGCATGTTTTACACAGTGCAAATATTTCTGTGGCTGCACAAGCACTTCTGCAGACAGAAGTATTGTTGTGATCAGGGTGTTCTGGATGTCTATATATGTAGGGAAACAGCATTTTCTGTTGTGGCACCTACCCTTTGGAATAATGTGGCACAACATATTAGATTTTCCCACATGGCAGGGACTTTTGAGACTAATTTAAAAACATATCTCTCCTATGAACCATTTCCCTGTTTGTTGAAATTATTACAGGAATTTATGTTTCAACTGCTTGTTGTCTCTGTTTATTAAGTGCTGTGAAGTTTTAGTAATTTTAGAAGTGTATGTACTTTGAAGCAACATCTGCCTTTGGGAAAGAGTGCTCTCTAAGTAAAATTAAATTACATTTCTTAGCCTTGCCTATATGGGGCAGCAGCAGCACAGTGCCCACATGGGCCTGTGCTTCTGCAGTCAGTAGTCGCTGTGCATGTGTTGCAGTATGCAACTGTATCTGTGGCTACATATTTTCAGGCTACAAGGTGCTACTAATCAGGGTATCTGTGCTTCTGCACTCAGTAGTGACTGTGTATATGTTACACTGTGCAGCTGTGTCTGTGTCTACAGATTTGCAGGCTACAGAGGTGCTACTAATCAGGGTATCTTAGATTTTTAAATCTGGCTTCAAAAGTGCAGACCCCAGATGAGCTTGTGCTTTGGCAGATGAAAATAATCATGTAGTTTGGGAATCAAGGATTTGCATCTGTTAGTGCAATAGCAGTGATTTTACATGCAGAAATAGTGTTATGATATGAGTATCATGGAATCGTATCTGCAGCTACTGTACAATGCGTGTGTATGTGTATGTGCTGATGTGTTTATGTGTATTAAGTGCTGCAGAAGCTAAACATTGTGATATCATTGTCATGTCTTTTTTGTCATCTGGAGACAGTTGTTGTTTGTCTTACCAGATTATGGCTATCTGTGGTAGCTTGTGTGGTCTTGTCATTTTGCTGCTGGTGGGGGGAGTTAGGGTTGGAAACCCTAAAACCACATTTCCCTACATTTGTGGCACTAAGTTGAACCCTAACTGGTGCATTAACGTAGTTTTTTGCAATGAATTTCTTTCCTTTTTGAAAAAGTAAAGATTTATCACAGCAGACCTCGAGGCTTTAGAAGCAGTGACCCCTATGGGTCCAGCACTTCTGTAGCCACAGGTACAAATCTACATACCAAGATACAGACATCTGCCTCTGAATGCAGAAGTACAGATCCCTGCCTGCATTTTTTTGTCAATGAATTTCATTTCTTTTTTTAAGATAATGATCCTACTCCAAAGGAAGAGTCAATCTGACTCTCAGGACCCTGAACGTCTGCATGGCTAGAGATGCAAAGGATTCTTGGGAAGTCTGCAGATTTGCTAGTGAGCATCTATTGAGAGGAATACTTGCTTTAGTGTCACTGGCATGGGAGGTATTCTCCAGGTCCCCTCAGCATGTGGGGATATTGTCATTAGTTCTGGTAGCAAGGTGGGGGTTCTTCCAGTCCCCCTCAGCAGAGCAGGACACTATCTGTCCATGCCACCTGCATGGTGGGTGTTTTCCTCAATCCATCAGTAGTGGGAGAAAGTTCCATCAGTGCTGTCATTAGGGAGGTTGCTCTGGTCACTCTCAACTGAAGAGGGACACTTCCATCAGTGCCTTCAGCATGATGGGTAACCTCACTGTCCCCCAGTAGGCAAAACTCCAATGTAGAAGAGTTGCCCCACCTGTCCCACATTTTCTGGCCCACTCCTCTAATAATTGAGTGGGGGGCTGTGGGATGGTGCTCCCTAGTGCACGTCTCCTCTAATGTTACCCAGTAAGTAAATATCAATGGCCAGCAAACACAAAAACATGATAGATGCTACAAAGGAGTACATAAACAAGGATGAATTTCCAGCACTGAACCCCTCTCTCACTGAGAAGCATGAAATATAATTAGGGTGTGCTCTCCTATGAGACTATAAGATGGAGCAGTAGCCCTCATGCTGCTGGAACAGTGTTTGTACAGTTCCTTGCTGTGACTTTGTACAGTTGACTGTCTTGGAGGTATCGGGGGATATTAAAAACGTGGGGTGGAATTGTCATCAACAGACCAGAGAGTATTGAATGCTGAAGCAAATATTTCAAGTGTAGAGCATGAACCTGAAAAGCTGAAACAGGAAGCTGTTTAGTTGTGGTTCAGAGCATTCTGAACAGAATTAAGGTTACACTAGCCAATTCCTATGTTTCTATGGGTCTCAACACTGCAGGAGTTTAAAAAATATATAGTTTCAGCTCCTGATTATAAACAACCCTTTAAGGGTAAAGTCAGAGCATCTTTGAGCTATAATGCATTACTGTTTATAGCAAGCAACAAAGACAAAGAAGAGAGCTGTCCTGGTTTGCATGGTTGCGTTGGCTCTAGACAATCACAGCTGGAAGTGGCAGAAGGTGGTGGCAGAATGCCAGTGACATGCCAAATAGAGTGGGAGGTGGGTCAGAGCAGGTGGGAGGGCTCTAGATAGCCAGGTAGTGTTTTCAATGCTATTGAGAGGAAACCAAAGCAGTGAGTGTCTGGTAAGGAGGAAGCAGTGAAAGAAAGTGTGATAATGTAGTGACAGCTTCAGAACAAAAGCAAATGGTACAAATATTCACATTACTATAGAAACCACTTAATTGGGATGCTGAGGTGGCAGGGGTTCATACCAATTAAGCAGCTGTACTTTTTCATTCACAAGCCTTAGCTTACTGCCACTAAAGCCATTCTTAACTTTCCTTTGGTCTCAATTACCATTATGTTGAGTACTGCTGAGATAGGCTGGTAATTTCATTGATGTCTCCCTGGGAAGGTGCTTTTCATTTACTGCCCACATGCTGTATGGAGTTAAACTTACAAATAGGCAGTTTTCTGTTCAGGTGGTTCTAAAACTAAATCAGATAGCTTTCTACAACTAATAAAGAGCATGAAACCTACCACACGTCTCACTAAAAAACACACTGAACATGTTCATGAATATCCCTTCTTTTTCTTTGTTAACATGTTTGCTCAACTGAGGGGTTTTATAGTCAACACTACAGATGGCATATGAGAGCAATTTACTTATAAGAGAGAAGAGACACCTTTGTGAAATTTTCAAAGATCAGTGAGTTTTCCTTTTTAGTGAGTCGGTGAACTGTTCAAGCAGAAAGGTTATTTAGAATGCAGAGATTGATTAATAAAACTATCAGCAGCTGTTTGAGTGAGTGGGTCACCAACTGTACCAGAATGAAAACCAGAAGTCTTCCTGCTGCTCAAGTGACTATTTGAAAACATTTTCCTATGATGAGATTTCCAGGAACCATTGTAGAGATCACACCAGCAATACAAGGTAATGACTGCAACAATGAACAATCACATGACCAAGTCACTGCTGGAGTGTCAGTGTGAAATAGTTCTCTATATACCCCACTTCAGAAAACTGGTACACAAATTAGTCACACTGATGATAACAGGTTCCAAACTCTGGTGGCTAAAAATTGCTTGAGCACTACAAATTTCCATCTATTTCTGGGTGACCTATTCTCTGTCAGAGTCTGGACAGTGTTGCTTTTAGCAGACTTCTGTGTTCTCTAATGTTACAATGTTTAAGAAGAGGAAAGGAGAACAAGGGGGCATTACCTTGGCTCATTCTCCATATATCGAGTAAGGTATGCCTGTCCCAAACAACCATAAACTCCTCCACAAAATATTTCCAGATATCCACGACACTTGGCATATTCACCTAATGGGGGGTGATTAAAATGCTAACAGACTCTGGTAGTAACACCTGATTGACCATTGTCAGCCAGTCATGTGTTACTACAGGAGGTCATCATCATTTCATTCACAATTTGGAACTGAAAATGAGCAAACTGCTCTGTCATGGTGCCATCTGCTCTCTTCCCTGATGTGACATACAAGTAAGCATTAAGCCACGACGAAGGTGGCATCTAATGCTGGATTAATGCATGCTTGGGAGGGTTGTGGCATGAGGCCACAGGCAGAGGGCAAACAACAGCCCAACCATGCGTTAATCGCATTAGATGTCACCGTCGGAGTGGCTTAATGCGCTTGTAGCATGGGACACGCGAGTACAAAGTTGCATGGAATGTACTTGCGATCAGTGCAACAACATAACAGAGGGACTTGGTATGTTCGATAAGGTTTATACTACACTTGCAAACCCTGTTACAGAACAGCTTTAATATGCTGATGAGGTGAAAACATTGACTGCTCCTACATAAACACAACAGTGCACCTCACATGCTGGTCCGACTTATTTTGCAGTCTACACGGCTATTTCTCTCATACCACTCGTTGGAGGTCTGCGGGTGAAGTGCTGTCTCGCCACAGTGTGCATTTCACTGACAAATTTGCATCCTTGGTTGGTCACTTCTGATTGCTGCCGTGAGATGGTTCTGATGTCACCCACTCCATCTCCTGCTCCATCTGGTGCTACTGCCTCTCAGGTCTTTGTGCTTCCTGACTGGCTCCAATCTATTCCTATTGTGCGAGGCTTCTATTTCTCCCCTTCCCATTTCCGACACTGCCTAGCTTGTCGCCCGCTCCCTGCCCAAGACTGGCATCTCTCTCACAGTGGATTCTCACCTCTACCCAGTGCTGCTTACCTACCTGTCTGGATGGTCCTGGTACTTCAGTTTTGGACATGGTGGGTATGCTGGATTAATCCACGCTCCGACTTTGCCCACGTAATCGACTTCAGCCAATCACACCTCTGCATTTGCCCATTCACTTTATTGCCATGTTACAATAGCATTTCACTTTTGGAGTTATTGGGAGGGAGCATGGCAGTGGGGACTATCTGATGTGTTGGACAGGGTGTTGCAGTTTAGAACTGCCACTTGGTGAATTTTGCCAGGTTGGGGAGGGTGAGAGGCTTCTGATTAGTCTTGGTTAGGGGGATGGGTTTGCTACCAATACAACTGTATAAAGAAACAGATAAGGTTTATAGCAGGGGCTATGGGGGAAGAGGGAAGCGAGGACGTGAGGGTGAGCTGGATAGTGGTATTAAAAGTTACATTTTTTTAACAAGTTGTGCAAGTTGGGAGTACTGATTTGTCACCAGTGGGGGTAGACTGGCTTTGAAAAGCATGTGCCAACAGTCAGAATAATAGAAAATGTTGTATAGCACAAAATTACATGATTTTAAACCTTTTTTTTTTAAATAAACATGTGTGGTTGAGAGGGCTGGACATCCCTTTTCAGCAGAAGCCCCGATTTAGCTAAGCACACTCTGGATTCATCTGCTTACATACAGTATCTGGAGGGCATGGATCATTTGTTCTATTGTTTAGAAAATAAAATGAAACAAAGAACAGCACCAACAAAGAAGACACACCCACATTAGGCAACACAAGAGAGCAGCAGTGATCGGGAAAGGTAGGTAAAAAATGTAACCAATTAAAAGGCTTACATTTGTTCATAAAAGAAATCAAGGGGAGCAGGATTGCTGCACTGCACTGCTTCCTAAATGCAAGCACACTCACTACAGCTCATTGGTCGCATCAATTCTGGGTCTGTGACTCGGTTTGTGGAGTTATTAGAGACACAAAATGATGGTTGCACAGAGCAGAGGAACAACAGGTTAATGTAAAGGTAGGTAAACACCTGCTGAGTGTTAAAAAGAAAACAGTTTGTGCAAATTGCTGCATAACAGAGTGACACTTGCCTATCTATATCCATGACAGCTCCCTATAAAGTCGGCAGCTAACATTAATAGACCAGAGGTACTGTACTAAGGAGAAGAAGATCTTCTGTTTCTGCCATCATCTTTAACTAGTTTTAATAGCTCCTGGATTTGGGACATTAAATCCATTACAGCGTAAGAGTGGGTCGTACCTGAAAATAGGCAGCTATGCTGTCTAGTGTACCAACCAGGTTAACAAAAAATAAATAAATAAGACAATTAGTTTCACTATATTAGAAATAGACCATTGTGTTGTGGAAGCAGTGATAATCTTATAGTATTCTGTCAAATTCTGCAGCCTCTTATCTTATTCCCAAACCACATCTCAAAGTTTTGCTTTATCCAGTCCCCAGCAACAATTTTTGCACTGGACCCCTGTGAGGCAATAGCAAGAAGCAGAACACAGCCACATAAAGAGGAGTTCAGTTAGTGTAGTATTTGAGCACAGTACATAACGCAAATCAAATCTGTGAAACCCTGACAATCATTTTAGATAGTTCCATAGCATTTTTCCTCAACCGAGCAGAAAGCACCCCCCCAAAAAAAATAGATGGCAATCAAAACTCTGCATACTTTATAAATGAGTAAAAATTTTGTTAGACCTTGATTGTATAAAACAAAAAATAAGACTATGCACTGTAGACATGTACTGAAGATTCTCAATCCTAACTTTATTTTGAAGTTCAATTGCTGCTGGAAAATTATCTTGTACTCACTCCATTTGCCACACAGCCACCAGGATTCAGTGATTTGTGTTGACAGCATGCTAGGGACCTTATCCCACAATTAATAACAAGATTTATTAAAGAATGGGGACATTTTTTAATAAAAAAATAATGCAACTGCTAAGGTGGGAAAAGCATCATCAGACTGCCAAAATGTAAACTCTGCTCTGTTTACAAAAGTTACTCCCATGTCTGAAGCACACACTATCCCAGTCACTAGGAGCAGCAAGGGGTCACAAGGTGGATCTTTGTTGCCAGCTATCCCCTTCCTCTCCAACGACTGTCACAGAGTGCAGTCGCTGATCCAATGGTGTTCCCACCCAATGCTGAGGTGATTGGTGCATCATTGGACTGCAAAAATTCTAACTCTGCTCCATTTAAATAAGTGACTCTGGTGCCTGCCATACATACTGTCCCACTGTGCAGGACTAGCAAGCTGTCTCAAGGCTGTTCTTTGCTGCCAGCTACAACAACCCCCCCCCCACATACAATCGCCATAGAGTGCAGTCGCTGACCCAGTTGAGTGCCCAGCCCACACCAGCTCCTCTAAACTGCCACTCAACTGATGGGGTAGGTGGAGCATCATCGGTCTGTCAAAATTCAAACTCTGCTCAATTTAAATTAGTGACTCTGGTGCCTGCTGAACATCCTGTGCTGGTCTCCAGGAGCAGCAAGGGGTTTGGGAGGTGGATCTTTGTTGCCGTCTACCGACCTCCCCCCAACGATCACTGCAGTGTTCAGCATCTGATCCAGTCAGGTCCCCAGTCCATGCCAGCTCCCATGAGCTGCCACTCAAATTCCAAGGTGGGCAGAGCATCATTGCACCACCAAAATTCAAACTCTAATCTTTTTAAATAAGTGACTCTGGTGCTTATTGCACAACCTGTCCCACTATCCAGGAGCAACAAGGGATCACAAGGTGAATCTTTGTTGCAAGCTCCCCCCTGCACCCCAATGATCGCTGCGGAATTTAACCATTGATTCAGGCAGGTCTCCAGCCCACACCAGCTTCCCCAAGCTGCCAATTAACTGATGAGTTAGGTTCCGCATCATAGCACTGCCACAATTCAAACTCTGATCAATTTAAATCAGTGACACTTATGCCTGAGACACATCCTGTTCCAGTCTCCAAGAGCAGAAATGGTTCATGTGATGGATCTTTGTTCCCAGCTACCCCTCCCCCCCAAAAGATCACTGTAGAGTTCAGCTGCTGATCCAGTTGGGTCCCCATCCCACTCCAGCTCTTAAGAGTTGCCATGCAACTGTTGAGGTGGAAGAGCATCGTCAGACTGTCAAAATTCAAACTCTGCTCCATCTATATTAGTGACTCTGGTGCCTGCTGCACAGCCTGCCCCAGTCTCCAGGAGCAGAAATGGGTTGTGAGGTGGGTCTTTATTCCCTGCTACCCTATCCCCACACCCATGAGAGCTGTAGAGTTAAGCTGCTGATCTAGTTTGGTATATATTGGCATTCTTTGTTTCTACTGGTTTGTAATTTGGTTACTGCCAGTGGCATATATGTGTTTCACAGTGTCTGTTTTTTAAAACAAATGAAAGCATATAGAAAATGTATTGATTTTTTTTTTCCATTTCAATTTTTTGTGGGATGCCAACAGGGAGCTCCAGTCCCTCCCTCTGAGGGACTCATCCTCAGATCCGATAGTCCAGTCATTATGGACCTGTCAGCTCCCTATTTTTGCTGATTTTCCCTCATGCATATGACTGTGCAATGGGCGGAGTGGCTGGCTCTGCCTCTGAGGAGGCAGCTTAATGCCCTGGACATGGTCTCTCTCTCTGTTTTTGGTGGTGTACCTGTGCTGACAACCAACCACTGCCAGCTGTCAGTCTATAGTATGCTGCACAATCCCCCTTCCCCTGAAAAAAAGAGCTCTCTTCAGAAGCTCAATCCTTCCTTGCCCTGCTAACCCCCGAACAATCCAAGTCTGTTCCTGAACTTAGGTTGCCAATGTGGCACTAGGTGTGACGTCCAGTGCCTCAAACCTTTGTGCTACCGGGCTGGCAGGACATGTATTATGAAAGTACTTGTTCATTTCAGAGATGCAGTAGTAGCTTGCCCTCTGGCTTGCTGGTTCAAACAAAACACAGTTCCCCTTCTGGCAAACACCAGAAATGATTATAGAAATTAGCCACAGCTTCAGCAGGGAATAGTATTTCATTGAATTTGGATGGATGTCAAACTTAATTTTAACACCTTGATAAGAGGGTTCGGCATTTGGGCAGTAGTGTATATGGAGGTCAGCCACATGGTCATAGGCTCATGTGACCCTGAGCCTGCCCCATTAAGAACAACAATCCCTTTATTAAACCTTATACAATTAGCATTCATTTTATTTTTCAGGCAAAATAATACCTTTAGAGATAATACTTCATAATTTCCACAGGTAACAGTTTTTGGCTTGCAATTTTTAAATAAAACAAAAATACATCATGAATAAGTAATAGTGCTCCACCTCCTTATGAGTGGACATGGCCACAATTGGATAAAAACCAAGCTTTACAGCCGGCTGACTCCTATAGAAGTTTTCCATTCAACATGGAGCCTGACAGTGGGTAAATTTGAGTGTTTGTTTTACTTTATTTCTATGGAGGAAAAGACACAAACTGATTCAACAGTAGCCAGTTTAATTGGAAAAGGGTTTTTGCAGCACTTTTGGTAAATCAAAGATAAAGCCAGCAGTGAAAGAGCAGGGACCGAGACACTGAAGGGAAGAGAGTGAGTGCACGCATTTCTTGCTCAACACCCTCGGCGCTCCATCTGTCCGCACCAACACTCTGATTACATATATTGTTTTCCATGTATTTCTTTTAACAAGACAGAACAGCTTCTACAACAAATATTAGTAAAATAAATGGAGCCATTGGTTAATATTCATAGCAAGACACTCAGCAGGGGCTGTGGCTCCAAATCCACATAGTCGGGCTTGTGGGTTAGAGGACTGGCTATTTCAGCAAAGTTTGGTACAAAGCATCAATAATATCCTGCCAGTCCCAAAAAGGATCTAATCTACTTTTTGGTGGTGTGGACAGTGCAACTGGCAACAACATCTACTTTCCCTGTATCTGGTTATACTTGTCCGTTACCTAAAAGAAAGCCAATATATTTTGTCTCGCTCATCCCATCTGCACACTTAGCAGGGTTTATTGTTAGGCCTGTGTCAGTGATGTTTTATAGCACAGCTGTCAGATGTTTACAAGGGTTTCCCAAGTAGGACTGAACACCACCACATCATCCAAATATGTGGAGCAATAATTGCTGTATGGGTTGAAGATACTATCCATGAAACTTTGGAGCATGGCAGGAGCCCCATGCAGGCCAAATGGCATTGTTACAAATTCAAAGAGTCCAATGGGAGTGCCAAAAACTGTCTTTTCTCGGGACTCTGGTATAAGGGGTATTTGCCAATACCCTTTTGTTAAATCTAGTGTGGTTATATATCATGCTTTTCCTCAGTCTATCCACTATATCATCAATCCATGGCATAGGATAGCCATCGAATGATGATATTGTGTTTAGTCTATGATAATCTAGACATAGTCGAATATTACATCTTTTTGCAGCAACAACAATGGGTGAGGCCCATGCACTAGTGGACAATTCAATTATGCTCAGTTGTTTCATTTTTTCAAACTCAGCAATCTCTTCCTCTCATATCTTCTCTGGTAGCTGATATGGTTTCTGGCAAATGGGTTTCATTTGTATGACCTCAACCTTTATGTTTACTCCCCTGAGCCTTTCCTGGTATATTTGTAAATGTGGCCTGATATGTTTGTAGCACTTTCTGTAAATCATTTTGTTGTGCCAGGTCTAAGTTGGAATTGACCAACAGCTCCCCTAATTCGCTCTGCTTGTCTAGTCTTTGGTAGGCTATCTCCGTCTCTGTCTCTCTAGTCTCAGGGCAAATATTTAAGGAAGGGGTCACTTCTTCCTGTCACTTCTTTAAGAGGTTGACATGGTGTATTTTGGTTTTGTCCCACTTCTATGGTTGACTGATTTCATAATTAGCAGGCCCAGTTTGTTGTATGACTGTATAGGGCCCCTGCCATTTCATGAGGAGTTTATTGCCGGTTGTCAGTAATAACAGGAGTATCTTATCTTCTATTACATCATCAGGAAAATGGAGGGAATTTGCTTGGAAATCATGCTCTCGGTATTTCTGCTCTCCATTGGTACTTGCAAAATACCTGCCAGCCTCATACGGCAAAGGTTGGAGAAATTGTAACTGTCCGCTAGCCGACCAGAGCCCTATCTTCCGGAATTGCCTAGCCCTGATGCCCTTTTGGTTTACACTCCAAACAAAGTTGGAGGGGTGTCTCAGTGAAACAATTGAGCTAACAGCAGAAATAGTAATGCTGTCTATCCCCCCACAGACCAAGATGGACCAGCACCCAGCTTCCTCTTTTTCTCCTGGCAGCAAAAAAGACAATCATCCATAAATGGATGCCCCATCTTATTCCTACAATCTCAGATTGGCACAAGCTAGTAAATTAGATATTTAAACTTGAATACATGACGGACAAACTGTATAATAAATAGGATGCCTATTGCCAAAATGACCCATTTTTTATCCCCTAGAACCTGATGGGTAGACTAGTCCCTGACAATATAAGGACTGAAAGGTGATTTCCACTCCTGTTTACTTGACCCTCTATCCTCCTCCGACCCTAATAGTCTGTGAGGAGAAGGGGTGGAAGACACCCACCCCAATCCCTCTATTTAAATAGAAAATAATGGTAGGAGGTCCAGCCACCTGCTTAAAGTCTGGTGATACAAACAAGAATTCTTGAGGCAAATTGAATTAGAAATGTATGAGTATTAGCTAAAATTATCCATTACTATATTTTACAATTATGACCGATACCATTCTTCTGTATTATCTAAACACAACTACGAGAAATATCCAACTGTATGTGGTCAATTATAATTACCTGATGTATAAAAGCTGTCTCAATTAATAAAAATGAAATTTTTTTTAAAAAAGGAGTACCTTATCTCCTGTCTTGAACTGTTTTTCTGAGAGCTTTTGATCGTAAAGGATTTTCTGTTCTAGTTGTTTTTGTTGGTTGGTTTTATGTGCCTACTGGACAAACTTACACAGTCTTTGTCACAACTGAAACACGTATTTGAGAATGGTTGTATGGCCTACATCTTTTCCAGCCTCCCAGTGTTCTTTAAGCACATTGAGAGGTACGCTCAGCTTCCACCCATACAGCAATTCAAAATAGGAGAATCTAGTAAAAACCTTGGGTACCTCACGATATACAAAGGGCAAAAATGGCAGGTAATGATCCCACTCTTTACCCTCCTCCTGGATGAACTTTCCTAACATTCTTTTTAAGGTTTGGTTGAGTCTTTCAAACAAACTGTCCATCTGGGTATGGTATGGGAGGTCCGGATGGTTGTCACCCCGAGTAACCTGTACAACTGGGGAGGCAGTATAACGCAGTGGCTTAAGGCTCTGAGCTGCAAATCTGGTGACATCCAGCAAACCAGACCTGGGTTTGAATCCCACAGCTTCCACTTACATACTGTGTGACCCTGAGCAAGTCACTTAACTTCCCTGTGCTCCCAGGATGCTCCTGTAAAAAAGCTTTCCGCTAGTGTGCTACTCCTGGTTAACCAACTAAAAAAAAAAAACACAACTCAGTTAGTAATTCAGCACAAAAATCACTTCCTTGACCTGTTAACACTACTTTGGGAATTCCCATCTGACTGAATAGTTCAGTTAAGATTTCTGCAATCTTCCTGGTATTTATTGTCCTAAGGGGAAAAGCCCCATGGTATCTGGTTGCATAGTTGCATATCACAAAGATGTATTTGTTACCTTTTGCACTCTTCTCCAAGGGACCTATGATATCTAGAGTGATACGCTGAAAAGGGGTAGTGACTAAAGACAGTGGATGAAGGGGTACCAGCTCCCTTTTTCTGACCTGGGCTACCTTCAGGCATTCCACACGCAAACAACAATAGTCTGCCACCTGCTCATGTATGGAAGGCCAAAAAAATGGAGCAACAGTCAGGTAAGGGTGCAGCCCTTCCAGTATGACCCGCCATGGGTAGATTATGTGATAGGTACAATAGTTGCTTACGGAATTTTCAGGTACCATGAATTGTTCCACCACCTCCCCAGTATTTAGGTTGACACATTCCCTGTACAGTAAACCATTGTTAATAACAAAATTATGCACACCCTTTTCATTCTTTTTAACTCACTGACCTGTAAAAAAATAGGGGTTAACGTTTGATCCTTTTGTTATTCCACTTTCAAGCTATACCCTTTAAATGGCTGAATGAGAGGGTCTATTGGCTGTAGCTCTGCTCAAGTGTTATTCCACTCTTTCTTTTCTTACCTTGATACTATCTTGCTTTTCCTTGTTTTTCCTGGGGTGCCAAAAATGTCCTCCTCAAAAGGAAACAACTCTTGGAAATAATGCTGTTGTTTGGCTTGAGCTCTAGTTGTAACAGCTGTAACATCTTATTTGATCAGGGTGGAAAAATCAGGGTGATCATTTCCAATGACAACTGGGATGGATAACCGTGGAACAAGGCCCAAAGGAAGTGTGTGAGAAATACCTCAATTGGTAAGTTATATGGTTACTGTGGGATAGAGTCAATAAGTAAAATAACTTGGTGATTCCCAATATGTCCAAAAGTGGTGTACTGGACCCAATTAGCTAAAGCAAGGTGAGTGGGTCCCTATCTATTCTTAGGGCAGTTACGGGTCATGTGTCCCTTGTTTTGGCAGCTATGACAGATGACTTCTGATAAAGGAATTTTCCCTGGTTTCCTTTCTGGGTTAGTCTTTGCTGGAGGTGTCTGAGACTGAGTATTGCTTTTATTCCCAGTGAAGTTGTAGGTATTTGTGGTATGGTATTCTCTACATCTAGGGAGACAAGCTGACAAATAGTCCTCTGCTAGAGAGACAGTTTTTTCTGCTGACTCAGGCCTGTGTTCTTTAACCCATATTTGTAAATCATGTAGCAGAATCTTGATGAACTGTTCCATTATCACCATTTCTAACATCTGGTCAGCAGTTTTGTTGCCTGGCTGTATCCATTTGTGACATAGTTCCTTCAGCTTAACATATGTCTCCCTAGTTGTATCTGTTGATCCATACATTGGGCTCGGAACCTTTGTCTGTAGGTTTCTACATTCATATCGTATCTCCTGAATATTTCTTTCTTTACCAGGACATAATTCTCTGGATTGTGGCTGTCCATATGGCTATAAGCCAGTTGTGCTATTCCAGATAAATAGGGGGCTAACTTAATGACCAATTATTCGAGAGGCTAGGCACAGTCCCTGGTCACCCTATTGAAGGTCATAAGGAAGGCCTCTATATCATCAGAGTCATTTAACTTGGTCATCTTAATGTCTCTAGGGGTGTCTGTACCCCTTGGGGATTGACCAGTTCCTTAGGCTTGAATAGCTCTCACAGTTTCCACCCATCTCTCTTCCTGTGTTATTCTGTCCCTTTCTCTTTGTTTGTCTAATGCCAGTTGTTTTACACAAAACCAACATAGCAGCTCATCCAGGCCTTCAGGGGGCTCATTGGGGGAGTTTTTGGAGCTGTCTTCTTCTTCCATCTTCTTCTTACTGGTGGCACCCTTATGATCTGGCTTTACCTTCAGCTTGGCCTCTAGATCTAGGCCAGGAAGCAGTTTATCACCCAGCAGGTCAGCCATTGCTCTGGTCACAACATCTGCAGTTCAGCTGGATGGCTTCTCAGTTTCTGTCTAATTCATTGGGACACCCGGGTTCCACCGTGATACCCACCAGAGCATCTCCCCAGTCCAGATGCCCTAGTATCCCACTTCTAAAACCAATTTTTTCGGAGGTGTGTGGGATAATCGGGTAGACACAACACAAATGGCTTTCTTTCAACACAAATGGTGTATCTAGATTTATTTTGTCAACCAGGCAAAATAAAGTAGCAAACTGAGAACGTAAATAAACAAAGGAAACTGGCAAAAACATTTCAGCAGCACACTGCTATGCGGCAAGACGTGTAGACAGTATGTCCTTGCAGCACTTTCTCTAAATCTTTTTGTTGTGCCAGGTCTAAGTTGGGATTGACCAACAGCTCCCCTACTTCACTTTGCATGTCTAGTCTTTGGTAGGCTATCTCTGTCTCTGTCTCTCCAGTCTTGGGGCAAACATGTAAGGAAGGGGTCACTTCTTCCTGTCACTTTTTTAAGAGGTTGACATGGTATATTTTGGTTTTGTCCCATTTCTCTAGTTGACTGATTTCATAATTAATAGGCCCAGTTTGTCATATGACTGTATAGTGCCCCTGCCATTTCATGAGGAGCTTATTGTCAGTTGTGGGTAATAACAGGAGTACCTTATCTCCTATCTTGAACTGTTTTTCTGAGAGCTTTTGATTGTAATTGATTTTCTGTTCTAGTTGTTTTTGTTGTTTGGTTTTATGTGCCTGCTGGACAAAATTACACAGTCTTTGTCACAACTGAATTCTGTATTCTTTTAGTAGTAGTAGTAAGGTTTATTGTTCAGCTAAAAAGCCATTACAATGTCTTAACAATTACAAACATTTCATACAGAACACAGTATAAATGTACAGTATCAATTAGGCGTGCACTGTATTATGCAGTACATCATAATATATAAAATGTACATTTTATAAGTTAAAAAGTAGTAATAACTGATAGTCAGGTAAATAAATCAGATAAATGAATCCTTTCTATACTCAAACTGATGATAGTAAGCCCAAATCAGGTTTCCTAAGTGCCAGAAAACAGCCATAAGGCCAAAAAGGCACCATAGCAGGTCAATTCATACCAATGTAGTTTACCTCCACCACACACATCCTGTCCCATCGACAACTGCAGGTTAGCCAAATAGACATGCTGCAATATTAGGGCAACCATTAAAGGTACCATGCAGCACATGCTGCTCCATTTTCTGCAGACCACTTCCTATCCGGTCACTCCTATTGACCATACCCAAGGCACTAAATGAAACTATGTTTTGTGAGGGGTCTCATCTGATCACACAATGTCCACTCTGATCCTACCTCCTAGAAGCCAATAGAGCCTACTGGCAATAAAGACACATCAATTAGGACACCATGCAGTGCATACTGCTCCGTGCCCATGGATCACCCTTCATCCAGCTATACCAGTTGGCTACTATTAAGCATGCAGCAGGACTCTGTGTCATAGTCCAGTCCCATTGATTCACACCATATCACAACTGTGCCTCTTTAATAGCCAAATGAACACACTGGCCTTGAAGCACGCCCACTGGGGCATCATGCGACTCATGTCGCTCCGTTCCCCACTGATTGCTCCAATTCCAGCTCCTTTCAATGACTACTCCCGCAGTGCATAAGGGAGCTCTATGTCACAGGTGGAGGCACTCATATTAATTAAATTTGTCCTGCCTGATACAGAAGACCTCAGGACAATCCCATGGCTTCAATAACAAATCCTGATAGCTAAACTAAAAATAGACAAACAATCTTAAAAATACTTGGAGCCCAGTGATACACAGTTAGAGCTAGCTTGATTCTAACTTTACTGCAGCAAGCATATACCATTGTGAACAAATGCTCATTGCTCATTGCTCTAAAGTTACTTAAATCACTTCAAAGAAAAAGAAACATAACTACAATGAAACCCAGCATTAACAGTCATCAGTCCAAAGGGTTTCTATAATCAAAACACCCACTTTAGAAAGTTTGTGTGTTTTTACATATTCTTATACATCATCTGCACATTACACAGTACAAAAAAACAAAAAACAGCATCTTTGTTGATTAAAATATGCTGCAGATATGGTTATATTTCCACGAGTAATTTAAATTTTAACATCTAAATGAAGCAATAACTCTGTAGGAACAGTACAGCCACAGGCTCCAGTCAAGGAGTACTTAGAATAGCTCTAACTGTCGCACATTTCAGTTTCCAATTTCCAGTTCACTCATAATGAACACTCTGTGGTTCCAAGCTCCCAAACAGGGATCCCAAGTACTTAAGGAAAGCAATTATTTAAATGAATGTTAATTAGCACGTTATTAGCCAGCAGGAGTGTATTAGAGTATATTAAAGTACCTCTTGGAGGGTCTTACCCCCTTTACCGTTCTCCTCTGGCCAAAACCAAAACATTCGGTGGTGCTGAAAACACAATAGTTCCCCTAGGGAACTGGACCCCATCTCCCATTTTCAGGGATCCATACCATTGAAATGTCTGTATGAACCGCCAGTTACTTCTGTCATGTTCCCGTCTGCTTTCTTTGATTTCCTCCACTCTCGAATGAAATAACCCTGTTAAATATAAGTAAAAACACACCTCTAAGTGCAGTAAATTTAATTTAGCAAACAGGCACTGTGACCCAAGCCCCAAGGCAATGTTAGCATACCTTTACTTATGACAAACAAGCCTGTCGGAACAAATGCCATTTTATTCCAAAACAGCCATCCTTCAGTTCAATTCAGGGAATCTGAGGTCACTCGCCAGCTCTACAGAAGCCATCCAGAATCTCCCTGGTGATCACTTTGGCCAACCTTCTCTGCTGTAAAAACATCTCCAAAATCGGCTGTGCACCGAAAGGTACTCCTCTGCACCAGAGCACAGACCTCAGGCAAATAAATGTTCTGCCTTCCGCCAAACAAATAATTTGCCATACATTTTAAAGAACAAATGAATGAGTCATTTCTGACCATAAAACTGATTCAACGCAGAGCACAGCAATATCTGGTAGTTAGTAACTGATATATAGTGAAACTTAATAAAAAAACTAAAACACTATAAGTTTCATTCACTGAATCTCTTATAAATCAAACTGAGGTCAAATTAAAATAGTTAAAGCTCAGGCAGCTGAAGCTGTAGAGAGCAGAGCAGTGTTGCAGCCAACTTGCTGCCCCACCCCCTCCAGCTGCATTACCACCGAATCATGTATTTGAGAATGGTTGTATGGGCCACAACTTTGCCAGCTTCCCAGTACTCTTTAACCACATTGAGAGGTCCCCTCCAGTTCCACCCGTGCAGCAATTCAAAAAGGGGGAATCTGGTAAAAACCTTGGGTACCTCACGATATGCAAAGAGCAAAAATGGCAGGTAATGATCCCAATCTTTACCCTCCTCCTGGACAAATTTTTCTAACATTCTTTTTAAGGTTTGGTTGAATCTTTCAAACAAACTGTCCATCTGGGGATGGTATGGGGAGGTCTGGATGGTTGTCACTCCTAGTAACCTGTACAACTCAGACAGTAATTGGGCTCAAAAATTACTTTTCTTGACCTGTTAACACTACTTTGGGAATTCCCATCTGACTGAATAGTTCTGTTAAGACTTCTGCAATCTTTCTGGTAGTTACTGTCCTAAGGGGAAAAGTCTCTGAGTATCTGGTTGCATAGCTGCATACCACAAGGACATATTTGTTACCTTTTGCACTCTTCTCCAAGGGAACTACAATATCTAGAGTGATACGCTGAAAAGAAGTAGTGACTAGAGACAGTGGATGAAGGGGTACCAGCTCCCTTTTTCTGACCTGGGCTACCTTCTGGCATTCCACACACAAGCAATAATAGTCTGCCACCTGCTCGTGTATGGAAGGCCAGAAAAAAATGAAGCAATAGTCCGTTAAGGGTGCAGTCCCTTCCAGCGTGACCTGCCATGGGTAGATTATGTACTAGGTACAATAGTTGCTTACGGAATTCCTCAGGTACCATGAATTGTTCTACCACCTCTCCAGTATTGGGGTTGACACATTTCCTGTACAGTAAACCATTGTTAATAACAAAATTATGCACACCCTTTTCATTCTTTTTAACACACTGACCTGTAAAAAAATAAGGGTTAACATTTGATCCTTTTGTTGTTCCACTTTCAAGTCTTACTCTTTAAATGGTTGGATGAGAGGATCTTTTGGCTGTAGCTCTGCTCAGGTGTTATTCCACTCGTTCTTTTCTTTCCTTCATACTCTTTTGGTTTTTCTTGTTTTTCCTGGGGTGCCAAAAATGTCCTCCTCAAAAGGAAATAAGTCTTGGAAATACTGTTGTTGTTTGGCTTGAGCTCTAGTTGTAACCACTGTAACATCTTATTTGATTAGGGTGAAAAAATCAGGGTGATCATTTCCAATGACCGCTGGGATGGATAACCGTGGAACAAGGCCCACAGGAAGAGTGTGAGAAATACCTTAGATGGTAAGTTGTATGGTTTCTGTGGGATAGAAATGGGTGTCCCCATGGATACACACAATTCCAGTACTGGGCCCAGAAGGTCTGATTTCTTTCATTAACTCAGATTATACCAATGTATGTTGACTCTCCGAGTTAATAAGTAAAATGACTTGGTGATTCCCAATATCTGCAAGGATGGTGTACTGGCCCCAATTAGCTAAAGCAAGATGAGTGGGTCCAGATCAATTCTTAGGGCAGTTCCGGGACATGTGTCCCTTGTTTTGGCAGCTATGACAGATGACATCTGATAAGGGAATTTTCCCCAGTTTCCCTTGTGGGGTAGTCTTTGCTGGAGGGGTCTGAGACTGAGTATTGCTTTTTTTCCCAATGAGGTTGTAGGTATTTGTGGTATGGTATTCTCTACATCTAGGGAGATGAGCTGACAAATAGTCCTCTGCTAGAGAGACAGATTTTTCTGCTGACTCAGGCCTGTGTTCTTTAACCAATATTTGTAAATCATTTAGCAGAATCTGGATGAACTGTTCCATTATCACCATTTCTAATATCTGGTCAGCAGTTTTGTTGTCTGGCTGTATCCATTTGTGGCATAGTTCCTTCAGTCTAACATATGTCTCCCTAGGTGTATCTGTTGATTCATACATAGGGCTCAGAACCTTTGTCTGAAGGTTTCTACATTTGTATCGTATATCCTGACCATACCTTTCTTTAGCAAGACATAATTCTCAGCATCATGGCTGTCCATATGGCTGTAAGCCAATTGTGCTCTTCCAGATAAATAGGGGGCTAACCTAATGACCCATTGTTCGAGGGGCCAGACACAGGACCTGGTCACCCTTTTGAAGGTTGTAAGGAAGGCCTCTGTATCATCATAGTCAGTTAACTTGGTCATCTTAATGTCTCTGGGGGTGTCTGTAGCCCTTGGGGGTTGATCAGTTCCTTAGGCTTGAATAGCTCTCATAATATCTACCCATCTCTCTTCCTGTGTTATTCTGTCCCTTTCTCTTTGTTTGTCTAATGCCAGTTGTTTTACACAAAGCCAACAGAGCCGCTCACCCAGGCCTTCAGGGGGCTCATTGGGGGGTGTTTTTGGAGCTGTTTTCTTCTTCTTCTTCTTCTTCTTCTTCTTCTTCTTCTTCCATCTTCTTCTTACTGGTGGCACCAATAGGATCTGGCTTTACCATCAGCTTAGCCCCTAGATCTAGGCCATGAAGCAATTTCTCACTCATCAGGTCTGCCATTGCTGTGGTTCCAACAACTGTAATTTGGCTGGATGGCTTCTCTGTTTCTGTCTGATACATTAGGCCACCTGGGTTCCACTGCAATACCCACTAGAGTGTCTCCCCAGTCCAGATGCCCTAGGATCCCACTTCTAAAACTAATTTTTGTGGAGGTGTGTGGGATAATCAGGTGGACACAACACAAAAGACTTTCTTTCAAAACAACAGATGGAGTGTCTAGATTTATTTTTCTCAACCAGGCAAAATAAAGTAGCAAACTGAGAATGTAAATAAACAAAGGAAACTGGCAAAAACATTTCAGCAGCACACTGCTATGCAGCAAGACATGTAGACAGTATGTCCTTGCACCACTCTGGTCAGAATATCTCTTACCCAGCTATCTGCAGAGTAAATCAACCTAGTATCTTATATACCTGGTAATAGGCTCATGTGACCCTGAGCCCGCCCCATTAAGAACAAAGATTCCTTTATTAAACCTTATACAATTTGTATTCATTTAATTTTTCTGGCAAATTATCCCTTTAGAGATAATACTTCATAATTTCCACAGATAGCACCTTTGGCTTACGATTTTTAAATAAAACAAAAAACCTTATGGATAAGTAATAGTGCTCCGCCTCCTTATAAGCAGACATGGCCAGCATTGGATACAAAGTGAAGCTTTATGGATGGCTGACTCCTATAGGGGTCTTGCATTCAACATAGACCTGGCCAGCAGGTAAGTTGAGTCTTTATTTTATTTCTATGGGGGAAAAGATACAAATTGACTCAACAGTAGCCAGTTTAACAAGAAAAGGCATTTTGCAGTACTTTTAGTAAATTAAAGATAAAGCCAGCAGTGAAAGAGCAGGGACCGAGACGCCAAAGGGAAAGGTGTCAGAGTGCACATTTCTTGCTCACCAGCCTCAGCGCTTCCGTCTCTCCACACCAACACTCCGACTACATTTATTGTTTTCCATATATTTTATTTAAAAAGATGGATCAGCTTCTATAATAAACATTAGTAAAATAAATGGAGCCATTTGATAATATTTGTAGCAAGACATCCGGCAGGGGCAATGGCTCCAAATCCACATGGTTGGGTTTGTGGGTGGAAAATACACATCTATTCGTATTCATGGTGCCGACAGTTGTCAGACCCCACAAAGACCTTTGGGCAATTACTACCCTATGCCCAATGGTCTGACAGACTACTCAGAAGGGGGGAGAAGGAATGCAAAAATAAACGCTAGCATATAAATGCTGCCCCGGTTTTACCAAGTACCAGGTTATCTACTAAAAATGGGCCTAAAAATCCTGGTAATTTCGCCGGTGCACACACAAAGGATTGGAACCCTATGGGGCTTTATCCTCCTTCAAAACTTTATTATTATTTAAGCAGGTTTTCCTCCTAGCAGAAGGACAATTTTCTTTAGTACACAACTCCTGTGATGCAAAAATGTTTCAGACATATATATACTTCATATCTCTTGCAATATATACATGTATTTATTTATTTATTTGTATTTATTTACTGTTTATTTAAGTTTGTTAACTAGGTAGGCACACTGAGTCCTGTGCAGGTCCCTTTTTCAGGGGCAGCCTGGGATTAGTTACAGGTAAACATAAATATACAGCATAAGACACATTGAGGGGTTGCAGGGTACCAGAGACAATGATAACAATCACAGGTTAGAAAGCAAGAAATGACAATAAAACAAATAGGCACTTATCCTTATATAACATTATATGCATCATTCATCAGGGAAAAGGGGTATATCATGTGAGCACTTTCAAGTGGTAGATATCAACATTGAGAATAAGACAAAGAGACATTTGTCCTTAGAACATGACTGAGGGGCAACTCAATAGAGCACAGATAGAAGGCACATCAAGCACTGTCGAAAGGAGTGTCAGCAGTAGCAGTTGCACTGGTTGAGTTCTAGCAGGTAGGTCTTTAGGCCTTTTTTGAATCCTCCCAGAAAGGTACAATTCTGGAGGGTGGTTGGGAGTGCATTCCAGAGGGGGGAATGAAGTTGGAGAATGCCCTAGACCCATAGATGGATGCGGTCCTAGGTATTGTTAAGAGCTGTCTAAAAGAGGACATTAGGGCCGGCCACTCAGTTTGGGCACCAAGAGGTGTATGAGGCTTGGAGGGGGTTCTTGACAGCCTTAGCTTGTAAGTTAGGCACAGGGTTCAGTATTTTAGCCTGTCATCAAGGGAGGGCCAGGCTAGAGTTTGGAGGACTTGACAGTGGCGTTCCTATCCTGCCTATCCTATAGTAAATGTTTCTTAGCTTCTGCAGCTCAGAGCTTTTTGGCCGAGGTCAGTACAGAGGAGTCGTATAGTAAGATGAGTAGGAGGACACTCTGTGCAATCCTTTCTCTGGAAGCTTACTTGTGTGAGAAAAGGACTGAGGTGGAAAAGGATGCCAAGTTTTTGATTCAGGGTCTTGTTAATCTGGGCAATGTGAGCAGTGAAGGTGCAATCTTGGTCAAGGGTGACCCCAAGGTACTTCAGGGATTCTACTACACCAATCTTAGACCCATTAGCAAGTGAGAGATCTACAGTAGCATGTTAGACCTGTTGGGGCCCAGTTTTTTTAGGGCCAAATAACATGGCCTTGGTTTTCTTCCCATTGAGCACCATTTGTTATCATTTATCCAACTCTCCAGAGTGAGGAGGCTGTTTTTTTAGGAGATTATTTAGGATGGCAGCATCGCTGGAAGACCTATATAGCACAGTGTCATCCATATATAGGGTGATCTTTGCCCCACTGCAGTGGGCAGGCAGCTCATTGATAAACAATGAGAAGGGTAGGAGTCCCAGGATAGATCCTTAGGGTACCCCATCCAGGATTGGGCACTTATCTGATACGGCACCCTGCCATCTCACTAGTTGTGATCAGTCCTGGAGGTAGGAGGTGAACCATTGTACTGTGTGACTGTCAAGGCCAGTCCACTTCAGTTTTTTTAGGAAGAGATTGTGCTCAACCAGGTCAAATGCTTTGGTGAGTCAATAAAGATGCCACCAGTGAGCATACCCTTATCAAGCACTGAGAATATCCCTCTGGTGAGATCTATCAGTGCTGTATCCATGACATGGTTCTTCCGAAAACCATGTTGTTACACAGTGTAAATATCATGTCTCTCTATATATTCCACTATTTGAGTTTCAAGTTGTACTTTCATTGTACTTCCTACTGTAAAGGACTAAGGGGAAAGGAAAGCAGTAAGAAAGAGTCACATGTGGCCAGTCTGTTAGAAATGTTACAGAGGGACATTGAAGAAAAAGGGGTTGAGGGGTTACAGGGTGCTGTTGAAACAGTTCATTCAAGGTCCCTTATAGTTATTCATAGGGCAGGATTTTCACCCTGCCAGAAGTGGAAGCAAATGTGATCCATGATTTTGGTTTTTGGCACCCTAATGATGGGCATACTAACACTGGCACCCTGAATGAGTGCAGTTTTTCTCCCCCTACATGTATATGTAGCTGCTCCCATCTCCCCCCAGATTACTTGATCCCTGTTCTCATTCTTCTCATTGTCTTTGAGATCAGTTTCAAACTGTTTTATACACTATTCACTTCTCCTCACTAAGTGATGCTGTCTGTCGTGTTGTACATATTTGTTATCATTTGGTGCCTTCAGGGCTGCCCTCTCTGTTGTAACTACTTACACTGCTATCCTCTTCCTACTTAATCACTTCCAGTTTTATGCACATTCCTTTTTAAGTTGTAGCATACATATGTTATTTATTTATTTACCATATACACTCCAGATCTTATGTTATTATCCTTACGCACAAATGTACCATCTCTCTTCTGGATCATGTGTATATTATTTTGTTATCCAATAGTACAACTTGTTCTTCTGCTCTTGGGTTGTATGTATATTTGAATATATAGCAATGCACTATATTTCTTGCATTCCAGTGTATTTAAGTGTCCCCCTCTTCCTACCCCCCCAGGTCACACCTGGAAATGAGCTTGCCGCTCAGTGGGCACCCCTGGTGAAACATTTTAAATAAATGAATAAATAAATCAGAATCAGAAATATTAAATGCAAAATAGTAATTGAAGGAAACTAGAAAATAAAAACATTCTTAAATATATACAGAAAGGAAATAATAATGGAGTAGCAAGAAGAGGGCAAGACTGGAGAATAGAGAAAAAGAGGAAAGGTCAAAGACAGTTGCAGGTAGGATAACAAAAGTCAGAAAGAAGAGTCTTTAGGGAGCAAGTAGAAGAGGCAGAATAAATAAATAGAAAGGAGAAAGGAAGACCAATGTTTAGAAAAGCAGTAAGAAAACACAGATTGGACAACAATAGATTTTCTGGGAGGGATATTAAGAGAATGGAATGTATTGCTGAAAAGAGGGTAGGAGGAAAGGGCAGAGGAAAGAAGGGATTTGAGGTAAGAAGGAAAGGTGCCAAACCAGAATTTGGACAAAAAGAGACACAATGGGAAAGGCACCTAGCATCAAGAGAAGGGAAAGAAAGAGCTGAATAAATAGAGCAGTGGTGAGTATGAGAGGGGAAATCTGAAGCAAAGTGGCATAAAAAATGAACACACTGTGGTCAGAGCAACAAGGGCTGCCAATGCAGTAGTATTGAAATAATTTGGATGCCCATGCTCATAAGTGCCCCATCCCACTTTTAGTGTACCGTTCAGACGTACTGAGCTATGCACTGTATTTCTGTACTTGTAGAATATTTGGGTTAGCAGTTTATGTGCAATACACATAGAAATAAATACTATAGCAAAGAGCAATAAGCATACTGTTAAGATACAGGGAGGTCTTAAGGTCATAATGTGCATGTCAATAAAAGTTATAGACCAATAAAGCATGCGTTGAGGAAAATAGGGGGACATATCTCACATCTTACTTGTGTGTATCAATGTAAATGCAGCAATAAGCAAACAAGTATATATATATATATATCTCCAAACTGTTGTTACAAAAAATTATGCTGAGAAATGCTAAGAAGCTGTCTATTATAGAATGCCCAAACTGAAGCGACTGGTTCTTAGTCCTACATCAATGATGCGGCAGATGTTCTAAGACTTTAGCAAGGCATTTGACACAGTCTCACACAAAAGATTGATAGTCAAATTAACCAACCTGGGAGTGGGTCCCAGGGTGGTAGCCTGGGTAAAACATTGGCTGGACAACAGGACACAGAAGGTAATTGTAAAAGGAGTCCACTCTGAAGAAAGGGCGGTTACTAGTGGGGTACCGAAGGGTTCAGTATTGGGTCCAGTCCTTTTAATGTCTTCATCAGTGACATTGCAGAGGGACTGAAGGAAAAGTATGCCTTTTGCAAATGACACAAAGATCTGCAACAGGGTTGATACACAAGGAGTCGTGGAAAGGATGAAAAGGGACTTGGCAAGGTTGGAGGAATGGTCAGACGATGGCAGCTAGGATTCAATGCAAAAAGTGCAATAATGCACCTGGGAAACAAGAACCCAGGGAAGAATACACAATGGGTGGGAGGTAGTAACAACAACAAAACAGGAAAGGGACCTGGGGTAATCATATCAGATGACCTTAAGGTTAGCAAGCAATGTGAGAAGGCAATAGGGAGGGCCGGGGTATACTGGGATGTAGGAGAGGCATCAGCAGCAGAAAACAGGAAGTTGTTATCCCTCTGTACAGACAGTTGGTGAGACCCCATCTGGAATACTGTGTCCAGTTCTGGAGACCCCATCTCCGCAAGGACATAGACAGGATAGAGGCAGTCCAGAGGAGGGCAACTAAAATGGTTCAGGGCCTGCAAGAGAAGCCATATGAGGAGAGACGAAAGGAGCTTAATATGTATACCCTTGAGGAAAGAAGGGAGATGGGGGACATGATAGAAACTTTCAAGTACCTCAAGGGAATCAACAAAGTCCAAGAGGGTAGCATCTTTCAGAAAAAGAGACTTGCAAGAACAAGAGGACACAATTTAAAGATAGAAGGAGGGCGGTTCAGGGCAATGTGAGGAAGTATTATTTCACAGAGAGGTAGTAGATGCATGGAACAGCCTTCCTGAGGAAGTTGTGGGTCTAAAACTGTGGAGAATTCAAGAATGCATGGGACAGACATAAGGCAATTCTTGTGGGGTGCAGGAAGATATAGGCTGTTGGTTAACTAGGATCTGCGGCCTATCCTGTAGGTAGGGAAATGGGCAGACTAGATGGGCCTAACAGTCCTTATCTGCCATCAAAGTCTATGTTTCTATGTTTCTATGTTTCTAAGATCTAAGAATTATATGTGGAATGAAAATGACATTTGGGTTATATTCAATGTAGAGGCATTATAGACCTCCATCCCCCATGCCCTAGGTCTGAAAGCTTCCAAGTTTTTCCTTGGAGAACCATTCAGAAAATAGAAATGTCCAGACTGAATTTATTTTGTCATCTTTGAATTTTATTCTGACACATAATTCATTTGAATGTAATGGGGATCACTATTTACAGCTGTGTGGGACAGCTTTGGGGGCCTCTATGGCCGCCTCATATGTCAATCTCTTTCTTGGATTTGGGAAAATGATGTGCATTTTAAATGACAAGGCAAATCCATTTAGAAACAAGATTAAAAAGTGGCATCACTTTATAGATGACATCATCTGCATCTGGGATGGTGACACCAATGAAATTGTTACATTTATTGACTGGCTGAATATAAATGAATTTAAGTTGCATTTTACAATGTAGCAGACAATGGAAGCATTAAGTGCTCGGATCTGACACTTTCAAGGCCAAGGTAAAAGGGAAAATCACAATCAAATGCTACAGAAAAAGCAACAAATTCAGTTTTACTAGTTGACAGTGCTCATCCATTCAAGCTAAAACAATCTGTTCTATACAGTCAATTTTTGCATTTGAGAAGGAACTTCTTTACCAATGTTGATTTTTTAGAGGAGGCCAAAGAACTGGAAACTAGATTTCTGCAGATAGGGTATTGTAAAACATTTTTTAGGAAAATGCTATACTAAAAGCCTTCCAACAGGAAAGGGCAGTTTCGATTAAAGAAAAGAAAAGCACAAAAGATACAGAGGAGGCCGCGTAACATTTGTCATCAATATTAACACATTATCTGGTAAAACAGGTAATGTGATACATAGAAATTGCCATATGTTGCTCTCAGATACAAAACTAGCCAATGCAGTAAGCATGAAGCCTTGGGTTTGTTTTACTAGAGCAGCCAATCTACGTGACAAATTAGTACACAGTAGGTTCCCAATGGAGACTGGGCACTTGCACTTGCTTTCTAATAAACCCAAAAGGCATGACAAATGCAAGAGAAGCAATATTTGCAAACACTGTCACACAGGTAATAATCACACATTTAAATAATCATGAGCTCAAAGCGATAATGCACCAATTCATTACCTGTAGCACAGTGTTTGTCATCTATGTGCTATGGTGTACTTGCAACCAGGTGTATAGAGGGCACACTATGAGGAATCTGAAGACATGCATCCAAGAGCACATACGTTCTATAATTAATAAAAGAGAGGAGAAGCCAGTGGGGCTTCACTATATGCATGAACATAACTCAGATCGTAAAAACCTCAAGTTTGTGGGTTTGGAATATGTGCCACTACCTAAATATGGAGGTGATAGACTAAATGTGTTACTCCAGAAAGAAAGCCAATGGATTTTTAGATTGAGAAGTGTTACACCTGTAGGTCTTAATGATGACTGGGATCTTAAACCCTTTTTGCGTGCGCACAGAAAATGACTCTGTACTAGTTTAGGCTACACATAAAAAATATATTTTTTATTTTATTTTTACTTATTTGGTTCTAGGATTACAAATACCTTTGAGCCAAGGCTTTTTTACAAAGGTTCAACATCAGTTGAAGTACAATATAGGGGAAACAACAGAAATAACAACATTGCAGGTAAACAGTACATTATACAGTTATTAATTAAAGGAGGCGGCAACACATTAGAGAGCTTAGAACATAGAATGGCCCAGAGCAGCATCAACTAGGAGAGGGGTAAAGAACAATGGAGGAGGAGCGGGATGGCAAGATGAGTGTAGTAGCAGCTGGAGGCATTGTCAGACATCACCAGGAGAAGTGCTGGAAAGAGAGGGTGAGTGGAGGGGGAGGTGGGAAGTGGGAGGGGTCATGGGAGCAGAGGTAAAATAGGAGATAAGTGCTATAAGGGGGTGGAAAGGCAAGGCTGTTTGTGGTGGTGGAAGTATTTCTGATTAGGTGAGGCAATCACAGGAGCTGGAGGCAGTAAGATGGAGTTGGAGCCTGGTTTTAAACATGCCAAGATTGGGAGCAGCGGAGATGGTGGTTCTGAATCCATTCAGCCACGAGGGAGCTCTTAATAGGCAATGTGTTGAGAATGTTTAAACTCATTGCATGTGTTCTTTTTGTTTATTTTTTTGTAGGTCTGTTGGGTTACCCTGAAAAGATTAACAAGTGGATCCACTTGTGCTTTAATGGAATTGTCCTTGAAAGAATTATTCGGTGATCCCCAAATTTTTCCTTCTTCTACTTCTCTTAGGTTGTTGTTGTTGAATAGATATATAATGTCATACGATTTGTATTATGCATTGTTTCTGTTCATGAAACTGAATTGTATTTGCTGCTATGCCAAAAGGAAATGTGTTAGACTCGTTATGTTGTGTTAGAGAAGTTACTTACAAAATAAGTTTTTAAATAAGATTGATGTGATTAGCAGTATTTGCTGCTGCTCAACAGAAAGCCACACACTTTAAACTTTCATGTTTAAATACTTTTTTCCACTTTTCTAGTAATTGATGGAAGAACTGTTTGTAATTAATTGCACTTATTATATGTTTAAGATTGAATTATATATCCCTGTTCTTCATTGAGTGGGGTAGTATAAAGTGGATCATTGCAATGTATGTAGCCATACCCCCTGAAGAAGGCAGTTGCCGAAGTGCTGGGGTAGATTGCTTGTGCAACTTACTATACCAGGTACTGCAATAGGATTTGGTGACACTTGGGCACTGGCCAACCACATGGCAGCTGGGTTCAATGCTAAAAAATGCAAAGTCTTGCACTTGGGAGCAAAAATCCCTGAGAACAGCTACTGTTTGGGGGAAGTGCAGTTAACCACTTCAGCCAAGGAGAAATATCTGGGAGTGCTGGTGACAGGGGACATGAAACACTCGAAACAGTGCAGGAAGGCAGCTGAAACGGTGAACAGAATGCTGGGATTTATTGCCAGGGGAATCACCTCTAGGAGGGAGGAAGTAATTATGCTCCTGTACAGATCCCTTGTGAAGCCACACCTGGAATATTGTGTGCAATTTTGGTGCCCATATTTGAAAACAGACATCAAACTATTGGAGGGTGGTCCAGCATAGGTGGATGAAGGTGATCCTGGGTATGGGGGACAAAACATATGAGGAGAGATTGAGGAACCTCAGTATGTACACCCTTGAGGATAGAAGGGAGAGAAGGGATATGATTGAGTCATTCAAGTACATGAAGGTTGTAAACAGAGTTAATAGTGAGGGTTTGTTTAAGTTGAAAGGTGGGAGAGACAGCAGGGGACATGGCCTGAAACTGGAGGGGAGGAAGGTTCAGGAGGGAGATGAGGAGGCACTGTTTCATGGAGATGGTGGTGACAGGTTAGAATGAGCTGCCAGAAGAGGTGATATCACTGCAGACAGTGAGAAGCTTCAAGAGAGGGTGGGATAGGGCCAAAGGGAGGGTACAAACAGTAGGGAAAATGGGGGGAGAGAAGTCAGAGGTGGGGGACACTAACTCAGAAGGGGGTGCAAGGGGAGGGGGGCAGCTGTAGTTTGATAAGACAGTGTGCTGCACACTCAGACTAGGTAGACCAAAAGGCCTGTATCTGATGGCAATTTTGTATGTTCATATGTTTGTATTTAGTGATCAAATTCTTACAGCTGTACAGTCAAATATTTCTGATCTTAAAGTCTTTAAACACTACAAAAGGTAACCCTGAAAATATAAATAGTGGAACTGATGGAACTGAAAGTTGCACAGGGATGGTGACAGTTCAGTAGGACAGGGTCAGCCACCGCAAAAGTCTGATCTCCTGCCAACTTCAGTCTTGCTGATGGCACCTGAAGCAAACCCTGTCCCTTGGATCTTAGATCCCATAAAAGCATGTAGGGAGTCAGGAGCAGTTATGTTTTTATGCTTCATGTAAGGAGTGATTGTGTTCCTACTATTCACAGGATTGTCAAGTAAAGGAAATGTATACCTTGTGAGGCTTAACAATTGTATGCTATTGCAGGGCAATTTTGCACAATGCTTAACTTTATGCTGCAAATAATTTCACATAGGCTATGATTTTATTTAATATTAGTATATGTTTACCTATAATGAAATGCTGTTGTTTACCATATATATATTGTAATTCTGTATATTGTGTTTTCTTGTTCTGGTCATGCCTGTAAAAGGACCATGTGGACCAATGCATTTTATCTGATTACCAAGCTGTAAATACTGTAAAAAAATAAATACAATTTCCCAGATGCCTCTCCTCTGTATGCCATGGTGTCGGCACAGTGAAGCAGCACCATATGCTGACTAAACACTGACATCTGTACCATGAACCACAGTACAGTGACCCAGCGATGGGTCACTGTACTGTCACCACAGGATCCTGGCACCACTTTCTCGGGGTCTTGCACCCCATCCCTGAATCAACTCCACTCGGAGTTGATTATAAGGATTATGGGGGACGCAGGGGGCTGTTAAGAGGTCTAAACCTCACTTTCAGGTTCTTGGCAATATTGGGAATGCAAGTAATCACAGACACATTGCATAAGAGTAATAAACAAGTTTATTACTACCAAAAGGATAAATCACAGTTGCCCTAAGCAGTTCTTAGCAATACGAACCGGGAGCCAGTGTTATGCATTCCCTACACCTCAAGGTTTCTCTTAGTCTCCTGGGATCTCCTGGGGTCTCCGAGGTATAAGACTAATGTATTACATTATATACCTATGATAATTACTATGGTTACTGTAAGATAGAAACATTTCTATTTACAGAGATGAGCCCTATTGGCTAAATTAGAGGTGGCTCCATGGTCCAAGAAAACATTATACAATTTTCTATAGTCATCAGTTTATGAACAAAAGAGTTCTTATACAGAGTCTTACATAACTCAGTGTAGTAGTAGTACAAATCACCAAAACGTGGCAATGCCGACTTACATATCATAATTACTCCAAGGACACAGATGCCTTGGCATTTTACAAGTAAGAAATATGCAGAAAATACATAGAAGAATATATGTATTAGCAAGCAAAGTGTATTACAACAATATGCATTCGTCTTCTGACATCTGCTCTTGTATGGTAGATGCCCTTAACCCTATATGTTAGTATAACATATACCTAAGTGCTAGCTATCTACGGTGTACCTCTGAGGGTACCAATTAGGGTGTGGGGACCTCGTGTAACATTCCCCCCTTTGTTGCCTCCAAGGTCAACACAGATCTAGGAAAAGGCCAGAGAGCAGTGGACATTTACAAACCCGACGCACAAGCTTTGTAAAGGAACTCAGGCTGCTCACGGCATTGGCACAGTGTGCGCCATAGGCAGCAGAGAATAATAATCAAAATAAAGATTAAAAATGCTTGTATAATAACAAAACCTTTAAAAGTAATCTCTAACCAGGTGTTAGTCAGTGTGTCATTCATGTCACCACCATTAATCAATAAGAGGATTGCTTCATTGGCCTTGGTTATATTATTGCTGATGTGGATAAGGTGTATGTCTTTCCTGTCTAAAAGTGATTTTAATGTAAGTGTGAGTGGATCTATGTGTACATTAAAATATGCTAAGTATTCAGACAGGGTGAGCAGATAATCGGGGTTACCATCAATGATGTCTGCATTGAGGAGGTGGGCAGGGGTGATGACAGTATGTCCAATGACAGTCTTCTGGTGGGAGACAAAACAGAAATTGGGGTAATCAATAACACATGTAACAGATCCCTAAGTATAGCTTTTAAAATTTGTAACCACGCAGTACTCTCCATCGGAATTATACTGAGAGCAAACAGTAGGGAGTATCCACTTTTGCAACTGGACAGGGCAGGTGTAGGCCATCTTCGAAATCTGTGTTGACAGGTGATGAACCTCCTCACGATATGATTGGTAGAGCTTATCCGGAGCCAGAGTTGAGTCCAAGGAGTCGGTGCCATTCTTGGTGATGTCATCATCCATGGTGAAAGTCCAATCAATGCTATCTGGAGAATAACCACAAACAGGTTAAATAACATCAAATACATCACATCGGCACAAGTAAATGTATTGCTTCTTTGCACAGCAGTCTGTGTGCGGAGCCACCCAATTGTCCAGGAAAGGATGGAAAACCAGTAGAGGCGGTAGATCCAGGCGTTCTCTGTAGATGTCTTCCTCCAAATGCCCAATTGAATGAACCAGTGCAAGCTTGTCAAACAAAGCTGTAGTGGGATCAAAACGTGGTAAAGAGACAGTAAAAGAAACAAACATGGCATCTGTTATGGAACATTTCTTAGCAGCAAAGCAAGGACCAGTATTAGGGTGTCTGGTCACAAACCCCAAATTCCTAGCTGTAGAAAGAGGAATGGTTAAAGCTTGTTGCATACACATAGCAATACAGCAAGGGATTTTATATTGTGGACAATACCATTTGGAGATGAGTCTGTCATGTATGACATCAGGGATTCTTCCAGATTCTAGATCACGGAAGAGATTGTTTATGGTAGTGATAATATATGAGCCACAGGCAGAGTAAAGAATTTCTCTAGCAATGTATTGTTTATCTGCTTTTTTATTGTTTTGTTGTATGAGTGCATTGATCTTATCTCATGAATCAGTGAATGCCTTAGCAATGTCATGCATGTTGTATCCTGTGTATCTTTCTTCCTGACTAAGGCCATCCACACCATGCAATAATGAGAGTAGTATATCGTTAACCAAACCAGTGAAGAACTTGGCAGAATGAGCTTTGATAGCAGCAATGTCTGCTTTATTCCATATAGACATAGCTGTACCAAAGATGCTTGTGACAGTACCTTTTGCACCTGTAACATCAGAACTGTCAACTTCACTTGTCTTACGTTTATGAATTAGATCATCAGGAGTGGGTTTTCTCCTGAAGTTGCCTCTATGTTCAGTCAAATGGACCCCGGCAATAGGGTCTTGAGTACGAATCTGAAATGCAGCTAAACTATCAAGCAATAATGAACTATAAAATGCTGAAGTGTTAGTATTGTGACACATACAAAACGCATTCATATTCCAGTAAGTTAAGTTAAACAAAACAGGTATATGCATAAACTGTAAGTTATTAATTAATGAACCTGGGAGGTCAGTGGCTGTTAGACCACTACGGGGACCAGGGGTATGCTTTGGACATTCCGAAAGCTGTTTATCAGTAGGTGGTAACACAGAGAGGTACATGGCTGCAGATGCCATGTGGTGTATAGCACAAAATTTCCAAGCAGAATCCCTAGACAAAGAATTACAGTATGAAGGATCAATAAAGGCAGTAATGTTGTACAAACCAGAATGTCTTACTGCAGTTTGTAACAAGGACAGAGAACCATTTGGGGATAATTTAGCATTGGGCCAACCCTGGAAAGTTCCTTTGGAGAGTTTGGCCACAGGGAGAATTTGTCCTTGCGATGTGGTTTGCCACTCAATTTGAAGGGCAGATTTATCAGGAGCAACAACTGAGGCAGTGAGGTGCCCTAAACCTTCGGAACCTTCCTGGACAGTGATCAGACTATCTGGTATATTGTTGGATACTCCCTCTGGAGGAGGTGCTGGAGGATTGAGGTGTCGTAGGAGGTTCAGTACCGTGCCTTGGATGCAGGGGATAACTCCTGAGATGAGGAGATAATGGAACAAGATAGCCATCTTGTCAGTGTATCTGTAAAGGAAGATCAAAGATAAGTATGTTAGTACTATTCCACCCAATGGGGTGAGGAAAAGTAGTTAAGCTCCTTTATACAGTTTCAGCTGGTTTGCATGTAACCATTTGTCAGTCAAATTATTGTTATGCAGGAGTCTAACTTGATACAAATCTGAGGGATAGCAAATCTGAGGGATAGCAACAGGAGTGCAGACAAAACTACTTTAAATAGTAACATGCTTACACACACACACACACACACACACACACACACACACACACAAACACACCCCAGAACACAGCTGGATAAAGTACAAATATTTAGGAAACATATAAATTATACTTACCCTAAGGCTCATAGTGTGACTCCTCTGGCTGTTGTGTTCTCTCTATTGTGGTTAATTTGAAATAAAAAGACAATGTAACAAGACACTGGCCTCCAGCAGGAGCTATTCAACATTAGAGCAAATTGCACTCTGGGAAGATTGTCTGGGACAAGATGCAATAAAAGAAACCTGAATAGCAGCCTCATGGGCCATAAAACTACCATGGAAGTTAGAGAAAAACTCCTCTCACAGTCAGAACTAAAAATAAAAAAACACTGAAATGAGGTTGGAACATAAAACATTAATAATACTTATCTTTCCCTGATTTTAACATGTGGTTTTCCTTTAATTGAACTATCCCCAGTACTGCCTCTATTTTTTTCTTTTGCAAGATGAAACCTCCTCTGTAGTTTTTATTGGCATTTTCTTTCTGTGTTAAGTTTCAGTGCTTAATTTACAACCATTTGCAAACTGAGAATATTGTTTTGCTGGTATCCCTTCCCCCACTCATCTAGAGGTGTCAATTCCTTTATTTGAAATCCTTGCTGGTTGATCTTACTTGCTTCCCTCATAGTAAGAATGTGAAACTAAACTTGTGTTATTTTAAATGATTGATAAAGTGAAATGTCCAGTTTATATCTCTTGGGGATGAAGCTGTATCCCTTTACCTGTGTGGAGTAATTCTCTTGGCATCAGCTCTTAAGACCTCAGCTGTAAGATACATCATGCATATAAGCATGGGTGAAGCCAGGAATGTTAAACTTGTACTCTAGATGAGAGATGATGGAACTGTTGCATATGGTGAAAGACTCGGGAAGTTAAATATGTATTCTCTTAAGAAAAGGAGGGAAAGGGGAGACATGATAGAAGCATTTAAATACCTCAAAGGTATCAATAAGATACAGAGAGGTCCAATTTTGTTGAGAAAGAGATGTACAAGGACAAGGGGCATGATATGTAGCTAGAAGGGGGGAAGACTTAGAGGGGATATGAAGAAATACTTATTTGCAGAAGGGGCAGTGGACACCTGGAACAGCCTACCGGCAGAGGTAATGGGTACCAAAATGGTAACAGGTTTCAAACATGCATGGGATACACATAAGGGACCTTGGTAACTGGGCTGGAGCATGGGGTGTGGGGGTTAAAGCTGGAAATCAGTTATGGTCCATGACATAACCACATGTTCAGAATATTAAACATTTTAAAAGAAACATAAATGCAAAAGTAACCATTTCAAAAAGAAAATGGAACTCAAATGCAACAGATGGAGATAAAAGCAACAGCAAGCAATTGTGTAATTTCATCAATAGCCTAAACAAACAAATATATATATATATATATATATATATATATATATATATATATATATATGTATATTAGTATTAAAGGGAAAAATAATATATCCAATGGAGATAGCAAAGCAATGTGATGAATATTTGTGTTCCTTATTTAAACCAAATCACAGATTCAGTCTCCTGCCCCTGTATATTACCAGGAATGCCAATAGAATTAATATAAATACAGACAACAGACTGCAAAAAATTCAGAATAAGAAAATCAGAATACAAAGTTTCCACGAAAATGCTGAAATTAAATATTGGAATAATCCATAACCAAGCACTCCCTCAAAATATATTTTTTAAATTAATAAATAAAGGTTCCGGGTAAAATTCTAGAATTACTACTTAAAGATTTAAGTTAGCCACATGTCTAACAGTGATTTCAGTACAGAGAGCAGCAGTGATTCACAGAGTTACAATCATGTAGCCTAAACGTAATCTGTCTCTATAAAAACATGATCCAATTCTTGGACAACAATAACTCATAGACATCATTTTTGTTACACCTGTGAAAAACATCTACCACTGTACCACATTTGGCAGTCATTGAAAAATGTCTCCCTAGCTATTCATCCATGTATTATAAACAGTAGAACCGAAACCAGCCAAACCATATGAAGATTCATCACTGTAAGTTATCTGTATTATGCAGACTCTAATACTTAATAGTTGTAGGGTAAATTAGTACATCTGGACTTATTTGCTGCATATGCATCTCAATTGCTAAGGGGTCCTACCATGTTCACCCTTCCTCAAGCCAAGCTAGCTACAGTATGTTTGGCAATAACATTGATAGGAAGATTATGCCATATTTTCAACAAGAAGTTGACATTTTAAAAAAGACAGCGATGTGGACTGAGAAGCAACTTGTGCAGGTGAATCATCATGCTAGCCAAGATATGTCCAGGTTGCATTCAGTAAGCCTAACCAGTGGGAGCAGAAGTGGAGAGGGATACAAATCTAAAATTAAACCATTTAAACCATTTGTGATTTAAAGTTACATGACGGAAATGCGGTTTCCAGAACTGGACACCATGTTCCAAATGAGGCCTCACCAGTGATCTGCACAGCGGCATCACCACCTCCTTCCTTCTGCTGGTAAAACCTCTCCCTGTGTACCCCAGCATTCCATGGGCTGTCCTCACAGCCTTGGTACATTGTTTAGCCACCTTTAGGGCATCCAATATGATTACCCCAAAATCCCTTTTCTGTTTGGTGATAATCAGTCTCCCCCCCCCCCGGTAATCCTCCCCTGGGTTACTGCAACCCAAATGCATGATTTTGAACTTTTTTGCATCAGATCTCAGCTGCAACACTTTGGACCATTCCTCTAGTTTTCCTAGGTCCCTCCTCATTTTATCCACTCTTCTTGGAGTGTCCATCCTGTTGCAGATCTTAACGTCATTTACAAACAGGCACACTTTCCTCTCCAGCCCCCTCTGCAATTTCATATGTGAAGGCATAAAATACAACTGGGACCAGGACTGATCTCTGTGGTACCCTGCTGGTCACTCTCCTTTCCTTAGATTGAGCACCATTTATGATGACTCTCCATCTTCTATAATTCAACCAGTTCCTTACCCAGTTTACCATCCTGTGACCCACTCCCAGGCTGCCCAGCTTGTTCACAAGTCATATGTGGAACGGTATCGTAGGCCTTATTAAATTCAATTCACGTTTATGTTTAAGCCCATGAAACACCCTATAACAAATCTAAATATTTCATCAGATGTACTGCTCTTGCTTATAACAAGCAAATCAATATTCTGTTTTGGAGGCTTATGGGCTTATCCTCTCTGCCAGTGTTTCAGACTACCCAACTAATGGTACCCTGGCAGTAGCTACTGTATGTAGTAGAGCTGAAAAGCTGAGGACGGTCAGTGCTTTTCTTATAAGTTTTGAAATTTACTTCCCAGCTCTCTCTGATTTCCGGGGATACCCCGGATTTTTGACAACAAATTATTTTTTGTCTTCTTCCTGAAATTGTTGTCTCTGAAACTGCATAGCAGGGAGAGGCACAAACATGCCAAACATTTACAGTAAGTTAAAATCCTATTATTTCAGAATTTTGATTTTCACAGGAATAAGTTATTCTTAATTCTTTTCGAGTTATTTTTAAAATCTCAGACGTGCTGTCCCTGATAAATTCGTCCCATTTTTTAACAAACAGTTGTGTGGCACTGTCAGGGGGTAGAGGCAAATGTTGGATACAGGGAAGATGCCCTTGCCATAAAGCTGTTGTTTTTCTTATAGATCTTCATGTAACTTTTTTGTCGATGTTCTGCTTGCTGCTGTTAAGTGCGTCATAAAACCATTTTTGCATTATGCAATCCATCACCAGTGTCTAGCAGATTCCTGGGAATCCCTTTAATAAATCCAGTACTACCTGCATTGCAGTGAGGGAAGTGTGAGATGCAAGGATTTCACTTTTGGTTTGAAACCGCTGGGAATCAGAGGAGGAAGCAGGGGTTGGGGAGGTGTTGGAAATGTGGCACACTTCTTTGAAGGGCAAGGCTGCTGCTCATGTTTCACTATAAATTTTTAAAGAAATGAAAGGCATGGTGGAGTGCAGACTGCCTGTCTACTGCCTGTCTACTGACAAAAGGAAAACACCATTTATAATTGTTCCTGCTGATATTGTATACACGGGTCTATGTCAATTCGCTCCCGTTAATTCGTCCCTCATCTTTTCGCTCCCGACCGCTCGCTCCTGACTCATTTCACTCCCGACAATTACACTCCGCGTTAATTCACTCCCGCTAACTCCCGCTATGCTGTTTTGTGCAATTTGCTGATATAATGCCATAGTTCATCCAGGATGCCCAGACTTATGGAGTAATCAAATAAGTAAGCAGAGCGGAATGCCTCTTTTGTGCATGACTTAAAATTCCTAAGTACTAAAGTGGACTCACAATGGCTAGACAACGTATGCATTGTGGGTTTCCCTCTCAAGCTGAGTGAATGCTACAGACCTGCTACTGACCTAGAACAAAATTATTTTTACTGACTTGTAATTGTTGCTTAACAGCTCGGGAGGAGTCCACATAATAATCCCTCAATGTGCTCGATTGCGGGGGACAGATGCACCTCACCCTCTGACTGGTACTGCAACACTATCGCCTCTGGAGGTTTGCATCCAACTCCTGCAGACAGCGCGGAGTTATGGGGACATAACTTGGGAGAACCTTTTCCTGACCTTCATTGCAGACACAGACCGTAAAAGCCTCATCAGCAGCCTCAGCTGAGCGAGCAAACCCCCATCACAGGACTGCTGTTTGTAACCCTTTCCATCCCCAAGCCCTCTCCATACCCCAACCCCGCATCCCCTTGCAGTTCCCAGTAATAATTCATCATAGTGCACAATCTTCAAAGTTTAACAGAGGGAGTGAGCAGTGATATTTTATTATCTTGCTATTATGTCACTGCCATAACAAATCCAGCCTGTCTCTATTTTGTGCATGTCTCCAACTGGGAGTGAAAAGACGCAGAGTGAAAAGGAATGGGAGTGAGCTAGTAGGGAGTGAACTGTCAGGAGCGGAATGTCAGGGAGCGAATTGCCGGGAACGAATTTACATGCTCCCTGTATATACCAGCCACATTCCAGAGGTAATAGAGAGCTATTGGACCACTTTTTGTATAAATTCCTGTACATTTTGTATTATTGTCTTGATTTTCCTTCCCAAAGTTTTATAAATTTTTTGCAAGACACTATGCCAAATGTTCACTTGCTGCACCGTGGCTATTGTAAAAGGCATGGGGGGTGGCAAAGGAGCAGGGACTGGGGAAAGAGAATATTACAGTGGCTAATGTTGATGTCTGGAAGGGGGGCAGAGGAGTGAGGACTGGGGAAAGAGAGTGCAGCAGGTGGTAGAAGCTGCTTATGTAAAAGCTGTAGCCATAACTCCAGCCATGTGCATATTGTAAGTGTCAACTCTGATGCACGTGGCCAGAGTTAGGGCTTCAGAAAGAAATGAAGTGCTCTCCCATTGGAGTGGTTCATTTCTTTCAACTACAGAACATGCCATGTCAGCAAGCTGAACTATTGTCATGACCAGAGTGCCTGGCCATTGGTGTACACTGCCAAGCCTATTGCTGTTTCAGCTGTAATTGGCTCAGCAGTGACACACCTCTAAAATGCCATTAGAAGTAGGACAATTTATATTTACAGGAAAACAGAGTCACAGTCCCTATGACTTCATCTACTCTGGTTATTTGTACCAAACATCTCAGTCCTGTATTTATGACCTCAAATTAATTTCTAAATCAACAGATTGTGATGTCACAATCAGCAGATTGTTATGAAGTCATGTTATAACAGCTGCATACCCTAGGCAGTCTATTGATAGAATGACAGATTTTGACAGTATACTGCACTTGTAAACTAATCAAATCATGTAGTATTTTAGATTTACAAAAAGTGTCTAAGTTTCAGACCAGATGCTACCAGCATAGCAAGTTAGGAGGTTCATGTTTGAGGAGTGCTGGCCCTGGAAAGGAATGACCTGTCCATATACAATACTTGACTAAAGCTGGCAGCTCTGGGGTTCAAATCTGTCTGTTTCAAATAATTTCCAAGAGCACTGAGCACAGCTGGTGTTGTTTAATAGGTGTGTGGCATCTGATCTTCTGGCTGTACTTTATTTTTCTCAAAGCTGTTTTAGGAGATTGCAGTGTGACAAGAAACAAAAGGCAGAACAGGAATCTGAGGTTAATTAAAATAATTTTGCTTGATGCCCCTCTTCTGATTATTGTCAATTAACACTGAGAGGAAGCCATCATCTTCTTTGCTTCTGCACAGATGTTACAGACCCCTTTAACATCACGATAGGTTATGGTGGGCCATTTTGTATATGACTGTACAATGCAAGACAAGGCAATTGCAATTTTTAAAGCACAGTATTCCAAAAGTTCATGGTTCTGTACAACACATACAGTGGTGCCAACAATGATGGAACACAGTAGCATGCAGTAAATAACATGCCACAAACTACTGCATGACAAATGGGCATAACCCTTGCTGCAAATGGATAAATCCATCCAAATGTCCTATATGTTCAAATTCTGTCGGCAGCCTAATTAATTGTCATTTAATTACACTGCTCATACAGTGCATACTGCAACTCACTGCAGTAATATATCAAGGTACCATGTTGCATTCTGACTGGCACCACTGTACATGAGGTACATGCATACAAACACTGTGCAAATAACATATAATGTACAAGAGTTAGAAGCATAAATTCAATCATATATGAATAGTGTAAACAAGGAAAAAATACTTGACTCTTCATTGGGCCAGGAAGGTTTCTAAAAAAAAGAGTGAATGTCAGAACTTTTTTAAATGTCTCCAGTAAGAAGCAAGAATGAGGCTGACTGGGGAGAAAATTCCACAGTGTATGGGCTGGCATTGCAAATGCCCTCTCCTCTGATACTTTGATGCAGGCAAACTGTGAGGCACTATTCAGCATAAGTAGCAAATCAAGAACATGAGGGCATGCGTGGTAACTGGGAGGGTGTCAAGAGGGAAGTGAGAAAGTTTTATTTCACAGAAAGAGTAGTGGAGATGTGGAACAATCTGCCAGCTGAAGTGATGGGCACCAAAATGATCAATTGTTTCAGACATGACTGAAACAGGGCGATGGGTGTAGAGGTTGCTCAGGGTGGTAACAGTAGGGTGGGGAGCATGGGGATGGATAGTGTGGGTTAGAATCCTGTCTAGACAATGAACTTTGGTGATATTCAATATTTTTACCCCAGCTTTTCAATATAGCCATTTCTTTACAGCACCTCATGAATGTGACAGCTGTCATTTTTCAACTCCTGCCCAAAAATGTGTTTCTGCATCCTGAAAGTTGATTTTGCAGTCCCTGCACAAAATCACTTTTAGGCCAGGAGTTGGACATTTTCTCTGCCCTTCTTCTTGAGGCAGGGTCATAACAGGGCTATGTTGAACATTTGGTGTAAAAATATTAAAAAGCTAATTTTCAATATTTTTACCACACATAGCTCTGCTTCATCCCTATCGGCTTTGGACAAAACTTGTTTATTTTGATACATTACTATGTTTAGTTTCTCCATGTAAAATTTCAAAGTAATGAAATGAAACATAATCATTGTTTGTATAAAGGAACAGGACCCAGTAATAAAATCCATTAGCAGTCTTTTGGAATAAAATTGGGCATCCACATCAGCAAAGTTACCGGATGTAGTCAATTCACATGCTAAGTGAATGTTACTGATATAGGGGTGCAGGTAATACTGAGCAGAAAGCTGAAATGTTAAAAGACAGTATAAAATGTATGTATTGTTTCTGATTGGAAAGGATGATAGACTTAAGTGCTACAAAACATTTTGAGTTCTGGAAAAACATGCCTTTAAATAGTTCTATATTTTATGCTTCTGTTTGAGCATGTATCATTCTGCATGTTTAAAACAATTTAGTGGTCCAACTGGCTCTTGGGTCTGCATAACCATTAGGTCAACTTTACTCCTGTTACCTCAAGTTGTCATCATTCCTTCCTGTTGTTTTTGAGTGCTCGTCATCCCGTAAGATTAGCAAGCACTATGTGCTTCATCCTAGTTTTACCTTACTCACAAGGAAAGTAATATCAAGGAATGGCTGTTCAAATATGGCTGAGAATAGTGATGAAAGCCTGGGGACAGTGTTGGAACTACAGGGGGCTTGCTAGGGCTCAGTCCCCCTAGCTCTGATGTGAGCCCTGGTAGCTCAAGAATCACTGCCATGGACTTATATTGGAAAGTGGGGCTCAGTTTAAAGATAACGCCTTTATGGGCCCCTCTGGCTCCTAAAGCTCACAAAGTGTAATTCCAACACTAGCTATGTGAGAGCCATATTAAATGGAGCACTCATATTTATTATTTCAAATGTCAAAATAATGCTAAATAAGACTCAAAATGGAGAAAGAGCATCGTACAAGACAGTAGATCAAGAGCATCCTAAAAATAGAAAAAAGTGGTATAGATTAAAGCTTCTTATCTTAACATGTACTGTTGCTTTAAAAAAGAGGTGGCTCCAACACCTATCCTTGTGGTGCACTCCTGATCACTTGACACCATTCATAAAGGATACCCTGTATTATTATTACACTCTCCCTTCTACCAATACTTATTTGCTGTATTTATTTATTTAAAATCTTGAACTTACAACCTTTGAGTCAGAGACTCATTTCCAAAGGATCCACATCAATACACAATACAGACATAGGAAAATACAGTAGACAGTACGATACACTATACAATGCCAGGGCAGTTTGTTGGCAAGGTTACAGCATGAAACAATATACTGAGATGTCTAATACAGAGTTCAGACTGTAGGCTATGGGCAACACAGTAAACAATACGATAAAGGGTACAGTGCCAGGGCACTTTGACTTCCTGTTACAACATGACCATTTTACAAGGATGTCTTGACCAGTTTGCAAGGATGTCTAATACATTATTGTGGTTGTTGACAGTGCATAGGATAAATCTAGCAGTAAGAGGTCAGTTAGTGGCCAGAGAGTGAATCGGGGGACAGTGTACATGCCTACTATGCTTGGCTGGAGCTGAGTAAACTGGATAAGTTAGGGGAGGCAGGTAGTGCAAATTCTAGAGCAGTCTGTCAGAAGACTGTCTGAGTGCCTGAGTAAGAATTGCAGGCCATTGACTGTGAAAAAGGTTGTGTGGTCATTCTGAGTGGCTGGTGAAGGCACTGGTGGTAGACTTAGAGTGTGCAGATGCAGATGCAGGTACGGGTGGCAAGGAAGTGGGTCTTGAGTGCCTTTTTAAAGGGATCAAGTTTTTGTTGGTTAGAGACTGATGGTGGGAGGGTGTTGAAGTAGGAGGGAGCCCTGACCAGAAAAGTCCTCTGGGTGAGTGTGGTTCTGATTCTGGGAATGGCCAGTGCAGCTTTGGTCGAGCTGCATGTGTACACTGTGGGGGAAGAGGAGATTAGGGAGGCAGATAGGCCTGGGGGGTCAAGTCAAGGAGGGTTTTTTTGGTCAAGAGGCAGGACTGGTAGTGGACCCTCTTGTCAAAGTTCAGGATCTGGGCAATGGACTACAGCGTGCATGTGTGTGTCATGCGGTCTGCAGGAGTTAAATCCTGCAGGCTTTGTTAATGACCACTTTTATTTTACTGATAGCTATTGCATCTGCGGCAGCATAGACCAGCAACCCAGAGTCAATCAGAGACATTACTGAGGAGGTTATGGCTAGTCTCAGGGCTCCTGGCATAAGGCAATCCTTATGACGATAAAGGAGACCAATGCGTGCATTGGTAGCAGATGTGAGGGTGTTGATGTGTGCATAGAAGGAGAAGGCAGAATCAAAGACAACCCCTAGATAGTTATAGGACAAGACTTATTTTTTAATTTTTTTTTATTTTATTGAAATCTAGGATTACAAATACCTTTGAGCAGGAACTGCACATTTACAAAGGTTCCACATCGAAGGAATGGGGGGTATACATACATACATA